>CM061753.1:239682607-240282607 GCA_030979885.1 Lolium multiflorum | reverse complement strand
CTCCACTCCAAGGCATGTATAAAAAAAAGAACCCATCCCGTTCTCGTTTTCCCGATCACTCTTCTCTGAAGATGGAGGAGGCCCTCTTCTTGTGCCCCCTCTGCCTGCTGCCCTTCAAACCCCCCATATCCAAGGTCGCTCCCTTCCGATTTCATTCTTAGGTTCACCTGTGAGAAATGTCAATGACAACTGATGCCACGTACGTTGTTCCGTGCAGTGCAAGGGCGGTCATATGGGCTGTCGGCGCTGCGTCGGCGAGCTTGCGCCGAACCCGTGCAAGAAGTGCGAGCAGCCGGCGTGGTTGCCGCCGTCGAATCGATCTGGGCCAAGATTGCCGCCGTCGAATCGATCTGGGGCAATGGTCAAGTGCGTCGGCTGCCAGAGCTTGGTCGCCTCCACGGAGTCCTACAAGCACTATATCGCGTGCCCGCATGGTCCGTGCGGCTGCACAGAGGCCATCAATACCGGCTGCAGCTTCACCGGCCCGCCGCGGGAGCTCCTGGTACACCTCCAAGCATCCCACTCCATCCCAGTGTTTACGTTCCAGTATGGCATACCCGCCTGGTGCATAGTTCGTGTTCCGGTACAACCGCGGGGACACCTGTTCATCGGCAGTGGGGAAGAAGACGGTAGCGTGTTCGCCATCACCGTTGGAGCGCTCGGCCCGACCACCATTGTGTCCTGTGTGTGCATCAGGTCGGCCGCGTGCTTGTTTCCGATGTACAAGGCGCAGCTGTTGGTGATTGGTCCGCCGGCGCCGGCGACGGCTGGGACCAGTGACCTCTCGACGGACACCTTGATGGCGGTAATCGAGCCGACGAGCTCCCCGACGCCTAGCTCGATCATGTTGCAGCAGCTCACTTCTTTCCTGGCGGTGCCGCCCCGTTACGCGAAGCAGAATGGAGGGCAGCGTGTGTTGCCTATCTGCGTTTGCATCAACAAGAAGGTTATACAATAATCTTCGTTTAGTCATACTGCAATGTAGTTACTCGAAGATCGGAGGGAGTAGTTTAGTTCGAAGTAGGGTTCGTTCGGATGTATTTTGGACTTGTATAGTAGTACTACTACTCCAGAACTATTACTAGCTAGTTGGAGTGCTAGAATGCAGCTCGGAGTATTATAGTATTTTGGCAGTACTACTAGTTATGTATGTGACTGCAAATTCAAACTAAAATGGAGTATTTCTTGCTAATGTTGTTCTTTTGGAGTCATCATTTTTTTCTGAACGTGTTAACTATGCTATTGTCTAAGGATTCGTTTAGATTTCTTTGGTTGAATTCATATTTCGTCTCTTCCTAATTTGGCAAAACTGCACTGTCATGGGCATTCTTACAAGGTCGCTGAAGTTTCAAAGTTTCTTAATGTATATTGCGTAGGGTGTACCCCCTTAACATGGATCTGTTGCATTTTTGGGTTGTATTTTTTTTGGCAATTTTCAGGACCATAAAATAGCACGCCTTCAGTTGAAATTTGAATTAGTGGCCGATACTAGCATGGAGTAGTGAAGTTTTTTTGTACTCCCTCGGTCCCACCAAAAGTGTCTCACCTTTGTTAAAATTTAGATGGATAGATGTATTTTTTTTACAAAGTTGAGACAACTTTGGTGGGACGGAGCCACGGAGTCGTAGTTGATGGCGAGAAGGTTGATGCCTTGCTAGGTTGGTGTACGTTGCAAAAAGAACAAGGTTGGTGTGTATTTGTTTTATTTGTTCACCATAATACTGACATGGCCATCGATTTGATTAGACAACACAAGCCTGGGATGTTTCACTTATTTATTGTAGGAAGCACGATTAATGTTCTGTAATGATGGGGCTACTCCTATAGTCCGTCTGCTCGGCTCCTACTCGGGTGTCGGGTCACAGTCACACTCTCCTCTTTTTTTGAACACATTCACACTCTCCTCTTTTTTTGAACACATTCACACTCTCCTCTTTTTTTGAACACATTCACACTCTCCTCGAAACTGCAGTAGGCAGTATATGAGCGTCTCGGTTCACCTCCGTCGTCTATCCCCACTCCGCCCATCTTCCATAGCACGCGCCTGCGTCTCCGCCATGGCGCTTTCGCATCCTATCCAGCAGTGCCCAGTTTGAGAGCCTCTGTTCTCCAACTCAAACCCCCACCTGCCGCCATTGATCGCCATCTCTCTCCCAAAGTTCGAATCAGTAGATCTCCCAAGAAAATACCAACCCCATTGTACCACCTGCCTCATTGCGATGGCGAAATCGAGCAGGGTCTGTGGATCTGGGCTGTTTCACAAGGTGTTTACGGAAGGCCCCCTTGAAGTGCTCATCAGCCAGTGCGACGCCATCACCGCCGCGTCCCTAGTCGGTTCCTCCAAAAGTATTCTTCAGTCAGCCAAATACAGTGCCACTCTGCCTGCTTCTCAGCCGTTTGGCCTTCCGTGTGTTCTCTGTTGTGACCCGGCGGATAAACCATGGGCGGTGTTCAAGGAGGATTTGCCGGTGCACAGCAAGTGCAAACTACTGCCGCTGGACAGGTTCTCCTATGATGGCCTAATGCCACACGGTAAGGATGAGGAGCGGGCAGGCGCCAATGGAGATTGGATCGCCATGGTTGGCCCCGAAGGCAAGTGGAACCTCCTCAATGTCTACACTCATCGCAAGATTAAGCTTCCATCTTTGAGGAACAAGTTGGAAACCACACACAATCCACTTATATTCGAGTATCAGCGTTCTGCTATTCGACTGCAGAAGATAGCTATTTGCCAAGTTCCTACAGCTGCTAGGGGGTATCAAGATTTCTCCCTTGTCGCAATCTTCGACTTTGCAATTGCCTACCTCCATGGCGAATATCCTCGTGCATGGATATTTCTTGAAAACCAGTTTCAGTACGGCGCCATATACTGCGATGCAATTATACATAACGGACTTGTGTTCGCCGTTACTGAGCTTGGAAATGTTTATGCATGGGATCCTAATCAATTTGGTAACATTTCCTCCCTATCTTTTTTATATACGTAACTTATATAGTATTTCACCTCTTATTTGTTGAACTGTCTTGGCATCTTTTGGCTTAAAGGAATTCCATAGGCGCACACCATAACCCTCTTGTGGTATGGACATATATAGAATTTAACATCTATAGGAATTTTAGTATGGTCTAATGTGCATGTTGTTCCTTAGGAAAAAGGCCCCCTAGTAATTAAGTTTCTTTATTATTACTCCCTAGAAAATTTAAGGTAGAGTAGAAATAGAATCAATAAAGGTGCCATGCAATATTGATAAAGACTTTCATTTGTTTATATTCCCCCGGTTCTAGAGAATAAGGAGTACTATATTCAAACCATCTAAAATTTGGACCAATATTTTCGGGAACATGTTTTAAATCCATATGAAGTTTTACCAAGATGTTCGAAATATATTTCAAACCATCTTATGTTCGACCATGATTTTATAAAGTACTAGTATTGGCATCCCAATATCAAATCAATATCACTAGTAGATAAATCATGAAATATATTTTCATGTGACGTGTTCTTTCCTTTTTCAAGGTCCTATAGTGCTCCCTGCTCCATTCATTCCGTGGACGGCTGGATTTGATGGCGATGATGATTTTGACTCTAATAGTCGTACGTGGTGGCTGGCAAGATCTCAAGATCGTTCTAGACTTCTCCTGGTCTATGCACGTGGCGTAATGGATTTTGACGCTGACGGTGCTCCAACTCATTATGATAGTACCCCTTCTGTCCATTGCGGTCGCGCTGTTCACAGCTATTCGGGGTATACCTGCATTGTATTCTCGAATGACACTAGTCGGTTACTTCCAGCCAACCCGTGGGAAAGGGTTACTAATCTTGGAGACTATTCTATGTTCCTTGGGTTGAACTATCCGATTTTCATGCCAGTGGGTGGTGCAACATTTCCCCCAGGATATTTGACAAGAAGAAACTGCATCTACACCACGCCTCAGGCCATTGGCTCTCACTTTGACACATCACATCAAGAAATTTTCCGCTTCAGTCTAAATGGCGAAGACCACCAAAGCATATCTTTCTCAAGCAGCGGTCCAGGGGCCAACTGGCATACGGGGTTTTGGTTCATCCCAAGCTACACCAACGCGCTGGACTGGAACAAAGACAATCAGAGTTAGGGATATTTATGTAATAGTAGGATCATACTACTAGCTAGCTCAGTTGGTCTTGACTCCTATTTAACTATTTATAGCTAATGTACTTAGGTGATAAATTTATGCTATTTGCATGAACCCAGGCGCTTCTTTTAATTTGATCAAATACGGTCTATACACATGCATGGTTGTTTGGCTGTTTCAGTGTCCCTAGAGGCATACATATATACTGTTATTTAGCAATCTTTATTACAGTACAAAGGTCTTAACCTCATGGTTCACAGAAAGTATAAACGTAGATCAACCATCTAAACATAGAAGACATTCTAGTGTATGATTCTTACATATACACATCAACATCCTATCAGAAAATCTTAATGTGAATTGTACTGGCTGTACAAACCCGTGCATCATTCTCTAGCCGGTTGCACCCAAAAACCAAATCGTGGTACTTCATAGTTGACTGTATGTAGGACAACATACAGATCCAATGCGAAGCCATGGGTATCACCTGCATGACAGAACCATATTTCACATGGTTGGAGGTACTCCATATGGCATTTAAAATCATTCCTTGTCCTTCATATGGCCCTAAAAATAGTACAGTTGGATTTGTGGGTTTTAATTTTTTATTAACACACTCAATTGATTGCCCAAACATTGATTAATAATATTATTAAGGGGTGTGATGTTGAAAGCCATAAGAACAATGTGCCAAACAATCTTTGCTAGCGGACGGTAAATGTATACCCATCAGAAATAATCAGCAGACGTGCATGTTTCTTTGGTCAGAATAACTGCTGCACCATCTTAAAAGTAAATGGCATGACCATTTATTTGATTTGATAGCGTGCAGCTAGATGGCGTACATTACTATCTCTACTTCCTTGGGTCGCCCAAATCTGGAGTACTAAAAGCAAATCCTGGTGATTCATTTGACAAGACAACACAGATGCGTCCAAATTTCTCCGTCCATATTATTATAATCTGGAGTGCGTTGCCTCGTTGCCTTCCAAGAGAAGCTGCATTCCTTGCCAAAAAAGAGAGAGAGGCTGTATTTATAACTATCTCACCGGCCGCCACTAGTACAAACCATCACTCCCTCTCCACCTCCACCTCCATCTCTTCCCTAGTAGCTCCACCTCCATATCGGCGACGGACCACAATCGCGCGGCTTCGACTTCCTCTTCGACGGCGGCGGCGACAGAGGCGTGAGGCACCTTCTCCGCGGCGCATCACTCATCCTCGTCCCGCGGCAACAATGGCTGTATGTGAAATCACCATACCCTTTTGTATGGTAGAGATGATGATGTGCGGATAAAATTTTATTGGCGGTTGCTCATCCTTGTTTGAATATTTGGTGTAGATTCACATCTAGGGCAGGGTGTCAAGCGGGGTGGGTAGCGGGCTAGCTAGTTTCAGTGCGAGTGCTTTAAATCTGCTCTAATCTCAACCACTATTTGCTCTAATTTTCTGCTTTGCGGGACGATTCGCGGACGCCGCTTGCAACCCTAATCTAGGGTATTGATCCTAGTTTAGTAGACTACTAGGATTTACATGCCAATTTGTTTTTAGACTAATCCGGATATTTGTCAATACTACTAGAGTACGTACTTCTTCCGTTCGTATTTAATTGACTCTAGTTGAAAGCATCGGCAGTTCATTTTCTTCTCTCCCTCGCGTCGACTAATTAAAACCGAACAGAGGGAGTATTAGGAATCCTTGTGCATCCGTACTACCAGTAAGGTATTGCGTTGTTGCAGAGGCTCAGTGTAATCAATATCTTTCGATATTAATATACGGAGTACTCACTTTATCAGAAAATAAATTAGTAATCCATGTTCAAACTTGCTAGTTTGATCGACGTTTGATGATGATTTGTGAGGCCATGTATGGGCCTAGTTTGTTTCCTTTGCTTGGTGGTCAGTAGGCTGATGATTTTTTTTTGCTTGGTCGATCTGTGGTCGTTCCATGGCCACTGCTGATTAATCATTACTAGAATCAACAATTTTTTGCTTGTCTGGTGATTGGAATTGTATGCGCTCTTCTGAAGAGCACCATCGCACGATGATTAGTCTTAATGGAGATGCAGATGTCGATCAAGAGGGAGAAACATATCTTGATCATGCATTTCTCACGAGATTACTTGGTGATTGGAAGTAGAATCCACAATTTGTTGTGCAAACTTCTCAACATATGCATATATTCGTTGAATTGGCTTTATGTGATCAATATTACTTCTTATTGCAGATGGATGGAGGGGAAAGAGCGAAAAAACCGATACTTAGTGAAATGACTTCTCATTCTGTGACTTCTGATATCCTAGATGACAAGGTAAATATATAGAACGATGATTCGTAGGTGATGAAAGCAGAATCCACAATTTGCCGTGCAAACTTCTCAACATATGCATTTATTTGATTAATTAGTTTTATGTGATCAATAGTATTACTTATTCCAGATGGACGTAGGGGAAGGAACGAAAAAGCGGATGCTATGTGAAATGACTTCTAAATCTGTGTGTTCTGATATCCCAGATGACAAGGTAAACATATGGACCGACGCTTGTTTTGCTGCTGCCCCCGTTAGATGGCTAGATGCTCTGGTCTAATTTCTGTTCATGTGCTTATTATTGCAGAAACATAGAGTTGAAGAAAACTCTATATTGTCTGATGACAAAGGTGAAATGGCATGCCAGTCTTTTAAACCTCCGACGCCACCTTGTTTACTGTCTATGGAGACTGATGCAGCTGGACCTGGTACTGATGAGCCTATACGTGGCATCATCGTGCCACATGAAGAAGGTTGTGGATTGGGTTTACCCCCTGCTGAAGAAACTGGTGGTGCAGCTGGAGCTGCTAGTGTAGAGCCTCTAGTGAACGGTGTCGTGCCACGGGAATTCTCTGAACTAGAGCAAGACGGTTTACCTATTGTCAAGACCGATGTAACTGGTGCTGATGCTGGAGTTGCTACTGATGATCCTGCACCCGAAGTTGCCACGCCACCCGAAGGAGGTTTTGTATTGGTAGAACCCGTCATGACTATGCCCACAGTACTGACTGGTGGTGGACCTGGAGCTGGTATGGTAGAGCCTCTAGCGAAAGGTGTCGTGCCACGAGAATCCTCTGAAGTGGATATTGGTGGTTTACCCTCTGTAGATACTGGTGGTCTACCTGGAGCTGGTATTGTAGAGATTTCAGCAAACAGTGCTGTCCCACCCAACTCCTATGAACTGGAGCATGTACCTGATGTGCCTTCTGTAGAACCTGATGCACCTGTAAGTAGTGGTGATGATTCCGCTGAATCTGATCAAGAAGGATCTGCATCTCGAGGACAAGATGTCAGCTGTCATTCACCTGAACCCGAGCTGAAGTCAGCAACGGTAGCTTATATGGCACGGACTGTCCTTCAAGCTCTAAAGATCCAGTTGGGTGGTTCACAGGACCAGCTACTCCAAGCCATTGTCACTACAAAAGACCAGCCAGCATGCTTCGTTATCTCCTGCATACTGTTTGACAAGCTGAAGCACTGCAACTGGCGCATTGTTCAATCCCATCAGCATGGAGAGAGGAGCTATGTTTATGTCAAGATGATTCATGCTGATTTGGTAAGGTTCCATGATAAGATGTATGGGTGGGGTGAGGCAAGAGCCACATTTTGCAGCATTCACACAGTCTTCGCTCTTGAGCCAGACCCCATGGATGCTTACCCAGTGGTGCAGCTGTCCTGACTTGATATATGTTTTATGATCAGTATGCTGCTGTCGTGGAACTGTGATGTGGAGCTACCTTTCTTATGGTTTCTAGGCTTTTGGTTTCAACATGTATTATGGAGCTTACCTTAGGACTTTCGCATGCGTTTGGCTGTTGACCTGTAATGTTTGTGGTTGGTTGTCTAATCTACTTGGCACAATCACATTGCAAAGGCAAATGTTCCTTTTCTCTTTAATTGTTATTATGACTTATGTGTTATAACCAGGCAAGAATATGCAATCTTGGTTCTCTGACCGATATATATGTACATACAACTTTTGTTCACATAATAACACTTACACGGGAAAAGAGTAGCTTTCTCTGTTGGACAAACACCAAACCACAAAAGGGTAACAACACAATATCCAAACTAGGTACGGCACCTGTTGAGCATACATGACTTTTGTCGTAAAATCACGTTAACCAACACTAGCAGCATCTTGTTCTTTGCAAGGTGCTATGCTTATCAGTCTAATCCCAATACACAACCTACTTCAGGTGGCACGATGATGTCAGGTGCAGGTTCACCAGTACCAACTCTCTTGCATCAGTCTCCATTGAAGGTACGCCACTGCTGCAGTAGACACCATTAGCAATGCAACCTGAAGGTGTTCTTATCCTCATATCAGGATCACATAATACAGGTGTCAAGCTTCATGCACTAGCCAACACAATCAAAAGTCCGAACTAGGATCGCTAGGAAAAAAAACATGAAGATCCTTTTATCGAATCCCACGCTGAACATCTTTTTCACTAATTAGGTAAGCTCCTGCTGACAAACATATTACAGCAACTCCAGCAGTGGCTCTATATTTTGGCGCTGTGGGCTGATGCTGCGCATGGAGCCGGCAATAGCTTCACCGGAAGCTGCAAACTGTGGCGGCCAAATGCAGGGCTGAAACAGCGTATTTTCAGAGGCGCTATAATGCAGCGCCAAAAACAGAATATAATGAAAAATAGAGTGCAGTAAAACAGAAGATCAAATAAAGACTAGAAATAGACATAAAATAGGAGAAAATTAGCTTGATAGATACTCCGTAGTTCATATTTGTACAAAGTAGTGCGATAAAACTAAACTAAAACTCGACATCTGACGAGTCCGGTGTCGTGCCCGACACCGGATCCGACGAGAAGAGGTCAATCCAACGGGGGTCGTCCTCGCCAATGGTGGTCGGCCCGGCGAGCTGCGCTTCGATGAAGGCCCGCTTCGTCGCCTTCTCCGCCCTCCGTTGTGCGCGGTCCTCCTTCTTCGCAGCCCGCCTCGTAGCCTTCTCCGCCCTCCGTCTGCGGAAGTGCTCGTTCTCGGCGGCTACGTCCTCGGGGAAGCGGGCCGCCCACTCGCGCGCCGCGCGCTCGTCCCGCTCGGCAATGCGCAAACGGCGCTCCGTCTCGCGGCGGCGGCGCTGTTCCTCCTGTCTAACGATGTACGGCGGCGGCGCGAGATCCTCGGCCTGCTGGCGCGTCCACACGTCATGGAAATTCATCGACGATCGCGGGCGCCCGAGCCGCCACGCCACGGCGTCGTACGCGCGCGCGGCCTCGTGCGCGGTCTCGTAGGTGCCGAGGCCGATGCGCTCGCCGCCGTCACGTATCTCCGCGTAATACGTACCTTTGGGGCGCGCGCGGACGCCGCGGTACCCCGTGCCCGAGACGCGGCAGTACCGCGAGCTCGACGCGAGACGAGGCATGGCGGCGGCGGCGGAAGCGGAGCCGCGGCGGCGATATTAGGCGCAGATGGGCAAATTTCAGCAACCCGTGTCCATCTTTTTTTTTGGCAGGATTACGCCATGTACCACCTTCCAATTAGAAAATAGTACTGTTCAGCCTTCCCCTGTTGGGCCCAATATTTCACTTTGGGTTGCCAACGGCCATCTACATGGTAATTGCTCTCGGCCTACTTGCTCCGGCCGTCGAAGCCCAATAACTACAAATGGGCCTTTCTGCTCATGCAATTTCGGCCCTTTTCTAATGAAACACAGATCCTATGAATGGCAAAAGAAAAAAACGCGGAGATTCTACATAAAAGTTGTTTTTAGTTATTTTGAATTATTGGGTTCCAATTTTTGAAACTGCTCATGCCCAATATGAAAATCCTTGTTCGCTCCATACCCACATGGATAACGGTATTTTTAATAATTCATAAAGTGGATTTGAAATTTAAAACATATCCTAATAATTCCATGATTTAATCTATCAACTTGCAAGATCTTGGAGAGAAAAAGCTTGTATTAGTCTGCAGAATCCGCACCGTTTCAAAGGCGGCAGTGGATCAAAAGAAAAAGGAAGTAGCCAGAAATTAGGGGTCAAAAATAACTCCAAGAAATGAAACTTTTATTGTTCGTAGAGGATGACATGCGGGACCCATGAGCCAGCAGCTTACTCAACGTTTCAAAGGCGGCATGAGATCGGAAGAAAAAGGCAAGTGACCAAATATCAGGTGCCAAAAATAATCCAAGAAATGAAACTTATTGTACATAGAGGATGACATGCGGGTCCCATTTTGCAGCAGCGGTTTCAGCGTTTCAAATGCGGTTTGAGATCAAAAGAAAAAGAAAGTAGCCAGAAATTAGGGGTAAAAAAACTCCAAAAAAAGAAAGTTGATTGTACATAGAGGATGACATGCGGGTCCCATGAGTCAGCAGCTTACTCAACGTTTCCAAGGCGGCAGGGGATCAAAAGAAAAAGGAAATAGCCAAAAATCAGAGGTGAAAAAAAAACCAAGAAAAGAAATTTTATAGTACATAGAGGATGACATGCGGGTCCCATGAGCCAGCAGGTTCCTCAACGTTTTCAAAGGCCGGTGGGGATCAAAAGAAAAAGGCAAATAGCCAGAAATTAGGGGTAAACAATAAATCCAACAAAGGAAAGGTTTATTGTTCATAGATGCTGACATGTGGGACCCATGAGCCAGCAGCGTCAAGGCAAGTGACCAAAAATCAGGGGTAAAAAAAATCCAAGAAAAGAAACTTTATTGTACATAGAGGATGACATGTGGGTCCCATGAGCCAGCACCTTACTCAACGTTTCAGAGGCGGCTTGAGATCGAAAGAAAAAGGAAAGTGACCGAATATCAGGAGCTAAAAATAATCCAAGAAAGGAAACTTTTATTGTACATAGAGATTGACATATGGGTCCCACTAATACAAGCTCTTTCGCTCGAAGATCTTGCAAGTTGATTGTACATAGAGGATGACATGCGGGCCCCATGTGTCAGCAGCTTACTCAATGTTTCCAAGGCGGCAGTGGATCAAAAGAAAAAGGAAATAGCCAAAATCAGAGGGTGAAAAATAAATCCAACAAAGGAGAGGTTTATTGTCCATGGAGGCTGACATCTGGGACCCACGAGCCAGCCGCGTCCTCTACGTTTAGAAGGCGACTGGGGATCGAAAGAAAAAAGGCAAATAGCCAGAAATTAGGGGTACAAAATAACTCCAAGAAAGGAAGTGTTTATTGTTCATAGAGGCTGACATGTGGGACCCATGAGCCAGCAAAGTCTTCAACGTTTCAAAGGCGGCAGGGGATCAAAAGAAAAAGGAAGTAGCCAGAAATTAGGGGTAAAAAATAACTCCAAGAAAGGAAACTTTTATTGTTCATAGAGGATGACATGCGGGACCCATGCTCCAGCAGCTTCCTCAACGTTTCAAAGGCGGCATGAGATCGAAAGAAAAAGGCAAGTGACCAAATATCAGGACCCGAAAATAATCGAAGAAAGAAATTTTATTGTACATAGATGATGACATGCGGGACCCATTTAGCAGCAGCGGTCTCAACGTTTCCAAGGCGGCACGGGATCAAAAGAAAAAGGAAGTAGCCAGAAATTAGGGTTCAAAAATAACTCCAAGAAAGGAAACTTTTATTGTTCGTAGAGGATGACATGGGGGACCCATGAGCCAGCAGCTTACTCAACGTTTCAAAGGCGGCATGAGATCGAAAGAAAAAGGCAAGTGACAAAATATCAGGAGACAAAGATAATCCAAGAAAAGAAAACTTTATTGTACATAGAGGATGACATGCGGGTCCCATTTAGCAGCAGCGGTCTCAACGTTTCAAATGCGGCTTGAGATCAAAAGAAAAAGAAAGTAGCCAGAAATTAGGGGGTAAAAAAACTCCAATAAAGGAAAGTTTTATCGATGAGCCAGCAGAGTCCTCAACGTTTCAAAGGCGGCAGGGGATCAAAAGAAAAAGGAAATAGCCAAAAATCAGAGGGTGAAAAAAACCAAGAAAATGAACTTTTATAGTACATAGAGGATGACATGCGGGTCCCATGAGCCAGCAGGTTTTTCAACGTTTCAAACGTGGCATGAGATCGAAAGAAAAGGCAAATGACCAAATATCAGGATCCAAAAATAATTCAAGAAAAGAAACTTGATTGTACATAGAGTATGACATGCGGGTCCCATTTAGCAGCAGCGGTATCACCGTTTGAGAGGCGGCAGGGGATCGAAAGAAAAAGGCAAGTGACCAAATATGAGGTGCCAAAAAAATCGAAGAAAAGAAAGTTTTATTGTACATAGAGGATGACATGCGGGTCCCATGAGCCAGCAGGTTTTTCAACGTTTCAAACGTGGCATGAGATCGAAAGAAAAAGGCAAGTGACCAAATATCAGGAGCCAAAAATAATTCAAGAAAAGAAACTTGATTGTACATAGAGGATGGCATGCGGGTCCCATTTAGCAACAGCGGTATCACCGTTTGAGAGGCTGCACGGGATCAAAAGAAAAAGCCAAGTGACCAAATATCAGGAGCCAAAAATAATCTAAGAAAAGAAATTTTACTGTACATTGAGGATGACATGCGGGTCCCATTTTGCAGCAGCGGTCTCAACGTTTCCAAGGCGGCACAGGACCAAAAGAAAAATGAAGTAGCCAGAAATCAGGGGGTGAAAAAAATCCAAAAAAAGAACGATTTCAATTGGGCTGCATGTGGACATCTGGGCATTCGAACTATCCTGCTGGCCCTTTTGACTCGTACAATTTCAGCCCACTCCAAAACAGGATAGTTCGGATTTTTCTAAAAAAACAGGAAAGTCCTATGCTTCGCAAAAACAAAAAACAAGGAGATTCAGCATATAAATTTGTTTATGTAAAAATAAAGATTTAATTTATCCGTTGAAATAGCTCAGAGCGCAATACACTGTTTATTGTCTGCAAAATAATCAAGATATCACATGTTTCTTGTACGGGGAGGCTGACATCGTGGACCCATGAGCCAGCAGCGTCGTTTTAAAGGCGGCAGGGGATGGAAAGAAAAAATAAACCAAAAATCTGTTGGTAAAAAATCCAAGAAAAGAAACATTTTCGTTTGAGAGGATGACATGCGGGACCCATGAGGCAGCAGCGTCCTCAGCGCTTATTGTTCATAGAGGCTGACATGTGGGACCCGTGAGCCAGCAGCGTCCTCAACGTTTTAAAGGCGGCAGGATATCGAAAGAAAAAATAAGCCAAAAATCATTTGGTAAACAATATCCAAGAAAAGAAACATTTACCGTTCTGAGAGGATGACATGCGGGACCCATGAGGCAGCAGCATCCTCAACGATTCCAAGGCGGCAGGGGATCAAAGAAAAAAAGGAAATATCCAGAAATTAATTAGGGGTTCAAAAAAATCCATCAAAGGAAACTTTTATTGTTCATAGAGGATGACTTGTGGGACCGACCTGCCAACAGCGTCCTCATCGTTTCAAAGGGGCAGGAGATCCAAAGAAAAAGGCAAATAGCCAGAAATTAGGGGTCAAAAATAACTCCAAGAAAGGAAACTTTTATTGTTCGTAGAGGATGACATGCGGGACCCATGAGCCAGCAGCTTACTCAACGTTTCAAAGGCGGCATGAGATCGAAAGAAAAAGGCAAGTGACAAAATATCAGGAGCAAAAGATAATCCAAGAAAAGAAACTTTATTGTACATAGAGGATGACATGTGGGTCCCATTTTGCAGCAGCGGTCTCAATGTTTGTAATGCGGCTTGAGATCAAAAGAAAAGAAAGTAGCTAGTAATTAGGGGGTGAAAAAAAATCCAAGAAAGGAAAGTTGATGGACATAGAGGATGACATGCGGGTCCCTTGAGCCAACAGCTTACTCAACGTTTCAAAGGGGGCAGGGGATCAAAAGAAAAAGGCAAGCCAAAAATCAGAGGGTGAAAAAAATCCAACAAAGGAAACTTTTATAGCACATAGAGGATGACATGCGGGTCCCATGAGCCAGCAGGTTCCTCAACGTTTCAAACGTGGCATGAGATCGAAAGAAAAAGGCAAGTGCCCAAATATGAGGTGCCAAAAAACTCCAAGAAAAGAAAGTTGATTGCTCATAGAGGATGACATGCGGGTCCCATGAGCCAGCAGGTTCCTCAACGTTTCAAACGTGGCATGAGATCGAAAGAAAAGGCAAGTGACCAAATATGAGGAGCCAAAAATAATTCAAGAAAAGAAAGTTTTATAGTACATAGAGGATGACATGCGGGTCCCATTTAGCAGCAGCGGTATCACCGTTTGAGAGGCGGCAGGGATCAAAAGAAAAAAGAAATTGCCAAAAATCAGAGGGTGAAAAAAACCAAGAAAATAAACTTTTATAGTACATAGAGGATGACATGCGGGTCCCATGAGCCAGCAGGTTCCTCAATGTTTCAAACGTGGCATGAGATCGAAAGAAAAAGGCAAGTGAAAAAATATCAGGAGCCAAAAATAATTCAAGAAAAGAAAGTTTTATAGTACATAGAGGATGACATGCGGGTCCCATTTAGCAGCAGCGTATCACTGTTTGAGAGGCAGCAGGGATCGAAAGAAAAAGTCAAGTGACCAAATATGAGGTGCCAAAAAAATCCAAGAAAAGAAAGTTTTATAGTACATAGAGGATGACATGCGGGTCCCATTTAGCAGCAGCGGTATCACCGTTTGAGAGGCAGATCGAAAGAAAAAGTCAAGTGACCAAATATGAGGTGCCAAAAAAATCCAAGAAAAGAAAGTTTTATAGTACATAGAGGATGACATGCGGGTCCCATTTAGCAGCAGCGGTATCACCGTTTGAGAGGGGATCGAAAGAAAAAGGTAAGTGACCAAATATGAGGTGCCAAAAATAATCCAGAAAAGAAAGTTTTATAGTACATAGAGGATGACATGCGGGTCCCAGAAGCAGCAGCGGTATCACCGTTTGAGAGGCGGCAGGGGATCGAAAGAAAAAGGCAAGTGACCAAATTTGAGGTGCCAAAAAAACTCCAAGAAAAGAAAGTTGATTGCACATAGAGGATGACATGCGGGTCCCATTTAGCAGCAGCGGTCTCAACGTTTCCAAGGCGGCAAGGGATCAAAAGAGGAAGTAGCCAGAAATCAGGGGGTCAAAAAAAATCCAAGAATAGAAAGAATTTTGGTTCATAGAGGATGACATGCGGGACCCATGATCCTGCATCGTAAACGGCTCGATCGGAGAACGTTGAACGAGATGGCGCGATCTAGAAAAAAACAATGCCAGAGAGGCTGCCATCTGGGCCCTACATCCCTCGGCGGTGCGGATTTGCGTTGACTCGGCCGGCGAACCCGAGATTTCGAGATGCACCACGTCCCGGGCCACCATACGCGACGTTTTGGCCGCTTTCGTCGGGCTAGGTGGCCTCAAAAACGAGAAAAAAAAGTTTTGACATGCACCACGGAGGGACCAAAATCGTCGGCCATGGTACACCAGCAACCACGGCGCGACTTCAACTTCGTCGGCCATGGCAACTTTTCTTGTAGTGTTGTGCTCTAGTTCTAAAGGTAAATGACAAGATTTTCCATAAACCATTTTATAAGGTGACATTCCCATAGGATTTTTATAAGCAGTTCTATAAGCCCATAGTGCTTCTTTCAATTTGCTAGCCCAATTCTTTCTAGATTTATTAACAGTCTTACCCAAGATAGCTTTAATCTCTCTATTTGATAATTCTACTTGACCACTAGTTTGAGGGTGATAAGCGGAAGCAATTCTATGATTAATACCATACTTAGCAAGAGTTTTTCTAAAACCTCCATGAATAAAATGAGAACCTCCATCAGTCATAATATATCTAGGTACTCCAAATCTAGGAAATATAACATCTACAAGCATTTTTATAGAGGTCTCACCATCAGCACTTTTTGTAGGTATAGCTTCTACCCATTTAGTAACATAATCAACAGCGACAAGTATATGAGTGTTACCATCTGAAGAAGGGAAAGGACCCATGAAGTCGAATCCCCAACAATCGAATGGTTCAATAACAAGAGTATAATTCATAGGCATTTCATTGCGTCTAGAGATATTACCAACTCTTTGACATTCATCACAAGATAAAATAAATTTCCTTGCATCTTTGAAGAGTGTTGGCCAATAAAAACCTGATTGTAGAACCTTTTGCGCGGTTCTATCTCCAGCGTGATGTCCTCCATAAACACTACCATGACATTTACTCAATATCTCCTGTTGTTCATATTCAGGAACACATCTTCGCATAATACCATCCACTCCTTCTTTATATAAGTGTGGGTCATCCCAAAAATAATGCCTCAAGTCATAAAAGAATTTCCTCCTTTGCTGAGCTGAAAAGGTTGGAGGCAAATACTTCGAAACAATAAAGTTAGCATAATCTGCATACCAAGGGCTCTCTCGCGAGCTCACCTTTATTACAGCCAATTGTTCATTTGGAAAACTATCATTAACAGGAACAGGATCATAAGCAATATTTTCCAATCTAGACAAATTATCAGCAACAGGATTATCAGCACCTTTCCTATCTATAATATGTAAATCAAATTCTTGCAACAGAAGTACCCATCTAATAAGCCTTGGCTTAGCATCTTTCTTTGTCATAAGGTATCTAATTGCAGCATGATCAGTATGAATTGTAACTTTCGAATCAACAATATAGGGTCTAAACTTATCACAAGCAAAGACTACAGCTAACAATTCCTTTTCAGTTGTAGCATAATTTCTTTGAGCAGCATCAAGAGTCTTACTAGCATAATGAATAACATTTAATTTTTTATCTACCCGCTGTCCAAGAACAGCGCCTACAGCAAAATCACTAGCATCACACATAATTTCAAAAGGCAAATTCCAATCAGGAGGTTCAACTACAGGAGCAGTTGTTAAGGCTTTCTTTAGAGTTTCAAAAGCTTCCTTACAATCATCATCAAAAACAAAAGGTACATCTTTTTGAAGAAGATTAGTAAGAGGCTTTGAAATTTTAGAGAAATCTTTAATAAATCTCCTATAAAACCCAGCATGACCAAGAACACTACGAATACCTTTAACATCCCTCGGATAGGGCATCTTCTCAATTGCTTCAACTTTAGCTCTATCAACTTCAATACCTCTCTCGGAAATTTTATGTCCCAATACAATTCCTTCATTAACCATAAAGTGGCATTTCTCCCAATTAAGAACAAGGTTAGTTTCTTCACATCTCTGCAAAACTTTATCGAGGTTTCGCAAGCAATTATCAAAAGAATTTCCATAGACAGAAAAATCATCCATGAACACCTCTACAATACTTTCGCAAAAACCATGAAAAATAGCAGACATGCATCTTTGAAAAGTAGCAGGAGCATTACATAAACCAAAAGGCATACGCCTATAAGCATAAGTTCCATAAGGACAAGTAAACGTGGTTTTCTCTTGATCTTTAGCTTTAACAGCAATTTGTGAAAACCCAGAATAACCATCAAGAAAGCAAAAATGAGTATTTTTAGATAACCTTTCTAGCATTTGATCAATAAAAGGTAAAGGGTAATGATCTTTCTTAGTAACTTTATTAACTTTTCGAAAATCAATGCACATTCTATAACCTACAACTATTCTTTGAGGAATAAGCTCATCATTATCATTAGGCACAACAGTCATTCCTCCTTTCTTAGGAACACAATGCACAGGACTAACCCATCTACTATCAGCAATAGGATATATAATACCAGCTTCAAGAAGTTTTAATACCTCGTTCCTTACCACCTCTTTCATCTTCGGAATTAGACGACGTTGATGTTCAACAACAGGCTTTGCATCTTCTTCCATATTAATAGCATGTTGGCAAATAGAAGGAGAAATCCCTTTCAAATCATCAAGAGTATAGCCAATAGCTCCTCGGTGTTTCTTCAATATTTCCAATAACCTTTCTTCCTCAATCTCTGAAAGCTTAGAACTAATAATAACAGGATATATTTTCTTATCATCAATATGAGCATATTTAAGATTATCAGGTAAAGGCTTTAAATCAAAAACAGGATCTTCCTTTGGTGGCGGTGTTGTACCCAAATCTTCCACCGGTAAATCATGCTTGAGAATAGGTTGGCGAAGAAAAATTTCCTCAAGCTCATCTCTTTCTTTCCTAAAAGCTTCACTTTCACTATTCTCCAAATGTTGCTGCAAAGGATTATTAGGAACAAGAACAATAGATGCACACTGCTCCATTTTAAAATCATTACTAGGCAAGTCAGCTTTATAAGGAGTTTTGGTAAATTTAGAAAAGTTAAATTCATAAGGTTCACCAGCAAATCTAGTCAAAATTTTCTCTTTCTTACAATCTATAATAGCTCCACAAGTATTTAGAAAAGGTCTACCAAAAATGATAGGACAATGATCACTAGCAGCAGAACCAAGTACCAAAAAGTCAGCAGGATATTTAATCTTACCACATAGAACTTCCACATCTCGAACAATACCAATTGGAGAAATAGTTTCTCTATTAGCCAGATGAATAACCACATCAATATCTTCAAGTTCACAAGAACCAATTTCGTGCATAATCTCCGTGTAAAGCTCATAAGGAATAGCACTAACACTTGCACCAATATCACATAAACCATAATAGCAATGATCACCAATTCTAACAGATAGCATAGGAACACTAACTTGTTTGGGTTTATTAGGATGTGAAACAATATTAGAAGCATCTTCACAGAAAATAATATGACCATCCTCCACATTTTCAGTCACAAGATCTTTAACTATTGCAACAGCAGGTTCAATTTTAATTTGTTCTTCAGGTTCTTTAGGTTTCTTTTCACTTTTATTAACCGCACTAGATATGACAGAGTACTCCTTCATTTTAGCAGGGAAAGGAGTTTTTTCAATATAAGCTTCAGGAATAACATTATCAACAGTTTCAATCACTACACATTTGTTTACAGATGAATCAACTTTATCTTTATACGGTTCATGATACTTATCAAAATTCTTCTTAGGCAATTCATAATGAGAGGCAAAAGCTTTATAAAGATTTGCAACAACTTGGGAATCAAGACCATATGTAGCACTCATATTAAGAAATTTATCAGTATCCATAAAAGCTTCAATGCATTTATAATCATAAATTATACCTGATTCTCTATCTTTGTCGTTCTCCCATCCTTCAGTATTTTCTTGGATCCGATCAAGAAGGTCCCTTTTAAACTCTTCTTTGTTGCGTGTAAATGATCCAGAACAAGAAGTATCCAGCAAGGTCTTGTCTTGAAAAGAAAGTCTTGCATAGAAATTATCAATAATAACATTACCAGGAAGCTCATGAATGGGGCATTTGAGCATTAAAGACTTCAATCTCCCCCAAGCTTGGGCAATACTCTCTCTCCATCATGAGGCCAGAAATTATATATGCGGTTCCGATCTTTGTGAATTTCACTTGGAGGATAAAATTTGGAATAAAATAAAGGCACAATGTCCTCCCAATCAATTGAATCACCATTCTTCAGCAATTTATACCAGTGCGCCGCTTTACCAGACAGCGATATAGTGAATAGTTTCTTCCTAACTTCATTCATAGAAATACCTGCACATTTGAATAACCCGCATAATTCATGCAAAAACAATAAATGATCACCAGGATGGACAGTTCCATCCCCTTCATAGCGGTTATCCATAACACGTTCAATAATTTTCATAGGTATTTTATATGGTACTACTTCCTCACCTGGCGCTTCATCCACTACCGTTGCAGTAGTAGTAGATTTCCCAAATAGAAATTGAAGAGAAGATCTCTCCATAATGATTTATAGCAGCAGGCAGAAATAAAATCAGCACAAACAGTAAAGGTTTTCCTTACCAATTCCGCTTACCAATAGCGCTTCACTCCCCGGCAACGGCGCCAGAAAATAGTCTTGATGACCCACAAGTATAGGGGTGTATCGTAGTATCTTCGATAAGTAAGAATGTCGATCCCAACGAGGAGCAGAAGGTGTTGGCAGCAGTTTCGATGAAGGATTCTCTGTAAATGCTCACAAACAAGTATTCAAGGAGTTTTGATGTAACAGATGAATAAAGTACGAGTAAGTAAAATGCGAGAGAAATAATTGCAGCGAGTGGCCCAATCCTTTTTAGCACAAAGGACAAGCCGGTTTGTTTACTTATAATGACCAAACGTTCTTGAGGACACACGGGGATTTTAATCTAGTACTTTCGCTTCATGTGGTTTAATAATCTTCATTGTTTTGATAAGTGTTGTGTGGGTGAACCTATGCTAATGCACCGCCCTTCCTAGGAATAATACATACTTGTGATTATACCCCTTGCAAGCATCCGCAACTACAAGAAAGTAATTAAGATAAATCTAACCACAGCCTTAAACTCTGAGATCCTGCGATCCCTCTTGCATCGATATACTAACGGGGGTTCAGGTTTCTGTCACTCCGGCAACCCCGCAATTAGCAACCGAATACAAGATGCACTCCCCTAGGCCCATAAATGGTGAAGTGTCGTGTAGTCGACGTTCACACGACACCACTAGAAGAATGACACCACAACTTAAATATCATAACATTGAATATTACTCAACCATAATTCACTACTAGCATTTAGACTTCACCCATGTCCTCAAGAACTAAACGAACTACTCACGAGACATCATATGGAATACAATCAGAGGTGATATGATGATGAATAACAATCTGAACATAAACCTTGGTTCAATGGTTTCACTCAATAGCATCTATAACAAGTAGAGAATAATGCCGGGAGAGTTTCCCTATCATACAATCAAGATTTAACCCGAATTGTTACAGCGGTGACGAGGTGCAGTGGTGATGGCGGTGTAGATGGTGGAGATGATGATGGAGATGATGTCCCGCTCGATGACGATGGCGATGGCGTCGATTTCCCCTCCGGGAGGGAATTTCCCCGGCGGATTCCTGCCCGCCGGAGAGCTCTTTTCTCTCTGGTGTTCTCCGCCCGCAGAGGCGGCTGTAACCCTTCGTGAGGTCCTCTCTGTGGCTTAGGTTTTCGGGACGAAGGAGTACGCGAAGAAAAGGAGGCGAAAGGGGTTGTGGGGCCCCCACACCACAGGGTGGCGCGGCCAGCCATGGGCCGCGCCGGCCTGTGGTCTGGGCCCACACTCCCCTCTTCTTCCCCTTCTGGCTCCCTCCGTCATCTGGAAAAATAGGAATTTACGTGAAATTTCCTTCCACAGTTGATCTTCCGAAATATTGCGTTCTGACGGTGCTTTTTCCAGCAGAATCCTGGCTCCGGTGCTTGATCCTCCAATGATGATGAAACATGCAAAATAGATGAAATAACATAAGTATTGTGTCCCAATATGAAATATATCAATGAATAACAGCAAATTATGATACAAAATAGTGATGCAAATTGGACGTATCAGCATCATGAAAAAACTCAACAATATAACTATCACATGAAACATTCTTATCATGAGCTACATGCATAAAATTATTACTCTCCACATAAGCATAATCATTACTATTAATTATAGTGGGAGCAAATTCAATAAGATAGCCATCATTATTATTCTCATCACCATAATCATCATATATAGGAGGCATATTGTAATCATAATTAATTTTCTCCTCAATAGTAGGTGGACCAAAATCATATCATAAATTGTTGGCATGGTATAATCATAATAAACTTTATCCTCCATAGTAGGTGGCACCAAAATACCACTATCATTATAATCATCATAAATGGGAGGCAAAGTATCATCAAAGTAAATTTTCTCCTCAAAGCTTGGGGGACTAAAAAGATCATTTTCATCAAAACCGACCTCCCCAAGCTTAAATTCTTCCATAGCATTAGCAATAATAGTGTTCAAAGAGTTCATGCTAATAACATTGCTACAACTATTTTGCAAACAAAGTTCCATGGGTTTTTTAATTCTCTCTTCAAACACATCATGTCCTAATTCAAGATAAAGTTCATAAAGATCTCTACTTTTTTTTGTTTTCCATTAAGCCTAACTAGTGAAAATAAAAACAAGAAACAAAAAGATATAATTGCAGGATCTAAAGGAAATAGCTTCGAGCACTCACACACCGGCAACAGTGCTAGGAAATAGCTTAGTAGTCGGAGGATGTGAATACCTTTTACCTTACCTCCCCGGCAACGGCGCCAGAAAATACGTACCCGAAGGCGAGAGGGAAAATCTGATCCAAAATCTCGACATGTCCTTTATGTCAATAGATACAAGGGGAAACATTATTCCCAAACACCGGAAGCTGGTATATGGCGACTCAAGCCTTTATACCGGGCAAGGCCACCTCCTGGAGATCCAAGAGAAGCATTGTACAACATAGCTATGGCAGGAGTTGGAGTCATGGGAACAGCGTTCGCAAGAAAAGTACACCTCCAGAAGGTGCCACAAGGCAAAATAGTCCACGACCTACAGTGGTAGCACAGGACCCGCCAAGAACGAGCGCGGTGAGAGATACATCGACACAGGCGCGGGTTGACAGGGCGCGACAAGAAAGGAGAGAACGTCGGCATTCACCAGAGGTTGACGAGGTGATTCAAGCCCTGGTTGATTTAAGCTGTTTTCCTCTTCTATCGACGACACCCACTTCGTGGGGCGGCGGTGTGGAAGGATAAGTAAGTGTTGAGTTCCTGCCAGTGCCTTGTCGATGAGGAACAGCTGCTGCATAAGGGTTAGCTCCCTCTCTAATTCCTCATACGTAGTGCCAAGGTGAAAGCGGTGTCAAGATCATAAGGTTGCCGATAGCTACTAATACCCCGATCTGGCTTCAATCCATCTAGGAATCGAGTCATATTCCGAATGGATTCGCAGTGTGGCTCATATGCGTACAATTGGTCGACCAAATCGAGAATCGCCAACATAATCCTCTGTATCGGTTTGAGAGATGTGATAGAACCTTTCGGAGCAGATAGTGTGCTGGTTGCGCATGAAGCGAGCCATCACACCGCCACCGATCGTCCCATCCAGCTTGAGGAGTCTTCGTCATGAATGATTCAAGCTGTGTGT
The DNA here is from genome assembly GCA_030979885.1 of Lolium multiflorum. Classification (NCBI taxonomy): domain Eukaryota; kingdom Viridiplantae; phylum Streptophyta; class Magnoliopsida; order Poales; family Poaceae; genus Lolium; species Lolium multiflorum. The sequence continues at coordinate 240,259,563 of CM061753.1, read as the reverse complement.
GGCTGTAGTCTGGAACGGGACGTTCGTATGAGACCTGAGAGAGTTTGCGGCATGCTCCATCGCCCAATACTCTTCACGGCGCTGCTGAGCTTTGGATTGGCTCCATCGAATTGAGGCAGCTCAATTCGAGGCGCGGAGGCGATGCAAGTAGTTGTAGAAGGTTCTCCATAGTAATTCGAATTGGAAAAATATGGGGACGGATTTGGGGTGGGTTGTTACCTCCTCCCGAGGAGGCGCGGTGGCATCGCCCGTTGTTTGTTGCGACGCAGTGCCTAGGTGGGCCGGCAGCACCCATTCCCCGGCCCGAAGGATGGACCGGTTTCCCTCCACCGTGGTGGTCGGGAACCCGAGGGCGCGGCCAATCGCTGCGGCCACCGCGAGATCTCCGCGCTGAGCCCGACCTTGATGGTGGCCAAGTCGGCGCCTCAGGGCCTCTTGCGCCGCCGCGAGTTCGCGCCCATGGATGCCTGTACGGTGGCGATGGAGGCGTTGACGCTGGCGAACTGCTTGGTAGTGTCCTCGACGAAGGCCCTGACGGCGTCGAAGGACTCCTTGGTGGTGGTTGGGGATTTACGTAGTCAGGTCGTTGACACATATCCTCAGAGTAATTGCATGCAGAATCCTCTCAATGCACTTTACTTCAGATCGGCGGTGGTGTTGGTCGCCTGTTAGATGAACTCGAGCTTGCTGTCCGCCAGAATCGATCTAGGCTGCCTGAAATTTTGTCTTTTGTAGGCGGGCCATGGCCGGTCTCTCCGTTGCATGCTGCTTCACGCCGGCACAGTAATCAAGTCCGTCCATCGGTCCACGCAGAGCCACAACAGTCAATCCCTTCTCTTCCCTTCCCATTTAAACACCGGTGCTATAGCCAGTTGATTTCAGAGGCAGTTGTGGATATTTCCCAGGCAACTACGAACGTATATAAACAGGTCCGATCCGGTCTATCAGAGCGAGGTGGGATTATTTTAATACAAATATGGAGTATCTCTGGAGGCTAATCTTTTATTCAGGACGAGCGAAGAGCAAGTTATGCTAAAATTGAAACTGTTTGGCGCTACTTTATTGGGCGAAGCTACTCAACCGAACCAGCCTCAAGGCCCAGTCCAGCCACCGACGCCCCCAATCCTATCTCTTCCCTTCCTCTCTCCCCTGGCTTCAGCTCACCACACACGCACGCAATACCCAACCCCCGCTGCCACACGCACCAGCACGCGCTTTCTCTTCGCCGGCGCTGCTAGCTCCGCCTCCGGCCGACGCCACTGGCCCGCCCTCCGCCGTCTATTGACGTACCTGACAATCTAGTGCTGCACCTAGCCTATCATGCTCCGCCCTGGCCGCGCCCGACCCCCGCCGCTATGCTCCACCGGCCGCGCCGCCGGCGCCGCTACCCTTCCAGCCATGGCTCCGGCGGACGCTGACCTCTGTCGGCTGCTCTTTTGTCTCGGGGCGGTCTGCGAGGGCCTTGCCGGTGGCGGGAGTCACGCAGGAGAGGTCACAGCGACCGCATCCACCTCTAGCGCTCCGGCCGCCCGTTGCTTGCGTCTGCGTCAATCATCGCCCCTAGTGCCGCTGCTGCTCAGCTGCTGCGTTGTACGGAGTAGAATACACGGTGGGTCCGTTCGGGGTGGGGAAAAAATAGCACGAACCGGTATGTAATGGCATTGTGCAGTATTATGTGATTTGGTGGAGGGCAAAACTGTTCATTAAAAAGTTGGACGAAAATTTTAGCAGAAACCTTAGCTCCTTTATTATTAGGTACTAGTAAATATGCCCGTGTTGCCACAGACGACGATGCATATAAGCAAACCAAAGTATTACTAAAATATAAAGTTCACATAACAGAGCTATCAGCTGTATCATGAGCCTTTTTATTTTTCAAGATTATGTTTGAGACTGTCACTCGAGCGAAGCACAACTGCTAAGTGCTTTGTTATGACTCGGTCCAACAAACACATCATTTGGTAAAATATTTTTAACATAACTTATATTTGCATCACTAAAATGCACATATCAAACTAATCAAATTTGTTAACTATTTACCAACTTTACTCCAACAAGGTAAAAAAATCATAAAAATGTTAGAAGAGATAACCAAAAACTGACATCATAAATGCACATGCATGGCCATCTTCTAGAATCTGGAAGGAATATGGATAGTTTCGTGGCTAAATAGCACTTTTTGTGTTTAAAATACCTATTATCTCTTTAGATCGAGTGATATATGTATTTAAGGAAATATGTGCAGTTTCAGTTTACATCTCATCCTCACGACATACTACCAATAAGGGATAGACATTTTTTCACAGAACACATATTCCTTCAATAGAATCACCTTTGTCCATAATATGGCTTAATTCTAATCATCGACTCATATGCATGTGTACATGTGTCCCATAAAGTAAAAAAAAAACAGTTATATTTTTTTGACCAAGTAGTTCCGTAAACCTCGTTCCTCGCACAAATCCGTCAATTAAAAGACAACACTAAGAACACCACAAATCTGTCAATTAAAAAACAACACTAATAATACATGATATTTTAAACAGCTATACCTTAATCGAAGCTTCCAAGCCTATGCTACAGCTCCATTTTTGGCTTGCAATGAATTTCCACTTCTTTCTTGCCACTACAGGTAGCATCGTGCACCCACTTGATTCTCTTCCTCCTTGGCTCCTTGTTACATGTCTCTTTCCACACCACCACCCGCAGGAACACAAAGACTCCTCTTACTTTTTGTGAGACAAGTTCAACTTTACCGTACAATACAAAAAATTATATAGCATTTACCTTTCCAATGAGACAACAGTAAAGGATCCGGTCAGAAGGAATATGAAACTTCTTACACTGCCTCATCATACCATCCCTTGTCCACCGAAGGTTCCACAGATTTAATGCGGCATATGAAAGGTTGAAGCAAAGAAAATCCTAACGAACAAAAGGGAAAACAAGGAATGACTCACCAGCATGAGAGAATATTGTAGATGCATCCATACAAGAAGACCAATGGAGTAGCTTTATGTAAGTAAAAAATATTTAATTCTTAACCTCCCAATTGAAATTTGACTAATTATCAACTGCAATAATCAAAATAGTGGTGTAATTTCAGCAACTACCCAAATCCTAGCGCTTAGTACATCAATAGAGATTTGGGGGCTAAGCAGACAACGTACGTAACAGCAATCACCACCGCTAGTGCTTTAATAGTAAAGATTTGAAAAGATCACCAGGCTTTGCACTTGTTGCATGTCTTCTTCAACGCGACAATCTTACCTGATTGATATGTGCTTCCGAGAGGCAGTGGTGGTGGCAGCATATTCGAGAGGAATGGGGCGACGACAAATGAGGCTGTGTGTAGTCAGAGTAATCCACTGGGTTGCCTAGATATCAGGATATCAGTATCACACCTTGTGGAGCAGACAAAAGAATCATCATGATTAGTGTGTACCACCATTGATGTACATCGATCCATAATTCACATGTCAACAACACTGATATAACTTTGTCGACTCAAATAACCTATGAACATGATTTTTCTAACTAAACAATGGATTTGCCAGTAGCATATATTGCTAAGAAGTAACAGTCTTAGCACATAGTCATTCTCCAGAAGTTAAAACTACTGAAATAGTACATAATTTAGTCTTAATTTACGATAAATACCTGCAAGTCCTTTCGTAAAATAAAAGTCAAGATGCTCATTTCGTTAGTGGAATCTTTCCCCCGGGCGAACACTAGTAGGAAACCATTATGTGAGTAAACAAGCGTGGCGCACGAAACTCGTCCCACAACAAAATTATTTCTGTACGACCACATTCATCGGCACAAAAATTTGACCGCTTCTGTGGCGCACCGTCACTCCATGCTACAGAATGCTGACTTTCATGGCGCACTGGCTGGCTCGCCACAGAATCTCCATGGGGCCCACGCGGGGTCCAGAAGGCACATGGGCGAAGTGAATTTCACAAGACGCATGGAAGTTCAAAACAATTGCATGAGTCGTGCGCTTGGGCGGGTTCAAAATTCATGCATGGTGGCACGTGCGCCACGATATTAACTTCGCGCGACCAACAATATGCGCCACGAATCTCGCAGGATTTTTTCTCCCACGCAACTCCACCCCCCCGTGGATCGCCTTTTTTACCTTTGTAAAAAATAAAAGAAATAGATAGAAATTTCAAAAAATAAAATCCTTCGAGATTCTCATATATTATGTCATCTAGCACCACTGAAATTTAACAAACATGAATTTTGACTTTTTTTGCAAAATTGCGTGGGAAAATCATCAAACTGGATTTCTGGTTGCATACGAACTCGAAAAAAAACGCACAATATATCAAAATGTTCCCACGAAAATTCTACATTCGAATTCACCAGGGCTTGCCCGGTTGGACAATTTTTAGAATCACCAAATTCGAAAAGAGTAAAAAGTTACGGCCAGTTAAAGTTTTTTTCCTGCAAAATAGAAAAATTGAAAAAAAAATTCTGTGGCGCATCTCTCCCCCATGCGCCATAGAAGTTTGGCCGAAATTTTGAAAACCGGAGGCGCCAATCTCTTCCTCCACTTCACCTCCACCACCTCCTCTCCACTTCTCCTCCACTTCTCCTCTCACTTCTCCATCTCCTCACTTCTCCTCCCACCACCACCACCACCACCTCCTCCCTTCTCCGGCGACCACCACCACCTTCTCCTCCTCCTCCGGCGACCACCACCACCACCTCCTCCGGCGACCACCACCACCTCCTCCTCCGCGAACAACTCCGGCGACCAACAAGACCACCACCTCCGCCACCACCACCACCTCCTCCTCCGGCCACCACCACCTCCGGCCACCACCACCACCTCCGGCCACCACCACCACCACCACCATCACCACCACCACCACCACCACCACCACCACCACCATCACCACCTCCGGCCACCATCACCACCACCACCACCACCACCATCAACACCACCACCACCACCACCACCACCACCACCACCACCACCACACCACCACCACCACCACCACCCCACCACCACAAAAAAAAAGGCGAAATTCCGGCGGCCCCAGATCTAGATCTAGATCTGGCCGCCACTTTTTTTTGAAATTCGAAAAATTCTGTGGCGCATATTGGCATGGTGCGCCACAGAAGTTTGACAGACAATTCTGTGGCGCATATTGGCATGGTGCGCCACAGAAGTTTCAAAATTCTGTGGCGCACGTACATATGCGCCACAGAAGTTTCAATACTAGTCGCGTGGTAACTGTGGCGACCTGGATATGCGCCACAGAATTCGATTTTGGTGCGCCACAGTTAGCCTTTTTTCCACTAGTGGAAATTGTGATGGTCTAGTATCTTAGGTTCAAGTAGCACTGTTTCACCATGCAAATAAAACTTCGAACTTGTAACCCTATATTCAACGAAAATAAAAGGCAAAACGAATATAAAAACATCAACCTTCTTTTTGTAATTACAAGTGTTCAATTGAGCAGTAGACTACAGTTCTAGCTGAAGCATCTCTGCACAATAGAGGGAGAAAGTGTTTCAGGTTCTCCTAAAAATAATGATTTAGACAAAGAAAATTTACCAATGAAGAAGAATCCTACAATAACCTTGCAGTGTGTACCGGGCAATTTTGTTCCTTGGAATCTAGTATTGATCATAACAACTCAAGATCAGATCAAAGTGTCTATGCTAAAGTAATAGACAGCTCTTTAGAACTCATGATTTGCGAGCTTTAGAATAATTAGATCTTCCTACTGCTTTCTGCAAGGGCTCATCTTGAGGACGCCCATCTTAGCACGCATTACAGAACACAAATAAATACGTTTTTGCAACAGAAAATCCTAAGATGTTTCCTCTTAAAGTTTATGATATGGACAGATACGACTACAAAACTCCATGTAATTGTTACATTAATTACTCCAACTTCATTTATTTTGAGCTAATTAATAAATATATTTTTCAATCGTTCAAACACTTCTTCAAATGTGTAATACTATAGAAAATTAAGGGTTACATACTTATAAGCCCCAATGAGAAACTGGGAAGAAAAAAACATCACCTCCCATAGTTAACTTTCAAGTGTTCTGTTGTAGATTTGGTACCAACTCTTGTAGTAAGACAAGAATTTCAATATCCCAGTCAACAACAACATCTGAAATCTGCAGGGGCATCATTAGAATTCTTCTCAGAGCAAATAGAGACACTATCTTTTCTCCTTTGAAATCTGTAGGGGCATCATTAGAATTCTTCTCAGAGCAAGTGTTTTTCTCGTTTCCATAACAAACCAGAAACCAATTCACGCACAAGAATAATCAATACATTTTGTAGGTGCAAGCAGAGTGAAATCAGCAAGAGAATGGAAAAAAAATCTAGTATCAGCCATTCATGTATGCAAGCATGTAAAAATAAATTTCGAAAGACTTCAGCATCTAGGTTCAAACTCAGAGCAAATAGAGACACTATCTTTTCTCCTCTTCCAGCAGACCTGGTCGGGAAGAATCACATCGACTGTTGAGTTAGACAGCTCAACTGAAGGTCTAAAACAATGGTGGTTGTACAATTCTGCAACACTTACAGAACTTACAAAGCAGTTGCAGGGGTAGAAGCCCAAGCCGTACATGTCGTTGGCATACTCAACCGTTACAGAGCGGTCGGCAGAAGAGCGCTTCGTGGTCGAGCAGGCAGAGGTGGTGCTTGGAGGCAGGGACATTGAACCGGGTGAGAAGCGGCCTGCCGGTCACAGTGGAGTGCGAGGAGAGCCTATGGGCTGTGGATGGCGGCGGCCAGGTAGTGGTGGAGAGGTCGTTGGCTGGCGGTGAACATCTTGGATCTGAACATAACAGACGAGGATGATACAGAGATGGGAGCAGGATCCCGTGGACGGATTTGTTGGCGGCATCCACGGCACGATCTCGCGGCGTCGTTGATGACAGCAGCTCGGTCCGCGACAATGGCGGCCGATCTTATAGGCTGAGACGGAGGAAATCGGGGACGGGGACTCAGCCATGGGAGGCCCGGATCTCAGCTGGGAGGCCGGAGGTGGTGGAGTTCGCAGGTCCGTGGGATCGATCCAGGTGGTGGCTGGATGTGGGTGCCGGCCAGGGTACGCTCGTCGGCAGGGGGGCACGCCGACGGAGGGCGACCGCGTGCGGTACGCCGGCGAAGGCCAGCAACATCCTGGCCGAGCGCGGCGAGAGGCAAACGTGAGCGGAGGGCGGAGCTCGACGAAGCGGGGCGAACCGAGCGGAGCGACGACGAGGACGACCAATCACAGTTGACCTATTGGTACCTTGAGGAGAATATGGAAGATGTTTGTTTTTTTAAGTATGTATGAAGATTTGGTGGGAGAGTAAAATAGTCACGTGAAAATATGTAGGACGAAACCTATGACCGGAGGAAACAGAACCAGTTCCTCCTTTTAATATAGTAGAGATATAGTAGAGATAGATAAACCGGAGGTGGCGTTTTGGCTCATAGGAGCAAATGCTCCCATTATACAAAATAATTGAAAATTAATTTAAAAAATATCAAATAAATTTAACATAAAATTTTTGGTATACATCGTGACATTCTATGTTCGTACACAAGTTTTGGTGGAAAAAACAACATTTTGTGTGGTGTGTACAAAAAAGATAAAAAAATGTGTTGTGCGTAGTCGTGTTACAGCATCAAAATTTGTCTTTTTTACAGAAGCCACATAAATTTTTTTCTTCTTTTGAAAATTTGTGTATCAACATAAAATGTCTAGATGTACATGTAAAAATTTAGTTTAGAATTTTTTGACACTTCGAAATGTGGATTCACACAATGAGAGCAAATGCTTCTATGAGCCAAAGTGCATTTCCCTAGATAAACCATCCAACAATGTGCTTCGCGCGTGTTTTGTGTGGGTCTCGTCGTTCTCGGCCTGGTTATTGGTTTGGGCTGGCCCATTTGTGAAGCTGATGAGTTAAAAAGCAAATTAATCGGTGGGGTGGGGCAGGGACTCGATCCGCTTTTAGATAGGTAATAATCTATCTTCTATTATATTATTAAAACAACAAACAATTGACGGTGGAGATAGATCAATTTAACGGTTAGATTATTTAGCGGTTCAGATTTACTTAATAGACCAAGCCGAGCAGGTCCGAAAGGTGCGAAGCAATCTATACCGTACCGGGATTCTCTCTCCGTCTCCTATCCTATAATTAGAGAACGAAGACTGCTTTGCAGCCCTAAAAATCCAGGTTGCAATCAATCGAGGCTCCTAGCGCAACGCCGGACAATATTGGATGGATGTGGACGTCAGGTTCGCCGGAGAATATTTAATCGATGTGGAGGTCACGTTCAACAACAGTTCTCCAAGTATGTTTTCAGCTTCTCCTAGATCTGGCAGTAAAAATTACATTTTGGCATCGATCTAAGCCTCTGGTCTGCCGCCGATTGATTCGGTCAGTGCATGGAAGCTGCAGCATCTGTGCTGCTTCGCACCTCAACGTTTTGGTTCTTCACGTGCTGATTCAATCTGGTAAAGGTGAGAACGCCTCCATCACGGAAAAAAAAGGTGCTTTCGTCATGTGCTGATTCGATCTCGGCTCTAGCTTGCAGGTTTTACGGCAGCTGGTCATCTAGCTTGCTTCCTGCCGGCGACGTTCCCAAAATAACCATGCAGATGTCGTAGCATCCGCGCCAACCATCCCGAGCTTATTGTGTGGACGTCCGGCATCCTGTCGTCCGCAACAGCTTCATGCTGGACGTAAATCAACTCCATGTTTGCACCCAGTCAGTTTAGGATGATAGAGTGTAGATTGTTTCAGGAAAATCCAACGGATGATTATGTACACGGTGGCCGCAGGCGCCATTGTAGCAACCAAGATCTAATTGGGGCCTTAACTATTTGCCAAAAAGTTTTGGGGCCTGAACTCGCACAGTTCTGCGGAAACCGGCGTTGATGATATGACCAGTGGGCCATCAACCAAGCACGGACGCGTCTGATCGAAGTTGCTACATCACGGTTAATGGATAGAAGAAATACGCCGGCGCCAGCCGCTGCAAGACGAAGCTATACTGCCGGCGTTCTCGACTCCATGGAAGTTGATGCATCATGTGATACGGACACACACAGGAACCTACTTGATATTGCATTGCCGGACGCATGGTTCCTCATATCAGGCCGTGACGATCGACGAGTGTGCGATCTTTCTCGGTCCACTTCAACTGGCTAGGAAATCAGAATATAAATATGTGCATGTCGATGTTGAGGTATGTAATCATCTGATATGCATAATGTTATTTTTAACGTTCAGATGAATATTTCATAGTGCAAGATTAAAGCTGCTGCGGTCGTGTATGCATATGAACACAAGTATTTGTACTGAACGCTCCAGCCTGCAATTGAGACATCGCCGTCCCATGCAGGATACAACTTGAATGAAACTATCAATTTGAAAGATAATTTTAGGTATAAATTTAACTTCTGTACATTTTATTTTATTTATTTATCCAGCATACAAACTATAACTTTTGGTTCAACCGTGCTTTCACTCAAATCATGTGTGATTCATTGCATGGCTGTACTTTTTGCAATTATTTTAGATTTTACTCTCCTTAACGCTATGCTTTGACCAAAAGTATAAGTGCTGCTTCATTCAGCCCTTATAATTTCATATTATCTGAAGAATGTTTAATGACTATTTTTTGTTAGTTTTTGGTGAAATATTGAGGCACTGATACACTTCTATATGTACCACAGAATCCAATCCTATCCATGCAGGCAAGCATCGGTTGATGTTGTTGATCCTGATTGCTACGGGACTTCATGCAGTTGCCAAAGAATCGAAGCAAACAAACATGAAGGGGCGAACAAGCAAATTATTTGCTTATTTTCTTTTTGTTTGATTGATTACTTCTTCACATGTCTACCACTATTTGCTTAAATTTTCTCCCTATGTATATAGACGGATTTGTTTTACTAGCCCGTCATATTCTTATGAAGGTGATCATACAAAGAAATTGCATCGATAGTGATACAACCAACTTTTTTTATTTTCCCATCCTTATATTGGTACGTTTCATGCTATAACCCATTCTTTTTTACAACAATGAAGCAAAGAAATATCTAAGGCTCAGTTGTACTCCAACCCAACCAATGTCGGTTAGACCTTCTATGATATTGGAATTCTTTATAGTTTACTCCAGTTAATTGATGCAATTGGTCCCTAAGAACATGGTAAATATGTAATCGAATTTACCTAGAATATAGATATTAATTGAGTATTGTTTTCTAGGGGAACATTCAAACTCTTTTTTAATTAGGCATCTCTATTGCCTATAAAATATGACAATATTAATAATCCCTCTATCTCACGAAGATTGTTTGAGATTTATCAAAATTTAGATGTATCTAGACACTATATTGCATCCAGATACATCCAAATTTTGACATTTCGCACAGGGAGTAGATATATGAACATCGGTACATATCATGAGTGATTAGGCGTGCAATCATGCAAGCCACACCTACTCTTTCAAGGTTGAACCATGTAATCAGTACATGTCTAGGTATCATGAATTTAGTTATATGCAGTATCTTACAGGAATCTAGCCGCGCAAGTGCGCGGGTTTCTTAGCTAGTAATAATAATAATAATAATAATAATCGGTAGGTTCGTTTTCAAGACTAAAGCCCAAGCCAGCTAATCGGCCTCGCTGGTAAAAATCAAATTCAGGTTAAACAAAGGTTAATATTGATGGGTCGTTTTACCAAGATACTCATGCAGGTTCAGTGGCTGCAGTGATCCGTGATTCAAAGGGTAACTTCTTGGCGGCATCTACCACCTTTCTTACGACCGTTGCCTCGGCGGCGATGGCGGAAGCTATGGCCATGAGAGAAGGGTTGGCTCTCGCTAATCATCTCGGATGTAATAATGTGATCATGGAATCAGACTCTACTGAAACTGTTGAAGCCTGTTCAGGAGAAGATATTTGGTGGGGTGATTCATCTGCTATATTTGCTGATTGTGTGGATCTGTCTTCTCTCATTGATAAGATCTCCTTCAAGTTTAGTCTTAGAGAAGCAAATGAGGTGGCACATGAATTAGCTAGGAACTCTTATGAAACAAATTCGACTTGTAATTAGGCCAATGAGGCCCCTAGCTTTATTCTACCGTTCCTCCTCAACGATGTAACTATTATTTGAACTCGGTGCAGAAAGTTTCTTACGCCTTTTCTATGTCGATGATATCTTCCTATCGTTAGCACCAACCGGCTAAACGAGCTTCGTTTTCTCTCCTTTAAATGGCCCGTTCGTTCCATTTCGTTGCCTCGAACTGAAGGAGCTCCTAGCTGGTATGTATCCCGCGGACAAACCCGCTAAACGGGCACAAACGGCTGAAGAACAACATCAAGCAACCAAGACCGTACAAACTGGAATGTTCTTAATGAGACGACTTGCTTGCGTAATATATGATGTTTCATAAAAAGGACAAGTGATAACACACATTTGAAATTTTCGGTCAACGGGATATATGATATCAAACTCAAAAGCTTACAGTACTAAGATGCGCATGCTTTCGCCAGGAGATTAGTAAGGCTATCGCTTTATTTTCTAGTCGCGTATAATCGTCAAAGTTTGGCTGCAATTAGGTGACGGTCGTTATCAGATATAGATTGATGATACTTCAGCCTACTTCATATTTGAGTGCAGGACAACGAAAGATCGAATCGGTGCAAGACAAAACAAAGAATGAAGCGAAACGCAAGACATCTTTTCAGAGGCTACATGAAGATTTTCAAGTCGTTTCTATTTCGTAAATGACAAATGATGTGCTCGTCGATGACAGCAATCTGTTGACGTGTATAAGTATATTGCCTTCTCCTTTCTATCAGTTCGGATTTTTGGTTCAAGTGGCTAGTGTATGCATGAACCTTAACATGGTATTAGAGCAAAATTGGTCCTCCTCTAGTCCGGACGGACATTTTTCTTGAAGACTTGTTCCCGGCTGCCCCGCCGCCGGCTCCTTCCCGGCCGACGCCGGACCTCCTCTTCCCGGCCGTCGCCGGACCTCCTCCCCCGCCCCCGGCTGGCCGTCTGCCCGTGGCCCGCCCGTGGCTTCTTCTCCTCCCGTCGTCTGCCTCCGTGCGCTGCCCGCACCCGTGCGCCGCCTGCGCCCCCGTGCGCCGCCTGCCCCCGTGCCCCGCCGGCGGCCGTCTCCCTGCCGCCCGCCCGTGGCTCGCCGCCGGCCATCTGCTCCGCTGCCGATTCCCCACCGCCGCCTGCGCTCGTCTTTCTCGGCTAGCCGTCCCCCGCCGCCGGCTGCTGCCCTTGTTCTCTGTCGCACTGAGCGTCGGGTTCGATCTGATTTCTTCGATCTAATCTAAAAAAACGGAAAAAAAGGATTCTGATATGTCTTCCTCTTCGGGCTATGTGGCGATTCCTCGCTGCCCGGTGATTTTTGATGGCGTGAATTATTCTGATTTCGCTGCTTTCATGCGCGTCCACATGCGCGGTCTTCGTCTTTGTGGTGTGCTTTCTGGCGAGGTCTCATGTCCGCCGCGCCCCGTTGCTCCTACGGTGCCTGTTGCACCTTGCCCCTGATGCTACTCAGGATAAGGATGCAGCCAAGAGTGCTGATGATACTGCTCTGGCTGATTATGACCGGAAGGTCCAGGACCACTCTACTGCCGTTGCGACTTACCGACTGGATCTGACTGAGTACACTCAGTGGATAGATGAGGATGGTTGTGCTGCTGCTGTTCTCACCTCCAGTGTTCTGCCTCAGTATGCTGCTGAGTTCATGTGTCTTTCCACAGCTGCTGCTCAGTGGGCTTTTCTTCGTCAGCGCTATCAGCCATCTGGGGATGCTCTTTTACCTGTCTGTGGTCCGCCAGGAGCATGCCCTTCCGCAGGGTGATTCTACTATTGATGAGTTCTACACTCAGAGTGCTGCTATTTGGCGTCAGCTTGATTCTCTTCGTACAGCTGTGTGTGCTACATGTCCCTGCTGTCTGATTGTGCACGCGGATCTGGAGTTTCAGCGCGTCTTTGAGTTCTTGTCGCGGCTCCGTAAGGAGTTTGAGCCGCGCCGTGCACAGCTGCTTGCCCGTGGTCGTGTTCCGCTCTCTGAGGTACTGGCTGAGCTTCGTGCTGAGGAGACTCGTCTTCGTGGTGCTGGTCTTCTTGAGGTTCCCTCTGTACTTGCTGCTCGTGGCCCTCCTATGCCGTCTACTCGTGGGCCTCCTACACCGCCGGCTCCGTTGCGGTCTCCAGCACCACCGATACTCTCTACTCCTCCATTCAAGGGCCAGAGTCAGCCCCAGCAGCCTCGTGGTCCGACAACACTTCCCTGCACCTACAGTGGCAGGACTGGCCACACTGTCTCTACTTGCTGGCAGAGGGATCCCAGCTTACGTCCGCGGAACCATACTCGTCGTTAGGCTGGTTCTTCAGGATCTTCTGCTGTTGCGCTATCTGATCAGGACATTATCCGTGGTCTTCGTGATCTGCTTGCGGCTACAGGCTCTCTTCGACGGTACTGCTGGTTCTGTGCCTGGCTCTTCCGGCACTACGCGACCACCACCTTCTACACAATGTATGTCATCCCCGTGGTATCTGGATTCTGGAGCTTCTTTATGACTGCGTCTTCTACTCTTTCTGCTCTTCGTTCTCTTGTTTCTCATGTCCGTGTTATCACGGCCGATGGTACCTCTCTTCCTGTTTCCAGTCGAGGCACCCTTTCTACTTCTTATTTCTCTGTTCCTGATGTTTCTCATGTTCCTAGCCTTAAGATGAACCTGTTTTCTGCTAGTCAGCTTACTGATTCTGGTTGTCGCGTCATTCTTGACGCTGATTCTTGTGATGTTCAGGACCGTCCTACACAGGCCCTGGTTGGAGATGGCCCTCGCAGCCTTGAGTCTCCGGGGCTCTGGGAGTTAGACTGGCTTCGTGCCTTTCCGCTCGACACTTCATCTGCGCCTCCTCTGCGGTTGTTGCTTCACACTGGATCCTTTCAGCAGTGGCATCGGCTGGGTCACCTCTGTGGCTCCCGTTTATCGTCTTTAGTTCGTAGTGGTCTTCTGGGGTCTGTCTCAGGAGACGTGTCTTTGCATTCGTGTCAGGGTTGTAGGTAAGGTAAACAGATTCAGCTTCCCTATCCTACTAGTGTGTCTGTATCTCAGCGACCTTTTGATTTAGTTCATTCAGATGTTTGGGGTCCGGCTCCCTTTCCTTCGAAAGGGGGTCATCGATACTATATTTTGTTTATTGATGATTTTTCATACACTTGGTTGTTTCTTATGCACTCTCGCAGTGAGGTGCTCTCTATTTATCAGCGCTTTGCAGCCATGGTTCGTACTCAGTATTCCACGCCTATTCGTGTATTTCATGCTGATTCAGCAGGAGAGTATATCTCCCAGCACCTGCGTGGTTTCTTGCTGAGCAGGGCACCCTTGCTCAGTTCTCGTGTCCCGGCGCTCATGCTCAAAATGGTGTCGCCGAGCGTAAGCATCGTCATATTCTTGAAACTACCCGTGCTATGATGATTGCCTCCTCTCTTCCGTCGCATTTCTGGGCTGAGGCTGTCGCTACGTCGACTTACCTTATTAACATTCAGCCTTCTGCTTCCCTTCAAGGTGGCATTCCTCTCAAGCGTCTTTCTGGTCGCTCTCCCGATTACTCGACTCTTCGTTTATTTGGTTGCGTTTGCTATGTCCTTCTCCCTCCTCGCGAACGCACCAAACTGACCGCTCAGTCTGTTGAGTGTGTTTTCTCGGATACAGTGATGAGCATAAGGGCTATCGCTGTTGGGACCCCGTTGGTCGTCGGATGCGCATCTCTCGTGACGACACGTTCGATGAGACGCGTCCCTTCTATCCTCGCCCCACCTCGGGTTCTTACCCCGTGGATGATATCTCTTTTCTTCTTTTTCCGGATGCACCCCCTGTTGTTCCTTCTCCTCCTCCTAGTTCTGATGCGCCTCCTTCGGCTTCAGTGCCATCCTCTCCTCCGTCTAGTTACCCTAGTACTCCTCGTTCTCCGGCTTCAGATCCTTCCGATGCTGTTCCTTCTTCCTCTTCTTCTGATGAGTCGTCTTCTGCCGATGACCTCCTCCTTCCCGGCGTTCGTCGTCGTCCTCCAGCCCGTTACTCTCCTAGTCGCATGGTCTCTCTGTTGTTTCTGAGCCGACCTCTTATCGAGATGCCGAGCGTCATCCTGAATGGCAGCTTGCCATGGCTGAGGAGATTGCTGCGCTTGAGCGCACTGGCACCTGGGATCTTGTTTCTCCCCCTTCTGGTATTCGTCCTATCACGTGTAAGTGGGTCTATAAAATTAAGACCCGCTCTGATGGATCTCTTGAGCGCTATAAAGCGCGTCTTGTGGCTCGTATGTTAGGGGGCTTCCTGCATATTTGCATATGTACATGTACTATATATTGTGGCCTTTGGCCCCCTGGTAATACAACAAGTATATTGCCCTAACATGGTATCAGAACCTCAGGTCTCGAGTTCAAATCCTGACTTTCACAATTTATTCTAAATTCCCCCGCAGCCTCTTGCCGTGTAGCGTGTGGTCCCGGTGCTACCTCTTTGCCTCTCTACACGTGTTGACTTGTCTTCTCGTCTCCCGTCACACGTGAGAGGGGGTGTTGACGTGTATAAGTAGATTGTCTTCCCCTTTCCATCAGTTCGGACTTTTGGTTCAAGTGGCTAGTGCATGAACCTTAACACAATCAACCTAAACATACTCCCACCGTTTCCAACTATACATGGTCAAAAAAATTAAATATATCCAAGGAAACTGCCCCATTATGCAACTTGCGTAAACCTCAGTTTTTTAGCTTGGTAACCCAAACGTGATTCATACTATATGCAACATACCTAAGTCCTGGTATGCAAAATGGATCCAAGTCAGAAAAAAAAACTCGCGTACCAAAAATCTGGAACATATCTAGTTTACAGGTATATTTTCCCATTACGGATACCGAATTAGGAACATATCTAGTTTTTTTTTTACTTGTGGAACATATCTAGTTATCTACACTCCCTCCGTACCGAAATAAATACATTTAACATTTTCACGTTCACGAAAAGAGATATTAGCACCCTAGATACAACAACTTGTCAAATGGAAGCAAATTCATACACCAATTTGCAAAAGTGACCGCTGCAGTACACAAACTTGCACCGAGAAAGCAAATAGGTACACAAGCAATCGAAAAGTGACATGTGGCTACATAAATTTTACGAAAAGACCCCTGCATATATTTCATTTGAATCTGCAACCATGACGCTGCATTATATGTGGGTCCCACTTGTCAGTGTCTTTACAAGAATAATTAAAAATAGCAATGCGGAGCTGGAATTTGGACTCGCAATCAAATACTACAGCCTATACACGCGTGACATTCCATCTCATAGCACTTCGTGTAAATAGAGTAGGACATCATTTTGTTATAGGAGTGATGGGAAGGGACACGGATTTTTGGCTGCCCAAAACTTATTTTGAGCAATAAAATCTTAAAAATAGTAAAAGTGATTTAAACATACGGAATAAATCATATATGTAGAGTATGTTTGTAGATACGTGCATGTCATGTTTCAACCTGAAATACGAATGTATGTAACCTACACAAAAATGACAAATTGTATTGTTCGTAATATAACGATTAGGTGTATACTATTCATTGTATAACAAAGTTTTATTTTCACTTTTTTGTGTGGGTCACATACGGTCGTACTTTTTCTTAAAAAATTGGTCAGGTAAGTATCAAGGTGACATGTATGTGCGGGAATTATTTCAACTTTTTTGAAACATTTAAAGAACATTTTCGAATTTTTGAAATCGGGTGCGCTGCTACCCAGGTTCAACATCATATTTTCATGACGCGGAGAAGTAACATGTAAGTTCTAACCATACATTTATCATCAATAACTTTTAGTAAGATACTAGAAAGAATTGCTCGCAACGGCGCGTGTGCCAGATGCCGATATTTACTCACGAAACTAACATGACGATTGTGCAACAATATTTATGGGATGCTAATGTTTCATTAATATATATCTTAGACTTTATAATCTAACATTTATTTTGGTTTAATTTACTGCTTTACAATTTTATACACATAACGGTGCTGCACCACTTTTCCCTAAATACTATAACCATACTATAACGTTGTAGAGACTAACTAAGTTTGTAGAGCAATAATTCAACATGTAGTTGCTGTCAAGATCGTCAACTAGTCAAGCATAAATCAATTCTCTCAAGCAGCAGCAACTACAACAATTGTTGCACGTTCCATCACCATACATGTATGGTAGAGTCACAGTGAGAAAATATAGAAAGCAAAAGCTGAGAAATCCATAAAATTCTAACCTAGCTTAACAGACATCTCAGACTTAGAAGAAAGCCAACAAACACTTGTCAAGCCAAACAGTTAAATGCTATTACAAATGGGTACTCCTTGGCTTCATCTCTATAAGAAAATGATCTCCTAGTGTGTTAACACGAAGTGCTACGAAGTCCAATGGTAGGCGCTGGTAAACTGCAATGTTTGATCCTGATTTTGAATCGCCACTATGCTCTTATATTTTTACTAAGACACTGACAGGTGAGCCCCCATGTAAGACAGCGCCATAGTCCATACATGGGTCTTTTCGCATAATTTGTGTAGCCACGTGTCACCTTCTGATTACTTTTGTACCTATTTGCTTACCTTAGGCAAAATGATGGAATGCGGGCATGCGACTCAATTTAGGACGGCTGCCCGAGAAATCTTGTATCTGAATTTAACATGATGATATGGGGTATGTTTTTGGTAAGACAATTGAAGCTATTGTGAAAACAATGGGCTATCTTGAGAAGAAAAAGGAGAGGAAGGAGAGAGTTAGTAGGCCACCTTGTACTTGGCATGGACCAGCTCCAGGAGTGGTTAAATTCAATTAAGATGGAGCTGTTAGACGCGATCAAGGTTTTGCTGCCGGAGGTGGTGTGGCGAGAGATGAGGATGGTTTCATAGGTGCATGGTGTTGTATCTACAAATACATTGTGGATCCGTTATCCAGTGAAGCTTTGGCTTTCAGTGATGCGGTCAACTTTGCCAAATAAATAGGTTTTTGCTCTTGAAGGAGAGGAAGACTCAACGTTCTATGATTGCTCCAATTCTTAGTGGAAATAGATGAGTTAGTTTATTTTTTCGAGTTTATTGATTTCAGTTTTGCTGGTCGATCGGCCAACTCTGTGGCGCATGAGTGTACTTGTTATGCCTGTGATAACATGGCAGAGGAGGAGTGACTAGACTGTCCGGCCTATCTTAGTCACAGCGTTGAGGCTGGTTAAATATTGTGATGAATTAATAAAGAGTGTGTGATCCCTCAAAAAAAAAGTGCTAATACTGTACCTCTCACGAAAAAGGACACGGCTAGGGAGCACTCGGATGCTAGTTATTCCATCTAAGCACTCCCTCTAACTACACGTACGGGCATTTAATGCTATGTGATTTTTTTAAAAAAAATAGTCATAACTTTTAAACCATTTATCAAAATTGCGATCCGTTTTTACCGTTGGGCTTCTCACGACAAGATCTTCGAAACTAGATCCCATTTGTATATATTTCGACAAACTTTTTTTTTTCAAAAACCAACTCATTTATTGCAGAAAAGCAACTTTATTATTGTGAGGAAGCAACTTTAGTTGGTTACACTATTTTTTTTGTATATTTTGTACCAGCTTAATTTCTATGATAGTCAGTGAGCCGTGAATCATACTTCCAGTACTGGTAGTAACTTGATTTTCAATATACACAACTTAATAGAAACGAAAATACAATTTCATATCAAACAGTGCACAATTTTGGTGCATTCATATGCAACTTCACCATAATGGTATGCCATTTGACAAACAATAATTCTAGCTGACTTTGTACTAACGGTAGGCAACTTAGACACCATGATACGCAAGTTCACGAAAATGGAGCCCAACTTCACAATATTATTGCTAGCCAACTCAGTATTAGTGGTACCCAACATATGTGTGATGTTAGTAGACTTAGTACTAGCGGTAGGCAACTTAGACATGTTGTTAGACAACTTAGTAATAGTGGTAAGCAACTTCAAAATTTCGATACCTTGCCTTGCTTTGGTTATTCAAAATATCAATGGCACAGGAAAAATGTCTTACAACTTGCTACAAGCATGACTACCTGACACAACAAAGGTGATTGAAAAGGCTAAAAAAAGACAAGGAAATAATTGACGCTTGCTGTCTTCCAAAAAGGTTATTTCTGATTGCTCCAGGGCATGCGACCTTGTCCTGTCCAGATTTCTACTTGTGCAAAGAAAGCAGCAGCAAGCAATTCTTATGCTCTATTGTCCTCGGTCTGCAAAGAACCACAGTTGCTTCCGATATTTTCCTTTTTCGTTGCATGTCCCAACAATCTAGCAGAGAAAAACATACAAAGCATTGACCTATGTAAGAAATTAAAAACATTTCATTGTTCAAATAAAAATCCATATTTCATTGTAATTTTATTAACTTTGCGCATGTGTGAAACAACTTGCATGTTGATAAAAGCAACTTAATTACATCACTATGCAAACTTAGTTCATTGCTTGGAAAATAACTTGGATCGATGACAAAAAAAACTTAGTTAGATGGTGGAACCAACTTCAGCATGTTGATAAAAACAACTTAATAAAATTCATAGTTTAAAATAGCGGGCTATCTCATTTGGCCGCAATTTTTTTAGAGGCTATAAGAGGCTATAGCCGGGTTATAGCGGGCTATTCCATTTAGCCTTTTTTCAAAAATTTGAAATATTTTTGTCATATCTTACCAAAAGAAGAGGAAAACTATGACTCAAATACGATTCGTGATACAACTTATTTAACTATTCAAGGAAAACAAGTATTCAGATATTCAACTCACAAGTTTTATCTAATTATACTGAATGCAAATTCAGAAAACAAGAAATAAAAAATAAAAGAGAAGATAAATTCAAAATACATGAGGTTTAGCAGCTAAATTAGAGGCTAAACAGGGGCTAAATTCGGCCATAGCCGGCTATTAGCGGTTTTTTCTCATTTAGCCTACAAAGGGCATAGCCTCAGCGGCAGGTCTCCTGAAGGGCTATAGCCGGGCTATAGCTAGGCTATAGCCAGCTATTTAAAACCATGATAAAATTATTATTCAAATCAGCACAGTACTTGTAAAATAAGTTTGTTAGGTGATAAACATAACTTTTATAGATGATGGAAACAACTTAAGCATAAAGATAGAAGCAACATTATCAAATCATTATGCAACTTAGGTCATTGGTTGGAAAATTAACTTGGATAGATGATAAAAACTACTTAGTTAAATGACGGAACCAACTTAAGCATGTTGATAAAAACAACTTAATCAAATTACTATGCAACTTAGGACATTACATGTAAAATAACTTGTTGGGTGATAAAAATAAAATTTTATGATGTTGGAAACAACTTAAGCATATTGATAGAAGCAACTTAATCAAATCATTATGCAACTTAGGATATTGCTTGTAAAATAACTTGGTTACTGGTAAAAACAACTTAGTTAGATGATGGAACCAACTTAAGCATGTTGATAGAAGCAACTTAATCAAATCATTATGCAACTTAAGACATTGCTTGTAAAATAACTTGGTTAGGTTATAAAAACAATTTAGTAAGATAGTGGAACCAACTTGCATACTGATAAAAGCAACTTAATTAAATCACTATGCAAACTCAGGATATTGCTTGTACAACAACTTGGTTAGGTTATAAAAACAACTTAGATGGTGTCACCCACATCTGACAATACCACTAGTGAAAAAAGGATATCACAATAAATCGAAAAAATTTCATGGTTATGTATCTCCCTAGTTTAACAGTCTGTCATTGCTCGTAAAAAAGGTTCAGAAGAAAATAACAACACCAAAAACATATGAAGTAACAACGAATCATCTAAACCAAGTATGTAATTTTCATAGATAAAAGGACACTAGCACAACAACTCAACAAGGTGCAGATGTTATGCATCTAGACTATCATGCCCTGAAGGCAATTCAACGAACACCTGGTGCACCCCCGCATAAATTGCAACACACAACCAACTTACTCTTTGGAGACATGGCAGAATGTGTCTTGGCTGGTGCAAAGGCGCTTGATGCTCCAGCATGAACGGAGGTTGTTGGTAACGACGGTGTTGTTGCGGCAACCCGCAACCGCAGGCTTGTCTCGCCCTCTGGCCCCGCCGCGGGTGTTAGGTGGTGCATCAGCAGTGAATCAACCAAGCAACGTCTTTGGATGGGCTGTATCATAGCATGGTACCAACCATGGGTCACAAATCAGCCTCCATAAACCACTACGCAACCCATCTAGTACACCTCTCAGTTTAGGACCTGTAGGTTGTTAGTAGTAGTAGGACTGATCTGTAAGTGAGTCGTGCACATCAGGTAATTCAGCTTCACAATCGATTGATTGTCTATGTAGTGGGTGGAGCTGCTCCTCGCTGCACACATTTAGGACGGGGTGCAGCAGCACGTGCCCTGGCGGGATGCGGGACGACCTCACCTTATCTGGTGATGCGGGACGAGCGGGAGGTCGAGGTTGCCTGCCGGAGCTGTTCGAGGAGGAGGTCGGGGCAGAGACGCCTGGAGCAGGTTGAGGACGCCGGCGGCGGAGAACTGCTGGAGGAGGCGGGCGCGGGGAGGGCCGGCGGCGACGAGTCGAGGCAGCCGCCGCCAGGGTAGAGAAACGGAGGCGGCGGCGGGTGGTGGCCGGGAGAGCCGGCGGCGAGGAGTCGATGCAGCCGCCGCCGGGTAGAGAAACGGAGGCGGCGGCAGGTGGTGGCGCGGAGGGCCGGCCGCTGAAGTTGCGGAGCTATGCCGGTGGCCTGATTGGATCACGCAATGGCCCATGGGAGTGGAGATGGGAAGACCGAGACGATGCGGGAGGAACTGCAAAAGGCTTTGACCAGTTTCTGTCTCACGGGGGAAACCAAGCGCGACACGATCAACTTCATCGGACGGCCATAAAACGAGTGCCCAAACTGACAGATAGCATCCGGATGTTTTTTAGCATTTGGGCACGAAAAATAACGTTACGAAACATTCGGAGTTTCCTGTTTTGCCCCTCTGTCGCGTCGTCGCTCCACCCAGTCTGCGCAGACACTCCACCCTCTCCGCGCGGAGCTGCGGACACACACTCGCTCCTCCCTCCCGCTCCGCCATGGTGCGCGCCGCCGCCACGCCGCCTGTCTCCCTCCCCCCACAGCCGCGTCGCTTCCACACAAAGGCGCCCTGCCCGTCGCGCCTATCGCTGCCGCCCCTCGTCCTCCCCGTCCTCTTCGCCTCTCCTGCATTCCCCAATAAATCAACCGCACGGTGGCCGCTGAAAGTGCGTTTTTCCCTCTTCCGGCCGCCGGATCGGCAGCGGCGTTGCTCCATCTGTAGAGCCAAGGTCAGAGTAAACCTCCAATCGTGGTGGTGGTGGTGCGGAGCTCCAATTGTGTCCGGAGAAGACCTCCTCCCAGATCTTGGCGATGGCACAGAGGATGTGGTGGTGGTGGTGCGGCTCGTTGACGTTGAGGGACAGGAACCGGTGGAGAGCTCCCTCTCCGCTGCAGCTCAGCAGCAGTTCGCCGCCTGGGCCTCCCACCTCTCTCTCGCGAGCCGTCTCCACGACGGCGGCCTCCGCCGTCAAAGCCGCCCGGTGCAAGGCACGAACCTCCTCAAGATATATGCTCCAATTTAGCCTCTTTTTTTAATCAAATAGGACTATAGGAGTGACTATTATACGTACAAGCACAACAATCATGCTACACTATGCCCTGTTACAATATCTTTATGCTACAGGCCGCAGAGTTCCTCTATTCATGTCTAAACCTTGTGCTGGCAAATCATTCAAGGAAGTGCTTTGTTGTTAAACATTTATGGTCAATCTCTGTTACCCCTAGTCTTGTTGCCTTGCATGGAGTAGATATTGTAATTGTGCTGTAGAGTAGATACTGAGCTTGAACAAATATACTAGCACTAATTGTTGCTTGTTTACTTGCAATTGCTTAACTGAATTTATGTTCAATTTCTTCTCCTGCTAACTGAGGCATGGATGATGATCAATATGCAGGACGGGATAGAGCTGAAGCCTAGATTCTACACGGAGCATGACAAAGATGCCAGTACAATCTTGTTCCTCTTTTGGTTCACAGCAAAATATAGCAAGAGTCTTGTTTTCAATGATGATATCCAGGTTTGTAACTACTCCATGGAGTATTAATTCTGTTCATGCCACGAAGTTTTCAGTTGTGTCAGTTTTACCCATGGATTTAAGAATGGTTGTTTACAGATTTATGATGTGGATAAATGCTCCAGTCAGCTAACTGCCAGAACAAATGCATTTAATCATTGTTCTAAAATCAAACTGTTCCCTGTTGTAGGTGACGCAGCGGGAAGACCGTGTCACCTGCCCTGCCATGGCTCCGTGCATGTGGTACTTCCTCTCTTCTCCTCTCTCTGTAGCAAGTTTTTCTGGAGTAATATCATCAAGTTTCTAGTCTTGTAATCAACACAATGTTTGTTCTTTGCTGGAAGTTTGAGCTTGCATGATTGAGGATTGTACTTGACTTGTTTAGTGAATCTGATTGCTTGGATCTCTCGAGTTGGATCTTCAGTTACTGCATCTTTATCTTCTTCCTCCACTGTCAATATTCAGTAACTGCTGCACTCCATAGCTCTCGAGTTTGGCCAACATTTGCTTATCTATAAACATTGGCATGTGTGAACATAGTTTGACTGCCTTGCTTGCAGTACCAACTTACTTGCATAGCAACTTTGTTTTCATTTTGGCTTATTGCTATTTTCTCACGCAAGCCATTGCTTTTATCAACACTGATGTTGTACTAGTCGTTGCACTAGTGCAGCAGATGATGTGCCCTTGCTGTGCTCATTACAGCTTGTCAGTAGTCTGTCAATAGCAACACTGAAACTAGTATGACTAGAATCCTGAGATTTTCTCTTATGCTTGCATGGTTCAGGAGAAATTATGCTTGCATGGAGTACAAAAGCTACGTTCTGTGACTTGCAAATGCTTGTACCGTAAAGCTAAACACTTAAAACAAGCAAATACAAGTGACTTGGACAGTATGACTCGTTTAAACTTAACTTGTGGTCACAAGTTCTTTACTGAAGAAACAAATAGTGGACTGTGTTTCATTTGGCATGTGATAGCGTTTAGAAGTTCCACTCAACATGCATAGTGGACCCTTTTTTATTTGCCTGTAACTTGTGGTCACATTTGGGCACAGCTCCACCACTGTAGTAAGAAAATGATCAAATGTTCACTTCAAATGTTCATGGGCACAACAAGTTTCAGTTCAAATGTTCATTCACTATTGACTATCGATTGCAGGACCTACCAGCACAAGAGGGTCATGATCACGTTCCCCTGCCACGCTAGAAGGGGTGCCATCTCTCCCGTTTATGCATCGTCTCGGACTGCCTGCAGCAACAGAGATTAAGGAGACGGCATCTGTCTTCGAAGGGGTGTCATTCCAGCATGAAGGCAGGTGCTCCAATGGCGAAGCTTATCGAGTCGCACTGAGTGTTGTTAGTTTAAATTTCAGTCGCCAACTTTGGCTTTCTAAGCCATCTGGATTTTGTACCCTTGTAAACTCTCCAATACACAGGCAATAAAGAGTGACTGAATTATCAAAAAGAAAAAATTATCACCAAGAACTAAAAGAATAGAACCAGGGTCCACAAATGCTCATCCAGTAGCCTGTTGCGATTTACAGCACAATGAAAATTGGCCTTCCTGAAAGAATGAACATATACCAGTTTTTCAGCTGAAACAGGTAGATTTGCATGCATAAACTTGAGTATCAGCATCACTGAATGTGAAGTCTTGTTGGGGGCAGCATCCATACAAATGGAAATTGCTGGTCGATGAAGCGGTCAGTGGGAAGCAGCTGGTGTAGAGACTGACGTGTCTCGCGCAGGAACCGGCAGAAGCCATTGTTGTGGCGGCGGTGAGTGAAGCTGTCCTGACGAAAGTCTTGATCGTCCAGGAAGTAGATGTAGAGAGGCGTTGCGATGGCTGTACCTGTGCGGTACGCCCTGGAGCAGGCCCGGCCAAGGAAGAGGATGACACTCGGAAGCTGGTTCAGGCTGCGCAACGACCGACGTCCCTGATAGTCTTGCTCCACGGTGTACATCTCGAATGTGGAGCCGCGCTCTGTCCAAAGGCGCCGGACAACCAGCACCCCGTCAGGCCCAGCGCACAGATAGCGGTTAGCGCCCGTACCGAGAAGGTCCTGCTGCTCGCGAATGACAAACCTCAAGTGAACGGCCACTCCGCCGCTCTGGAGCCGTACCGGCTGGTAGGCATAGACTTCCATGCCGATTGTCAAAGCGAAAATTGTGTCAGAGGATGAAGAATAGAGGATGTCATCGATGAATTGCTTGGGGGACGGCACGGGCCAGTACTTGTTGAAATACTCGTCCAGATCCTCTTCCTCACCATCGCTGTCCGTGTCCGGTGCCCACAGAAGACGGCACCAGGCCGCCATCCCAACTCTCCACAGAATCAGCACCCGAGGACCGCGTCATAGGCGCTGGTGCGGCCTTCCTCCGGGGAGAGGTGGAGGACGGAGGGTAGCAGCGGCATGCGCCGTGTCCCGACGCGCCGCCACTCCGTGCACACGGCGAGGAAGCGGACGCGGTCGGCGCAGGAACCGAGCATCGAGTAGATGCGATGCAGCGCGTCGTCCAGAAGTAGGTCCCAGGGTCTTGTTCTCGCTGCCATTGCTCGATCTGTTGGGGGTGGCGGTGGCGGTGGCGGATGGGGATGCTGGCCGGCCGGGGATGGGGAAGATGGGGAGGATGGGCGTGGCCGGGGATGGGGAATTTGGGATGCTGGGCGTGGCCGGTGATGGGGAAGAAGGGGAAGGCGGAAGCGGGGACGCGGGGTTCGCCAATTTATTTGGAGGCGAGGCAACGCAGGTTTCTTCTGTAACGGCCGCCGTCCTGTAACCGCCGGGGGCTGAGCTGGCATGTCCCGGCGTGGCTGCGACCTGTACCACCATTTTATCCGTCCTCCTCTCAGTGCACACAACGTGTTTGTTTGTTCAGCTCGGTAAACTCGGACTTGGATTAGGCCGCGGTAAATTCCCGCTTCGCTTTACTTACTAGTCTCTTTGATTGGTACAGAGTGGTTTCCAATATTTTTCACCTGTATTACGTAGTTGGCAGCATTCGAGGTTCAAGAAGATTCTGTGAATTACTATGATTTTGAGGGTAACTTCCTTTAAAAGTTCCTCTTCCTGCCTTTAGCAATCTCCTGTAGATTGGTAAACCTTAATCGTCGCATGATGGAGAGGTTTCGACACCCTTCATTAAGGAGTTGCACCTGCATGGTGGTCCAATGAGCGCGAGAACCGACCTTGGTACATCTTGATCGGGTGTTTTGCACTGTCGGCTGGGAGGGCTTCCATCCTAGTTGCTCGCTTCGATGCGCCCCTCTACTTTCCCGCCTAGCCGGCGACGTTTCCAGTTTGAGGCGTATTGGACTAAGTTGGATGGCTTCAGTGACACGGTTTCGGAAGCTTGGACTTCGGTGGCACCCAACGAAGAAGACCCCTTCTGGAGGTTTACAGCACAGCTCAAGATGACAGCCTGTCGCCTTATGAGCTAGAGCGATCGCCGGGTGGGTTGTGTTCGATTGCAGCTCATGTTGGCGAGGGAGATTATCCTCCGGTTAAATGTAGCCATGGAGTCTCGACCTCGGAGAGATGGTTGTGAGCCAAGCTTAAGCACGCCTACCTGGGTCTGGCTTCGCTGGAGCGTACCATGGCCTACCAGCGGGCTAGGATCGCTTGGTTGCGTGACGGTGACGCCAATACGCCTTCTTTCACCGACATGCATCTTAACAAAAACGCAAGAACGCGATCTGCGAGCTTTAGGCTGATGGTGCGGTTGTCTCAGACCACGCAACCATCGCTGAAGTTGCGTTTGACCACTTGATAAAGCGTGAAGCACACGTCCGTTGGGAACTCCAAGAGGAAGGTGTGATGCGTACAGCAGCAAGTTTTTCCTCAGAAAGAAACCGAGGTTATCGAACCAGTAGGAGCCAAGAAGCACGTGAAGGTTGTTGGTGGAGGAGTGTAGTGAAACCGGCGCCAATGTGGAACCTGCACAACACAATCAAGATACTTTGCCCCAACGTAACAGTGAGGTTGTCAATCTCACCGGCTTGCTGAAAACAAAGGATTAAACGTATCGAGTGGAAGATGATGTTTGTTTGCAAAGAACAAGAAGAACAATAATTGCAGTAGATTGTACTCAGATGTAAAAGAATGGACCGGGTCCACAGTTCACTAGTGGTGTCTCTCCAATAAGATAACTAACATGTTGGGTGAACAAAGTGGGCAATTGACAAATAAAGATTCAATACATATCAATGATGATTACTATGAGATTTAATCAGGCATTACGACAAAGTACATAGACCGCCATCCAACATGCATCTATGCCTAAATAATCCACCTTCGGGTTAGCATCCGCACCCCTCCATATTAAGTTGTAAACAACAGATAATTGCATTAAGTATGGTGCGTAATGTAATCAACACAAATATCCTTAGACAAAACATCGATGTTTTATCCCTAGTAGCAACAAGACATCCACAACCTTAGAACTTTCTCACACGTCCCATTAAATGGAGGCATGAACCCACTATCGAGCATAAATACCCCCTCTTGGAGTTACAAGTATCAACTTGGTCAGAGCCTCTACTAGCAACGGAGAGCATGCAAGAACATAAACAACACATATATGATAGATTGATAATCAACTTGACATAATATTCTAGATTCATCGGATCTCACCAAACACAACATGTAGCATTACAAATAGATGATCTTGATCATGTTAGGCACCTCACAAGATCTAAACAATGATAGCACAAGCGGAGAAGACAACCATCTAGCTACTGCTATGGACCCATAGTCCAAGGATGAACTACTCACGCATCAATCCGGAGGCGGGCATGATGATGTAGAGCCCTCCGGTGATGATTCTCCGGCAGGGTGCCGGAGGCGATCTCCGAATCCCCGAGATGGGATTGGCGGCGGCGTCTCGGAAGGTTTTCCGTATCGTGGCTCTCGGCAGGGTTTCGCGACGAAGGCTTTAAGTAGGCGAAGGGTAGGTCGGAGGCGGCGAGGGGCCCACACCATAGGGCGGCACGGGCCCCCGGCCGCGCCGGCCTATGGTGTCGGGCCCTCGTGGCCCCTCTTCGTAACCCCTCCGGTCTTCCGGAAGCTCCGCGGAAAATAAGACCCCGGACGTTGATTTCGTCCAATTCCGAGAATATTTCCTTTGTAGGATTTCGAAACCAAAA
This sequence comes from Lolium multiflorum, assembly GCA_030979885.1. Lineage (NCBI taxonomy): Eukaryota > Viridiplantae > Streptophyta > Magnoliopsida > Poales > Poaceae > Lolium > Lolium multiflorum. The sequence goes on along the minus strand of CM061753.1, from coordinate 240,231,202 downwards.
ACAGCAGAAAACAGCAATCGGCGCTTCGGCATCTTGTTAATAGATTAGTGCCGAAAATGTATAATAATGATGTAAAGTATGTATAAAACATGCAAGTATTGTTATAAAAGTAGCATGGAACATAAGAAATTATAGATACGTTTGAGACGTATCAAGCATCCCAAGCTTAGTTCCTACTCGCCCTCGAGTAGGTAAACGATAACAACAAATAATTTCTGAAGTGACATGCTACCAACATAACCTTGATCAACATTATTGTAAAGCATATGAGATGGATGGAGTGATCTGAAGCAAAAGATTGCTAACAAAAGATAATAACTAAACAAATGAATCATATAGCAAAACTTTTCATGAATAGTACTTTCAAGACAAGCATCAACAAGACTTGCATAAGAGCTAACTCATAAGCAATAAATTCAAAGTAGAATGCATTGAAGCAACACAATGGATGATTAAGTTTCAGCAATTGCTTTCAACTTGTAACATGTATATCTCATGGATATTTGTCAACATAGAGTAATATAACAAGTGCAATAGGTAAACATGTAAGAATCAATGCACACAGTTAACACAAGTGTTTGCTTCTAAGATAGAAAGAAGTAGGTAAACCGACTCAACATAAAGTAAAAGAATGGCCCTTCGCAGAGGGAAGCATGGATTACTATTTTTGTGCTAGAGCTTGAAAGGACACAGATGTCGCCTAGAGGGGGGGGGGGTGAATAGGCGATTTAAAACTTTTACGAGATGGGCTTAACAAATGCGGAATAAAACTAGCGTTTACTTTGTCAAGCCCAAAGCCTATAAACTATGGTTCACCTATGTGCACCAACAACTTATTCTAAGCAATGGTTCCTCTATGTGCACCAACAACTTATGCTAAGCAATACAAGCAAGTATGTGATAGCAAGATATATATAACTTCAAGCACGATGGCTATCACAAGGTAAAGTGCATAAGTAAAGAGCTCGGGTATAGAGATAACCGAGGCACGCGGGAGACGATGATTTATCCCGGAGTTCACACTCTTGCGAGTGCTAATCTCCGGTGGAGAGGTGCGGTGGCTTAGTGCTCCCGAACGCCACAAGAGGCTCACCTTGAGGTGTGGTTGCTCGATGCACACCAACGCCACAAAGGCCTCACCCCAAGATGCGGTACTCACACCACACACCGAACGCCACGAAGGCGCCTCACCTAAATCTCCGGTGACCCTCGCCACAAAGGCCTAGGTCACGGTTCCACTAAGGGATTTCCTTCGAGGCGGAAACCGGGCCTTACACAAAGGTTGGGGCACACATCCACAACTCAATTGGAGGCTCCCAACAAATCGCCACAAAGGCCTCAAATCCGTCTAGGGTTCCAAGAACCCAAGAGTAACAACTTTCTTGCTTTCACTTCCACGAATCACCGTGGAGAACTCAAACCGATGCACCAAATGCAATGGCAAGAACACCACAAAGATGCTCAAGTCCTTCTCTCTCAAATTCCAACAAAGCTACAAAAGCTATTGGGGGAATAAGAGAGGAAGAACAAATAGGAGGAGGAACACCAAATTTCTCCAAGATCTAGATCTAGTGGATTCCCCTCACAAAGAGAGGGATTTGATTGGTGAAGATGTAGATCTAGATCTCCTCTATCTTTCTCTCAAATAGATGCAAGATTCATGGAAGGGAGAGGGAGATAGCAAGCTCAAAGAAGGTCAACAATGGGGGCAAAAACGAGCTCAAACGGATGGGGAACTTTGGGGAAGAAGACCCCCTTAAATAGGGCAAGAGAAATCTGCCCGTTATGCACAAAAGTCGTCAAAACCGGAACTTCCGGTCATTTGGGGCGGAACTTCCGCCCCCCGGAAGTTCCGGCCAACTTCCGGGTGAAGTAGGACGCCCCCGGAATGCTCCCGGTATGTTTTCTGCGTGCAGACTCGTCATTTCCGGAAGTTCACCGGAAGTTGGGCGGAAGTTCCGGTCACCGGAACTTCCGGCCAACTTCCGCCCCAAAAAAACTGCTTCACGAAAACTTCAATAACTTTTGCATCCGGACTCCGATTTCGATGAACTTGGGCTCGTTGAAATCACAACAACGAGCTCTACAACAATATGCATAGAAACATCATAGTCCAGCAAAGGAGGATAGAATCAAATGAATAAAGGTTTTACCTATCTATAAAAGGCAAACCGGTAAAACCTCCAATATGGAAAATGCAACAACTTGAGATAGGAGACTTGGATTTAGGTGAAACCAACTTTGTTGTAAAGAGGATGACAAGAGCTACCACACAAAGAGTGAAAATCTTAAGAACAAGTGGGGTAGGTTTTTCTATGTATTTTAGAGTGAAACCTCTCAATACGAGAAACCGAGAAAAACTCCAATATCGAAAACGCAACAAGTGATTCATGCGGAATCCGATGAACTAGAGCTTGTCATGAGAATAAGCACAAGCTCTAAATCACCACATGGATAAGATCCAAATAACAACCAAGAAATATGATGCAAGGATGCAAAGGTTTGAGCTCTCTCCGAACGATACGATCGAGTTACTCACTCGAGAGCCCTCTTGATAGTACGGCAACTAAACTATAAACCGGTCTCCAACTACACCATGAGACCGGTAAGAAAGAAACCCTATCAAGAGAAAACCTTATACTTGCGCATTCCACTTGAGCTCGATGACGACGATCTTGACCTCAACAAGATGGAATGCCTTTCTTGCTTGTGCTTGCTTGACGTCTTGTGGATTGCTCCCCCATAATCCACCATGGGAGAGCTTCTTCTTTGGCGCATCTTCACATATCCATGATCACCATATGGATGGCAAGACTCAAGCAAAGGATCTCTTCGAGATGGCTCATCTTGAACTTGCACTTCATTCTTCATTCTTCATCATATTGATGTCTTGAAGTAACTTGAGGGCTCACTTCATCTTCATCTTCAAGACATACTTGACACTTGATATCCTTCATCAATTTCTTCTTATTGCAACCTTGAAGCCAACAAATGGTTCAAGAATTGCCTATGGACAACTCCTACAAATATAACTCAATGCACACATTAGTCCATAGGGATTGTCATTAATTACCAAAACCACACATGGGGGCTCCATGCACTTTCAATCTCCCCCATTTTGGTAATTGATGACAATCTCTTTGAGAGGGTTTATATAAGGAATTTAAGTAACAAATAAGTTGAATATATAGAGCAAACTCCCCCATAATATATGCATGTGTGAATGATCTTGACTTTCATTGCATATATTGGCATTCAAATCCTAGTGGAGTTTCCTCTAAATATTCAACTATGCAAAGCAACAAGATGCAATGCAATAAAGGCACATGCTTAAGCACAAAGCAAAGACATAACCAAATTCCCTTAAACCCTCCAAACTTCTCCCCCATTGGCACCAATTGCCGAAATGGGTGAAAATTTTAGAAGGCCAATATAGTGAGAGTTTTTTTTGACACCTGTACCGTAGGGGAAGCCCCTACGGTGTTGCTTTTTTTATATATATAAAACAAAAAGGAAAAACTTAGAAGGCCAAGTGAGAGTTCCTCCATAGCGTGTGCATTTCTCATAATTTGAGTGGAATCAAATGCACATATCCAATGATGAATATTCGGAAGGAATCACACTATAGATAGGATCAAAGATTGCAAAAAGATAGCAAAGTCAAGAAGCTTCAACAAATGAAGTAAGCAACCAAATGAACCACAAGGAAGATACCGAAAGAAAGATAGATATTATGATAAGATCAAGAAGATTGCTCTAAATAATATGAGGAAGCTCCCCAAGGTTTGTGCACAAAACTAGACAATTTGCATTGGAGTATAAAGTGCACAAACATGGAATCATCACTCCCATAATATTATTCAAAAGCAAAAGATACCAAGTGAATCAAACTCTAATGATCACCACAAGATAGTGTTCTAAATCAAATGAGGAAGCTCCCCAAGGTACATGCATAAAATAAAATGTTGCATTTGAATACAATATGCATAACATGGAATCCTCACTCCCTCATTTAAAACACAAACATTTGTAATAGATCATAGATAGAAAAGTAAGCTAAACACTTGTAACAAACAAATAGTTGAGCAACAAGTAAGAGGCACCATAATAAAAGGCTCAACCAAGAGGATATGTGAAAGGCATGATAAAGCATATTATAAGACTATTACAAGGATGAGCAAAAAGCATCATCATAGTCTTCAATGAATTATATTGCTTAGCATGACCAATCAACACGCAATAAATAAATAAGATATCAAAAGGAGATGTATCATCTCTTATGTGTATAAGTTTCTCTAAGTGGGCAATATCACAAAGATATTTATCCACAAAGAAACATGCACACATAAAATAGATACGCAAGAAAAATAGTATGATATCCAAGACGAAGTCATGCAATATACCAATAAGAATTTTTGCTTAATAGCATGGCCAAAGGCTCAATTTTATCTTATTGTACATTCATGAACTTCAACCACAAACAACTAAAATACATCACAAATATCAACAAGGGATAGAAGATAGTTGGGATGCATTTGAGAAAGGCAACAAGTATCACAAACGGGGATACCAAAAGAAGTAACTAAATTTGCACTTTCATCTATATTGCACATGTGAGAGCCTTGAGGAATTGATATGCAACAAAATTGCTAGATAGGCATAGTTGGGATGGATGAATCATGAGCATGATTTAAAATACTTCCCAACAAATGCACTCATCTCAAATTACTCACATTCACAATAAAGAGGTTTCATTAAGACTTTTGCAAGAAGCACAACATTTGCAAATCAAGAGATTCATGCCAAGATGCAACCATAAGGTTGGATACAAGAAAAGTATGCATGAGAAGATACTTGTTACCAAGATAGCATTGGTGTGGATGTAGTAGATATGTGTTCGTTGACCATCCTAGCTTGCCTCAAGTTACCATTGAGTCACCACTTCTTTCCAAGAGTGAGACAAGCATTCAATGCATATCCATTGTACCTAACACAAAGGTAAGTACAAAATGGTCCCCAAACTAATTGGGTCCAAAGTAGTTAGACACACTACAACATATAGGACAAACTCCACAATTCTATGTGCATATAGATATGAAATTGAATTTCATGCACATCTTAGCCAAATTAGGATTTGATGGAGTTTACCCTATATATTGGATCAAAGAAAGTGACACATGCCATAAGATATACATATATTAAATATGCATGCACAATACTTTCAAGAACCAAAGGAAGATACAATTTGGACAAAACACCAAATTAACCAAGAGACAATGGTTGTCCAAATTATATCAAAGAATCAAATCAACACAAGATTGACTTCAAGGACTTATCTCATTATAAGAAGCTAATTAAACCTAAACACAAAGGAATGAGATAACCAACTCCCAAGAGAGCAAGGTTCCAACAAATAAACCAAACCCTCGAAACTTTTTATGATGGCACAAAGTACCAAAAAGAAAATTTTATGTCTCCCAAAACCAAATTTTTGATAAAGATCAAGAGATGTTAAGCATTCTAATAATATAGAAGAGCTCCCCCAAGTTTGGTGCATTATCTAGGATTTTTATATGAATACAAAATGCACAAAACTAGGATCATCACGCTACCTATATCTTCTAACAATGCTAAGAAAGTTTGAATAGACAACTTAGATCCATAAGATGCAAGGAAGACACATGGGAGTCAAAGCACAACAAATTCATGGCAATAAATAAGGCAATATAAATACAAGAGCCAATGTAGATATGATCAATAAATATCTACCTCATAATTGATTACCAATTGTCCTAGGACAAGAGGTATTAGGAAATATTTCCCGGTGGTAGTTTGTAAGTATACATAAGATCATATTTACAACGAACAAAGCATATGGTAAAAGATAAGAGTTAACCATCATGCAAAGATAGTTTCTTGATAGCTTCATTTAGTCATACCAACATGCAAGGCAATTAATAGTATTCATACCAACATGCAAAGCAATTAATAGTATGACTTGAAGCACATGGTTTTCCAAAAATGTATTGAGGGACACGTTGTGAAAAACCATGCCAAGAAAAACTTTCACAAATAAGATCCACAAAGATATTAGCAATGAAGCCATTTAAGCAAATTGGAGCTTGTTTGAGCAAACATGCCACATAGGAGAGAGATAATTTACGGTATCAATTCTATGTGACACAACCTCAAATGTTCACATTTTCTAGGCTTGTAATATGCACAAAGCTTATTACTCCCCCATAATGTGATAAGGAATTTATTTTCACAAGAGGCAAATAAGATCCAAGTAGAGATATTAATGGACATTAGAATTTGAATTTCTCATGAAGATGACATACCACATAGCGACTAGATAATCTCGCAATATCAATTCTAAGTGATATTCCTCATGTACACACATTGTTTAGGATCATGAAATTCCCAAAGGAATATCACTCCCCCAAAATGGGATTGTCCATTAATCGCTCATAAGAGCCATATAAGATACAACAAGATGCAAAGAGGCTCCAACACAAACACAAATACATGGTGTGCAACCCAACATGCATAGACTTGATTTCTCAAGCAAAACTATTAGGAAGCACAACATATACAAACACATGTTAGGAACAAAACTAACACATGCAAAGGGGCGAGTAACTTTCAATATAAATGAGTTGAGAACATGTTACCGCAAGGAGGAACATTGGATATATGATAGTAGCAAGATAATCAAAAGACTTGGCTTGATATAATATAAATGATGAAGATCCCTTAATTCTTCATGATGTAGCCAAGTCTCCAATGCCCTCCAACAAGCACCTATTGATCAAATTTTGGATTGTTGGTCCCCAACTAAGTTGGGTCCTAAGAGGTTAGTCACAATAGGCTTGGCAACCCAAATGGTTCTTTTCTTGACACCACTTTGAGCACCAACATATTTGGCAAACACATTGCCACCCTCATCCTTACGAAGAGAATAAACATCATCAATGGTGATAGAGTTGGATGAGGTACCAATAGTGCACAAGGAGGAGATGTGGCCCTTCTCACGGCATATGTAGCAAGTTCTTTTCTTCTCCTTCTTCTCACTAGGTTTCTCCACAATGGGAGCATTGGCTTGTTTCTTCTTGGGAAGTGGTATTTCTTCAACTTGAGGTTGAATATGAGTTTGAGCTTGAGGCCGCTTCCCTTTTTGCTTCTTCTTCAAAGGGCAAGATCTAACATGGTGCCCTTCAATATTGCACTTGAAGCAAACAATCTTGGCCGGGTCTTTGACTTGTACTTGGCCCTTCTTGTTGTTGTTGTTGTTGGACTTGTTCTTGTTGTTGGATTTGAATCCAAGTCCACTCTTGTCATTGGGGGATTGTTGCATACTCAACATCGTGTCAAGTTTGCATTTCCCTTCATGACCCTTTACCAAGTCATTCTTCAAAGAAGTGACTTGGGCCTTGAGCTCTTTGATTTCCTCTACATGGTTAGTAACAACACAAGTACTAGAGGAAGTAGAATCTTCATTGTTAGAGCAACAAGGCAAGGAAGATAATTCATCACAAGATTTAGCAATATTATGAGTGGATGAATTACTAGGACTAGCACATGGCAATATAGCATTTTGAGTAGTAGTGCTAGTATCCACATGAGGCTCACAAGGTGTTGCCTTAGATATGATAGCCTCATGAGCTAACTTTAGCCTATCATGAGAGGCTAGAAGATCCTCATGGGAGCGAGAAAGCTTTCCATGATTTTCTTCCAATTTCCCATAATTGCAAGTTAGCAAATCAAGTTGAGCCCTTAGCTCAACATTCTCCTTCAAGATAGATGCTTCACAAGAAGTAGAGTTAGTAGCACAAGCATCATTATTAGTAGTAATAGGAGAAGGCAAGTTGGCATGCTCTTTTAGATAAGAAGCTTTAAGTTGCTCATGCGACTCGGTGAGTTTGGCGAGCGCACTCTCAATGACCCTTGAGCCCTTTTTGAGTTGCTCAAAATCCTCAAGGAGTTTAGCATTAACAAACACAAGCTTATCATTTTTTAGCTTTAGTTCATTTGCCATCTCAAGAGCTCTATCATGGTTTTCCTTTTCTCTAGACAATTCTAGAGCAAAGGTCTCCTCAAGAGCTTCCTTGATGGTTTGTTCTTCTTCAAGTTCATTCTTTAATGATGCTACATCATCGGCATACTCTCGTTCAAGAGCACCCTTTTTATCAATGGTGTTCTCATGCATCCAAATAAGTTTTTGGCTCTCAATAGCGGTAGTCAAGATTTCAAAGAAGTGAGTGCTAGCAATTTTATCTTTGCAAATAACCTTGAATACGCTCTTACCCTTATCGCGTAGAGAGACAACCCAATCCTCTTCTTCATATTCATCCTCATCCTTATCACCACGAGACATATTAGGTTCCATGGTAGGAGGTACCGTGGAACCCTTGGCCATAAGGCATATATGAGGACCGTGAGATAAAGATGAGGAGTTACTTGAGGCTCCTTTCAAGATCTTGTCTTGACCAATAGAATCTTTGGTTTCCTCTACATTGTTAGACACACAACAACTAGAGGAAATAGAAGCATTTTTATCATAGCCACAAGACAATGCAAGCATATCATCATTAGATTTATTCAAGCAACTTACACATGATATGCAAGGACTATCAACACAAGCATGTAAATCATTTCTAGTGCTAGATGTGTTTAAGTCCAAAGATGAAGCATTGCAATGAGATAGAGATGAAGAATCATCAATAGTAAGCTCAATATCAACATTGCAATTTTCATCACCACTCACCATATCATTACCTTGTGTCTTACCACACTTGGTGAAGTGGATGAAGATGAGAACTCATCACGACCGGAAGTGGAAGCAATACAATCATCCTCAATAATATTGGACACATCATATTTATCTTGAAGCTTTGTCCATAATTCATGAGCGCTCCCAAAAGGCATGATTGAAGAAGTAACTACATTGCTCACAACAATGGAAAACACATGAGAAGCAAGAGCATCGAGACAAGAGTTTTTCTCCTCCTCAAGAGATAAATTTTGAGGATCCTTAGGAGAAGAAAAAACCATGTCAAGAAATCGCTCCATGTCCGGGGACATACGCCGCAAAATATTAAGCACATAAATTTTCCATAGATCATAATTTGTGCCATCAAATATAAACAAGTTATTGTGCGCTAATCCCCTAGCCGACATCTTTACTCTCAAGGCGGTGAAGCCTAAGAATGAGAGACCTCGCTCTGATACCAATTGAAAGGACACGGATGTCGCCTAGAGGGGGGGTGAATAGGCGATTTAAAACTTTTACGAGATGGGCTTAACAAATGCGGAATAAAACTAGCGTTTACTTTGTCAAGCCCAAAGCCTATAAACTATGGTTCACCTATGTGCACCAACAACTTATTCTAAGCAATGGTTCCTCTATGTGCACCAACAACTTATGCTAAGCAATACAAGCAAGTATGTGATAGCAAGATATATATGACTTCAAGCACGATGGCTATCACAAGGTAAAGTGCATAAGTAAAGAGCTCGGGTATAGAGATAACCGAGGCACGCGGGAGACGATGATTTATCCCGGAGTTCACACTCTTGCGAGTGCTAATCTCCGGTGGAGAGGTGCGGTGGCTTAGTGCTCCCGAACGCCACAAGAGGCTCACCTTGAGGTGTGGTTGCTCGATGCACACCAACGCCACAAAGGCCTCACCCCAAGATGCGGTACTCACACCACACACCGAACGCCACGAAGGCGCCTCACCTAAATCTCCGGTGACCCTCGCCACAAAGGCCTAGGTCACGGTTCCACTAAGGGATTTCCTTCGAGGCGGAAACCGGGCCTTACACAAAGGTTGGGGCACACATCCACAACTTAATTGGAGGCTCCCAACAAATCGCCACAAAGGCCTCAAATCCGTCTAGGGTTCCAAGAACCCAAGAGTAACAACTTTCTTGCTTTCACTTCCACGAATCACCGTGGAGAACTCAAACCGATGCACCAAATGCAATGGCAAGAACACCACAAAGATGCTCAAGTCCTTCTCTCTCAAATTCCAACAAAGCTACAAAAGCTATTGGGGGAATAAGAGAGGAAGAACAAATAGGAGGAGGAACACCAAATTTCTCCAAGATCTAGATCTAGTGGATTCCCCTCACAAAGAGAGGGATTTGATTGGTGAAGATGTAGATCTAGATCTCCTCTATCTTTCTCTCAAATAGATGCAAGATTCATGGAAGGGAGAGGGAGATAGCAAGCTCAAAGAAGGTCAACAATGGGGGCAAAAACGAGCTCAAACGGATGGGGAACTTTGGGGAAGAAGACCCCCTTAAATAGGGCAAGAGAAATCTGCCCGTTATGCACAAAACTCGTCAAAACCGGAACTTCCGGTCATTTGGGGCGGAACTTCCGCCCCCCGGAAGTTCCGGCCAACTTCCGGGTGAAGTAGGACGCCCCCGGAATGCTCCCGGTATGTTTTCTGCGTGCAGACTCGTCATTTCCGGAAGTTCACCGGAAGTTGGGCGGAAGTTGGCCAACTTCCGCCCCAAAAAAACTGCTTCACGAAAACTTCAATAACTTTTGCATCCGGACTCCGATTTCGATGAACTTGGGCTCGTTGAAATCACAACAACGAGCTCTACAACAATATGCATAGAAACATCATAGTCCAGCAAAGGAGGATAGAATCAAATGAATAAAGGTTTTACCTATCTATAAAAGGCAAACCGGTAAAACCTCCAATATGGAAAATGCAACAACTTGAGATAGGAGACTTGGATTTAGGTGAAACCAACTTTGTTGTAAAGAGGATGACAAGAGCTACCACACAAAGAGTGAAAATCTTAAGAACAAGTGGGGTAGGTTTTTCTATGTATTTTAGAGTGAAACCTCTCAATACGAGAAACCGAGAAAAACTCCAATATCGAAAACGCAACAAGTGATTCATGCGGAATCCGTTTTCGATGAACTAGAGCTTGTCATGAGAATAAGCACAAGCTCTAAATCACCACATGGATAAGATCCAAATAACAACCAAGAAATATGATGCAAGGATGCAAAGGTTTGAGCTCTCTCCGAACGATACGATCGAGTTACTCACTCGAGAGCCCTCTTGATAGTACGGCAACTAAACTATAAACCGGTCTCCAACTACACCATGAGACCGGTAAGAAAGAAACCCTATCAAGAGAAAACCTTATACTTGCGCATTCCACTTGAGCTCGATGACGACGATCTTGACCTCAACAAGATGGAATGCCTTTCTTGCTTGTGCTTGCTTGACGAAGTCTTGTGGATTGCTCCCCCATAATCCACCATGGGAGAGCTTCTTCTTTGGCGCATCTTCACATATCCATGATCACCATATGGATGGCAAGACTCAAGCAAAGGATCTCTTCGAGATGGCTCATCTTGAACTTGCACTTCATTCTTCATTCTTCATTCTTCATCATATTGATGTCTTGAAGTAACTTGAGGGCTCACTTCATCTTCATCTTCAAGACATACTTGACACTTGATATCCTTCATCAATTTCTTCTTATTGCAACCTTGAAGCCAACAAATGGTTCAAGAATTGCCTATGGACAACTCCTACAAATATAACTCAATGCACACATTAGTCCATAGGGATTGTCATTAATTACCAAAACCACACATGGGGGCTCCATGCACTTTCAGAGCTTTTATTTTGAAAACATAGAAACAATTTTGTCAACGGTAGTAATAATTCATATGTGCTATGCATAATACTTCCTACAAGTTGCAAGCCTCATGCATAGAGTACTAATAGTGCTCGCACCTTATCCTAATTAGCTTGGATTAACACGGATTATCATTGCATGACATATGTTTCAACCAAGTGTCACAAAGGGGTACCTCTATGCCGCCTGTACAAAGGTCCTAGGAGATCAATTGCATTTGATTTCTCGTTTTTAACAGATCTCAACTTAGGACATCCATATCGGGACAACATAGACAACAGATAATGGACTCCTCTTTTAATGCATAAGCATTCAACAACAGATAATATTCTCATAAGAGATTGAGGTTGTATGTCCAAACTGAAAACTTCCACCATGATACATGGCTTTGGTTAGCGGCCCAATGTTCTTCTCTAACAATATGCATACTCAAACCATTTGATCATGAAAATCACCCTTACTTCAGACAAGATGAACATGCATAGCATCTCACATGATATCCAACAAAGGTAAAAAGTTGATGGCGTCCCCAGAAACATGGTTACCGCTCAACAAGCAACTTATAAGAACTAAGACACATAACTACATATTCATCACCACAATAGTTTTTAAGCTATTTGTCCCATGAGCTATATATTGCAAAGATAAAGGAATGAAATTTTAAAGGTAGCACTCAAGTAATTTACTTTGGAATGGCAAAAAATACCACATAGTAGGTAGATATGGTGGACACAAATGGCATGGGTTTTGGCTCAAGGTGTTTGGATGCACGAGAAGCATTTCCTCTCAGTACAAGGTTTGGGCTAGCAAGGTTGTTTGAAGCAAACACAAGTATGAACAGGTACAACAAAACTTACACAAGAATATATTGCAAGCATTATAAGACTCTACACTGTCTTCCTTGTTGTTCAAACACTTACCAGAAAATATCTAGACTTAGAGAGACCAATCATGCAAACCAAATTTTAACAAGCTCTACGGTAGTTCTCCATTAATAGATTAAACTACATGATGCAAGAGCTTAAACATGATCTATGAGAGCTCAAAATAATTGCCCAGTTATTCCAAACCATATGAAGCATTTCCTGATTCCAACCAAATAGCAATCAACGAAGCAATTTCAGCCTTCGCCATGAACATTAAAGCACAACTAAGAACACAAGTGTTCCATATGAAAAAGCGGAGCGTAATATCTCCAATATAAGGATGGTGGGATCCAACTTTATTCAAACCAAAACAAAAATAAAAGCAAACAGACGCTCCAAGTAAAGAACATAAGATGTGATGGAATAAAAATATAGTTTCACTAGAAGTGACATGATAAGTTGTCGATGAAGAAGGGGATGCCTTGGGCATCCCCAAACATAGATGCTTGAGTCTTCTTAAAATATGCAGGGATGAACCACCGGGGCATCCCCAAGCTTAGACCTTTCACTCTTCTTGATCATATTGTATCATCCTCTTCTCTTGACCCTTGAAAACTTCCTCCACACCAAACTTCAAGCAAACTCATTAGAGGGTTAGTGCATAATCAAAAATTCACATATTCAGAGGTGACATAATCATTCTTAACACTTCTGGACATTGCACAAAGCTACTGAAAGTTAATGGAACAAAGAAACCCATTCAACATAGCAAAAGCGGCAATGCGAAATAAAAGGCAGAATCTGTCAAAACAGAACAGTCCGTAAAGACGAATTTTACAGAGGCACTTAACTTGCTCAAACGGAAAAACTCAAAACTAATGAAAGTTGCGTACATATCTGAGGATCACGCACATAAATTGGCAGATTTTTTTGATTTTAGAGAGTTCTACGCAATTCTGTTTCTGCGCAGCAATCCAAATCTAGCATTAACTTTACCATAGAGACTTTACTTGGCACAAAAACATGATAAGGAGAGGTTGCTACAGTAGTAACAACTTCTAAGACTCAACAATACAGCAGTAAAATAAAAACATGGGTTATCTCCCAAGAAGTGCTTTCAGCTAGGCGCAGAAAGTGCAAATCAAGTATTATCAAGAGAAGAAGCATCAACATTACCTCAGGCTTTACGCCTACCCTTCTTACTCTTTTTCTTATTCTTTGATTTAGGGAATACATGTCTACCTCCCGGTGTAGAGGTGAATTTTAGGGTGCCTTCTCCCACATCTATGATTGCTCCCAATAGTTTCAGCAGGGATCTTCCAAGTGTGATTTGTCCTGTTCCTACACATTCAATAACAAGATAATCAGTGGATATTGTTCTTCCAAGAATGGTTGTATGCACACCCTCGGCTATTCCCTTAGGAATTATAACAGAGTTATCAATAAGAGTTATTCCTTCTCCCCCTTCAACGAGTCCCCAAAGTGTCAAAGATTCATAAATACTCTTAGGCATAAGGCAAAATTCAGACATAATATCACAATGGGCATGAAAAGTTTCACCACCAATAATAACTTTAATAGTAGGGTCCTGATGACCCACAAGTATAGGGGGTGTATCGTAGTACTTTCGATAAATAAGAGTGTCGAACCCAACGAGGAGCAGAAGGTGTTGACAAACAGTTTCGATGAAGGATTCACTGTAAATGCTCACAAACAAGTATTCAGGGGGTTTTGATGTAGCAGATAAATAAAGTACGAGTAAGTAAAATGCGAGAGAAATAATTGCAGCGAGTGGCCCAATCCTTTTTAGCACAAAGGACAAGCCGGTTTGTTTACTTATAATGACCAAACGTTCTTGAGGACACACGGGAATTTAGTCTAGTGCTTTCGCTTCATGTAGCTAAATAATCTTCATTGTTTTGATAAGTGTTGTGTGGGTGAACCTATGATAATGCACCGCCCTTCCTAGGACTAATACATACTTGTGATTATACCCCTTGCAAGCATCCGCAAATACAAGAAAGTAATTAAGATAAATCTAACCACAGCCTTAAACTCTAAGATCCTGCTATCCCTCCTGCATCGATATACCAACGGGGGTTTAGGTTTCTGTCACTCCGGCAACCCCGCAATTGGCAAACGAGTACAAGATGTATTCCCCTAGGCCCATAAAGGTGAAGTATCATGTAGTCGACGTTCACATGACACCACTAGAAGAATAACACCACAACTTAAATATCATAACATTGAATATTACTCAACCATAATTCACTACTAACATTTAGACTTCACCCATGTCCTCAAGAACTAAACGAACTACTCACGAGACATCATATGGAACATGATCAGAGGTGATATGATGATGAATAACAATCTGAACATAAACATTGGTTCAATGGTTTCACTCAATAGCATCAATAACAAGTAGAAATCAACACCGAGAGAGTTTCCCCTATCAAACAATCAAGATCCAACCCGAATTGTTACAGCGGTGACGGTGTGCAGCGGTGGAGATGGCGGTGATGATGATGGAGATGATGACGATGGTGATGGAGATGATGTCCAGCTCGATGACGGTGACGATGGCGATTTCCCTCCGGGAGGGAATTTCCCAGCGGATTCCTGCCCGCCGGGAGCTCATTTCTCTCTCGTGTTCTCCGCCCCGCAGAGGCGGCTGTGACTCTTCGCGACTATCCTCTCGGGGCATAGGTTTTCGGGAAGACGTACGCGAAGAAAAGGAGGCGAGAGGGGGCTTGGACCCCCTCACAAGGCGGCGCGGCCAGGCCTTGGGCCGCGCCGGCCTATGAGGTGGGGCCACCTCGGTCCCCTCGCTCCCTTCTTCTTCCTTCGACTTCTGGAAAAATAGGAATTTTCATATAATTTCCGTCAACCGTTGATCTTCCGAAATATTGCATCCTGACGGTGCTTTTTCCAGCAGAATCCTGGCTCCGGTGCGCGATCCCCAGATAATCATGAAACATGCAAAATAGATGAAATAACATAAGTATCATCTCCAAACATGAAATATATCAATGAATAACAGCAAATTATGATATAAAATAGTGATGCAAAATGGACGTATCAACTCCCCCCAAGCTTAGACTTCGCTTGTCCCCAAGCGAAACTGAGCTCGATAAACAAGACCACATGTTTATGGAGTGAAGAGTCGATAAATAAAATACGGACAAGAAGCATCATATTAATTCACACAAGACATATTAGTGAACAACTTCCTCATATAATTCAACTTGAAGCAAGTAAAAGGAAATCACAAGTAAAGGTGCATAGGAAATCATAATTGGTGATGGCAAACTTCGTTCTTGGTCAAAGAACAGTTAACAGATTATACTTATCTATCGAGCGGAGCTCTTATATTAAAGCTTATATAGCACAACTTGCATACTCAATCATAATAATCTCCTCATAATCATTGATAATCTTCAAAGCTATATTCATCAGATAAAACTTGTACTAAACAAGGAAGAATAAAAGGCATGATTAAATATATCACAATATAGATGGTTGGATCACAACAACTCAAATGCTTGCTTAAGATGGAGGGAAATAGGTTTACTGACTCAACATAAAGTAAAAGATAGGCCCTTCGCAGAGGGAAGCAGGGATTAAATCATGCGCTAGAGCTTTTCAAGTTTTGAAATCATATAGAGAGCATAAAAGTAAAGTTTTGAGAGGTGTTTGTTGTTGTCAACGACTGGTAGGGGTGCTGATACGTCTCCAACGTATCGATAATTTCTTATGTTCCATGCTACTTTATTGATGATACCTACATGTTTTATGCACATTATATGTCATATTTATGCATTTTCTGGAACTAACCTATTAACAAGATGCCGAAGAGCCAGTTGTTGCTTTTTGGTTTCAGAAATCCTAGTAAGGAAATATTCTCGGAATTGGACGAAACTTTCGCCCAGGTCCTATTTTTGCACGAAGCTTCCAAGACCGAAGAGATAACGAAGTGGGGCCACGAGGCAGCCAGAGGCTAGGGGCGCGGCCCAGGCCCCGCCGCGCCGACCTGCCCCCGGGCCCTCGTGTGGCCCCGGCGACCTTCCGCCTACTTAAAGTCTCCGTCGCGAAACCCCGACCGAGAGCCACGATACGGAAAACCTTCCAGAGACGCGCCGCCGCGAATCCCATCTCTGGGATTCAGGAGATCGCCTCCGCACCCTGCCGGAGAGGGATTCATCTCCCGGAGGACTCTACACCGCCATGGTCGCCTCCGGAGTGATGAGTGAGTAGTTCACCCCTGGACCATGGGTCCATAGCAGTAGCTAGATGGTCGTCTTCTCCTTGTTGTGCTTCATTGTTGGATCTTGTGAGCTGCCTAACATGATCAAGATCATCTATCTGTAATACTATATGTTGTGTTTGTCGGGATCCGATGGATAGAGAGTACTATGATTATGGTGATTATCAATCTATTGTTTATGTGTTGTTTATGATCTTGCATGCTCTCCGTTATTAGTAGAGGCTCTGGCCAAGTTTTTGCTCTTAACTCCAAGAGGGGGTATTTATGCTCGATAGTGGGTTCATGCCTTCATTGACACCTGGGATCGTGACAGTAGGTTCTAAGGTTGTGATGTGCTGTTGCCACTAGGGATAAAACATTGATGCTATGTCTAAGGATGTAGTTGTTGATTACATTACGCACCATACTTAATGCAATTGTCTGTTGCTTAGCAACTTAATACTGAATGGGGTTCGGATGATAACCTGAAGGTGGACTTTTTAGGCATAGATGCAGTTGGATGGCGGTCTATGTACTTTGTCGTAATGCCCAATTAAATCTCACTATATTTATCATATCATGTATATGCATTGTTATGCCTTTCTCTATTTGTCAATTGCCCGACTGTAATTTGTTTACCCAACATGCTTTTATCTTATGGGAGAGACACCTCTAGTGAACTGTGGACCCCGGTCCTATTCTTTACATAGCATACAACTGCAATTGTGTTTTACTATTTTCTTTGCAAACATCTTCCACTCGATACGTTTAATCCTTTGTTACAGCAAGCCGGTGAGATTGACAACCTCATTTCGTTGGGACAAAGTACTTGGGTTGTGTTGTGCAGGTTCCGCGTTGGCGCTCCCTGGTGTTGCGCCGCATCACATTTCGCGACCATCAACCTTCAACGTGCTTCTTGGCTCCTACTGGTTCGATTAAACCTTGGTTTCATACTAAGGGAAACTTGCTTCTATACGCATCATACCTTCCACTTGGGGTTCCCAACGGACGTGTGCATCTACGCGTATCAAGCTAAATTTCTGGCGCCGTTGCCGAGATCAAGACACGCTGCAAGGGGAGTCTCCACTTCTCAATCTCTTTACTTTGTTTTTGTCTTGCTTTATTTTATTTACTACTTTGTTTGCTGCACTAAATCAAAATACAAAAAAATTAGTTGCTAGTTTTACTTTATTTATTGTCTTGCTCTCTATATCAAAAACACAAAAAAATTAGTTACTTGTCTTTACTTTATTCGCCTTGTTTACTTTTTGCTTATTGCATCATGTTTCCTTTTAATTTCACCACAAAAGACATACCGGTAGGACGTGGGTCCATAGTTGGGAGAAATAATATAGAAGAATTTTTCAATCATGTTAGTATTACTGAAGATTTTGAAGATAGACACTTGGTAGAACTTGCACCTACCTATGAAATTGCTGCTGCTGCTTTAGTTCGCATGTTGGAAACTAAATTTGTTAATCTCAATCCTATAATCCAACACATGTTTCTTACACTTGGTGATATGGAAGAAGGGGAAAAGAAAGATTTTGTTTTAGAAACCCTTCTTAGAGAATTTGGTGGTCTAGCAAGAGAGGCTAGAAAGGTTTTTGCTAAATTTAATATGCTAGGTTCTCATACCAATTTTATTGGTCTCCTTGAAAAAATGGACATGGATAGAATAAGGTACACTAATAACATTAATGATGGTGGGGAAATCAAAGCACCAATACCATGTAAACTCCTAGCTATGAATGATGCACTAGAAAATAACTATGCTTGGCTTGTTCCCGAAAATTTGTTTGATGAGAATAGTAAACCTAGAAGCAATGAGAGAGGAGTTACTTATATAGACCAGATACAATGCATTGTTGAGAAAACTCCCAACACCCCTGGTAATGATGTTGATGCTTCATCTCTTGATAATACTTGATTTGCACTTTCTGCGCCTAGCTGAAAGGCGTTAAAGAAAAGCGCTTATGGGAGACAACCCATGTTTTTACCTACAGCAATTTTTTGTTTTTGTTTTGTTGAGTCTTGGAAGTTGTTTACTACTGTAGCAACCTCTCCTTATCATGTTTTTGTGCCAAGTAAAGTTTCTATGTCAAAGTTGATGTTATATTTGGGATCGCAGAAACAGCAATGCTGTCTGTCACGAATCTGGACACAGTTCTCTGTAGAAAATTCGAAAAAATCTGCCAATTTACGAGCGTGATCCTCAGATATGTACGCAACTTTCATTAGTTTTGAGTTTTTCCATTTGAGTAAGTCTGGTGCCAGCTTTAAATTCGTCTTTACGGACTGTTCTGTTTTTGACAGATTCTGCCTTTTATTTCGCATTGCCTCTTTTGCTATGTTGGATTTATTTCTTTGATCCATTAGTGTCCAGTAGCATTATGCAATGTCCAGAAGTGAAAATAATGATTGTGTCACCTCTGAATGAGTGAATTATTAATTGTGCACTAACCCTCTAATGAGTTTGCTTGAAGTTTGGTGTGAAGGAAGTTTTCAAGGGTCAAGAGAGGAGAATGATATACTATGATCAAGACGAGTGAAAGCTCTAAGCTTGGGGATGCCCCCGTGGTTCACCCCTGCATATTCTAAGAAGACTCAAGCGTCTAAGCTTGGGGATGCCCAAGGCATCCCCTTCTTCATCGACAACATCATCAGGTTCCTCCCCTGAAACTATATTTTTATTCAATCACATCTTGTGTTCTTTACTTGGAGCGTCGGTTTGTTTTTATTTTTGTTTTTGTTTGAATAAAATGGATCCTAGCATTCACTTTGTGGAGAGAGACACGCTCCGCTGTTGCATATGGACACATGTGTCCTTAGGCTTTACTCATAATGTTCAAGGCGAAGTTTCTTCTTCGTTAAATTGTTATATGGATGGAATTGGAAAATGCTACATGTAGTAATTCTAAAATGTTTTGGATAATGTGATACTTGGCAATTGTTGTGCTCATGTTTAAGCTCTTGCATCATATGCTTTGCACCCATTAATGAAGAAATACATAGAGCTTGCTAAAATCTGATTTGCATATTTGGTCTCTCTAAGGTCTAGATAATATCTAGTATTGAGTTTTGAACAACAAGGAAGACGGTGTAGAGTATAATGTTTACAATATGTCTTTTATGTGAGTTTTGCTGCACATGTTCATCCTTGAGCTTGCTTCAAATAACCTTGCTAGCCTAAACCTTGTATCGAGAGTGAATACTTCTCATGCATCCAAAATCCTTGAGCCAACTATTATGCCATTTGTGTCCACCATACCTACCTACTACATGGTATTTCTCCGCCATTCCAAAGTAAATTGCTTGAGTGCTACCTTTAAAATTCCATCATTCACCTTTGCAATATATAGCTCATGGGACAAAATAGCCTTAAAAACTATCGTAGTATTGAATATGTACTTATGCACTTTATATTTTATTAAGTTGCTTGTTGTGCGATAACCATGCTTCTGGGGAACGCCATCAACTATTGTTGAATATCATGTGAGTTGCTATGCATGTCCGTCTTGTCTGAAGGATCTATCATTTTAGTGGTTGGAGCATGCAAAATTGTTAGAGAAGAACATTGGGCCGCTAACTAAAGCCATGAACCATGGTGGAAGTTTCAGTTTTGGACATATATCCTCAATCTCATATGAGAATAATAACTTTGCTACATGCTTATGCATTTAAGAGGAGTCCATTATCTGTTGTCCATGTTGTCCCGGTATGGATGTCTAAGTTGAGAATAATCAAAAGCGAGAAATCCAAAATGCGAGCATTCTCCTTAGACCTTTGTACAGGCGGCATGGAGGTACCCCTTTGTGACACTTGGTTGAAACATGGCATGCAAAGATCCGGTAGTCCAAGCTAAGTAGGACGAGGTGCGGGCACTATTAGTATACTATGCATGAGGCTTGCAACTTGTAAGATATAATTTACATAACTCATATGCTTTATTACTACCGTTGACAAAATTGTTTCATGTTTTCAAAATAAAAGCTCTAGCACAAATACAACAATCGATGCTTTCCTCTTTGAAGGACCATTCTTTTACTTTTATTGTTGAGTCAGTTTACCTATCTCCTTCCACCTTAAGAAGCAAACACTTGTGTGAACTGTGCATTGATTCCTACATACTTGCATATTGCACTTGTTATATTACTTTATGTTGACAATATCCATGAGATATACATGTTATAAGTTGAAAGCAACCGCTGAAACTTAATCTTCCTTTGTGTTGCTTCAACACCTTTACTTTGATTTATTGCTTTATGAGTTAACTCTTATGCAAGACTTATTGATGCTTGTCTTGAAAGTACTATTCATGAAAAGTCTTTGCTTTATGATTCAGTTGTTTACTCATGTCATTACCTTTGTTTTGATCGCTGCATTCATTACATATGTTTACAAATAGTATGATCAAGATTATGATGGCATGTCACTTCAGAAATTATCTTTGTTATCGTTTTACCTGCTCGGGACGAGCAGAACTAAGCTTGGGGATACTGATACGTCTCCAACGTATCGATAATTTCTTATGTTCCATGCTACTTTATTGATGATACCTACATGTTTTATGCACATTATATGTCATATTTATGCATTTTCTGGAACTAACCTATTAACAAGATGCCGAAGAGCCAGTTGCTGTTTTCTGTTTTTGGTTTCAGAAATCCTAGTAAGGAAATATTCTCGGAATTGGACGAAACTTTCGCCCAGGGTCCTATTTTTGCACGAAGCTTCCAGAAGACCGAAGAGATAACGAAGTGGGGCCACGAGGCAGCCAGAGGCTAGGGCGGCGCGGCCCAGGCCCTGGCCGCGCCGACCTGCCCCCTGGGCCCTCGTGTGGCCCCCGCGTGACCTTCCGCCTACTTAAAGTCTCCGTCGCGAAACCCCAGACCGAGAGCCGATACGGAAAACCTTCCGAGACGCCGCCGCGAATCCCATCTCGGGGGATTCAGGAGATCGCCTCCGGCACCCTGCCGGAGAGGGGATTCATCTCCCGGAGGACTCTACACCGCCATGGTCGCCTCCGGAGTGATGAGTGAGTAGTTCACCCCTGGACCATGGGTCCATAGCAGTAGCTAGATGGTCGTCTTCTCCTTGTTGTGCTTCATTGTTGGATCTTGTGAGCTGCCTAACATGATCAAGATCATCTATCTGTAATACTATATGTTGTGTTTGTCGGGATCCGATGGATAGAGAGTACTATGATTATGGTGATTATCAATCTATTGTTTATGTGTTGTTTATGATCTTGCATGCTCTCCGTTATTAGTAGAGGCTCTGGCCAAGTTTTTGCTCTTAACTCCAAGAGGGAGTATTTATGCTCGATAGTGGGTTCATGCCTTCATTGACACCTGGGATCGTGACAGTAGGTTCTAAGGTTGTGATGTGCTGTTGCCACTAGGGATAAAACATTGATGCTATGTCTAAGGATGTAGTTGTTGATTACATTACGCACCATACTTAATGCAATTGTCTGTTGCTTAGCAACTTAATACTGAATGGGGTTCGGATGATAACCTGAAGGTGGACTTTTTAGGCATAGATGCAGTTGGATGG
The DNA here is from genome assembly GCA_030979885.1 of Lolium multiflorum. NCBI lineage: Eukaryota > Viridiplantae > Streptophyta > Magnoliopsida > Poales > Poaceae > Lolium > Lolium multiflorum. The sequence goes on along the minus strand of CM061753.1, from coordinate 240,208,852 downwards.
CGGTCTATGTACTTTGTCGTAATGCCCAATTAAATCTCACTATATTTATCATATCATGTATATGCATTGTTATGCCTTTCTCTATTTGTCAATTGCCCGACTGTAATTTGTTTACCCAACATGCTTTTATCTTATGGGAGAGACACCTCTAGTGAACTGTGGACCCCGGTCCTATTCTTTACATAGCATACAATCTACTGCAATTGTGTTTTACTATTTTCTTTGCAAACATCTTCCACTCGATACGTTTAATCCTTTGTTACAGCAAGCCGGTGAGATTGACAACCTCACTGTTTCGTTGGGACAAAGTACTTGGGTTGTGTTGTGCAGGTTCCCGCCGGAATCCCTGGTGTTGCGCCGCATCACATTTCGCGACCATCAACCTTCAACGTGCTTCTTGGCTCCTACTGGTTCGATTAAACCTTGGTTTCATACTGAGGGAAACTTGCTTCTATACGCATCATACCTTCCACTTGGGGTTCCCAACGGACGTGTGCATCTACGCGTATCAAGCTAATTGCCAGACAAACTCTCAAAGAGCGGCTCCCATAAGGTTTTATTTTTGGTTGACACTCCTTCCAACCTTTGCTTTCACAAACCATGGCTAACCGAATCCTCGGGTGCCTGCCAACAATCTCATACCATGAAGGAGTGTCTTTTTATTTTAGTTTTATTTAGATGACACTCCTCCCCACCTTTGCTTTCTCAAGCCATGGCTAACCGAATCCTCGGGTGCCGTCCAATCAATCACATACCATGGAGGAGTGTCTATTTGTAAAATTACAAAAGTTAATTAACTTGGGACTGGGAACCCCATTGCCAGCTCTTTTTGCAAAGTTATTGGATAAGTGGATGAAGCCACTAGTCCATTGGTGAAAGTTGCCCAACAAGATTGAAAGATAAACACCACATACTTCCTCATGAGCTATAGAACATTGACACAAATAAGGAGTAATAAAGTTTTGAATTGTTTAAAGGTAGCACATGAAGTATTTACTTGGAGTGGCAGGAAATACCACATAATAGGTAGTTATAGTGGACACACATGGCATGGGTTTTGGTTTAAAGGTTTGGATGCACGAGAAGCATTCCCTCTCAGTACAGGTCTTTGGCTAGCAAGGTTAATTAGCAAGCATAAGAGTCGAGGGAAACAAACAAATATACATGTGATAGAAACAATCATGCATCTTACTTGTAAGCACAAACAATTTTAACTTCAGAATACTAAGCTAAGAACTAACAAGAAAGATAATAACATATCTACATGTATTTCCTCTTCTCTACTTAAAACTCAAAGTGTTGTTGCTATTGACCAATGCTAAGTTTGCCAAAACCAAATAGATTTACTCAATGCTCCCAAAGTGATACCAATACTAACAACAAGATCAATCACATAACAGAGATTGCAAACTAAAATAAGATGTGCAATATGTAAATGATAGAACTTCTCATTAATATTTCATAACGATAACTCACACCAAGGGATACATAGATAACCAACTAAAGAGAGATACTTCCATACCGCAACACATCTTATATGATAACTTCCCTACTCATGATATGACACTACTTGATAATAAAAAGTAAAAGATAGTGATGATGTGATACCGCGGCACTCCCCCAAGCTTGGAACAAACCAAGGGGATGCCAATACCGATGATGAATTACTCCTTCGGTGGTGATGGTGATGGTCCTTCTGCGATCCTTAAGGATATCCTTCAGCTTCAGCTTCTCAGTTTGGCAATTCTGCACTAAGACTCGAAGAGATTCATTGTTATCTGAAAGTGGCGGTGGCGGCCTTGTGATAGGAATTGAGTAATATTCCAGCATTCTGCGAAGTCGGTTGTTCTCCTCAAGAAGTATCTCCACTTCCCTTCTCAGCGCACGGTATTGATCACAAAACTCATCGGTAACCCGTATTGCTTCCTCCACACAAGGGAAAGAGTCGAGGCTAAGAGCAGGCGGTAGAGGTCCCTGCAAGTTATGAGAAAAAGAACGTCCAGTGTTAACCGATCCCACCAATATTGGCTTACTCCCCATAGTTTGCCGCTTCCTTTTCATTGATGACGTCTCCTTCACTTCCTCCATAGGCTCCTTGTCTTTGTTGTTGGAGACCATGGTGCTTCTAGATTGAAAATAGATCTAGACAAAAAACGTCGAGAAAACGATATACGGACCTCCAGGGGTCCGGGGGATTATATAGCAGTAATATTTGTTTGTTTCCCTCAACCTTTATGCTTGCTATCAAACCTTGCTAGCCAAAGACCTGTATCGAGAGGGAATGCTTCTCATACATCCATAACCTTAGACCAAACCTATGCCATTTGTGTCCACCATACCTACCTACTACATGGTATTTTCTGCCATTCCAAGTAAATACTTCATGTGCTACCTTTAAATTATTCAAACTATACTACTCCTTATTTGTGTCAATGTTTTATAGCTCATGAGGAAGTATGTGGTGTTTTATCTTTCAATCTTGTTGGGCGGACTTTCACCAATGGACTAGCGGCACATCCGCTTATCCAATAATTTTGCAATAAGAGCTGGCAACGGGGTTCCCAGCCCCAATTAATAACTTTCATTAATAATTCTCTTCACATGTTTTGCTCTGAGTTATCAGTAAGCAACTTAATTTTGCAATAGACACTCCTCCATGGTATGTGAATGTTGGAAGGCACCCGAGGATTCGGTTAGCCATGGATTGAGAAAGCCAAGGTTGGGGGGAGTGTCATCCTTAATAAAACTAAAATACATGTGTAAACAAAAGAGAAGGGGGATGATCTACCTTGCTGGTAGAGATACCGTCCCTCATGGGAGCCGCTCTTTGAAGGTTCGTTTGGCAAGGGGGTTAGAGTACCCGCTACCATTCGTTGACAACAACAAACACCGCTCAAAATCTTACTTTTATGCTCTTTATATGATTTCAAAACTTGAAAATCTCTAGCACATGATTTAATCCCTGCTTCCCTCTGCGAAGGGCCTATCTTTTACTTTTATGTTGAGTCAGTAAACCTATTTCTCTCTATCTCAAGCAAGCAATTGAGTTGTTGTGAACCAATCATTTATGCTATGATTCAGTTAATCATGTCTTTTATACTTTCTTGTTTAGTACCAATTTTATCTGAATGAATATGACTTTGAAGTTATCAATGATTATGAAGAGATTGTCATGCTTAAATATGAAGGCTCAGCTATAAATTCTAATATGAAAGCTTTGCTTAGAAGTACAATCCGTTAGTAGTTCTCTGACCAAGAACAAAGTTTGCCATCACCAATTATGATTTCTTATGCACCTTTACTTGTGATTTCTCTTTACTTATTTCAAGATGAGTTATATGAGGAAGTTGTTTACTAGAATGTCTTGTGTAAATGAATATGATGCTTCTTGTCCGTATTTTATTTATCGACTCTTCACTCCATAAACATGTGGTCTCGTTTATCGAGCTCAGTTTCGCTTGGGGACAAGCGAGGTCTAAGCTTGGGGGGAGTTGATACGTCCAATTTGCATCACTATTTTGTATCATAATTTGCTGTTATTCATTGATATATTTCATATTGGGACACAATACTTATGTTATTTCATCTATTTTGCATGTTTCATCATCATTGGAGGATCAAGCACCGGAGCCAGGATTCTGCTGGAAAAAGCACCGTCAGAACGCAATATTTCGGAAGATCAACTGTGGAAGGGAATTTCACGTAAATTCCTATTTTTCCAGATGACGGAGGGAGCCAGAAGGGGAAGAAGAGAGGGGCCACTGTGGGCCCAGACCATAGGGCGGCGCCCCATGGCCTGGCCGCGCCACCCTATGCTCTGGGGGGCCCACGACCCTTTTCGCCTCCTTTTCTTCGCGTACTCCTTCGTCCCAAAAACCTAAGCCACAGAGAGGACCTCACGAAGGGTTACAGCCGCCTCTGCGGGGCGGAGAACACCAGAGAGAAAAGAGCTCTCCGGCGGGCAGGAATCCGCCGGGGAAATTCCCTCCCGGAGGGGGAAATCGACGCCATCGCCATCGTCATCGAGCGGGACATCATCTCCATCATCATCATCATCATCTCCACCATCTACACCGCCATCACCACCGCTGCACCTCGTCATCGCTGTAGCAATTCGGGTTAAATCTTGATTGTTTGATAGGGGAAACTCTCCCGGTGTTATTCTATACTTGTTGTAGATGCTATTGAGTGAAACCATTGAACCAAGGTTTATGTTCAGATTGTTATTCATCATCATATCACCTCTGATTGTATTCCATATGATGTCTCGTGAGTAGTTCGTTTAGTTCTTGAGGACATGGGTGAAGTCTAAATGCTAGTAGTGAATTATGGTTGAGTAATATTCAATGTTATGATATTTAAGTTGTGGTGTCATTCTTCTAGTGGTGTCGTGTGAACGTCGACTACACGACACTTCACCATTTATGGGCCTAGGGGAGTGCATCTTGTATTCGGTTGCTAATTGCGGGGTTGCCGGAGTGACAGAAACCTAAGCCCCCGTTAGTATATCGATGCAGGAGGGATCGCAGGATCTCAGAGTTTAAGGCTGTGGTTAGATTTATCTTAATTACTTTCTTGTAGTTGCGGATGCTTGCAAGGGGTATAATCACAAGTATGTATTAGTCCTAGGAAGGGCGGTGCATTAGCATAGGTTCACCCACACAACACTTATCAAAACAATGAAGATTAATCAGCTGTATGTAGCGAAAGCACTAGACTAAAATCCCCGTGTGTCCTCAGGAACGTTTGGTCATTATAAGTAATCAAACCGGCTTGTCCTTTGTGCTAAAAAGGATTGGGCCACTCGCTGCAATTATTTCTCTCGCATTTTATTTACTTGTACTTTATTTATCTGCAATATCAAAACCCCCTGAATACTTGTCTGTGAGCATTTACAGTGAATCCTTCATCGAAACTGCTGCCAACACCTTCTGCTCCTCGTTGATCGACATTCTTACTTATCGAAGATACTACGATACACCCCCTATACTTGTGGGTCATCAAGACTATTTTCTGGCGCCGTTGGGAGTGAAGCGCTATTGGTAAGTGGAATTGGTAAGGAAATTTACTGTTTGTGCTGATTTTATTTCTGCCTGCTGCTATAAATCATTATGGAGAGATCTTCTCTTCAATTTCTATTTGGGAAATCTACTACTACTGCAACGGTAGTGGATGAAGCGCCAGGTGAGGAAGTAGTACCATATAAAATACCTATGAAAATTATTGAACGTGTTATGGATAACCGCTATGAAGGGGATGGAACTGTCCATCCTGGTGATCATTTACTTGTTTTTGCATGAATTATGCGGGTTATTCAAATGTGCAGGTATTTCTATGAATGAAGTTAGGAAGAAACTATTCACTATATCGCTGTCTGGTAAAGCGGCGCACTGGTATAAATTGCTGAAGAATGGTGATTCTATTGATTGGGAGGACATTGTGCCTTTATTTTATTCCAAATTTTATCCTCCAAGTGAAATTCACAAAGATCGGAACCGCATATATAATTTCTGGCCTCATGATGGAGAGAGTATTGCCCAAGCTTGGGGGAGATTGAAGTCTTTAATGCTCAAATGCCCCATTCATGAGCTTCCTGGTAATGTTATTATTGATAATTTCTATGCAAGACTTTCTTTTCAAGACAAGACCTTGCTGGATACTTCTTGTTCTGGATCATTTACACGCAAGAATGAAGAGTTTAAAAGGGACCTTCTTGATCGGATCCAAGAAAATACTGAAGGATGGGAGAACGACAAAGATAGAGAATCAGGTATAATTTATGATTATAAATGCATTGAAGCTTTTATGGATACTGATAAATTTCGTAATATGAGTGCTACATATGGTCTTGATTCCCAAGTTGTTGCAAATCTTTATAAAGCTTTTGCCTCTCATTATGAACTGCCTAAGAAGAATTTTGATAAGTATCATGAACCGTATAAAGATAAAATTGATTCATCTGTAAACAAATGTGTAGTGGTTGAAACTGTTGATAATGTTATTCCTGAAGCTTATATTGAAAAAACTCCTTTCCCTGCTAAAATGAAGGAGTACTCTGTCATATCTAGTGCGGTTAATAAAAGTGAAAAGAAACCTAAAGAACCTGAAGAACAAATTAAAATTGAACCTGCTGTTGCAATAGTTAAAGATCTTGTGACTGAAAATGTGGAGGATGGTCATATTATTTTCTGTGAAGATGCTTCTAATATTGTTTCACATCCTAATAAATCCAAACAAGTTAGTGTTCCTATGCTATCTGTTAGAATTGGTGATCATTGCTATTATGGTTTATGTGATATTGGTGCAAGTGTTAGTGCTATACCTTATGAGCTTTACACGGAGATTATGCACGAAATTGGTTCTTGTGAACTTGAAGATATTGATGTGGTTATTCATCTGGCTAATAGAGAAACTATTTCTCCAATTGGTATTGTTCGAGATGTGGAAGTTCTATGTGGTAAGATTAAATATCCTGCTGACTTTTTGGTACTTGGTTCTGCTGCTAGTGATCATTGTCCTATCATTTTTGGTAGACCTTTTCTAAATACTTGTGGAGCTATTATAGATTGTAAGAAAGAGAAAATTTTGACTAGATTTGCTGGTGAACCTTATGAATTTAACTTTTCTAAATTTACCAAAACTCCTTATAAAACTGACTTGCCTAGTAATGATTTTAAAATGGAGCAGTGTGCATCTATTGTTCTTGTTCCTAATAATCCTTTGCAGCAACATTTGGAGAATAGTGAAAGTGAAGCTTTTAGGAAAGAAAGAGATGAGCTTGAGGAAATTTTTCGTCGCCAACCTATTCTCAAGCATGATTTACCGGTGGAAGATTTGGGTACAACACCGCCACCAAAGGAAGATCCTGTTTTTGATTTAAAGCCTTTACCTGATAATCTTAAATATGCTCATATTGATGATAAGAAAATATATCCTGTTATTATTAGTTCTAAGCTTTCAGAGATCGAGGAAGAAAGGTTATTGGAAATATTGAAGAAACACCGAGGAGCTATTGGCTATACTCTTGATGATTTGAAAGGGATTTCTCCTTCTATTTGCCAACATGCTATTAATATGGAAGAAGATGCAAAGCCTGTTGTTGAACATCAACGTCGTCTAATTCCGAAGATGAAGGAAGTGGTAAGGAACGAGGTATTAAAACTCCTTGAAGCTGGTATTATATATCCTATTGCTGATAGTAGATGGGTTAGTCCTGTGCATTGTGTTCCTAAGAAAGGAGGAATGACTGTTGTGCCTAATGATAATGATGAGCTCATTCCTCAAAGAATAGTTGTAGGTTATAGAATGTGCATTGATTTTCGAAAAGTTAATAAAGTTACTAAGAAAGATCATTACCCTTTACCCTTTATTGATCAAATGCTAGAGAGGTTATCTAAAAATACTCATTTTTGCTTTCTTGATGGTTATTCTGGGTTTTCACAAATTGCTGTTAAAGCTAAAGATCAAGAGAAAACCACTTTTACTTGTCCTTATGGAACTTATGCTTATAGGCGTATGCCTTTTGGTTTATGTAATGCTCCTGCTACTTTTCAAAGATGCATGTCTGCTATTTTTCATGGTTTTTGCGAAAGTATTGTAGAGGTGTTCATGGATGATTTTTCTGTCTATGGAAATTCTTTTGATAATTGCCTGCGAAACCTCGATAAAGTTTTGCAGAGATGTGAAGAAACTAACCTTGTTCTTAATTGGGAGAAATGCCACTTTATGGTTAATGAAGGAATTGTATTGGGACATAAAATTTCCGAGAGAGGTATTGAAGTTGATAGAGCTAAAGTTGAAGCAATTGAGAAGATGCCCTATCCGAGGGATGTTAAAGGTATTCGTAGTGTTCTTGGTCATGCTGGGTTTTATAGGAGATTTATTAAAGATTTCTCTAAAATTTCAAAGCCTCTTACTAATCTTCTTCAAAAAGATGTACCTTTTGTTTTTGATGATGATTGTAAGGAAGCTTTTGAAACTCTAAAGAAAGCCTTAACAACTGCTCCTGTAGTCGAACCTCCTGATTGGAATTTGCCTTTTGAAATTATGTGTGATGCTAGTGATTTTGCTGTAGGCGCTGTTCTTGGACAGCGGGTAGATAAAAAATTAAATGTTATTCATTATGCTAGTAAGACTCTTGATGCTGCTCAAAGAAATTATGCTACAACTGAAAAAGAATTGTTAGCTGTAGTCTTTGCTTGTGATAAGTTTAGACCCTATATTGTTGATTCGAAAGTTACAATTCATACTGATCATGCTGCAATTAGATACCTTATGACAAAGAAAGATGCTAAGCCAAGGCTTATTAGATGGGTACTTCTGCAAGAATTTGATTTACATATTATAGATAGGAAAGGTGCTGATAATCCTGTTGCTGATAATTTGTCTAGATTGGAAAATATTGCTTATGATCCTGTTCCTGTTAATGATAGTTTTCCAAATGAACAATTGGCTGTAATAAAGGTGAGCTCGCGAGAGAGCCCTTGGTATGCAGATTATGCTAACTTTATTGTTTCGAAGTACTTGCCTCCAACCTTTTCAGCTCAGCAAAGGAGGAAATTCTTTTATGACTTGAGGCATTATTTTTGGGATGACCCACACTTATATAAAGAAGGAGTGGATGGTATTATGCGAAGATGTGTTCCTGAATATGAACAACAGGAGATATTGAATAAATGTCATGGAAGTGTTTATGGAGGACATCACGCTGGAGATAGAACCGCGCAAAAGGTTCTACAATCAGGTTTTTATTGGCCAACACTCTTCAAAGATGCAAGGAAATTTATTTTATCTTGTGATGAATGTCAAAGAGTTGGTAATATCTCTAGACGCAATGAGATGCCTATGAATTATACTCTTGTTATTGAACCATTCGATTGTTGGGGATTCGACTTCATGGGACCTTTCCCTTCTTCAGACGGTAACACTCATATACTTGTCGCTGTTGATTATGTTACTAAATGGGTAGAAGCTATACCTACAAAAAGTGCTGATGGTGAGACCTCTATAAAAATGCTTGTAGATATTATATTTCCTAGATTTGGAGTACCTAGATATATTATGACTGATGGAGGTTCTCATTTCATTCATGGAGGTTTTAGAAAAACTCTTGCTAAGTATGGTATTAATCATAGAATTGCTTCTGCTTATCACCCTCAAACTAGTGGTCAAGTAGAATTATCAAATAGAGAGATTAAAGCTATCTTAGGTAAGACCGTTAATAAATCTAGAAAGAATTGGCCTAGCAAATTGAAAGAAGCATTATGGGCTTATAGAACTGCTTATAAAAATCCTATGGGAATGTCACCTTATAAAATGGTTTATGGAAAAGCTTGTCATTTACCTCTAGAACTAGAGCACAAAGCTTATTGGGCTGTTAGAGAACTAAATAAAGATCCTAAATTAGCCGGTAATAAGAGGTTGTTGCAATTAAGTTCTCTAGATGAATGGAGAAGTGAAGCTTATGAAAATGCTAAACTCTTTAAAGAAAAAGTTAAGAAATGGCATGATAGAAGGATCATCAAAAGAGAATTTAATGTTGGAGATCAAGTTCTATTATATCGGTCTCGTCTCAGATTCTTTGCAGGGAAATTACTCTCGAAGTGGGAAGGACCATATGTTGTTGAGGAGGTGTATCGTTCAGGAGCAATTAAAATTAGCTCTCTCCAAGGCAATGCCACACAAGTGGTGAATGGACAAAGACTAAAGCATTATATCTCGGGCGATTCTTATAATGTTGATGTTGATATTATTCAAGTGGAAACACCGGAGGCCTTCATCAAAGGACAAATTGACAGTCCGCCAGAACTGGACTTTGAATAGGTAACAGTATAGGTAATAAAAAGTCCGCGTTTACCTTTCCGAACATTATTTTTGCTGTTTTTAGAAAATATGAAAAATTACGGAATCGAAACGGAGTGGAAAAGACGCGCGAGGGCGTGCCACCATAGGCCGGCGCGGGCCCCACCCTGGCCGCGCCGACCTATGGTCTGGCCGCCTCGTTGCCCCTTTCCGACTCGTTTTCGACCTGGAACCTTCCTTTTGTCGTAAAAATATTTGCTATATAATCCCCCGGACCCCTGGAGGTCCGTAATATCGTTTTCTCGTCGTGTTTTGTTTCGAGCTGTTTTCTGCCAGATCTGTTTTCTAGAAGCACCATGGTCTCCAACAACAAAGACAAGGGGCCTTGGAGGGAAGAGATGGATGAAAGGATCAATAAGGAGAAGGAGAAGATAGCATCAGCAAAAGGAGAGTGGGAAACTACGAGGAGTAAGCCAATCTTGGTGGGATCGGTTAACACTGGGCGTTCTTTTTCTCATAACTTGCAGGGAGCTCTTCCGCCTGCTCTGGACCTCGACTCTTTCCCTTGTGTGGAGGAAGCAATACGGGTTGCTGATGAGTTTTGTGATCAATATCGTGCTCTCAAAAGGGAAGTGGAGATACTTCAGGAGGAGAACCAGCGACTTCGCAGAATGCTGGAATATTACTCAAATCCCAGCACAAGGCCGTCACCGCCACACTCGGGTAACAATGAGTCTCTTCAGGTTTTGGTGCAGAATTACAAAATTGAGAAGCTGAAGCTGAAGGAGATCCTTATGAAGCGCGAGAGGAATCCATCACCATCATCACCGAAGGAGTAATTCATCATCGGTATTGGCATCCCCTTGGTTTGTTCCAAGCTTGGGGGAGTGCCGCGGTATCACATCATCACCACCTTTATCTTTTACTATCAAGTAGTGTCATATCATGAGTAGGGAAGTTATCATATGGAATAGTATGCAATGTGGAAGTATCTCTCTTAGTTAGTTATCTATGTATCCGTTGGTGTGAGTTATCGTTATGGAATATTAATGAGAAGTCTTATCATTTACCTTTTGCACACCTTATTTTAGTTTGCAATCTCCATTATATGATTACTCTTGACATGAGTATTGATATCACTTTGGGAGCATCAAGTAAATCTATTTGGTTTTGGCAAACTTAGCATTGGTCAATAGCAACAACATCTTGATGTTTAATGAAGGAGAGAAATACACTTAGATACATTATTCTATTATCTCTATGCTTAGTATTCTAAAGTTAAAATTGCTTGTGCTTATGAGAAAGATGCATGATTGTTTCTATCATATGTATATTTGTTTGTTTCCCTCAACCTTTATGCTTGCTATCAAACCTTGCTAGCCAAAGACCTGTATCGAGAGGGAATGCTTCTCATACATCCATAACCTTAGACCAAACCTATGCCATTTGTGTCCACCATACCTACCTACTACATGGTATTTTCTGCCATTCCAAGTAAATACTTCATGTGCTACCTTTAAATTATTCAAACTATACTACTCCTTATTTGTGTCAATGTTTTATAGCTCATGAGGAAGTATGTGGTGTTTTATCTTTCAATCTTGTTGGGCGGACTTTCACCAATGGACTAGCGGCACATCCGCTTATCCAATAATTTTGCAATAAGAGCTGGCAACGGGGTTCCCAGCCCCAATTAATAACTTTCATTAATAATTCTCTTCACATGTTTTGCTCTGAGTTATCAGTAAGCAACTTAATTTTGCAATAGACACTCCTCCATGGTATGTGAATGTTGGAAGGCACCCGAGGATTCGGTTAGCCATGGATTGAGAAAGCCAAGGTTGGGGGGAGTGTCATCCTTAATAAAACTAAAATACATGTGTAAACAAAAGAGAAGGGGGATGATCTACCTTGCTGGTAGAGATACCGTCCCTCATGGGAGCCGCTCTTTGAAGGTTCGTTTGGCAAGGGGGTTAGAGTACCCGCTACCATTCGTTGACAACAACAAACACCGCTCAAAATCTTACTTTTATGCTCTTTATATGATTTCAAAACTTGAAAAGCTCTAGCACATGATTTAATCCCTGCTTCCCTCTGCGAAGGGCCTATCTTTTACTTTTATGTTGAGTCAGTAAACCTATTTCTCTCTATCTCAAGCAAGCAATTGAGTTGTTGTGAACCAATCATTTATGCTATGATTCAGTTAATCATGTCTTTTATACTTTCTTGTTTAGTACCAATTTTATCTGAATGAATATGACTTTGAAGTTATCAATGATTATGAAGAGATTGTCATGCTTAAATATGAAGGCTCAGCTATAAATTCTAATATGAAAGCTTTGCTTAGAAGTACAATCCGTTAGTAGTTCTCTGACCAAGAACAAAGTTTGCCATCACCAATTATGATTTCTTATGCACCTTTACTTGTGATTTCTCTTTACTTATTTCAAGATGAGTTATATGAGGAAGTTGTTTACTAGAATGTCTTGTGTAAATGAATATGATGCTTCTTGTCCGTATTTTATTTATCGACTCTTCACTCCATAAACATGTGGTCTTGTTTATCGAGCTCAGTTTCGCTTGGGGACAAGCGAGGTCTAAGCTTGGGGGAGTTGATACGTCCAATTTGCATCACTATTTTGTATCATAATTTGCTGTTATTCATTGATATATTTCATATTGGGACACAATACTTATGTTATTTCATCTATTTTGCATGTTTCATCATCATTGGAGGATCAAGCACCGGAGCCAGGATTCTGCTGGAAAAAGCACCGTCAGAACGCAATATTTCGGAAGATCAACTGTGGAAGGGAATTTCACGTAAATTCCTATTTTTCCAGATGACGGAGGGAGCCAGAAGGGGAAGAAGAGAGGGGCCACTGTGGGCCCAGACCATAGGGCGGCGCGGCCCATGGCCTGGCCGCGCCACCCTATGCTCTGGGGGGCCCACGACCCTTTTCGCCTCCTTTTCTTCGCGTACTCCTTCGTCCCGAAACCTAAGCCACGAGAGGACCTCACGAAGGGTTACAGCCGCCTCTGCGGGCGGAGAACACCAGAGAGAAAAGAGCTCTCCGGCGGGCAGGAATCCGCCGGGGAAATTCCCTCCCGGAGGGGGAAATCGACGCCATCGCCATCGTCATCGAGCGGGACATCATCTCCATCATCATCATCATCATCTCCACCATCTACACCGCCATCACCACCGCTGCACCTCGTCATCGCTGTAGCAATTCGGGTTAAATCTTGATTGTTTGATAGGGGAAACTCTCCCGGTGTTATTCTATACTTGTTGTAGATGCTATTGAGTGAAACCATTGAACCAAGGTTTATGTTCAGATTGTTATTCATCATCATATCACCTCTGATTGTATTCCATATGATGTCTCGTGAGTAGTTCGTTTAGTTCTTGAGGACATGGGTGAAGTCTAAATGCTAGTAGTGAATTATGGTTGAGTAATATTCAATGTTATGATATTTAAGTTGTGGTGTCATTCTTCTAGTGGTGTCGTGTGAACGTCGACTACACGACACTTCACCATTTATGGGCCTAGGGGAGTGCATCTTGTATTCGGTTGCTAATTGCGGGGTTGCCGGAGTGACAGAAACCTAAGCCCCCGTTAGTATATCGATGCAGGAGGGATCGCAGGATCTCAGAGTTGTGGTTAGATTTATCTTAATTACTTTCTTGTAGTTGCGGATGCTTGCAAGGGGTATAATCACAAGTATGTATTAGTCCTAGGAAGGGCGGTGCATTAGCATAGGTTCACCCACACAACACTTATCAAAACAATGAAGATTAATCAGCTGTATGTAGCGAAAGCACTAGACTAAAATCCCCGTGTGTCCTCAAGAACGTTTGGTCATTATAAGTAATCAAACCGGCTTGTCCTTTGTGCTAAAAAGGATTGGGCCACTCGCTGCAATTATTTCTCTCGCATTTTATTTACTTGTACTTTATTTATCTGCAATATCAAAACCCCCTGAATACTTGTCTGTGAGCATTTACAGTGAATCCTTCATCGAAACTGCTGCCAACACCTTCTGCTCCTCGTTGGGATCGACATTCTTACTTATCAAAGATACTACGATACACCCCCTATACTTGTGGGTCATCAGCGGCGCGGCCAGGCTGGGGCCCGCGCCGGCCTATGGGGGCACGCCCTCGTGCGTCTCCTCCACTCCGTTTCGATCTCGTAATTTTTCATATTTTCCAAAAACAGCAAAAACATTGTTCGGAAAGTAAAACGCGGACTTTTTATTACCAGTACTGTTACCTATTCAAAGTCGAACTCTGCAGACTGTCAACTTGACCTTTGATGAAAGCTTCCGGAGTTACCACTTGGATAATATCAACATCTTCATTATAAGAATCTCCAGAGATATAATGCTTGAGTCTTTGTCCATTCACTACTTGTGTGGCATCACCTTGCAGAGAGCTAATTTTAATTGCCCCTGAACGATACACCTCCACAATGACATATGGTCCTTCCCATTTTGAGAGCAACTTCCCTGCAAAGAATCTAAGACGAGACCGATACAATAGGACTTTGTCCCCAACATTAAATTCTCTTTTGATAATTCTTCTATCATGCCATTTCTTAACTTTCTCCTTAAAGAGTTTAGCATTTTCATATGCTTCACTTCTCCATTCATCTAAAGAACTCAATTGTAGCAATCTCTTCTTACCGGCAAGTTTGAAATCTTTATTAAGTTCCCTTACAGCCCAATAAGCTTTGTGCTCTAATTCTAAAGGTAAATGACAAGCTTTTCCATAAACCATTTTATAAGGTGACATACCCATAGGATTTTTATAAGCAGTTCTATAAGCCCATAGTGCGTCCTTCAATTTAATAGCCCAATTCTTTCTAGATTTATTAACAGTCTTTCCCAAAATAGATTTAATCTCTCTATTTGATAATTCTACTTGCCCGCTAGTTTGAGGATGATAAGCGGAAGAAATTCTATGATTAATACCATACTTAGCAAGAGTTTTTCTAAAACCTCCATGAATAAAGTGAGAACCTCCATCAGTCATAATATATCTAGGTACTCCAAATCTAGGAAAAATAATATCTAAAAGCATTTTTAAAGAAGTCTCACCATCAGCACTTTTTGTATAGCTTCCACCCATTTAGTAACATAATCAACAGCGACAAGTATATGAGTGTTACCTTCTGAAGAAGGGAAAGGACCCATGAAGTCAAATCCCCAACAATCGAATGGTTCAATAACAAGAGTATAATTCATAGGCATTTCATTGCGTCTGGAGATATTACCAACCCTTTGACATTCATCACAAGATAAAATAAACTTCCTTGCATCTTTGAAGAGAGTTGGCCAATAAAAACCTGATTGTAGAACCTTTTGCGCGGTTCTATCTCCGGTGATGTCCTCCATAAGCACTACCATGACATTTACTCAATATCTCTTGTTGTTCATATTCAGGAACACATCTTCGCATAATACCATCTACTCCTTCTTTATATAGGTGTGGGTCATCCCAAAAATAATGCCTCAAGTCATAAAAGAATTTTCTCCTTTGCTGAGCTGAAAAGGTTGGAGGCAAGTACTTGGAAACAATAAAGTTAGCATAATCAGCATACCAAGGGCTATCTCGCGAGCTCACCTTTATTACAGCCAATTGTTCATTTGGAAAACTATCATTAACAGGAACAGGATCATAAGTAATATTTTCCAATCTAGATAAATTATCAGCAACAGGATTATCAGCACCTTTCCTATCTATAATATGTAAATCAAATTCTTGCAACAGAAGTACCCATCTAATAAGCCTTGGCTTAGCATCTTTCTTTGTCATAAGGTATCTAATTGCAGCATGATCAGTATGAATTGTAACTTTTGAATCAACAATATAGGATCTAAACTTATCACAAGCAAAGACTACAGCTAATAATTCTTTTTCAGTTGTAGCATAATTTCTTTGAGCAGCATCAAGAGTTTTGCTAGCATAATGAATAACATTTAATTTTTTATCTACTCGCTGTCCAAGAACAGCGCCTACAGCAAAATCACTAGCATCACACATAATCTCAAAAGGCAAATTCCAATCAGGAGGTTCAACTACAGGAGCAGTTGTTAAGGCTTTCTTTAGAGTTTCAAAAGCTTCCTTACAATCATCATAAAAAACAAAAGGTACATCTTTTTGAAGAAGATTAGTAAGAGGCTTTGAAATCTTGGAGAAATCTTTAATAAATCTCCTATAAAACCCAGCATGACCAAGAACACTACGAATACCTTTAACATCCCTCGGATAGGGCATCTTCTCAATTGCTTCAACTTTAGCTCTATCAACTTCAATACCTCTCTCAGAATTTTATGTCCCAATACAATTCCTTCATTAACCATAAAGTGGCATTTTTCCCAATTAAGAACAAGGTTAGTTTCTTCACATCTCAGCAAAACTTTATCGAGGTTTCGCAAGCAATTATCAAAAGAATTTCCATAGACAGAAAAATCATCCATGAATACCTCTACAATACTCTCGCAAAAGCCATGAAAAATAGCAGACATGCATCTTTGAAAAGTAGCAGGAGCATTACATAAACCAAAAGGCATACGTCTATAAGCATAAGTTCCATAGGGACAAGTGAAAGTGGTTTTCTCTTGATCTTTAGTTTTAACAACAATTTGTGAAAACCCAGAATAACCATCAAGAAAGCAAAAATGAGTATTTTTAGACAACCTTTCTAACATTTGATCAATAAAGGGTAAAGGGTAATGATCTTTCTTAGTAACTTTATTAACCTTTCGAAAATCAATGCACATTCTATATCCTACAACTACTCTTTGAGGAATGAGCTCATCATTATCATTAGGCACAACAGTCATTCCTCCTTTCTTAGGAACACAATGCACAGGACTAACCCATCTACTATCAGCAATAGGATATATAATACCAGCTTCAAGAAGTTTTAATACCTCATTCCTTACCACATCCTTCATCTTCGGAATTAGACGACGTTGATGTTCAACAACAGGCTTTGCATCATCTTCCATATTGATAGCATGTTGGCAAATAGAGGGAGAAATCCCCTTCAAATCATCAAGAGTGTAGCCAATAGCTCCTCGGTGTTTCTTCAATATTTCCAATAACCTTTCTTCCTCAATCTCTGAAAGCTTAGAGCTAATAATAACAGGATATATTTTCTTATCATCAATATGAGCATACTTAAGATTATCAGGCAATGGTTTCAAATCAAAAACAGGATCTTCCTTTGGTGGTGGTGTTGTACCTAGATCTTCAACCGGCAAGTCATGTTTAAGAATAGGTTGACGAAGGAAAATTTCATCAAGCTCATTCCTTTCTTCCCTAAAGACTTCACTCTCACTATTCTCCAAATGTTGCTGCAAAGGATTATTAGGAGCAAGAGCAATAGACGCACACTGTTCAACTCTAAAATCATTATTAGGCAAATCAGCTTTATAAGGAGTTTTGGCAAATTTAGAGAAATTAAACTCATAAGATTCACCAGCAAATTTAGTAACAATCTTTTCCTTCTTGCAATCTATAACAGCTCCACAAGTATTTAGGAATGGTCTACCAAAAATAATAGGACAATACTTACTAGCAGCAGAACCAAGTACCAAAAAGTCAGCAGGATATTTAATCTTACCACATAAAACTTCCACATCTCGAATAATACCAATTGGAGAGATAGTTTCTCTATTAGCTAGCCGAATAACCACATCAATATCTTCAAGCTCACAAGAACCAATTTCATGCATAATCTCCTTGTAAAGCTCATAAGGAATAGCACTAATACTTGCACCAATATCGCATAAACCATAATAACAATGATCACCAATTCTAACAGATAGCATAGGAACACTAGTTTTTCTAGACTTATTAGGATGCGAAACAATATTAGAAGCATCTTCACAGAAAATAATATGACCATCTTCCACATTTTCAGTCACAAGATCTTTAACTATTGCAACAGCAGGTTCAACTTTTATTTGTTCTTCAGGTTCTATAGGTTTCTTTTCACTTTTATTAACCGCACTAGATATAACAGAGTACTCCTTCATTTTAGCAGGGAAAGGAGTTTTTTCAATATAAGCTTCAGGAATAACATGATCAACAGTTTCAATTACAACACATTTGTTTATAGATGAATCAATTTTATCTTTATACGGTTCATGATACTTATCAAAATTCTTCTTAGGCAATTCATAATGAGAGGCAAAAGCTTTATAAAGATTTGCAACGACTTGAGAATCAAGACCATAAGTAGCACTAATATTACGAAATTTATCAGTATCCATAAAAACTTCAATGCATTTATAATCAAAGTTTATACCTGACTCTCTATCTTTGTCGTTCTCCCATCCTTCAGTATTCTCCTGGATCCGATCAAGAAGGTCCCTTTTAAACTCTTCTTTGTTGCGTGTAAATGATCCAGAACAAGAAGTATCCAGCAAAGTCTTATCTTGAAAAGACAATCTTGCATAGAAATTATCAATAATAATATTACCAGGAAGCTCATGAATGGGGCATTTGAGAATTAAAGACTTCAATCTCCCCCAAGCTTGGGCAATACTTTCTCCATCATGAGGCCAGAAATTATATATGCGGTTCCGATCTTTGTGAATTTCACTTGGAGGATAGAATTTGGAATAAAATAGAGGCACAATGTCCTCCCAATTAAGAGAATCCCTATTCTTCAGCAATTTATACCAATGTGCTGCTTTACCAGACAGCGATATAGAGAATAGTTTCTTTCTAACTTCATCCATAGCAATACCTGCACATTTGAATAACCCGCATAATTCATGTAAAAACAATAAATGATCACCAGGATGGATAGTTCCATCCCCTTCATAGCGGTTATCCATAACACGTTCAATAATTTTCATAGGTATTTTATATGGTATTACTTCCTCACCTGGCGCCTCATCCACTACCTTTGCAGTAGTAGTAGATTTTCCAAACAGGAATTCAAGAGAAGATCTCTCCATAATGAATTATAGCAGCAGGCAGAAATAAAATCAGCACAAACAGTAAAGGTTTTCCTTACCAATTCCACTTACCAATAGCGCTTCACTCCCCGGCAACGGCGCCAGAAAATAGTCTTGATGACCCACAAGTATAGGGGTGTATCGTAGTACTTTCGATAAATAAGAGTGTCGAACCCAACGAGGAGCAGAAGGTGTTGACAAGCAGTTTCGATGAAGGATTCACTGTAAATGCTCACAGACAAGTATTCAGGGGGTTTTGATGTAGCAGATAAATAAAGTACGAGTAAGTAAAATGCGAGAGAAATAATTTCAGCGAGTGGCCCAATCCTTTTTAGCACAAAGGACAAGCCGGTTTGTTTACTTATAATGACCAAACGTTCTTGAGGACACACGGGAATTTAGTCTAGTGCTTTCGCTTCATGTAGCTAAATAATCTTCATTGTTTTGATAAGTGTTGTGTGGGTGAACCTATGCTAATGCACCGCCCTTCCTAGGACTAATACATACTTGTGATTATACCCCTTGCAAGCATCCGCAAATACAAGAAAGTAATTAAGATAAATCTAACCACAGCCTTAAACTCTAAGATCCTGCTATCCCTCCTGCATCGATATACCAACGGGGGTTTAGGTTTCTGTCACTCCGGCAACCCCGCAATTGGCAAACGAGTACAAGATGTATTCCCCTAGGCCCATAAAGGTGAAGTATCATGTAGTCGACGTTCACATGACACCACTAGAAGAATAACACCACAACTTAAATATCATAACATTGAATATTACTCAACCATAATTCACTACTAACATTTAGACTTCACCCATGTCCTCAAGAACTAAACGAACTACTCACGAGACATCATATGGAACATGATCAGAGGTGATATGATGATGAATAACAATCTGAACATAAACCTTGGTTCAATGGTTTCACTCAATAGCATCAATAACAAGTAGAAATCAACACCGGGAGAGTTTCCCCTATCAAACAATCAAGATCCAACCCGAATTGTTACAGCGGTGACGGCAGCGGTGGAGATGGCGGTGATGATGATGGAGATGATGATGATGGTGATGGAGATGATGTCCAGCTCGATGACGGTGACGATGGCGTCGATTTCCCCCTCCGGGAGGGAATTTCCCCGACGGATTCCTGCCCGCCGGAGAGCTCTTTTCTCTCTGGTGTTCTCCGCCCCGCAGAGGCGGCTGTGACTCTTCGCGACTATCCTCTGGGGCTTAGGTTTTCGGGACGAAGACGTACGCGAAGAAAAGGAGGCGAGAGGGGGCTTTGGGCCCCCTCCTCACAGGGCGGCGCGGCCAGGCCTTGGGCCGCGCCGGCCTATGAGGTGGGCCCACCTCGGGTCCCCTCGGCTCCCCCTTCTGGCTCCCTTCGACTTCTGGAAAAATAGGAATTTTCATATAATTTCCGTCAACTGTTGATCTTCCGAAATATTGCATCCTGACGGTGCTTTTTCGCAGAATCCTGGCTCCGGTGCGCGATCCCCAATAATCATGAAACATGCAAAATAGATGAAATAACATAAGTATCATCTCCAAATATGAAATATATCAATGAATAACAGCAAATTATGATATAAAATAGTGATGCAAAATGGACGTATCAGGTCCCACATTGAAGGTTCAGAGTTCACTAAAACTTGATCAAGACAGTTACGAACATAACTATAATTTTCTTTCAAGCAAGATGCACTTATCTCAAGAGTGTTTAATCTATTATAAATGCTAATAAGAGCTGAATCAAAGTTATTAGCTGAACTATGTGATGCAACCAATTTTTTTATGGCATTAAAAGCTTGATCACCGTTGCAATGAAGGAAATCTCCTCCCACTACAGCATCCAAGGCATATCTATAGCGAATCATAAGCCCAAAATAAAAATTACTAAGGAGCAGACTTAGAGTCATTTGAGGTTCAGCTTTACGATAAGAATCAAAAATTCTAGACCAAGCATCTTTAAAACTCTCCTCATCCCCTTGTTTAAAAGTAAAGACTAATTCCTCAGGTGAAGAAGTAACAGGTACAGAGCTAGACATGATAACAAAAGTAAACTAAATGCAAGTAACTAATTTTTTTTGTATTTTGATATAGAGCAAATAAACAAGACAGTAAATAAAGTACCTATTTTTTGTGTGTTTCTGATATAAAGCAAATAAACAATACAGAAAGTAAAGCAACTATTTTTTTGTGTTTTTGATATAAAGCAAACAAGACAGTAAATAAAATAAAGTAAAGCAAGACAAAAACAAAGTAAAGAGATTGGATGTGGAGACTCCCCTTGCAGCGTGTCTTGATCTCCAACGGCGCAGAAAAAGAGCTTGATAACGCGTGAAGCACACGTCTGTTGGGAACCCCAAGAGGAAGGTGTGATGCGTACATCAGCAAGTTTTCCCTCAGAAAGAAACCGAGGTTATCGAACCAGTAGGAGCCAAGAAGCACGTGATGGTTGTTGGTGGAGGAGTGTAGTGCGGCGCAACACCAGTGAAACCGGCGCCAACGTGGAACCTGCACAACACAATCAAGATACTTTGCCCCAACGTAACAGTGAGGTTGTCAATCTCACCGGCTTGCTGAAAACAAAGGATTAAACGTATCGAGTGGAAGATGATGTTTGTTTGCAAAGAACAATAAAGAACAATGATTGCAGTAGATTGTATTCAGATGTAAAAAATGGACCGGGGTCCACAGTTCACTAGTGGTGTCTCTCCAATAAGATAACTAACATGCTGGGTGAACAAATTACATGTGGGCAATTGACAAATAAAGATTCAATACATATCAATGATGATTACTATGAGATTTAATCAGGGCATTACGACAAAGTACATAGACCGCCATCCAGCATGCATCTATGCCTAAATAATCCACCTTCGGGTTAGCATCCGCACCCTCCAGTATTAAGTTGTAAACAACAGATAATTGCATTAAGTATGGTGCGTAATGTAATCAACACAAATATCCTTAGACAAAGCATCGATGTTTTATCCCTAGTAGCAACAGCACATCCACAACCTTAGAACTTTCTGTCACTGTCCCAGATTAAATCGAGGCATGAACCCATTATCGAGCATAAATACCCTCTCTTGGAGTTACAAGTATCAACTTGGCCAGAGCCTCTACTAGCAACGGAGAGCATGCAAGAACATAAACAACACATATATGATAGATTGATAATCAACTTGACATAATATTCTAGATTCATCGGATCCCACCAAACACAACATGTAGCATTACAAATAGATGATCTTGATCATGTTAGGCAGCTCACAAGATCTAAACAATGATAGCACAAGCGGAGAAGACAACCATCTAGCTACTGCTATGGACCCATAGTCCAAGGATGAACTACTCATGCATCAATCCGGAGGCGGGCATGATGATGTAGAGCCCTCCGGTGATGATTCCCCTCTGTGGGTGCCGAGGCGATCTCCGAATCCCCCGAGATGGGATTGGCGGCGGCGGCGTCTCTAGAAGGTTTTCCGTATCGTGGCTCTCGGTACAGGGTTTTCGCGACGAAGGCTTTATGTAGGCGGAAGGGTAGGTCAGAGGCGGCGCGAGGGCCCACACCATAGGGCGGCGCGGGCCCCCTTCGGCGCGCCGGCCTATGGTGCCGGACACTCGTGGCCCCTCTTCGTAACCCCTCCGGTCTTCCGGAAGCTCCGCGGAAAATAAGACCCCGGCGTTGATTTCGTCCAATTCCGAGAATATTTCCTTTGTAGGATTTCTGAAACCAAAAACAGCAGAAAACAACTGGCGCTTCGGCATCTTGTTAATAGGTTAGTGCCGGAAAATGTATAATAATTATGTAAAGTATGTGTAAAACATGCAAGTATTGTTATAAAAGTAGCATGGAACATAAGAATTTATAGATACGTTTGAGACGTATCAACACTTCTCTGCTCTTCTTGGGGCGGAGCGACGTCAGTTCTCGCTTGACCTAGATTTCATCGGGTCTCGCTCGGAGGACTTGAGTGCCCTTGACGCCCCCCTTCTCTCTTGAGGAGGTGTGGAATGTGGTTCGGACCCTCCCGCGCGACAAGGCCCCGGGGCCGGACGGCTTTACGGTGGAATTCCTACAAGTTCGACATCATGGCGTTCTTCAACAAGCTATTCGCACTATCCGGTAGAGGGTTTTAGGGTCTAAATCATGCCTTGATTACTCCGCTACCCAAGAAGGCGGATGCAGCTGGGTTGAAGGATTACCGCCCGATTAGCCTTATCCACATTTTCACCAAACTGGTGTCCAAGACGCTTGCCTCACGTCTTGCACCGAGATTGAGAGATCTGGTTAAGGGGAACCAATGCGCTTTTATAAGAAAGCGATGCACCCATGATAACGTCATGATGGTGCAATAGACGGCTAGATACTTGCACAGGCTCAAGGAGACTCGGGTGTTGCTCAAACTGGATATCGCGCACGCGTTCAATTCAGTCTCGTGGGCACTTCTCATGGAGGTGCTGCGTAAGGCTGGCTTTGGCCCACTGTTCCGCGAGTCGGTTTCTATCCTCCTGTCCACCGCCAACACGTGCATCCTGCTGAATGGGGAGCCGGGTCCCCCCATATAGCATCGCAAGGGCCTCAGGCAGGGGGACCCCCTCTCGCCCATGTTGTTTGACCTCGTGATCGAGACCCTCAACCGCTCCTAAGGCTAGAGAGTTGGGGGTGCTCCGTCAGTTGGCACCTTGGGAGTTGGCGGTGGGCGTCTCGCTCTACGTGGATGACGTCTGTCACCCGGATAGGTTGGAGTTGCTCGTCGTGCGCGAGCTCCTCGCTTCCTTCAGGCACGCTTCGGGGATACACACCAACTTCGCGAAGTGCTCGATGTCCCCCATCGGATGTTCGGAAGAGGTGGCTGAGGAAGCGGCAGCGGTAATGGAGTGTTAGCTCGCACACCTACCGATAAAGTACCTCGACATACCTCTTTCCCTACATCGGCTGTATGCATGCGGCTGCCCTCCAACCTGTGGTGGACCGGATTGCGGACTGCCTCCCCAAATGGAAGGCGGGGATGCTGGCCAAGGTAGGACGCCTGGCTCTGGTCAAGTCGGTCCTTGCGGCTATACCCCTCCACCAGCTGGTGGCCTTGGGCATCAACGTGCGGGCACTCAAGCAGGTGGAGAAGATCCTTCGCGGTTTCCATTGGGTGGGCTGTAAGGAGGCTCATGGGAGCCAGTCCCATGTCAACTAGCGCAGGGTGTGTCGCCCCCTCGAGCTTGGTGGGCCGGGCATCCCAGATCTCGCTCGGATGGCGGTCAGCCTCCGCGTACGGTGGCTCTGGAGGATGCGTACGGACCCCGACATGCCGTGGCATGGGCTAGACATGCAGTTCTCGGCAGACGAGCGAAGCGTGTTCACTGCATCCACCAGGATGGTACTTGGCAGCGGAACGTCCGCCCTTTTCTGGGAGGACAAATGGTTGGATGGTAAATCCATCGCCGAGATTGCGCCTGCTACTTAAGTTGGTTTCGGGGCGCATTCGGAAACGGAGGACGGTCCGGGAGGCCCTCACCGATAGACAGTGGATTGCTGACATGCGCGGGGCTTTTAGCAACCTGGCGCTATGGCAATACATACATGTCTGGCGATTGACGCGGGGCATTCGGTTAGTTGACACTCCTGACAGGCTGTTGTGGCGGTGGACGGCAGATGGTGTCTACACGACTGCCTCCTGCTACAGAGTAAAGTTACAGGGATCGGTCTGGTCTTCGTCTTGGAAACTAACCTGGAAGTCTTGGGCCCCCCAATGGTCAAATTGTTTCTATGGTTAGCCTGTTAGGATTGTTGGATAGCAGATCGACTTGCCCGTCGCGACTTGCAACATCCTCCCAGATGCGTCCTCTGCGGCCAGGAGATGGAGACTATGGAGCTCATCCTAAACCCTACTCTCGAATCACCTGGCATGAGGTATTGTTCTGGATGATGGGGTTTTGTTCGTTGATTGGTGGGATACAACCGTCCGAGCTTCCCCAAAGGTGGCCCGTAAGGGCATCTCCTCGGCGATCATGCTCACGGCTTGGTGGCTATGGAAGCGGCGAAAAGCTATTATCTTCGAGGGTGCGCAACCCGACCTTCACGGCTTGCTTGACACGATAAAGGCGGATGCCAAATCGTGGGCGATAGCGGGGGCTTCGGGGCTTGCGGCACTGCTCCCCACAGTGTAGTGTGTAGTGTGTTGCGTTGTACTCGGGTGTGGCCTCTCTAGGCTTGTATCGAACTCTCTATCAATGCATCGGAACGCAAGGTTTTGAGTTTTCTCGAAAAAAAACTGCGGTATTTGGGGATAATTTGTGAATGCTCTTCGGCAATTGGTGACTTTTAAGTTGTTGTTTGTTTTCTCCTTATGTTTTCTATTCTCTTAAAATTGGTGTTATCTCCATCAATTGATAGGACATAATTATGCTGTTTCTTTGTAAAATAATCTTCTCTTTTCCCCCCCTTCCCTTCAGTTTGGCTACTGTGTTGTTCCTTTCCTGTTAGCAACCACTTAAAGATAGTTCACAAAAAGGGTTCATCTATACGATGATGTGACAATTGGCTAGACACACTATTTCCTAGCAATTTCGTAGTGTACATGTGAGGTAACGCCTCTCCTAACAATTTCTTAGTGTGCACAGTGACACACATACTTAGCCTCTGTTCCTCTTTCCTGGTTAAAAATCGATTTTCTACCTTTTGTTGCTTACGTGTTCCCAGTTGTGGCTTGAACTTTTCTTGTTGCATGTCTTCTATTGTTCTGTTCACCCAGATGCTGGGAACTTCAAAGCGGAACAGGGTTCATGGAGGGCGGAGGCGCAAGAAATGTTTCCTCGGCAGTAGCACAAACAAAGGAGAAAATTACAAAAAATCACCACATTACAGACAAGTGTTTCAAAAAACCACCACTATTCGATTTTTTTTTCAAAAAACCACCAATCTACGGGTAACATGTAAGATAGCACTGACTCGTCTCTAATGCTGGTTTAAGAGTAACGCTACATCTACGGAGGATTTCCTACGGAATTGGACTTACGCGCTGACGTGGAAGAGAGGGAATGGATTGCAGCCCTAAAATCATGGAATGTGGGAGCAATTCATCCAACCGAATCCCTCCATGTTTGCCCGTATAATTTCCGTAACCAAACCTGTCCGTAAGTCTAGCTTTATTGCTGGTTTAATAGCCAAACTGACATGTGGATCCCGCTGTCAGGCTGGCATGGCAACTGATTAACTATGAAGGAGGAAGCTCCATATATTGTTCTAGCTCTGGGCTTATTTGTAAAGTCCAGTGGGACCAACCTATCACATAGCACCACTTTTTTCTTTTCTATTTTTCTATTCATCCTCTAAATTTTCTCTTCATTTGTTCTTGGCATTGACCCGACCGTGCGCGAGCCCGAGCAGGCCGAGGCTAGCTCGTCGGCGCCCACGTCCTCCCCTCCCCGACCTTGCTTGCATCCGTGGCCATCCCTGGCCAGCACTCGCCGACGCTCACTTCTTCCACGCCCCCACGCTTGCCTAAGCCTGCCGCCGGCTCCGCTCGGATCTTGGACGGACGTTGAGAAGATGAAGTCGGGAGAGGAGAGCTCGGCCGCCGTCCACGGGGAAGATGGCGGCCCGTCCAGAGCGCGCCGCCATCGGCATCAAGCCCCTACCGCTGGACCCATGCCCCCGTGCCCACCCGCGGCTGCTGGAGACCCCTGCCCTTGCCCATGCCGGAGATCTCGCCAGAGCTCTCGTCGCGCCCGAACGCTGCCGCCTCGCCGGAGCTGGAGCCCACCCATCCCTGCCCAAGCCGGATTTCACCACGCCCGCACGCGCCCGCCATCATCGGAGCTGGAGCTCGCCCGTCCCTGCCCAGGCTGGAGCTCACAGCGCCCCCACGCGGTCGCCCTCGCCGATCGAACCCATCGAGCTGGGGAGGCGCCGGCGAGCAAGCTCTGGCGAGGTGGATGGGCGGCGCCGACGGCGATTGGGAGCGGTGCGGGCGGGCTCCGGGAGGCACGACGCCTAAGGTGGAGCTGGGAGGCGCGCAGGTGGATGGGGGCGCCGAGAGGAGTGGGAGGAGCGCGGCTAGGCTGTGCAATTTGGGAGCTGATACGTCTCCAACGTATCTATAATTTCTTATGTTCCATACTAGTTTTATGACAATACCTACATGTTTTATTCACACTTTATAATGTTTTTATGCATTTTCTCGTACTAACCTATTAACAAGATGCCACAGTGCCAGTTCTTGTTTTCTGCTGTTTTTTATTTCAGAAAAGTTGTTTTACAAATATTCTCGGAATTAGACGAAACAAAAGCCCACGGCCCTATTTTCCACGGAGTGTTCCAGAAGACCGAAGAGGAGTCGAGGAAGGCCAGCAGGGGGTCCTCCCCATATGGCGGCACGGGGGGCCCACTGGCGCCGTGACGTGGGGAGGGAGCCCCCTGGCTCCCGACGCTGCCCCTTCGCCTATTTATTCCTTCGTTCCCGAAACCCTAGTACCGAGAGCCAAAATACCGAACGGTTCCGAGACGCCGCCGCCACAACCCTAACTCGGAGGGGGTCGAAGATCTCCTCCGATACCCGCCGAGAGGGGAATCATCACCGGAGGGCTCTACATCACCATGCCCGCCTCTGGACTGATGCGTGAGTAGTTCATCCTTGGACTACGGGTAGCAGTAGCTAGATGGTTGTCTTCTCCTATTGTGCCATCATGTTTAGATCTTGTGAGCTGCCTATCATGATCAAGATCATCTATTTGTAATGCTACATGTTGTGTTTGTTGGGATCCGATGAATACGGAATACTATGTCAAGTTGATTATTGATCTATCATATATGTGTTGTTTATGATCTTGCATGCTCTCCGTTGCTAGTAGAGGCTCTGGCCAAGTTGATACTTGTGACTCCAAGAGGGGGTATTTATGCTAGATAGTGGGTTCATGTCTCCATTGAATCTGGGGAGTGACAGCAACCCCTAAGGTTGTGGATGTGCTGTTGCCACTAGGGATAAAACATCAATGCTTTGTCTAAGGATATTTGTATTGTTTACATTACGCACGGTACTTAATGCAATTGTCTGTTGCTTGCAACTTAATACTGGAAGGGGTGCGGATGCTAACCCGAAGGTGGACTTTTTAGGCATAGATGCATGCTGGATGGCGGTCTATGTTCTTTGTCGTAATGCCCAAAGTAAATCTCATAGTAGTCATCATGATATGTATGTGCATTGTTATGCCCTCTCTATTTGTCAATTGCCCAACTGTAATTTGTTTAACCAACATGTTATTTATCTTATTGGAGAGACACCACTAGTGAACTGTGGACCCCGGTCCATTCTTTTACATCTGAAATACAACCTACTGCAATCATTGTTCTCTTTTGTTTTCTGCAAGCAAACATCATTTTTCACACCATACGTTTAATCCTTTGTTTTCAGCAAGCCGGTGAGATTGACAACCTCCGTTAAGTTGGGGCAAAGTAGTTTGATTGTGTTGTGCAGGTTCCACGTTGGCACCGGAATCCCTGGTGTTGCGTCGCACTACACTCATTCACCAACAACCTTCACGTGATCTTCATCTCCTACTGGTTCGATAACATTGGTTTCTTACTGAGGGAAAACTCGTTGTTGTACTCATCATACCTTCCTCTTGGGGTTCCCAACGGACGTGTCCTTTGCCGTCACAAGCAGGAGCATAGAAAAAAAAGACAGGAAAAATTAAAAAGAAATTAAAAAGAGAAAAAAATAAATTGTAAAAGAGAGGAGAGGAGCTGATGTGTGGGTCCGCAAAAATTTATAATGTACGAAGGGCTTTTTTTGCAAAGTGCACATGCCACATCAGCCTAGCAGCGGGACCTATATGTCAGTTTGGCCATTAAACGACTGTTAGACACGAATCAATGCTATTTGTTACGCGTTACCTGTAGACCGGTGGTTTTCTGGAAGAAAAAAATTGAATAGTGGTTGTTTTTTGAAACACTTGTGGTGGTTTTTTGTAATTTTCTCCAAACAAAGGGAAGTGGGGATGATGGCTCCTGCAAGCCACTGCCTCCTTGCTGTGTCAAGACGAAGGCCGGTGTGCCATAATCTGAGGCCAAGTGCCAAGCAACTGGGGTGTCAGGGTGGTTCACAGAATCCCGCTCACGATGTGGTACAGACATTCAGATTGGTCCTGCATTATTGCATTTATGAGAATTACATGGGCATATTCAATTTTATGTTGTTCTGATATCTAAAACCAAGTTGCCGCGTGTCAGGTCAAACAAGGGAAGTGCAGTACTTCAACAATCCGATGTGGCCTGGTACTTTCCTAATACATGGTTCTTTTGCTATGAAAGTGACAACTATTTCACTAATAGTGTACGTTTTTGTAGGCCACTTTCACATCCGTCGTAACCTTCTAGCCTGCAGAAACTGTAAGCATGTTTTGCTTCGAGGAACTTAATGATGCTTACTACTGATCCTAATTGTTAATGTCACCTACTTTCAGTTTCGTGGAATGGAATTCGTTAGTCCATTAGCACCTTATTTTTCATTAGCTCAAGACTGGTAGAAAATGACAAATGTAATCTTCTCACCAGAGTAATGTGATGATTCCATGATGGACTAAACCATCCTAGGATGATATGATAACCGAATACCGGATATCGGTTTCACTTTCTTAGCAATCCCTATTAGTATTGAGGTGTGCTTCGGTGCGCACCCTCTCCAAACTCGCGACTTATCGCCCAAGGGGTACGGTGGTCCCGATTTTGTTTTTTTTTTGGTGCCCGCCGAAACCCATATCCAAGCCCAATGCAAGACTCGTATGGGTATACAGGGCCTGGGCGTATCTATACGGACGACCCCACGTGGGTGGGTCCCACGTGCCAAGCTAATCACCGTGATTAGCTCCCATTGCATGCATCGTTTTCATCGGCACGTACTGGAGATCTGATCGAGCTGTTCCACGCCGTCGCTAGGTTAAACGCAAGCGGTTGTTGCCGGCCCGGCCGTCGGCGGTTGTTGCCGGCACGTCCGTCGCCGCCGGTGGTTGTTTCGCATCTCGACGCCGCCGACCGCGCGCGAAGCCCCCCCGCAGATCGACGACCTTGGAAAGGCGCGCCGCCGGCTCGGCATCTTCCCCGCTAGGGTTTAAAATCACAGGTACCATGACTTCATCTTGTAGCATAGTAAGAGGACGCAATTCTGCCGGTTTTTCATTTCTAATTATGGTCCAATACTACAGAATATGGAGAACTCTATATCTGGTATGATTGAGGAACAAAACGAGTACGTCGGCTATAATTCCGATGACTCTGAAATGGAGGAAAATTTGCAGCACGAAGCCGGCTGGAGCGAAGACGAGTTTGATGTGAGCCACTATTTTTCATTTCGATTACCAGCAGTCCAGCATCATCAAATTATATATGGTTCCTCATGTCATAATTTATGCAGATTGCGTACGATGAATTTGATAATGATGACAACCATGGTGAACACACAGACGATCAAAATGATGAGAACCATGCTGAACACACAGACAGTCTAAATACTAGTGAGGTATGTGTAGTGACTCATACAATGACATAAAATGATGCATGAAATGATGGCAACTGTAAAATTTACGGTTAATAAATTTCGCAATGCATTAATAAATTTCAGGCACAATTTGACACGCAGCTTGAGTACGACTATTACGGTGAATCTGACTTGGACACGGGCCACACTGATGATGTGGAAGGTGCATCAGTTCCTGAGGATTCTGTTGACATGAGCCAGGTTGTTATCTCTTTTTTATCAGTCTTATATAGCTGGAACACATAAATTTATAGTTTTAATTAATGCCTACGTTTTCTACTTGCAGGCGACGCCAAGCGCTAGTCAGCCTGAGAAACCACAGAAAGGTAGCAATGGCAATGAATATCCTGATAGTGATCGGGATTTATACTGGATGATAAAACAGATGACTTTTATTTCTGAAGCAGCAGCATATTCTTTCTACAACAGATATGCTTTTGATTATGGGTTCAGCGTCCGGCTTGACCAGGTTAAGCGGTTTGATGATGGAGTAATTCGGTTAAGGCGTTTTGTGTGTTCCAGACAGGGCAGACGTCCCAAAAACCAACTGACCACGGAAGGCCGTGTATATAGGCACAGACCTGAGTCTCGCTGCGGCTGCAAGGCACGTTTGGTGGTCAAGTTTGATGGAAGAACTGGTTTCTGGGTTGTTGAAGATTTTCGTGACAAACATAACCATGACCCAGCTGAACCATGTCAGACTCCGTTTCTTCGGTCCCATAGGACGATCAACGACGCGCAGAGATCTGAGATATTATCAATGGGATCCATGGGGATCAGGAAGCACCTCATTATGAGAAAATTCATTGCAGGCTCCGGTTCATTTGCTGGTGTTGGATTCACAAGAAAGGATTTGTACAACATGTGCTCTAGGGAGAGGAGGAGGCTGCTTTTCGACGGTGACGCTACCACAGCCATCCGCATTATGTCAAAGAGGAAAAAGAGGGACCCTGAATTTTTCTTTGAATATGACGTTGATGAAAAAGGCCGTCTGAAGCACATGTTTTGGTGTGATTCCCAGTCACGTAGGGATTACCAGGACTACGGAGATGTGCTGGTGTTTGATAGCACATACAAGATGAATAAATATAAGATGCCATTTGTTCCTTTTGTGGGCTTGAACAACCACCGTAGGACAACGGTTTTTGGGTGTGCCATCCTTTCAAGTGAGAATGAACAAACATATGTTTGGCTTCTAAAGACTTTCCTCAAAGCGATGTGTCAACAGAAGCCAAAGGCAGTAATCACGGATGCAGATGCCGCGATGATCGCCGCAATCGGCGAAGTATTTTCTGGTGTGTCGCATCGCATCTGCAGCTTCCACATTGAAAAAAATATGGAGATGCATCTACCTAACAAGTCACTGAACGAGTTCAGGACTCTTTTGTATTACACCACCTCAGAGCAAGTATTTGAGGAGCGATGGCATGCATTTTACAGAAAATGGCAATCCCCAAAAACCAGAACATGGATGAAGAGGATGTACACCAAGAGGAAACTTTGGGCTGCAGCGTATCTCTCTCAAGGATTCTGGCTGGGTATGAAAAGTAACCAGCGGAGTGAAAGTTTAAACTCTTGTCTGCACCTGCACCTAGATGGGGAAATGACAATTGTTGATATGATTATGCACTATGACAACGCAATTGTCCGTCTCCGTGAGAACGAAGCCCACGACGACTGCACGGCTTCACAGACTACACCAGTGGCAATTACTAATTTCAGAGAACTAGAGGTTGCTGCTGCAAAAATCTTCACTCCTGCTGTGTTCTATATTATTCAAGGTGAGCTTTCAAAGATTGGCGGCATAGAGATCTTAGAAAAAATGCAGGCAGGAGACTCAAACATCTTCATTGTGGCATGGAGGAATCATGTAAGGACCAGGTTCTACGTGGAATATAGACCCAAGGAGGCAGAAATTATAAGGTGCAGCTGTCAAAGGATGATTAGAAAGGGGATACCTTGCAAGCACATACTGCATGTGCTGCATTTCTTGAAATTTACTGAAATTCCACAATGTTGTGCTCTACGACGATTCACAAAAAATGCCAGGTTAGGGTTGCCAGCTAAACGCACCAGCGACATGTTTGGGTGGGGTTGGTCTGGGGCAGAGGAGCGGATGAAATACAGCAGGATGAATATTAAGGTATCACAGGCTATGCATATTGCATTAAACAATTCAGAGGAATATGATCTGCTGAACAGTACCATTGATGGCATAATTTCTAGAAGAGAGGGTTATGCTAAAGGTAAAGCATATGGTCCCCTCAGGTCGGTGCATGAAAATGAAGATGCTAGTGGACCATGCGATATTGTTGTTGGTGATCCTTTGAAAGTGTCCACTAAGGGTGCACCTAGGCAAGAAGCGCAGAAATCTCCAATGACAAAAAATGGAAGACCACTAGGACACAAGGAACGCAGGGTGCAGGTGTGCGGGGCATGCCAAGGAGAAGGGCATAACAGAAGAAACCCAATATGCATATTTCATCCGAAGTAAGTTTTTCTGCCATTTTGTTTCATATATTTTAAAAGATTCATATGAGTTGTTGTGTAATTTTATGCCTGTGAACATGTGCAGGAATGTGCTGCAGCAGGAAGGGTAGTTATTTCATAGTTATCTAAAGGGCAGTAAATTTCCTTAATTATGAATGGGACGACTATAGCTTTGTATTTGATGGAGTTGTTAATGTTTGCAACGTACTGATGTTTTTATTTTGTACTGATGTTCTTAATTCTCTGGTGTTCTTTTGTAAAAATGGCAAAAGACATTATATATTGTGAAGTAGGCATTTCCTTATAATCATCATAGCATGCATGTACAAAGATAAAAATAATTGCATACTTTCGATAATGGGAAATAAAATCAATGTTACAAAAATTTGTACATAATCATAACCGAATAAATATTGTTTACAACCGAAGACAATTAAAAATTCAATATTACTGCACGATATGAGAGTTAGTGACATATTCATCTTCGCTTTTGGTCGAAGCGTCGTCGATGGTGAATTCAAGATGGTAGTAGATAGGCTCTGAAATATGAACACTTAGTTCATACTCCAAATATTTTGTTATGTTTTTCAAGAACCATTGTGTCATTGATTTATTATCTTCATCTTATTTTCTGTTCATGGACTTCCGTGTGTGTTGCTCCATCGTGAGTCCGTAAAGTGTTTTCGTAAGTAAAACGTCCTTATGTATAGCATTTACTGACCGTCCATTGGGGCAACTGACGACCCAGTTTGCTGCACGGCAGCCTAGGCGACGCATTTACCGTGGCTCCTGCGCGTGGATAACCAGTGGCTCCTGCGCGTGGTTTACCGGTGGCGTCCCAACTACATATGTCGCTTCACAACCGGCGAGCTAGGCATTAAACAGGAGGGGAACGGATTCGGTGGCATCATAATAGCGAACACGCGTGGCTTCCCAGTCAACAGGTCGTCAACAGCGAACACGCGTACAAGGCCGCAGCACCACTCACTCGATCGGTTCACCGACAGTCCATTTTATCCCATCCAGTGGAGCACAACAGGCCATCCCGCACCAAACCCTACCTAAACCCGCCGCCGTCGAGCAGCCGTAGCAAGCGATGGGCCTCAACGACCACGAAGCCGGAGGGAGCAGCGCCCGCGGAGCTAAAATCCGCCGTGCGGCCCGTCGTTCTCAGAGCCTCAACCCCGACGAAGCGACGATCTTGGCCGAGGCGCGGCTGCTCGTTCCGCCGTACTGGCACCTGCCAGCTGGTTGGAGGGTGAGCGCCGCCGGGTACGCCATCCCGCCGGTGCCTGAAAAAGACGAAGATCTGCGCGGCTACATCCGCCGCCGTCGAGCTGCCCTCACGCCGTGGGATCGGGCGAACCCAGACTGGGGGGAGGACAGCGCCTTGTGGAGGCCCCGGTTCGAGATGGAGCGCCTCGACGAGCTCGCCAACCAGTACGGTATGTACGCCGGCGGGAGGTACAATCAACTAGGGCGGCAGTCCTTCTGGGCCGGCAAGGACGTGGACACCGTGCTCGCGGCGCACGGCTATGTCCCTCTTCCTCGAGGCGCGCCACGCCGCCTACCACCACCGTACGGCGAACCACGGGCACCTCCAGCTCTTCCGCCGCGCCGCCACGAAGGGATCGTCCTTCCACCTCCAGCGACAAGCGAGCCGCGGGACCAAATTTCCATTCGCGGCCCTGCACCTCATCTGCGCGTTCCCAAGCCGGAGCCGCAACCGGATCCGGAGCCCGAGCCGCAGCCGAGGTGGACTGCGTATCTCCATTACCAGTCGGAGATTCGGGCTCCCGACGACCCCGCCGACACACCGGGCCTCACCCAGGCGCTCCAGCAGTCCAAGGCCGAAGTGGAGGACGACAAATGGTGGTCCTCCGACGACGATGAGGACGTGATATTGGGAGATGTGGAACTGAGTTACCAGGCCCAGATGAGGGCTCACGATGACCCAGCCGATACACCGGGCCTCACCCAGGCGCTCCAGCAGTCCAAGGCGCTCCAGGAGTCCAAGGTCGAAGAGGAGGGCGGAAAATGGTGGTCCTCCGACGAAGAGGATTAGGCGGGTTGCATGTCTTGGAGGGACAAGCAAGATGTAGAGGCCGCCGATTTAGTGTTTTTTTCTTCCCTTCGCTGTTCAATCTTGTGTAAGAAACTTAGAAGGAATGAAAATCCCCTGTCGGCCCTATGTTTTAATGCCAGATGTCTTAACTTTCTTGCATTTTCTAGTTTATTAGTTCAAAAGACGTAGCTTGGTTAAGATCTAGGGTAAAAAATGAGTAAAAAATATTCACATGTTGGTAGACTTGTGAACCCAAAACAAATAGTCTGTAAAAAATAGACCTCTTTTTTTTGTTCAAAATGAAATATGCCCTATATATTGTTGACTAAAGGTGCATTGGTTTCACAAAGTCTCGTAGGGTTCCCACATGAAATAACCGTGTAGTCAGTTGGAATTAGTCACATGTTGGGCCTTTTGTTTCTGTTGTGGCCGGTTTTTGTTGGCCCATTTTTATAGCCCGAGGCTTTTGTGCGGAGATTGTCTGCGGTTATTGTTGAAGCGGGGACACCGAGCGGCGAGGAGCGACGGCGAACGGCGACGGCGACGGCGAGAGCGAGAGCGGAGGCGCTTCTTCTTTTGGTCGTAGCCCCGGTGGTACTTTTCTGAGCCCCTGCAGTACATCCTGCACGCCCCCCTCCACGACTTGCTGCCGCGCGCCGCCGCTGATGTAGGGTAGCTATCTATTAGGGTTAGTACCCAGAAATCTAGGACATCAGCAGGAGTTTGTAGTTCATTGTGAACATTGATTTAATTCTTTGGATTTCTGTTATTGGAATGTTTCGAATGTGTTTGATATGTTATATTATTTTTGTCAGAGATGGATGAAGAAGCAGGATGTCTTATTTGCGGCCAGCCTGACACTAACTGCTTCCGGTCCAAGCGTCGTGCATTTTCATTTGATGTAGCGATGGTGCATTTGTTTGAAGAACTAATTGTATGTATGTTTTGCATAGTACAAGCTAGATATACATTATTTCCCCGCCGTTAGTACTATTTGCATTTGTTTGTTTGATCTTTTCTAAATAAATTGTTTTTTGTTTTCAATTCTTCAGGCCGTGCCTTGCCATGCTAGGGAGATGCTACATAGTTTAGTAGATAAGTGGGTTGTTGCTGAATGCAATCATGGTTCTGTTTATCATTTCCATGTGGAGAAGACTGAAGCAAGAACTTACCTTTGTGGACCATTCTGGAGTTCTTTTGTAGACGCTTATGTTATGGATGAAAATGACATTGTGGAGTTCACATATGATGAAACTACTTCCAAGTTTGAAGTTGTTGTATTCAACGCTGACCGTGACGAAAAACCATGGGTTCAGTTACCAGGCATGTTTCTTTGTTTCTAATTATTATTGTGATATTGTTTTCACATATTTCTCATTGTTCATTCTGTTTTATTTTTTTGTTTGTTCAGATTGTTGGGAGGTTTTGGAGTGCTGCAGAGTTACTTTTGAGAAAACCATTTTCTCAAATTTGCTAGATATTAACTCCGCAGAGATGAATGCAGTTACATGGGCTATATTCAAAGAGCTAAATAAAGTGGAGGAAAACGAATTCCTCGATTTCTTTGAAGTACCTCAGTTCTTTGTGACGAGGTTGAATGAATCTTCTCTTACTCGTTTGGTTAGTAACTTTTTCACTTGTTTTTAAGTTTCATTCATAACATACTAACAGTGTTAACGTGTTCTTTGTTTATATTTTACTTTTTTGTAGCTCATTCCATTTGATGTTGCACGTGGATACTATAGGCCGAGAGAAGGTGCTGCTATTTTTTATAGCAGATCTATTAATGGACAAATGGTTGGAGCTTATACAATCTACAAGGGGCAGCATATTGAGTTTGTAGATGGATGGAATGCGTTCTGTGTAGCAGCTCATCTTGTGATAGGTTCATTAGTATGTCTGAAGATTGAGTTCAGGGATTTGTGCATCAGGCTTGAGATTGAAGATATCACATTATAAGATATGCATATGGATGAATCCTCATAGAATGAAAGGAGAAATTGTAATTCATCTTTGTACTTTCGTTGTACTATTTTTATTTCAGCAAAAAAATTCGTGCGTTTTTAGTGTCACACGTTTTTTAGGACATAATACGTTGGTTAATTCTGTTTCAACCCTAAATGCACATGTGCTGCTGATATATTCGGTTAACATTCCGGACAGGTAATAATAGGCCGGTTTGTACTAAGCCCATTAACGTGGAGCATGGACGCGGGGAAGGAATACTCATGGCCCATCCAGCAGGGTTCTCTAGTTTTCTTTTGTTATTTTCTCAACTCGAATTCAACAGAAATTTAATACTTTATTTTCACATAAATTCAAAAAATGAAAAAACCTTCACACTTCGTCTTACAATGGATACGAGAGTGTGTGCAAAAATTTCTGGAGCGTTTCTCGAAGGTCGAAAAATCCACATTCTTAGAAACGGAACCGTTTGGGTTACATCAAACCACTTTTTCTAAGCTAGTCGATTTTTCGACCTTCGAAAAAAAATCCAGTTTTTTTACCCAATATGTCACACGTTTTTCTGAACATAATCCGTTGGTTAAAACTTTTTTTGAATTTTTCGAATTTAACCAGCTGATGTGTTGCAGATTTATTAAATAAAAATTTAAATACTTTTCAGTTAGGCCGTCAGACATGTAACGGGCCAATGTGGGCCGCCAGACCTCTAACTGCATGTTCGCCTCCCGCCCCTATATCCGCCCAATACTGTGGCAGTTCCACCGTTCTGTCCCAACCCCGGCCGTTCGTCTACCGCATCCCAGTGCTCCCTTCCTCCCACGCTGTCCATGGCATCTGCCTCTTCCTCCGTCGTGGCCGGAGACGAGAAGTCCACGACGGAGAAGTACCGCATCCTTGCGCACGGGAGTACATATATCGACGTCGTCTACACCAATGAGGCGGCGACTGTTGATAGAATTCTTCGTATGTACGAGGGTTGGCTCGACGAGGACGAGGACAGGTTCAAGTTCGTTGGTCTGGATCTCGAGTATGACTCTAGCGGACACAAGTTGGCGGTAATGCAAATCGCCATGAGGGAGCACGTTCTTGTATTCCACTACATTAGGTAGAAGGATCATTGATTTTTATGTCCCTACATTCAATTTAAAGCGTCCCTACATTTTCATTACAGTACTTGTTGAATTTATTTGTGCTGCTCTTGACAAAGGTGCAAGGATCATTGTCCGCGCCTACTGACTTTTCTCAAGGACAAGCAATACACTTTTACAAGTGTTGATAAAAGAAATGACACAAAAGTTCTTCGTGCGGCCGGTCTTCCTGTTCCAGAAGAGAGACACATCGACATCCAGGACATTTTCAAGATTAAAGGTCAACCGCAGGCTGGAATGGCTGATCTTGCAGCAAAGCTCATTGATCCCAAGTTTGCCAACATGAAGAAGGAGTTCAAGTACAACCGGCGAAGGAAGGAAGGGCATTCTTTCTGGGAATACAAGCCACTGTCCTGGATGAACCTCGAATACGCAGCTATTGACGGCTACCTCAGTTATGAGATATACAACAAGATCTACACGGTGAACGAGGGACAAGCTCACCTCCAGAGATCAGGCCACATCTGCCCCAAATGCAAAAATCAGGATGAATCTTCATCAATGAACAAGCGTTAGAAGCAAGCCTGGGAGTGATAAGAATCAACGGGGCAAGTACTAGTGTGTTTGTGCAGTCTGTAATTATAGGCGCGGCCGTAATTATATTCGCGATGTGTCCAAGACATAGTTGTGCTCTATGTTATTTGTGAACAAATTCTCCATATTGTTTTGTAAGTATCATACAGTGATCTGTGCAGTCTGTAATCATATTCGCAATGTGTGCAAGACATAAGCTGTGCTCTATGTCATTCGTGAACAAAATTGTACATAATCATAACCGAATAAATATTGTTTACAACCGAAGACAATTAAAAATTCAATATTACATGTGTCCGGAAACCTGATGCCGGAGCAAACCGAACAGTCACACTATCAAATTTATATTTTCCTGGTCTTTGCTAGGAATCTCACTTTGTTTTTCACGCCGTCAAGAATGTTGTGTGGTGATAAAACAATGTTTGCAACTGTACTTTCTCTCGATTCATCGACTGTGGCCTGCCAAAACATTATAAGGTGTTATACACATGGCTTGTTAACATTGTTAAAATTAACCGAGTGCATGGAACATAGTATAGCCAACCTGAGAAACCGGGCAAGTCATCTGATCTCCGTCCCAGTGCTCCATACATTGCAATACCCATAATCCGCATGAATTGCTGGTATATAATGTGACAAAATTTAAAAGTGTCCGCATATACAAAACCGACTTTCTTTATGTGTAATGCAATATAGGTACTTACGTATCGGTTTGCTTAGGGATGTCATAGCTTTTAATAGGCCATTCGTCGACATCAGGATATTCTGTGTCACAAGTATTGTTTGCTTCTTGTATGTCCTGTGAAATTTGCCCAATCTACGAAACAACAAATATATTACTGCACAGACATGACAAAGTACACAAAGACATGTATGTAGAGAGAGTGTAATACCAAGTCTTCCACAACTGATTTTGACAGCCCTAAAACAAACAGAGGATCAAGGACCTGGAATTCCTTCTTCTTTGTATGCATGACAACAGTTATGTAATGAGTTTTCCGTATGTTCAGTGCGAAAAATGTCTACAAGAGAAGGAAAAACCTTTATCAATTATCATATTGTTTTATTCTAATTTTGCATGAAACATTGAAAGAAACTGCTGTTACCTTCTCACGCTTGAAATATTCATCCATAACCCTACCTAAGGCTCCTGGTCTTGTAACTACCTCATCTATATTTCTAATATTGTATTTTTT
Organism: Lolium multiflorum; assembly: GCA_030979885.1. NCBI lineage: Eukaryota > Viridiplantae > Streptophyta > Magnoliopsida > Poales > Poaceae > Lolium > Lolium multiflorum. The sequence goes on along the minus strand of CM061753.1, from coordinate 240,169,132 downwards.
TCTGTATTGTTTTTCTGCTTGTTCAATGAGATAGTTTGACCTCCACGCAGGAAGTAACATTCGATCAGACCCAACACGGAGAGACAAATACCCAATAGCAGCATCAATAATCTGATAGCAACAACAATATTTTCAAATTCAAATAGTTTAATTACGAGTATAACGCAAACTTTTGGTTTTGAAGACTTACATCATCAGATAGCCATTCGTGCGCAAGTACGACGTTAAGCTTTTCTGAAGACAAGCTGGCGCCATATTCATTCTTGTACACTGCTTTAGATGCTTGTTTTGGTAGCTTGGATATTGTTTTAACATATAAAGCGGCAGCTTCTATTTCCTGCTGTGTTGGCACTGCCGAAGATACCCCAACTTCATGGTCTGCAAACAACCCTGATGCACATAATAGTAATAACATATGTGTTACAGGTTGCAGACATCATTTATTTGCCAACAAAGAAATAACGAATAAATGGTGTTACCTTTCTTTACACGGCTTTGACGTTTTGCTCTAGGTTTCGCGACCACATATGGTGATCCATATTTTTGATTCGTCGTCCGTTTCCTTTTCCCTCCAACTTGTACCGCCGCTGCGTTTCTCCTTCTACCATTACTATTTGCACACTTTGCTGTATTGCCCTTCTTCCTACTAGCCTCTCGTCCCATTGTTTCAACACTATGAGTACTCATAACTTCATGTTCACCGTCATGTAGGTCATCCTTCTGTCCAGCATTCACCTTGGTGGTAGATCTTGCGAAAATGTCATCCGGTATATCCGAGGACGATGATGCTGGTTTTGTGGTATCATTTAAGATAAAAGGATTATCTTGTGTACCCTCCGTGTTACCGAGGTTTCCTGGTGTGACGTACACATTACCTCCTGCCTCCGGCACCCCATTAGGCTTAGGAGGTGTGACAAACTTACCAGAATTCTTTGCTAAATTGCTAACTAAAGCATCTAACTCGTCAGAACTGTTCTTGTACATGAATTCTTTCTTAGACGAATCATCGATGTGATTAGAAGTCTCTTCTTCCTCATCTCCTCCTTTCCCTGACTCTGATCCTTCAACCGGTTTGTACATGACACCATTCTTATTTAGCATTTTTAGGACTTCCTGCAAAACAAGTAGTACCATAATTATTCATTACTGATAATGTAATACTTTCGTGTTTGTAAAATGTATGGCTCCTCACCTCTGCACATCTCTTTGGTACAAGTGCTAATTGTTTGTCAATGTGATCCGTCAGTTCCTTCTTCAAACTTTCCAATATTATGTCCTTGTTACTAAGCCTCGGTCTCGAACGTGCCGAACGTGACTGTTCACCATTCTGCGATGTGTTTTGCTTTGTTTGCGCTCTGGCATTGGCTTGAGTTGTAAGATCATTAATAATCTGCATGTCAAATTAGAAAACAAATGTCATAAATTAATATAACAACACAACGTCGACTATGATATAATGTAGCTACAAGTAGTGATAAAAACAAAACCTTCACTTTGCCTCTCCCACGACCATTTGTATAGTCGTACTGCGACCTCCTTTCCGCTTCCGCTTCAGTCCAGTTTTTCATTAGTGGCCGAATAGACTTGTGTGGAATATACGTAGGATCATCGACGACTACCACCTTTTCCCAGTATAGTAGCTACAAACAACACATTTTAAATGATATAAGTTTCAAATTGTCACATACATCAAATATAGTGCTAATCATGTTTGCATACCTGAGTGAGACAAAGATTTCCAGCCGGCCATCCCCTACCTTTTGCTGCTGATCTTGTGTAAGCAGACAAATTATCAAGGAGGTAGCGCAGTGTGAAGTGATTCCAGTTAATCTTAAACAGTCTAGGAACATCCTCCACTAAACAGTAGTGATCTCTATCGACTGTTTTTGGGCCAGATGGCGCAAGAACCGTGCCAATTAGCACAAGCACTGCTTTCCGCACAAAGTCATCATCGGAAGGTTTCTCTCTCTGTATGTCAGCAATCAAGTCGGAAATAACTAGATTTCCACTAGACTTGCTGAGATAACTAGGCGGTATTTTACTTCTACTTGTTAGACATTCTTGATCAATTATATCAAAAGCGGAATAACCCTCATTACGTAGACCATAAATGCATTCTATGTCTACAGAGGTTGCAGTTATCGCTCCTGCCTTGTCTTGTACGACGAATGTCTCAGTTTTAGGATCATATAGCTCTATCATAAATCTAATCATATTTGTGCGCGTGGCGAAGGCTGGCAGTTGCAACATCGTCCGCAAACTAGTAGAGCTAAACCTCGCACGTTGAGGTCCTGAGAAAGTGGCTACGAGATCCGTCCACAATGTGTAGTCACAATAGACCTTGCCATCTAATTCATCCATTCTGCAAATAACATATACAAACAACAATTATTGCCGACATAGAAAATCTCCTAACCATCTACAGCGTAAATGTCAACCTAAAACTTACACGTCCGGCAAAGAATGAAGGTTTAGATCAAGCGCACTCTAGATCAAGTGGGCGAAAGGATCGATGATAAACGAGATTGCAAACGCGCGCACCTGGAAGGCTGGAACGCGGATGTTGCCGTCGTTAGATTGAGCTGTAGGCTCCGCCGACGAAAGGACTCCTATCTTCTCCAGACGGCGATGGAAGGCGACGTTGACTTGAAGAAGAAATCGTGGGTAGTTAGACGTTGTGCGTCGGACGTGCCGCTAACTAGGGCATCTGCTGTTAATACTATAATTAGGCAAGCTCTCGATGGATATCTGGGCCAGCCCGTTAGTACCCAGCCCATACACGGAGGCCACTCTATGCATGTGATAAGACACTGCTTTGCATTCGGCAGACACACATCGATAACTTACTTCTCCCTTTTGGAGCAACAATACATGTTCAAAGGTGCTGATCACCTACAAGCATACCATGGCACCACACAACAATGGCTTGTAGCTAGTATGACGGTGCAAAATATTTTTTAATTACGATTTCAATTGTTTGTAACGAAGAATTTTAAAAAAAATATGGTCTTTTTTGCACATTACTAGATCTGCAATGTACATAATTGACATTCTATAGTGCCACTGTCGAGTGGGGCATCAACAAATTTCACAATGCTACAACCCTCATACAACACTTGTAGAGAAATAAGCTGGATATAATTAATAAGCATTCACGATCGAACTCTTCACACATTGTCATAAAAGTGTGAAACCATTAAAAATGACATAAATTTGCACCATACTAAAAGTGTACCAACGGACATGACATAAACAAAAAAATTAGATAGCTATAGTAGTCTTCACGAGCGAAGTCTGATCCGGGCTGCTCTCACACACAGTCAAGCATAATCTTCAGACCACCTTCTCCTTGCTTACGGAACCAGAACACGTATTTCTGATTTTTCTTCATGCCATTCTGCCTCACCACATCCATCCAGTGTGATGTTATCATGGCACCTCCTTTTGGTACTCCTTTCACCGTTGACATGTTCATCACCATTGTAACTTCTGTAACATTGGCACCTGGTGAGTAGAGCTTTATTGTTGCTGGTAGCTGAATATTGGGCAGAATGTGCTTGAGGGTGAACCTCCTTGAGAAGTACTGCACATAAATTTGACAGTCAATTATCGGCATATCTTGGTTAGTAGTAAGAAATGATGGAAATCAAAATTAATTACCATCTTTGCTTTATTCTTCACGATGTGTGATTTCTTGATGGTGCACACGTACAATGGAATTACTGGTAGGGTTTTCGCAACTAGTCGTTCGAGTGCATCAAAATCGTCATAATTCATCTTAACTCGATTTGCATACTCTATGAAAGCTTCAAAATCATACTCTTCCTCTTCTCCAGGACCTACATGTAATATTAAAAAACATAAGGGACATCAATTAATTCTAAATTAAGTTGTTCATAACACTGTGTTCTCATTGAGTGCCATAAACAGACTTACCCCTTATAATAGGCCTTTTCCTCCAATTCGGTAAAGCACGAAGCTGGGCAGGCGTAGCAAGGAATGGCTGATCAATGTCAATGTTCTCATATGTCATATACGCGTACGATCAAATTAACCACTAGATCTAATTAAGTCGGCCGATATGTTTTTCCCAAGCGACCCAACCAAGGGAAGTAAGATTAGACGACCAGATCTAACTTGGCGGGCAGATCAAAGTAAAGACGATCTACCGCGTATACATATGTTGTCAGGCAAGAGTTCATAAAAAAATTAGGTGCATGGCACGAGGTCAGCGAACTATACTTACATCCATGGCGATGAGATCCGAGTCAGCTCGTAACCAACGTCTTCGAGGACGCAGTCGGCGTCCAGTCGTAGATCAGAGGAGGCGTTGAGGAGATAGATCGTTTGGGAATTAGATTTGAGGCTTAGTACGGCAGTTAAATACCTAAATAAAAGGCTGGGCCAGGATGGGCCTCAATTGCGGCCCACGAGGAGCATAAAGAAGCATACCACAAACGAAAAGATGGATCCCTCGGCCCGTTATCTCATCAGCATCTCCATCCTGCCTCCACCTACAGGTCGCCGCCGCCATGGTGATTTCGGCTATGGACGACATCGACCGCGTCGAACCCATGCACAACTCATCGGATGAGGTATGATTAACGTCTTCATCTCATGGGATTCTAAATATCTTGAAGAGTCATCGGTATGTGCAGTTCATAAGTTATGTCGAATTTAATATGTTTTCAATTTTATTGTAGGAATCAATATGTGAGTGCGGTATTCGGGATGGCTGTGCCCAGTTTCAACATTGTCTACAAGCAAAAATTGTTCTCCTAGAAGAACTAAATTTTAAAAGAGAGGAGAAAATGAAGATTGATGAAGAATTCAGGATTGTCAAAGAGAAGCTCGGGGTGGCTCACGAGACAATTCGGAAGATGGAACAAGCATTGATGACTACCAACAAAAAAATAGAAACACTTCTGGAAGAGAAAGGCCGAATCGAGTTGATGATGGCTGATATCATCGATGAACACAACATTAGTAAAAACGAAACAAGGGCGACAACAAGGTTGAAGATAAATAAGGTCAAAAAATACGCTCTCCAACGGGAATTGTTTCTTCAGTACGCCTTGTGTGCTATTATTATTCTAGTAGCCGTTATAATCGCGATGTCAGGGCTTTTAAAATGCTCGGCCTAGATGTTATGGTTGGGCAACAGTGAATTCAGTAATGTGATCATGTCCAGAAATAAAAATTTCTTTTTCGACAGTGAAAAGCGGAGAGGAGAAGTACATAGCATAATTATCTCTTACAATAATTAAAATGCAGAAAATATATGGTCCGCACACAATACTACAAATGCAGAAAAAAATGCAGATAAAAATATAGAGGAGCTGCCTCCTCGTCTACTTGGAACGTTTGTACGACGACTCTGCCTCGTCGTCGTCCGGGCGCCCCCGTTTGCGAGAAGCCTTCTCCGACGCGGAGCTGTCGTCGTCCGACGAGGTGGACACCGACGAGTCATCTTCTGACGAGTACTCCGAAGAGCCGTTGTACTCCTCCTCCTCGTCCGTCACCTCGGCCCGCGCCCGCGCCCGCGCCACGGCTGCCTTCTTCGCGCGAGCCTTCTTTTTCACGGCCGCCTTCTCATCGGCGGCCAAGGCCTCCTCCAGCCGCGCCCACTTCGCGTCGGAGTCCTCGTCCTCTTCAGCATCGTCGGCGGCGGGTTCCTCGTCGTCCGCGTCGTCGACGGCATGTTCCTCCGCGTCCGCGTCGTCGGCGGCGCCCTCCTCCTCGTCCGCGTCGTCGGCGGCGCCCTCCTCCTCGACCGCGTCGTCGGCGGCGCCCTCCTCCTCGTCCGCGTCCTCGGCGGCGCCCTCCTCCTCGTCCGCGTCCTCGGCGGCGTCCTCCTCCTCGTCCGACTCATCGGCTCTCCGCGGTGGTTCCCTTTCCCACCAGTGGCGCCACCCAGGCGGCTTTCCTTCGCTGTCGGAGTCGGACGGCCAAGAAACGTCACTCATGGTCGCGCCGCGGGAGGTTGACGACGGTGGGGAGCGGGTCTGGAAGATATGCGAACCGCTAGCGTTGGCACCGTACTTGTATGCAAGGCAACGCGGTAATGGTAGAGGGCGGCCGTTGCCATTCCAGTGTTTAAAGAGCCACGACGCCTCAGGTCGTGCGCGCGCGGTTTCAAGTAACGAGGCGCGTGGTAATTTCCGCCCGCGTGGCGCACACCGTGGCACTTTCTTCTCACTATCCCTGGCGCATGAAAATTTGCTTTTGAATTTTTAAGCTGTGTTGTTGTAGCACGAACTGTAAAAACATTGATAGATAGAGCTAGATAGTACAAACACCTTACATATAGGAATTCCATCACACGTACGATACCGAAGCACACAACAAACCCCGGGCCCACAGACAGGACAACAATACATAGATAATAAAACAGCTCTAAAAACACTCATGAAACTAGATACTTGATAAATATGAGGCAACGCCGTCGTCCCTCCTAGGATGTTCATTCCCCTTGCTCCTCCTTCGCTGTTTTACTCCTCCTCATCACCGACGGGGCCGTCAATGTGGTAGCGGTATGGGAGGCAGTGCATGTTGAAACGGTCGGGAAAGATGACGTGGAAGTTGGTGAAGATATTGTAGGTAGTGAAAGCGACAAACTCACAACCACACCAGAACACCTGCCCGAGGAGGTGGTGCGCGTCGAAGGGGTTCCTGAAGTGGACGAAGAGGCCTATCTCATGGTTGCTGTTGCCGTCGAAGTGGGACTCGATCGTGTACATGGGCGGCGAGCCTAGAGGGAGGTTGAGGTGGCGGTAGCCCTGCGAGAGAAAGAACTCGGCTAGCGCCCTGTCGCTCCTCCACCTCGATATCGCCCAGATGCGCAGCTCGTTCTCCACGATGACACCCTCCGGCCACTCCCTCTCGCGCACGGTGGCCGGGCGACGGTAAGTTGGGCCAAAGAACTCCATGGTGCGCGGCTAGGGTTTGGTGTTTCTGTGGCTAGTCCACGGATGCGGTGGTAGATGGATGAAGCAGAAGAGTGCGTGAGATGTGTGAGAGAAGAGGAAGAAGAGGTGCCCTTATATATAGACGGGGGAGTTTGTAAAATTCACTTAAATAATGCACACAAATTTCACTTTAATACTGATGCCAGCCAACTCGATGGCACGCTGAGACGAGGGCAACCTCTGAGACGATGTCACGGTGCTGAAACGGTGGTTGGCATGCATGAGAGCGTGGCGCGGGTAATTTAATAGCGTGCTGCATGGCGCATGCATGTAAAGGTAGTGACCTGATCGAGGGCTGATCACGGGACTGCATCAGGCGGAGGCAGGCCTAGACGGGCCAGTTGGCAAAGCTTTGACGCGCGAGCGGCCCAGCGGTTATATCTCTGTCTCTGCCTTTCTCAAATTAAACAACCTATTACGCCCTAAAAACCGTGTGACATTAGAAATAGTCTGAATTACAAACAATTGTCTGAATTAAAAATAGTCTGAATTTTGCACAACCCTAAACCCATGGCTAGGAGTGGGTGGGATGACATGGTGCACCAGTGCCCACCACATGGGGTCACCCAAGGGTTGTGGGCCCACTTTGTGGCCTGGGTAGAGCCGTTTTGCACGTAAACCATGTCTGCGGGCTCCCGTGAGGTAGGTAGGCAAGGAGCACATGATTTCTTCCATGGATGGTGATGTAAGTGGTGTTTGGATGCCATGGTCAAGCAGATCCCAAAAGATGGGACCACCATGCACACGCGCCGTCAGACGATCCACTGTTTTGGCACCTCGTTCTCACGAGAACCCTATATTTCAGGGGTCTACACCACATGAACATGGGCATTGACACATGCACAACCCTAAACCCATGGCTAGGAGTGGGTGGGATGACATGGTGCACCAGTGCCCACCACATGGGGTCACCCAAGGGTTGTGGGCCCACTTTGTGGCCTGGGTAGAGCCGTTTTGCACGTAAACCATGTCTGCGGGCTCCCGTGAGGTAGGTAGGCAAGGAGCACATGATTTCTTCCATGGATGGTGATGTAAGTGGTGTTTGGATGCCATGGTCAAGCAGATCCCAAAAGATGGGACCACCATGCACACGCGCCGTCAGACGATCCACTGTTTTGGCACCTCGTTCTCACGAGAACCCTATATTTCAGGGGTCTACACCACATGAACATGGGCATTGACACATGCACAACCCTAAACCCATGGCTAGGAGTGGGTGGGATGACATGGTGCACCAGTGCCCACCACATGGGGTCACCCAAGGGTTGTGGGCCCACTTTGTGGCCTGGGTAGAGCCGTTTTGCACGTAAACCATGTCTGCGGGCTCCCGTGAGGTAGGTAGGCAAGGAGCACATGATTTCTTCCATGGATGGTGATGTAAGTGGTGTTTGGATGCCATGGTCAAGCAGATCCCAAAAGATGGGACCACCATGCACACGCGCCGTCAGACGATCCACTGTTTTGCCACCTCGTTCTCACGAGAACCCTATATTTCAGGGGTCTACACCACATGAACATGGGCATTGACACATGCACAACCCTAAACCCATGGCTAGGAGTGGGTGGGATGACATGGTGCACCAGTGCCCACCACATGGGGTCACCCAAGGGTTGTGGGCCCACTTTGTGGCCTGGGTAGAGCCGTTTTGCACGTAAACCATGTCTGCGGGCTCCCGTGAGGTAGGTAGGCAAGGAGCACATGATTTCTTCCATGGATGGTGATGTAAGTGGTGTTTGGATGCCATGGTCAAGCAGATCCCAAAAGATGGGACCACCATGCACACGCGCCGTCAGACGATCCACTGTTTTGGCACCTCGTTCTCACGAGAACCCTATATTTCAGGGGTCTACACCACATGAACATGGGCATTGACACATGCACAACCCTAAACCCATGGCTAGGAGTGGGTGGGATGACATGGTGCACCAGTGCCCACCACATGGGGTCACCCAAGGGTTGTGGGCCCACTTTGTGGCCTGGGTAGAGCCGTTTTGCACGTAAACCATGTCTGCGGGCTCCCGTGAGGTAGGTAGGCAAGGAGCACATGATTTCTTCCATGGATGGTGATGTAAGTGGTGTTTGGATGCCATGGTCAAGCAGATCCCAAAAGATGGGACCACCATGCACACGCGCCGTCAGACGATCCACTGTTTTGGCACCTCGTTCTCACGAGAACCCTATATTTCAGGGGTCTACACCACATGAACATGGGCATTGACACATGCACAACCCTAAACCCATGGCTAGGAGTGGGTGGGATGACATGGTGCACCAGTGCCCACCACATGGGGTCACCCAAGGGTTGTGGGCCCACTTTGTGGCCTGGGTAGAGCCGTTTTGCACGTAAACCATGTCTGCGGGCTCCCGTGAGGTAGGTAGGCAAGGAGCACATGATTTCTTCCATGGATGGTGATGTAAGTGGTGTTTGGATGCCATGGTCAAGCAGATCCCAAAAGATGGGACCACCATGCACACGCGCCGTCAGACGATCCACTGTTTTGCCACCTCGTTCTCACGAGAACCCTATATTTCAGGGGTCTACACCACATGAACATGGGCATTGACACATGCACAACCCTAAACCCATGGCTAGGAGTGGGTGGGATGACATGGTGCACCAGTGCCCACCACATGGGGTCACCCAAGGGTTGTGGGCCCACTTTGTGGCCTGGGTAGAGCCGTTTTGCACGTAAACCATGTCTGCGGGCTCCCGTGAGGTAGGTAGGCAAGGAGCACATGATTTCTTCCATGGATGGTGATGTAAGTGGTGTTTGGATGCCATGGTCAAGCAGATCCCAAAAGATGGGACCACCATGCACACGCGCCGTCAGACGATCCACTGTTTTGGCACCTCGTTCTCACGAGAACCCTATATTTCAGGGGTCTACACCACATGAACATGGGCATTGACACATGCACAACCCTAAACCCATGGCTAGGAGTGGGTGGGATGACATGGTGCACCAGTGCCCACCACATGGGGTCACCCAAGGGTTGTGGGCCCACTTTGTGGCCTGGGTAGAGCCGTTTTGCACGTAAACCATGTCTGCGGGCTCCCGTGAGGTAGGTAGGCAAGGAGCACATGATTTCTTCCATGGATGGTGATGTAAGTGGTGTTTGGATGCCATGGTCAAGCAGATCCCAAAAGATGGGACCACCATGCACACGCGCCGTCAGACGATCCACTGTTTTGGCACCTCGTTCTCACGAGAACCCTATATTTCAGGGGTCTACACCACATGAACATGGGCATTGACACATGCACAACCCTAAACCCATGGCTAGGAGTGGGTGGGATGACATGGTGCACCAGTGCCCACCACATGGGGTCACCCAAGGGTTGTGGGCCCACTTTGTGGCCTGGGTAGAGCCGTGCACGTAAACCATGTCTGCGGGCTCCCGTGAGGTAGGTAGGCAAGGAGCACATGATTTCTTCCATGGATGGTGATGTAAGTGGTGTTTGGATGCCATGGTCAAGCAGATCCCAAAAGATGGGACCACCATGCACACGCGCCGTCAGACGATCCACTGTTTTGGCACCTCGTTCTCACGAGAACCCTATATTTCAGGGGTCTACACCACATGAACATGGGCATTGACACATGCACAACCCTAAACCCATGGCTAGGAGTGGGTGGGATGACATGGTGCACCAGTGCCCACCACATGGGGTCACCCAAGGGTTGTGGGCCCACTTTGTGGCCTGGGTAGAGCCGTTTTGCACGTAAACCATGTCTGCGGGCTCCCGTGAGGTAGGTAGGCAAGGAGCACATGATTTCTTCCATGGATGGTGATGTAAGTGGTGTTTGGATGCCATGGTCAAGCAGATCCCAAAAGATGGGACCACCATGCACACGCGCCGTCAGACGATCCACTGTTTTGGCACCTCGTTCTCACGAGAACCCTATATTTCAGGGGTCTACACCACATGAACATGGGCATTGACACATGCACAACCCTAAACCCATGGCTAGGAGTGGGTGGGATGACATGGTGCACCAGTGCCCACCACATGGGGTCACCCAAGGGTTGTGGGCCCACTTTGTGGCCTGGGTAGAGCCGTTTTGCACGTAAACCATGTCTGCGGGCTCCCGTGAGGTAGGTAGGCAAGGAGCACATGATTTCTTCCATGGATGGTGATGTAAGTGGTGTTTGGATGCCATGGTCAAGCAGATCCCAAAAGATGGGACCACCATGCACACGCGCCGTCAGACGATCCACTGTTTTGGCACCTCGTTCTCACGAGAACCCTATATTTCAGGGGTCTACACCACATGAACATGGGCATTGACACATGCACAACCCTAAACCCATGGCTAGGAGTGGGTGGGATGACATGGTGCACCAGTGCCCACCACATGGGGTCACCCAAGGGTTGTGGGCCCACTTTGTGGCCTGGGTAGAGCCGTTTTGCACGTAAACCATGTCTGCGGGCTCCCGTGAGGTAGGTAGGCAAGGAGCACATGATTTCTTCCATGGATGGTGATGTAAGTGGTGTTTGGATGCCATGGTGAAGCAGATCCCAAAAGATGGGACCACCATGCACACGCGCCGTCAGACGATCCACTGTTTTGGCACCTCGTTCTCACGAGAACCCTATATTTCAGGGGTCTACACCACATGAACATGGGCATTGACACATGCACAACCCTAAACCCATGGCTAGGAGTGGGTGGGATGACATGGTGCACCAGTGCCCACCACATGGGGTCACCCAAGGGTTGTGGGCCCACTTTGTGGCCTGGGTAGAGCCGTTTTGCACGTAAACCATGTCTGCGGGCTCCCGTGAGGTAGGTAGGCAAGGAGCACATGATTTCTTCCATGGATGGTGATGTAAGTGGTGTTTGGATGCCATGGTCAAGCAGATCCCAAAAGATGGGACCACCATGCACACGCGCCGTCAGACGATCCACTGTTTTGGCACCTCGTTCTCACGAGAACCCTATATTTCAGGGGTCTACACCACATGAACATGGGCATTGACACATGCACAACCCTAAACCCATGGCTAGGAGTGGGTGGGATGACATGGTGCACCAGTGCCCACCACATGGGGTCACCCAAGGGTTGTGGGCCCACTTTGTGGCCTGGGTAGAGCCGTTTTGCACGTAAACCATGTCTGCGGGCTCCCGTGAGGTAGGTAGGCAAGGAGCACATGATTTCTTCCATGGATGGTGATGTAAGTGGTGTTTGGATGCCATGGTCAAGCAGATCCCAAAAGATGGGACCACCATGCACACGCGCCGTCAGACGATCCACTGTTTTGGCACCTCGTTCTCACGAGAACCCTATATTTCAGGGGTCTACACCACATGAACATGGGCATTGACACATGCACAACCCTAAACCCATGGCTAGGAGTGGGTGGGATGACATGGTGCACCAGTGCCCACCACATGGGGTCACCCAAGGGTTGTGGGCCCACTTTGTGGCCTGGGTAGAGCCGTTTTGCACGTAAACCATGTCTGCGGGCTCCCGTGAGGTAGGTAGGCAAGGAGCACATGATTTCTTCCATGGATGGTGATGTAAGTGGTGTTTGGATGCCATGGTCAAGCAGATCCCAAAAGATGGGACCACCATGCACACGCGCCGTCAGACGATCCACTGTTTTGGCACCTCGTTCTCACGAGAACCCTATATTTCAGGGGTCTACACCACATGAACATGGGCATTGACACATGCACAACCCTAAACCCATGGCTAGGAGTGGGTGGGATGACATGGTGCACCAGTGCCCACCACATGGGGTCACCCAAGGGTTGTGGGCCCACTTTGTGGCCTGGGTAGAGCCGTTTTGCACGTAAACCATGTCTGCGGGCTCCCGTGAGGTAGGTAGGCAAGGAGCACATGATTTCTTCCATGGATGGTGATGTAAGTGGTGTTTGGATGCCATGGTCAAGCAGATCCCAAAAGATGGGACCACCATGCACACGCGCCGTCAGACGATCCACTGTTTTGGCACCTCGTTCTCACGAGAACCCTATATTTCAGGGGTCTACACCACATGAACATGGGCATTGACACATGCACAACCCTAAACCCATGGCTAGGAGTGGGTGGGATGACATGGTGCACCAGTGCCCACCACATGGGGTCACCCAAGGGTTGTGGGCCCACTTTGTGGCCTGGGTAGAGCCGTTTTGCACGTAAACCATGTCTGCGGGCTCCCGTGAGGTAGGTAGGCAAGGAGCACATGATTTCTTCCATGGATGGTGATGTAAGTGGTGTTTGGATGCCATGGTCAAGCAGATCCCAAAAGATGGGACCACCATGCACACGCGCCGTCAGACGATCCACTGTTTTGGCACCTCGTTCTCACGAGAACCCTATATTTCAGGGGTCTACACCACATGAACATGGGCATTGACACATGCACAACCCTAAACCCATGGCTAGGAGTGGGTGGGATGACATGGTGCACCAGTGCCCACCACATGGGGTCACCCAAGGGTTGTGGGCCCACTTTGTGGCCTGGGTAGAGCCGTTTTGCACGTAAACCATGTCTGCGGGCTCCCGTGAGGTAGGTAGGCAAGGAGCACATGATTTCTTCCATGGATGGTGATGTAAGTGGTGTTTGGATGCCATGGTCAAGCAGATCCCAAAAGATGGGACCACCATGCACACGCGCCGTCAGACGATCCACTGTTTTGGCACCTCGTTCTCACGAGAACCCTATATTTCAGGGGTCTACACCACATGAACATGGGCATTGACACATGCACAACCCTAAACCCATGGCTAGGAGTGGGTGGGATGACATGGTGCACCAGTGCCCACCACATGGGGTCACCCAAGGGTTGTGGGCCCACTTTGTGGCCTGGGTAGAGCCGTTTTGCACGTAAACCATGTCTGCGGGCTCCCGTGAGGTAGGTAGGCAAGGAGCACATGATTTCTTCCATGGATGGTGATGTAAGTGGTGTTTGGATGCCATGGTCAAGCAGATCCCAAAAGATGGGACCACCATGCACACGCGCCGTCAGACGATCCACTGTTTTGGCACCTCGTTCTCACGAGAACCCTATATTTCAGGGGTCTACACCACATGAACATGGGCATTGACACATGCACAACCCTAAACCCATGGCTAGGAGTGGGTGGGATGACATGGTGCACCAGTGCCCACCACATGGGGTCACCCAAGGGTTGTGGGCCCACTTTGTGGCCTGGGTAGAGCCGTTTTGCACGTAAACCATGTCTGCGGGCTCCCGTGAGGTAGGTAGGCAAGGAGCACATGATTTCTTCCATGGATGGTGATGTAAGTGGTGTTTGGATGCCATGGTCAAGCAGATCCCAAAAGATGGGACCACCATGCACACGCGCCGTCAGACGATCCACTGTTTTGGCACCTCGTTCTCACGAGAACCCTATATTTCAGGGGTCTACACCACATGAACATGGGCATTGACACATGCACAACCCTAAACCCATGGCTAGGAGTGGGTGGGATGACATGGTGCACCAGTGCCCACCACATGGGGTCACCCAAGGGTTGTGGGCCCACTTTGTGGCCTGGGTAGAGCCGTTTTGCACGTAAACCATGTCTGCGGGCTCCCGTGAGGTAGGTAGGCAAGGAGCACATGATTTCTTCCATGGATGGTGATGTAAGTGGTGTTTGGATGCCATGGTCAAGCAGATCCCAAAAGATGGGACCACCATGCACACGCGCCGTCAGACGATCCACTGTTTTGGCACCTCGTTCTCACGAGAACCCTATATTTCAGGGGTCTACACCACATGAACATGGGCATTGACACATGCACAACCCTAAACCCATGGCTAGGAGTGGGTGGGATGACATGGTGCACCAGTGCCCACCACATGGGGTCACCCAAGGGTTGTGGGCCCACTTTGTGGCCTGGGTAGAGCCGTTTTGCACGTAAACCATGTCTGCGGGCTCCCGTGAGGTAGGTAGGCAAGGAGCACATGATTTCTTCCATGGATGGTGATGTAAGTGGTGTTTGGATGCCATGGTCAAGCAGATCCCAAAAGATGGGACCACCATGCACACGCGCCGTCAGACGATCCACTGTTTTGCCACCTCATTTGAGGGGTGTACACCACATGAACAAGTGCATTCACACATGCAAATTGCAAAACTCATGGCTTGAAGTGTGTTAAATGACATGGTGCACCACTGCCGACAATATGGGGTCATCCCAGGGTTGGTCAAAAAAGTGCCAGAAACAGGCTCCAAAGGTAGGGTAAACGGCCTCATTTCTAAGCATGTTTTTTTTCGACCTTGTCTAAACGACCCAAATAAATTTCCTAGACATCTACTTGATATGTATAGACTGTTTTTGAAGATTTTATTTTTTTTAGATTTTCTCTGAAATTTTTAGGAATATTTGAATATACAGCAATCTGATTGGCTGGACTCCTTTTTTTTCCTGAACACGGGTGGGGGTTCCGAGCGGGCACGCTAGATGGACTGTTGGGCCGTGTTGCGGTCTGGCCTTGTGCCCGTTGTGCAATGCGCCGGCCTAGGCCTGCATGCGCGGGAAGCGACGACGACGGCATGCATGCGCCCCGCAGCAGTAACTCAGTTATGCATGCATCGGCACGCCGTCGCCATGAATGAGCCAGCAAGCCCCGTTTAAGTGCGGTCGATTCAGCTGATAGCAGACGCGCCGCCCCGTTTCAGTGTAAAACGACAACGACACGGGACACCCCCTCGATTAATGTGCGAAACGGCAACGGCTACATGCACGCGTCACTCGCGTCGTTTCATCGCCAAACAACAATCTTCGTCTCCCACACCACATTTTCCTAGCCTATTTATACGTCTTCATTCCTCTCCCACACACCACCCAGCTCCACTCCAGACACGACGCCCTTCATCCTTTCCTAGAACGCCAAAGCACCAGCAGAAGATGCAGTACGTCGGACCGACCTTCGTTCGGCCGCCTACCGTGCCAGAGCTGCGGTACCCGCCGGGCGTCCTCGTCGAGCGCACGCTCCGTGTGTGGGCGCAATCCAGGTGGAGGAGCCCCGTCGAGCTCGCCGACGCATTCTTCACCGCCGGCTTCGCCCACCTCCCACCAGGCTCGCCGCCGATGTTCCACCTCGAGGAGGTTCGTGACGGCGTCGCCCTCAAGTTGCTCACGGTCACCCTCACCAACCCGTGGGACGCGTACGAGCTCCTCGGCCAAGTGTTCTGGTGCGGCTGCGAGTCAATCTTCTTCACGACGTACAACATCTACACCAACTGCGAGTGCATCTTCCCCACCGAAAACCAGATGCACTGCCTCCCCTACCAGGAGTGAGGTGTTGATGACGTACGGTGGTCGAGTAGCGCGGCCAGGGTGGAAGAAACCAGATGCACTGCCTCCCCTCCCCTGCTAGTGCATCTTCTTTAGTTTTATCGTGTTTATTTAAAATGCCGTGTTTTTATATATTGTACCGTGTCGTGTCCCTGGACTTATCTATGTAACGACGGTGGTACTTGTTTACATCCTTATTTATGTAAGTGACATATTTATGTAATCTAAGTGAGTCTCTATGTGTGTTCAAACCTGTTCGTCCTCAAATGACTACTATTTCTTGTACCAAATTGTTTACAAAACCCAACAAAAAAACAAAAAAATTCTAATCCACTAAGACTGCATCCTTAGCTATTTTCAATTTTTTAAGTTTTTATTCATATATATTACAAATTTAGTGTTAAGATTCATATTGAATTATCTATTTCATATTCAATTAGAGAACTAGTGAATTGTATATAACTACACAAAAGATCTGTGTGTTGAAAAATGTACAAACATGCATTTAATAACCTAACGGAAGTGATAAAATGACTATAGATATCATTATTACTTGTGAGTGTCAATATGTATCTATCCGTCCCACTGGTTACCAGACTACCCCAGCGAGACGACTTCCCACGAGGTGTGCGGTTCGAGTCGCGGCAACTCCCATTTTTTGCTTCATTTTTTTTGATATTTAATATGTACCACCTCAACTAGCCTAATGGGCCTAATTTGGTTGGAGATGGCCCATTAGTCAAATCTAGATTGGGCTATCCGCTGCGATTATTGTTGCTGTTAAATGAGATAGTTGTTCCTGTTTTATATGTAGCCTAATGGGCCTAATTCGATGGAGTTGGCCCATTAGTCAAGTCTAGATTGGGCTGCTGTCTGCTGTGAGTGTTGTAGCTGTGAAATGAGCTATTTGTTGTTGTTGACTCAGAGATTTGTTGCAGTCAAGTATCACATAAGATAACAACTCCACCCTACTGCCAACACGCCGTCTTTATTTTAGATTACCAGAGGTTTTCCCCCATTTCCACTGGAAAATACCTTATCAATTATGTACAAATCGTCTGCAACACAACTGAGCAAAAACTGACAATACATTTCCTATAATCAAACACTTACTTTGGCAAAATCTTTGTCACTTGGTGAATTGAAGCATGAGAGTTGTGCTACTGTGTCCTACCTATCTGTTTGGTTTGTGTAATGGATTTAGATGGCGGTTGTTTTCAGTGTGTGATCACTGCTCTAAACCTGTTCCAGGCTTTTCTGGTATTTCGGAGTTGGTTGGGATGGCAGCCAATCTCCCCAGTAAACCCTGTTTTCCTTTTATTTTGTTGGTGTCTAGTTTTAATCCTGTAATACACTTGACTTATTTTTCAATGAACAGGCTAGATCAACAGGAGCAAATAGAACATGCTTACCTAGCATCCAAGAACACAACAGGGCCAAGCATGCACAACACATCAGCATATGTAGTAAGCACATCATACACATGCTTAAACACTAAGCATACTTAATTAGAAACATAGTTCACACATACTTAAATAGAAACATAGTTCACAACAGCATTAACCAAGTTTTAACACCACAAGCACGACAGAGTTTAACATAAACACACAACTAAAGAAAGAGGCATCAGGTAGGCAGGCAGGTCGGCAGGCAGGTAGGCAGGCAGGTCGGCACCATCCTCCGCATGCTCCTACTGCCGGGGGGCGTACTTCTTGAGGAACAGGCCGTAGGCGGCATGCTTGGCCCTGAGGTGTGCGGGTGTCTGCCCGCTGCCAACACCAGTGTAGGTGGCATGCTGGTACATGCCGAGGAAGTCCGTCGGCATTTCCTTGCGGCTGCACCAGGGGCACTTGAACCTCCCTGGGCCAAGAAGGTAGCGAATCTCCCCAGACCTAAGCCTGCGGAGAACATGCCTGCTCTTCTGGTCCCTATCCTCCCGGTCAGAACCGACTTCATCCGAAGGATCCTCCTGTTAGATGAAGTAAATTAGGTTAATTAGCTGCTATTGCATACAAACAATGTAATGACTATAAATAGAAAAGGAATGAAAACAATGCAAAGTAATTATTTGTATAAATGCACATTAGTTAGTAACTATACATACCATATCTAATTTAAACAAAAACTAGTGTTTGGAATGGAACAAGCGGCAATACCATCACAGAAGAAAAACACTATGTCTAGATGCTGGAGAAAGGTATACTTGATACCTGGAAAGGATCCAGAGGATCCAATCCATCAATATGCATGCTCAAATCACACCAATGAGCAGATGCTCAAAAGGTATTAGTCATCACTTCGTATAGACCAAATGATGCTAGCAATATTTGAGGCAAACAAAAACTTGGAGTGCCCAGTTGATGAAGATATGCAAAATAGTATGAAATACAAGCATATCAAGTACAAACCAGATACACACAAAGCTTTGACAGCCACATACACCACCTAGCACCACCTAGCTATTAAACCATCAGAAACCCTTATTTTCTTCATAAAACAATCATAGTGGCATTCATATGTATGATACCCTACTGTGAGGATCTCTATTAATAAAAACCAACAGTTTATAGGTGAGCAACCAATAGCAGTACCAAGAGCTACTGAGGTCACATCAAACCTAGTAAGCCACAGCCATAGCATCAATCATCATAATATGGACAGATTCAGATTGTGATGAATATTAATCCAACAATAGTTGGCATCCATCCATTCTTCTCAAACAAATTGAATCATTACCAATACACAGTTCATCAATAAAGAATTCCAGTGAATATCCTTACACAGCAAGCAACCATAGTTCAATTAGTAACAATAAGAACACCAAATGATCAAGTTTACAGTAGCATGACTTGCACATGACGCTCTAGTGAAGGCAAAGCTCCAGTCAAGAAATCAAGAAATCAAGGCAGTGATTAATTAACAGGCAACATCTGCAAGTATTGGAGCCACATTCAACTTCTGTGTCCATACAATGTAGTAGCAGTTAATCTAAAACCTGTCTAGACATTAATTGCAAGCAGGCACAAGTGATAAGTGAATCATCCAGTGCCTAGATCCACATAATTGCTAGGAACCAGTCATAATAGCAAGCTAATCAAACTAGATAGCCTTATTTATCAGCAGATAGGGATTACAGGGAACCCAACCAAGCAAGAACCTCAGATGAACACTTGAGAAAGCTCAAATTCATCTCTGGAACTACTAGAAATATCAAAATGGCTTGGTACTACAACAAATTCACAGCATATAGATTAGCCAAATCCACGGATTTCGTACAAGCTTGCGAGCGAGCAAGGCATTCCTGCATGTCGTCGGGGTCGGCGGAGAAATTTACCTCGGACGGGTCGGCGGAGTCGGATTCGTCGAAGGTGGGCACGTCGTCGGGGCTGTTGATCTTGAGCCCCGCCGCCTTCCTCTCCTGCCTCTCGCGGTTCTTCAGATTCTTCTTCTTGCGCCGCCGCTTCTGCGCCTCTGTCTCGTGCGCACGCTTCTTGCTCGCCGGTGCAGCCACCGTCCTCTGGCCCCAAGCGGAGCTCAGATCTGGGGCAGCTCCGCCCGCCGATGAAGCGGCCAACTGGGTTTCCTCAACCGCCGCCTCCTTGCCCTTCCCCTCCTTCCCCTTCCCCCTCTCCATGGACGAGCGCGAGCGAGCACGAGAGCGAGCTCTGCTGTTCTTGACCTAGGGTTTTTTGCCCGATTTGGGGATTGCTTTTGCTTTGGATAGATGTGCTGAAGAGGACAGGGGAGAAAGATATTTATATCTCGGCGGTTCCGTCGTGGCCGCGCGTGGACACGTAGGCGTATAATACATAGAGGTATGGGTCATACGGGCTTGTACGTGGGCTGATACGAACCCAGCCAAACCCGAAGTACACAGGAAATGACGATCATGCCCCCAGACCCGAATCGGTATGAACGAATCCTAACCGTCCACGTGTTTTCGCGGTTTGGCCAGTTTGTGGTGGGTGCGTACGGAAGCAAAAACGATTAGTATTTTGGGTCCAGATCCAACGATGATATGATAACTTCAAGTTATGTGGACTAAACCATGTCAGGGTTGTATTGTGTGAAAATTGTCTGATCTCTACACTAGCATAATACTGAAGCAGTCTACTTGCTTTAGCTGGTCAGGTTTGTAACAACAGTTACTTCTTCTATACAGGAGAGGCTCATTTGTACCAGGAGAGATCACCTTACCAATAAGTTTTAGTTTTCGAGGTTATTCTTCATCATCTATTGTGTGCACGTGGTCTGAATTTGTTCAACATAGTAATGTGTAACACAGTTAAATTGTGTATGCAGTCTTCAACATACGGGAATGTCCTAGTTCTTGATGGTACTTTTCAGCTCACTGGCAAGGATGAACGTGCATACCAGGAAATGGTTGCCTACTTGTGCACTATGCTCAATTCCATCTCCTAAAAATGTATGTAATTTGTTCTCAGCCACATGCAAATGAATGCCGAATAATATGAAAATATTTTGTCAACTTCTTATTGAATTTAGCATTTAAACTGAATTGGACCAATACCATCTATTGATTTACTTGAAAGTATAATCATCTAAGTAGTTGTGTTCTGATGTATGCCTTCAAATTATTCAGGTTTGTAAAGATTTTTCCCACATTTATATGTTGGATGCGAAGATTCTTGTGTTCGACTTAATGCTGGGGATGGTATGTTAAAAGTTAAGAAGTTGTTAAGCTGGTGGTATTCTGTATAATGTTCACGGATCGCTTTTCTATAGGATCTTAAACTTGGTATCAGGTCTGCTGAGTGATGATTGTCTTGATTATGTAAATTTCATAGTAGTAAACTTGCATTTATTTTGCAGCTGTGGATTTCTTGAGGAATGCTCCAGAAGGGAAATATGATGACGTTGTTGTTGATTCATCAAATCCAATTGGTGAGTTCTTGCTATTACTACATCATACCCGCGGCCCTTTTATTTGATTACGGATATGAAACCTTATTTCATATATGTTCGATTTACATGGTTCCTTTCTTTAAGTACTTGAACTTTCTTTTCACGTTACATATTACAGGGCCAGCCCAGGAATTTATGGAGAAGCCCTTTTTCCAAACAATTGCTAGAGCTAAGCCTGGCAGTGTTCTTTCTGATCTATTTTAAACAGTAGGCTCGCTAGGAGCCCAGCTTTGAATTAACAAAGCCATCAACCGGCCAGAAATTACACAAGGCGAACTGAACAAACACCCACACACAACACCACACAACACAACACAACACAACGGCCGAACGATACAAGGGTACACCTTGAAAGGCTTACAACTCAACACTACTAGCAAGCACCAAAGGGACTTGCAAAGCGAAGACTACAACTCTCCGGCACCGAGGGCAACGAGCAGCGAAGGCGCGACGAGGCACTACCAAGAGCAGGATGGAGATTCATGAGCGAGGAAGGCCCCTGAACTGCAAGCACCAAAACACATTCCGGTTCCCACACCGAAGAGGGTCCCTACCCTCTCGCCTTGGCTCGAAGGCGTCGAACCATCGGTCATGGGAAAAGCTCACCCGTGAGCTAGGGAAGTGGTGAACTTGAGCTCCGAGACAGCCCAAGAACACGACCACCAGGAAGGGGGAGCACACCACACCGGCCAAACCGCCGCGGCCTAAGGATGACCAGAGAGAAGCAGGAAAGCCACCGGGAGCAACTGCACGGGACCAAAGTTTCCGCCTTCAACCTCACCGAGCATCGCACTCCCCAGGCGACGCCTCCAAGGAGGATACGGCGTGCAGCACGTCGACGCCGCCCAATCTGAGAGATTTTGGGCTTTCACCCGGGAGGTTGGTCGGGGTGGAGACAGGGGACCTCAGCCACGCCTCCAAGGAGGAAGAACGGCGCCCGCAGGCGCCGTCGCCGCTGGGCCGGGCCAGCCAACCTAGGTTTCCCCGGTCCCGAGCCACACACCAGCTCCCTCCACATTCCAGAGCGAGTAGCAAGCCGCCGCAAAGCCGAAAACGGGAGAAGAGAGAGAGAGGGGGAACAACCTCGATCTGCCGGGGAGGGGCCCCAAGCCGCAGCCGCCACCCGCCGTGGTCCAACCTCCCAGAGGTCGCGCCGACGGCCAGAGTCACCCGCGCCGACGCTTGCCGCGCGCGCCGTCGTCGCAAGGGCCGCCGCCGGTCCCGTAGTCCTCCACAGGCGAAGGCGGAGCGACGAGATCCTCGCCGCCACCGTCCTCAGCAGCCGCACGGCTTTCCGGCGGTCACCTCAGGTGGCGGCAAGGGAGGGGGAAAGGTGGGAGGAGGGTCTGGCGGCGCTAGGGTTTGGGCGCCGCCCGAGTCGCCCCAGCGGGAGCGACGCGGGGGCAGGGCGTTTTTTCGCTTGTCAGGAAGTATTCTGTTCTTTCTGATCTTGCTGAGACTATGTGGTTGCACACGCATCTAATCCAGGATATGCTCTCTATATGTCTTGAGACATTCAAGGGTGGCGTGCATTATGCCTGGGCAAGCGTTCCAACATATCCTAGGTTCTCTAGTTCACTGCATGATCTGTACTAGCCTTTTTGTTTAACTTCCATTTATCCATACGCATGCATATTTGAGTTTATTATCTATTTCTTCAGTTTCTGCTGAAATCTCGAATATTTAGGCAATACGTTTGAGCTAATTTTTCAGAGGTTACATAAGGAAGGAGGAGAAGTTGAAATATATAAATACTTATTTTGACCTGCTAGTCTTCCAGTCTCCTCATGAGTTGGCAACTCCCGGCGTCTCCCGGCAGTAAGTAGTCTCCTCATGAGTTCAGTCTACGCCATCCCCAGCGTCGCCTTCTCTGTCTCCTGGACCTGCTCTCTCGTCTCACCAGCAGTGGCAAACGACAATTTCTAGCGTCTTCGCTGAGCTTTCTCCTTTCTACATCTCTCTTTCTTTGCGTAACTTTTATCTGTAACACCTGC
Organism: Lolium multiflorum; assembly: GCA_030979885.1. NCBI lineage: Eukaryota > Viridiplantae > Streptophyta > Magnoliopsida > Poales > Poaceae > Lolium > Lolium multiflorum. Next base: position 240,145,983 of record CM061753.1, on the reverse strand, counting down.
AGTCGTATTTAGCGAGCAGTGCCAGCCTGTCCCAATCGAACTGCAATACACCTGATGGCTGAAGTTTTGATCGTAGGAGCCAGAAGGATTGTTGTTGCACTACGCGCCATGCAGCAGATGGATATCTATTGGAACAGTAGATCACTTACTATGTTACATACAAATTCAGAAAATACTTCTTCAGGTGAAAATTTACAGCAATGTTTGATAGTTAACAAAGCCTCAAATTTGTGCGAGGACTTAGTTGATGAAGAGGATTTGAGTGATGAGCCTATAACAGATGTACCTTTACCGAATAATGTCTATAAAAGACAGAGGAAAAAAAAGTCTTATGATAAGACTAATTTGCGAAGAAGTAATAGAGTAAGGTTCAAAAAAGTTTATTCTTAATGGCAGGATTAAGAGGTATATCATGGAATAGTGAGGGTTTTAAGGATCCTGGGAAGCACCTGTTTGTCAAGGAGGCTATCCGGGAACATCATTTAGATTTCATTGCTTTGTTAGAGACGGGCCGTTCAAATTTTTCAAGAAATTTTTTGAGTAGTCTTGCCGGTACAGCCGACTTTGGTTGGTTTTGTCTTCCACCTTGTGGGCGGTCGGGGGGAATTTTAATTGGTATTAATACTACAACTCTTACGGTTAAGAATGTGGACAATGGTGACTTCTGTGTGAAGCTATACCTTCGTTCTAACCATGATGGTTTTGAATGGATTCTTGTCTCTGTTTATGGAGCAGCTCAAGACTCAAGAAAACCGGAATTTTTATCGGAATTAGTGAGATTGTGCGATAATGAGACCAAACCTATTTTGTTAGCCGGTGATTTTAATATCCTTCGCAGGCCAGAGGAGAAGAGCAACGATAGTTTTAACCCTAGGTGGCCCTTTATGTTTAATGCCATTATTGAAAATTTGAACCTTCGAGAAATTGTGCTCTCGGGTAGGCAATTCACATGGGCCAGTAGAAGGGCTAATCCTACTTTCGAAAAACTTGATAGGGTTCTCACGAGTGTGGACTGGGAACAAAAATTTCCTTTGGTTTCGGTTAGAGCTCTCACACGAGCCGGTTCAGACCATACCCCTCTTTTAATTGATTCGGGAGATCATGCTCATATTGGAAATAAAGCGAGATTTTCTTTTGAGCTTTCATGGTTCGAACAAGAGGGCTTCTATGATCTGATTACAAGGGAATGGGCGGCGGTATCTGCTGGAAAAACACCAATAATAACTTGGCAGAACAAAATAAGACATTTACGGAGATTTTTACGTGGCTGGGCAAAGAATTTAAGTGGAAAATACAAAAAGGAGAAGGACAGGTTGCTAAATATAATAGACTTTCTGGATATTCAGGCTGAGTCATGTCCTTTAAATGATGAGGAAAGGGCTGAATTGAGGAAGGCAAATGAACAATTAAATAAACTTAGAAGAGATGAAGAGACCAAATGGGCTCAACGAGCTAAAATCAAACACATTCAGGAGGGGGGCAATAATACGAAATATTTTCATCTAATTGCTAATGGAAAACATAGAAAGAAGAAAATTTTCCAACTGGAACAAGAAGAAGGGACCATTGTTGGCGATGAGAATTTAAAAGTTTTTATTACTGAATACTATAAAAAGCTCTTTGGAGCACCTGACGAGAATTCTGTCGTTATGATGGAGGATCGTACTAATGATATCCCACAGTTGTCTGTTCAGGAAAATGAACTTCTATCAAAAACTATTACAGAGGATGAAGTTTTTAATGCTATCAATCAGATGGAACATAATAAATCGCCAGGCCCTGATGGATTTCCAGCGGAGTTTTATCAAAGGTTTTGGAATGTTATTAAAGGGGATTTGATGGCCATGTTTGGGCACTTCCAAAATGGTGGCTTTCCCCTATTTAAATTAAACTTTGGGATCATTACGTTGCTTCCCAAGAAAGAAAATGCAGTACAAATTCAACAATATAGACCTATCTGTTTGTTAAATGTCAGCTTCAAAATTTTCACTAAAGTAGCTACTAACCGGGTGTCAGATGTTGCACACACGGTAGTCAGACCATCCCAGACTGCTTTCATGCCGGGTAGACATATTTTAGAAGGAGTAGTTGTGTTACATGAAACGATCCATGAATTACATAGTAAGAAGCTGGATGGTGTCCTTTTCAAAATCGATTTTGAGAAGGCATATGATAAGGTAAAATGGCCTTTCCTTCAGCAGGTACTTCGGATGAAGGGGTTTGATCTTATTTGGTGTGAGCGCATTAGAAGTTTTGTAGAACGGGGTAGTGTGGGGATTAAAGTGAATGATGATGTGGGTCATAATTTCCAAACTCGAAAAGGATTGAGGCAGGGGGATCCGCTATCACCTATCCTTTTTAATATTGTTGCCGATATGCTAGCTATTTTGATATCTCGGGCGAAAGAGGAGGGTCAAGTTGGGAGCCTCATACCACATTTAGTCGAGGGAGGGGTATCGGTTTTGCAGTACGCTGATGATACCATTTTGTTTATGGAACACGATTTAGTCAAGGCCGTTAACATGAAGCTCATTCTTTGTATCTTTGAGCAATTATCTGGTCTTAAAATTAATTTTCATAAGAGTGAGTTGTTCTGTTTTGGTAAAGCTACGGATTTTGAACACCAATATAAAAATATCTTTGGGTGTACTTCTGGAACTTTACCTTTCAGATATTTAGGGGTTCCTATACATTACCGGCGCCTTCGTAATTCTGAGTGGAATCCGATGGAGAACCGTTTTGCCTCAAAATTAGGATGCTGGAAAGGAAAGCTGTTGTCTTATGGGGATCGTTTGGTGCTTGTAAATTCTGTTCTTACGAGCCTACCTATGTTTATGTTATCTTTCCTAGAAATCCCTAAAGGAGTGCGCAAGAGACTTGATTATTATCGTTCCCGCTTTTTTGGCAAGAGGAGAATGATAAGAAGAAATACAGATTATCTCGATGGAATATAGTTTGTAGGCCTAAGGATCAGGGGGGTTTGGGAATCGAGGTGCTTGAGTTGAAAAACCTGTGTCTTTTAAGTAAATGGCTCTTTAAATTGTTACACGAGGAAGGGATGTGGCAACAATTACTGCACAATAAGTATATTAAAAATAAAACGTTGGCTCAGGTAGAGGCTAAACCTACAGATTCACCTTTTTGGAAAGGGCTTATGCGGGTTAAACCGGAGTTCTTTAAGAGAGGAAGGTTCAAAGTTGGTAATGGGATATCGGTGAGGTTTTGGGAGGACACTTGGCTTGGTAATTGTCCTCTATCTTTACAATATCCGTCATTATATAATATTGTCCAACGGAAAAATGAGTTGGTTTCTACGGTATTGGCAAATACACCGCTGAATTTTGGTTTTAGACGAACGTTCAATGATTATAAATATAATTTGTGGCTACACTTATGTCAGAGGCTTATGTCTATTCATTTATCTAATGAACCGGATACGTTTGTGTGGAACCTAAATGAATCTGGGCTATTCTCTGTTAAATCTATGTACCTTGATCTTATGAATGGTCATACTAGATTTTTACGGAAATACTTATGGAAGATCAAGGTTCCTCTAAAAATTAAGATTTTTATGTGGTTCTTAAGTAATAGAGTACTGCTTACTAAGGATAATTTGGCAAAGAGAAAATGGACAGGATGTCCAAAATGTTGTTTTTGTAGCAACAATGAAACTGTTGATCATCTATTTCTTCATTGTCCTTTTGCAAGAATTGTTTGGCGAATGATATTCTTTGCATATAATATTCCACCTCCTTCCAATATAACTAATATGTTTGGTAATTGGCTAAATGGAGTGAATAAGAAAGATAAAACATTTATTCGAATTGGTATTTCGGCAATTTGTTGGTCGATTTGGACTAGCCGGAATGATATTATCTTTAATAAACAAAAAGGCACAAATTTTTTGCAGGTTATCCTTCGTGCGGCGCATTGGCTACAACTATGGGCATGTTTGCTCCCGGCGGACCAGCGGGATACCATGGTTACTGGATGCAACCGGCTCCTGGAGGTCACTCAGGACTGCTATTTCCAGGCTACTGGATGGCGACACATTAGCAGAATTCTAGATGGATAGTTTTGTATACCTTCAATCGGCACTTGTTCTGTTTCGATATTTTAGTTTTCTCCGGTTACCAGACTTTCGTTATGTAATAAGTACTACACTGTGACGTTTTTATTTAATAAATGGCTGTGTGCATCGATTGATGCAGAGGCCGGGGCTATGCTCCCATATCTAAAAAAAAATCTCCAACAGGCGCGCTATAATTTAGCGCGGTATACGCTGCCGCCGCGCTGTAAACCTTTGCCGCGCGACAGAGCGATTTTTCCCCCGCCGGGTGCGCCATTTTGCAGCGCGCGTTGGCGCGGAAAAGTAGCACCTCCGCCGGACGCTCTATTTTGCACCGCGCGGGCGCGGCAAAACAACAAACACACACAACTATGCATCCAACAAGATCAAACAACCATATAAAATTCACAAATAAAATGAACCATTCAAATACAATACATTGTTCACACCAAATACAACAAGTCGAACATACAACAATACAACATAGTTTTCAGACAATACAACACATAGTTTTCAAACAAATACAACAAATATGCAACTACTGTTGTCCATTCCAATTCCACCATTCTTCCATGAGATCTTTTTGAAGCTCATCATGTGTGTCGTTGCACCGAATGGCATGGTATGAGGCAATGAACCGAGCAATCCTATGTGCGGACCTCCTCACTTGCACGGGAACCCCCATCAAGTCGTAGTGGGTATGATCCACATCTTTCCCGCGATCATCCTCTATAATCATGTTATGCATGATGACACACGCGGTCATGATATACCAAAGGCATTCTTGGTCCCAAAATCTAGCCGGTCCTCTAACAATGGCAAATTGGGCTTGCAAAATCTCAAATGCTCTCTCTACATCTTTCCTAGCCGCCGCTTGTGCATTATGAAATTGGGTTTGCTTCTTACCACTTGGTTGAATAATCGGCTTCACAAATGTTTGCCACCTTGGATATATGCCGTCGGCGAGGAAGTAGCCATAGTTATACTTGTGGCCATTTGCTTCAAACTCCACCAATGGACCTTCCCGCATTGCAAGTCTTGTCATTAGTGGTGACCGTTGAAGAACATTGATGTCATTGCAAGATCCGGGCATTCCAAAAAAAGCATGCCATATCCAAGTCTCTTGGTCGGCCACCGCTTCAAGTACTATGGTGGCATCCTTCTTGTAGCCTTTGAATTGTCCATGCCATGCCGCTGGACAATTCTTCCAACTCCAATGCATACAATCAATGGAACCAAGCATACCGGGAAACCCCCGGTTGGCGTTGATCTCCAAAAGCCTTGCCGTGTCTTGAGCATTGGGGGCTCTCAAGTATGTCGAGCCAAAGACATTGACAATTGCAACGACAAAGCGCTTCACACACAAGATAGAAGTGCTCTCTCCCATGGCCAAATGATCATCAATAAGATCCGCCGGTATACCATATGCCAACATACGCAAGGCGGCGGTCACCTTTTGATATGTGCTATGACCAAGTTCTCCGGCGGCATTTCTCCTTTGCTCAAAAAAGCGATCACACTTGGTTACCTCTGTTGCAATGTGCTTGAACAAGTTGAGACTCATCCGGAAACGCCGCCGAAAATAGCTTTCGGGGAATATCGGATTCTCATTGAAATACGACCGCATCAACTTCTCATGCCCTTCAATCCTTTCTCTCCACAACTTCTGTCTACCGAACACCGATCCACCAAATTTTGGCTTCTTAACGGCGCGGTATGCTAATAGTAGCGATATGTTCTCCTCTTCCTCTTGGTCATACTCGTCATCCGATGAATCGTATGATGAACTCTACAAACATATATATGAAATTACTTAACTATAACTAACTATTGTAGCTAATTGGCGAGTAAAAATCACATGCTAATAGAGGCCGGCGGAGGTTGATGTCTACGGGTGGTTCTATTCTTGTAGACAGTGTTGGGCCTCCAAGAGCAGAGGTTTGTAGAACAGCAGCAAGTTTCCCTTAAGTGGATTACCCAAGGTTTATCGAAGGGAGGAAGAGGTCAAAGATATCCCTCTCATGCAACCCTGCAACCACAAAGCAAGAAGTCTCTTGTGTCCCCAACACACCTAATAGGTGCACTAGTTCGCGAAGAGATAGTGAAATACAGGTGGTATGAATAAGTATGAGCAGTAGTATGGCGCCAGAAAATAGCTCTGGCGTGCGGTTGATGGTAGTAATATTGTAGGAAGTAAACATGCGTAGTAACGCAGCGGTAGTAATTCGGTAAACAAGAACAAGCAGCGATAGCAGTATTTAGGAACAAGGCCTAGGGAATAGACTTTCACTAGTGGATACTCTCAACTTTGATCACATAACAGAATAGATAAATGCATACTCTACACTCTCTTGTTGGATGATGAACACATTGCGTAGGATTACACGAACCCTCAATGCCGGAGTTAACAAGCTCCACAATAATGCTCATATTTTAGTAACCTTTAGTGTAAGATAGATCAAAAGACTAAACCAAGTACTAGCATAGCATGCACACTGTCACCTTCATGCATATGTAGGAGGAATAGATCACATCAATATTATCATAGCAATAGTTAACTTCGCAATCTACAAGAGATCATGATCATAGCATAAACCAAGTACTAACACGGTGCACACACTGTCACCTTTACACACGTGCAGGAGGAATAAAACTACTTTAATAACATTGCTAGAGTAGCACATAGATAGTAGTGATACAAAACTCATATGAATCTCAATCATGTAAAGCAGCTCATGAGATCATTGTATTGAATTACATAGGAGAGAGATTAACCACATAGCTACCGGTACAGCCCCGAGCCTCGATGGAGAACTACTCCCTCCTCATGGGAGCAGCAGCGGTGATGAAGATGGCGGTGGAGATGGCAGCGGTGTCGATGGAGAAGCCTTCCGGGGGCACTTCCCCGTCCGGCAGGTGCCGGAACGAGACTCTGTCCCCCAGATCTTGGCTTCGCGATGGCGGCGGCTCGGAAGGTTTCCGTATCGTGGCTCTCGTGGGGGTTTCGCGACGGAGGCTTTAAGTAGGCGAAAGGGTAGGTCAGGGCCACACGAGGTGCCCAGGGGGCAGGCCGGCGCGGCCGGGGCCTGGGCCGCGCCGCCTATCCCCCGCTGCCTCGTGGCCCCACTTCGTTATCTCTTCGGTCTTCGGAAGCTTCATGCAAAAATAGGACCCGGCGAAAGTTTCGTCCAATTCGAGAATATTTCCTTACTAGGATTTCTGAAACCAAAAACAGCGAAAAACAACTGGCTCTTCGGCATCTTGTTAATAGGTTAGTTCCGAAAATGCATAAATATGACATATAATGTGCATAAAACATGTAGGTATCATTAATAAAGTAGCATGGAACATAAGAAATTATCGATACGTTGGAGACGTATCAGAGGTGCATACCTTGCGAGCAAATGGGCGAGCACCATGGGCGCGCCATGTTGTTAGCAAGCTCGAGGACGACGACGACGACATTTCGACGGCGGCGCGGAGGAGAACGCGACGGTGCCGGGAAGGAGGACGCGGAGGAGGAGCGCCAACTACGCTCGTCGCTGCGGCGCGCGAGCGTCACAGCGCGGCGGAGCGGCCGCCGCTGCCAGGAGGAGGTGCGGGCGAGCGGATCTACGCGCGGCGGCGCGCAGCAGCGGGGGCGGCGACGGAGTCGACCGGCGGCGGCTGGATTTCGCGCCGGCGGTGGTGGGGAAATGAGGGCGCGGGGGGGGGGGGATTTCCAGCCGTTGGCTTTTCGCGCGGGCGCGGAGCGTTGCCGCGCGCTGTAGCCGACGCGTCACATATGTCGCTCCGGATTGTGCAAAACGCCGCGCGCCATAATTTGTTTGCAGCGCCGCATGTTTACGCGCCATTGGGGCCTCGCTTCCTCCGCGCGGTATACCGGTCTTTTTTTGCAGCGTGGCCTATATAGCGTGCCCGTGCGCCTGCTGGAGATGCTCTAATCAACAGAAAATAACCCCCCCCCCCCTAATCTATTTCTTGGATTAAGCTTCCACCCCAACTTTCATATTGAGTATGCCTGATGACAGGGTACATACTTAAATACGACTACATAGAAAGTTGATCTTCCATAATACAATATCACTCACGTAAAAAAAACACTCGTATCAGGAAATAAACACAACTAACACAATGGCCATATATATCTGTAGGAACCGATCTTTGTAGATCATAAAATATATTGAAGATGACGAAGCATCATGTGCTAGAAAATTATTCAGGTGGTCAAAAACATTTGAGATGGGCTTCTTAATTACCGGTGCCTGGGGAACTCTTCAAGCCAACATGGTGTGTATGCAAAGGAATATCTAATGTTTGACCCATCTTTACAGACCTTGAAGTAGTTATAGTTTGTTGGGTACATATTTCCTAAGCTTTCAACCCTCGATGTCGTCAAGTGAAAGGCCAGTCCTTTCTCCATCGATACACTGAGAAAGAGAACCTCTTTGTATGGGTGAAATCCAAGTATCCCAATTTTAGGCACATAGTTGGAAGGCTCTACGTACAAGTCACAATCATCCTCCATGTGTGCGAGCTTCTGTTTCTTTGTTGCTTTCTTGTTCTCTATTGAGCTATATCCCCCAGTTTCGATATCATCATGATCGTGTGAGCAATATCCTCCAATTTCAATATCATCGTGATCGTCGCTATCAGAGTTCCATTCAAGCTTCTCTTCAACTATACCCTTCTTGTACTTTGGAAGGTGGGGAAAATATATATTGTCGTTAACATCATTTAACATCCAACGTCCCTGGACTCGTGGGTGATGAGTGAGCACGGGCTGAAGATCTTTATCTTGCTTCAACATCCACTCCATTTGACCAAATGATGTATCAAGGACCCAGATCCGAAGGCGATAGTTATCAACTGCTGCAAAGTATACCCCGTTTTTTGATCTGTCTAGATAACGAATTGAGTGTATGCTGACGCCGACACCCAGTGGTGGTCTAATTGCACGGTACTTGTTGTTTGAGAGGGATATTCTGCAAATCAAAGGATGTTCAGAGTTTTGTTTATTGAAAAATAACCAAAGTAGTAGTAATATTTTCACTAAAGGGGATAAATGGCAAAATATGATAATGATGCATCGTTGGTAACACCCCACCTTACAACGAAATTAGCTGCACGTTGCACGTAAAGTGCTCCTCTCCAGTAGACAGCAATATGTGGCAGTTCCGGCAACGTCACAATGGAGACGTTCCCTGCAGCATCCCCTTCCGCAACAAAGGACCTCAGCTCCCATTGCCATGACCTTGATGAGAAGACACGCATGACACATGGAGATGATGGTTTCACCAATAACGGATCGGAGTAGTTCTCAATATTCCTGGTATATAGCTGGGGGATTGTTACCACCTCATAGTGCGGTGTCAGTGTAGGATCAAAAACTAGATACTTCCTGAAATTTGTACGGCCGCCGACATCCTCAATTGGCAAGGCTGGAGCCCGCGGTTGTGGGGGCAACCGATCCCAGCATCGTGTCGCAGGGTTAACCACATATCTGTTGAGCAAAAGGAGCCCATTGCAGTGATGAAGAATATCATACTTGCCCCAATCCACGTAGTAACCATGGTCGTAGAACTTCATGGAGGTATGGGTATTGGGCAGGAAGTCGAGGTTGCCGCTGATCGCAGGGGCGCCTGTGGGGCGGGCAAAGAACTCCGGAAACTTGTGGTCCGAGAAGTGGAGGAAGATACCGTGGAACGAGAGCGGGAGCAGGTCGGCGCGCAGGTGCCGGCCGGCGTCGATGGCGGCGCGCCAGCTCCTGCGGACGCACCGGGACGCGGCGAGCCAACGCGGAGCGAGGCGGTGGAACACGTCGGCTAGCACGTCGTCGGGTAGGATGCGAGCAAGATCCCGCTGTTCAGCGAGCACCATATCATAGTCAACATCAGCAGTCTCCCGATCGTCCGCGTGAGCAGCCTCCTCGGAACAGTCTGCGGATGACTCCTCCTCCATAGTTTCAGAGATGAACCGCTTGAGCTGCTCCTCACTAGCCTTAGCCATCACCGGTCGAGGATCGATTTGGAACCCTAGGCTGGGGTTTCTTTCTTGTCAGGGCTGGGCTTTTTTTCTTCGAAACTGGGCAGCTTTTGACTTGTGGTTTGGTAGGGGTATCAGTGACGGTTTATATATAGCAGCGCCCGTTTTCAGATGGAGTCGGTGTCCTTCCCATCCAAGATTCCTTAGGCGTCTGATGGGTTGATATCATTGTAGATGTCGCGTCGATTTTCTTAGTTGGAGGAAGAATGAAGAGAGAGGTTGTCTTCCTTAGTTAAGGGATCATCTCTTAGAAAATAAGGAACCATTTTCTCCATCATATCACATTTTCTTGACAAATTTCCTACCAAAATTTAATTATTAATATTAATTGCTAGAGATGGCAGTAAGAGATAATGCGTTGTATGACTTATATCTAATGTCTTCTCTAGCTGATGTGGCGGAGTAAGGGAAGGCATGTCTTCTCTACCATTGTACATGCCCTTAGACCTTGTTTGGATAGCAAAATTTTGGCACAAGTTTGTTCTCCGTAACCTAAAATAATAACCGCCTAATAAATTAAAGAAAAAAGATACGGAGAAGCGCCGCATGGCTTACTCATCCGTGCGGCAGAAAAAAACACCCGTCTCTTAAGGCCTCGTTTGGCTAGCAAGTTTTGCCCGTTTTTGCAGTGTATATTTCAAGTGTAATTAAATAAATGTTCTCAAATCCATCAAACTAGCTGTTTGGCTGAAAAGTATTGGAACGAGTAATACCAAGTTTAGACCATAAAACTCGTCGGGTTAAAGGGGAATCAAAACGCGAGGTACCCTTCGCGTTTTTTACACTTCGCAACGCAGCGAACTCATCGGATACAGCGCACGCTAGTAGACCTGACCGAGTGCAGCAGGAACCTGCGTCGCGGCCCCGCGCCGTGTGAACACGGGAAAACCATCGATGTTGGCGTGGCTCGCGGGAGGCAGCAGTAAAATTCCACCAAAAACTCTCGATGAAACACCTCCTAAGAGCAAGTCCAAGAGACACCCTATAGCCTCCCCAATTCTAAATGTAGGGGAGAAAGAGGAGAAATCACCCTCCAACAGGCCCCCTACACATGCCCCCAATAAATCTGCATCCCCAACCCACCCCTCCTTCTTCCCTATACATTGGGGTGGTGGAAGCCTCCCCTATACAAGTAATAATAGACTTAGTGCCTACTTAGGCCATTGATGCTCTATTATTTGTGAAGTTAGGTACAAAATATTCTTAAAATATAGGTGAATGTGGTGTAGGGAAGAGAGTATGGGGGAGCTGTTGATGAACAAAATTTAGGGAAGAATCTATAGGAAAGCCTACAGGAAGATATAGGGGGAGAAATATTAAGAAGCTGTTGGACTTGCTCTAACACATACAAATACACTTGCACCAAACAAGGCCTAAAGGGCCACGCGTTATTATCCGCTGGTGTACAGCTATCTAGTCTCTACCACTCATTCTCTCTATCCGAAACAAAAGGGAAGCAACACGCAGGGAGGTTCGAGGAGGTCGCCGTCGTCCGGAACGCGCCGGCAGAGGCCGCCGCCGCCGCCGGGTTGGATTCGAGGTCGCCGCCGCCGGGAACGCGCCGGCAGAGGCCTCCGCCGCCGGGTTGGATTCAAGGCCGTCGCCGCCGGGAACACACGCCGGGGGAGGACGCCGCTGTCGGGCTGGCTTCAAGGCAGCCGACACTGTCGGGCATGCGCTGGGGGAGGCCGCCGCCATCGCGCTGACGCCGGGGAGGCCGCCCGCCATTGGGAAGACGCTAGGGGAGGCCGCCGCCGTCGGCTGGCTTCGAGGCTGCCGCCGTTGGGAACGCTGCTGCCGCCGTCGGGAACGCGCTGGGGGAGGCCGCCGCCGCCTGGAACGCTCTGGGGGAGGCCGCTCCCGAGTCCCGACAAGCGCAAGGAGGTTGCCGCCGACGAGTAGATGGAGGCGTGCACGAGACGAGGAGGCCAATCCGCCAATGGCTGCGGTGATTGCCTGATTTTTCCCTCTCACCCACTATCAGTAGTAGAGGTTTCGTAATGTGTTCCTTCTCCTGGTTAAATTTTTCTTGAGACAGCATTAGCCTGTTCAAGCTAATTGCTGGTAGTTGATAGATGATCTTCTGGTGTGATGTGATACATGAGGAGTGCCGGCTGCAATTTTCTGATATTATTCTGGTAGTTATTCATTGTTAATTTGGCAGTTAATAAGTCATAATCTGGTAGTAGTAATTGTAGGAGAATACTCGTTAACCTGGACGAGTCCATGTGTGGCAATTGCTACTCGATAATAAGTGATAACCTGGTAGCTAGAGATAATTAACCTGGTAATGGTTAGTGAATATTTGGCTGTTACTAGGCGATAATCTGGTACTCGACAGTGTCGGCAAAATAATTAACCTGATGAGTATGTGCTCAGATTTGGGCAATTACTAAGTGGTAACCTCGAAATAGCTAAGTAATACTAATGTGGTAATCAGGCTAAGTGATAATTTGTAATTACTACTTTTTTAACTTGATTTTTCGAATTACTAAATGATAATGTAATAATCAAGTTATGTTATCGAACAACCTGGTAATCATGTGCAAGGAATCTGGTAATCATCTCCAAATAACCTACAAAGTGCTTTTACCCATCCTCGTAGAAACTAGTGCCTAAATAATACCATGGTTTTGTCTCCATAAATTGCAAGCTGAGTGTTGTATCCTCACATGTACTCTAGCATTTACTACTATGATCAAAAGTTTGCTAGCACCTTTTTTGCAATGGATGATGAACCAACGGAATATTGTAGCGGCACTTTTTTGGTCTGAGATGTTGTACATGCACTGCTCAGACTAGCAGTACTGCATGTGGGCTTACTTTTTTTTTGAGAATTCGTCTGAGATGTTGTACATGCACTGCTCAGACTAGCAGTACTGCATGTGGGCTTACTTTTTTTTTGAGAATTCGGCAGGTGAGCTGCTCGATATATTAATAGAAGAAGGTTGACCCAGTTAATAAGGGAAACCGGGCCCAAAAACCACACAAAGCGACCCAGTTTATAAGGGAAACCGAATCGAAAACCCGAAAAAGCGGAACAAGACTAACACACACCCTAAAACGCCACAAAGTCGATGCCTCCACAGGCGCCTTCAAGAAGGTAGCGGCATAGCGACGCCGTCGCCCGCTCCGAAGGAGCTTGGTTTTCACCCAGGACCACACGACACACGCAACGGCAGGAGAGTCCGCACGCGATGACGCCTACAAGAAGGGGAACGACACCGAAGGCGCCGCCGCCATCGGCACCGGCCAGGCACAGTGAGGCTCGTCCGGCATCCTCTCCACCGTCGGGCCAACCAGGGGCATGAAGCTGTCACCACCCAACGAGCCCACGAGCGCGCTAGCGCCACCGATGCACTAGGCAGCCACCGGAAGCCGAGCAGCGCCACGCCCGAACCGCGTCCACCACAAGCCGAGATAGAAACCGCGCCATGGCCGAACAGGCGAGAAGCAGACGGACGGCGAGCTGCGAAGAGCAGCGAAGGCCGAAGCCGCCCGCAAACCCTCCGGCAGGGCCGACGCGCAGGGGCACCGACACGAGGAGCGGTCGGAGATGCGCCGCGGCATGGACGACGAACCACACCAAGCTAGGGCGACGCGGGCAGAACGCCTCCACCAGACACGCGCAGCGAAGAACCGCGGGAGGCCGGAAGACAACAGACAGGGCACACACCGGAAGGGCCGGGGAGCAGCGCACAGGCCGCGGCCCTCCAGGCCCAGATCGAGCCCGAACGGGCCCAGATCGGCCCTCCCAGGCCGCGCCATGGCCGGGCGTCGGGCGGCAGGCTGCAGGAGGCAGCGGGGGGCCGCGAGGCACGACGCCACTGCGAGGGCGCGGGAGGGCGGACGGCGACCTCCGGGGTCCGGCATGGCGTCCTCCTCCGGGACGGCCGCGCGGGGCCCGAGAGGCATAGATCCTCGCCGCCCCCTTCATCGGCGGCGGACGGCAGCCGGCCGGAGGGAGGCGAGGGGAGCGGGCAGGGGGCTAGGGGGCGGCGGCGGGCTGGAGTTGGGCTCCCCTGTCGCCCGGAGGAGGCGACCGAGGGGAGCGGGGCTTGCGTGTGACATGTGGGCTTACTTTGGACCAGTGAGTAGGAGGTTAAAGGTGCTACATGTGAGTCAGCGGAACAGGAATCAGCCGCCGCACGGATAGAAAAATGTGCGGCGCCGCCGCGTAGCACGATCCTAAATTAAAATCTTGTTTGGATGCTGCAACTAAAACGCAAATAAGCAAGATTGAGTTTCCACAAAACCAGGTAAGTGGGAATTTGGGACGCGATTAGGCAAAACCAGGGCAGCACCCTGGACGGCGACTGCGCGGCGACCTGGCCATCTATCTCCGGCGGCGACCTGACCGCCATCTTCTACAGACCCATCGAGGTCTAGGTCGCCGAGCTTGGCCGACTCCTGGACGATCCCGGCCATGGCGGCGCACTCATTGCGCTGCTCCTCCAGGCTGACACCCAGATTATCTCAATGTTAACAAGTGATTGATCTGATCGTGACCTATATTATAAAAAATTGTGTTCGCGCTTAATTGCATCGCACTTGTGTTCCTAACAAAGGTTTCTGATGTCCCCGGCAAAAAATGGGTTTCAGGTGAACTAAGAAAATAAGCTTGACAAAAACATGTTCTAGATTTTTTCGATAAAGGATGCTTTATTACTTTGATAAGCAATTACATCCAGCTCTGTATAACCAGGATGCGCACGGCCGTTTATAGGTCCAAGAGAACAATCTGATAAAACAATACTAGGCGAAATACATATCGAAACGATGAAATATAAAACGCCTAAGGTGTGGATGGAGCTTCAATCCGTAGACTATGCTGTCACCCATGTTGGGAAAAAGTATCCCTCGCCGTAGCCTCCAACCGTGTACAGACCTCCGTAAAGTCTCTGTTCTCCACTCGCTGAAGAGGTAACCACGAACGGAGAATAGCTGTGCATCTGTATATAACCTGCAAAAGGGAGCAATTTTTGTCGTTAAAAATCTTGTCATTTCTACTTAGCCAGAGCGCCCAGATGACTGCCAGCGCCCCCACCCTAAGAAGCAACTTGAACCTTGGATCGACACCATGTAGCCAATTGCCGAAGACATTGGCCACACTAGTCGGGGAAACAGTGACGCTACTTGGATGATTGACCATATAGATTTTGCAAATTGGCACTTGAAGAAAAGGTGTTTAATTGTTTCGTCTGTTGACAAAAAACACACCGTGTACTTTCATGCCAGTTTCGCTTAACAAGATTGTCTTTGGTGAGGATAACTCCTCGACGAAGGTACCATCCAATTTTTTTGATTTTTAGTGGTATCTTCATCTTCCAAATTTTCTTATTATTATCAACTGGTATATCAAAATGAAGAATCTCATTGTATAGTGATTTTACCGAGAAAGAGCCATTCTGGTGATAGTTGCATATCTCCCAGCCGGTGGATCAGGGCATTCCATGCTAACAGCCTTTGCCCAAGTAAAACTCTTCTGAACGTCACATTCGGAGGTGAGGTAGCCATTACTGTAGCAATGGTATCGCTTTTGCGATGGACAATATTATACAAAGCCAGATACTGTTCACTTAAGGGCGCATTGTCTAACCAAGTGTCCTCCCAGAACCGTATCTGCGCCCCATTCTTAATCGAAAAAGTACCATGGCGGAAGAAGACATTCTTTGCCGCCATGAGACCAGCCCAGAAGTGTGAATCCCCTGGTTTCCAAACCACTAGGGATAATATCTTCGAACCCAAATATTTTCTCGTAAGAATAGTTTGCCATATTGATGCGCGTAGATGTACATGTCCGTTGGGAACCCCAAGAGGAAGGTATGATGCGCACAGCGATAAGTTTTCCCTCAGAAAGAAACCAAGGTTATCGAACCAGTAGGAGCCAAGAAGCACGTGAAGGTTGTTGGTGGAGGAGTAGTGCGGCGCAACACCGGTGAAACCGCGCAACGTGGAACATGCACAACACAATCAAGATACTTTGCCCCAACGTAAAGTGAGGTTGTCAATCTCACCGGCTTGCTGAAAACAAAGGATTAAACATATCGAGTGGAAGATGGTGTTTGTTTGCAAAGAACAGTAAAGAACAATAATTGCAGTAGAATGTATTCAGATGTAAAAGAATGGACCGGGGTCCACAGTTCACTAGTGGTGTCTCTCCAATAAGATAACTAACATGCTGGGTGAACAAATTACAGGTGGGCAATTGACAAATCAAGATTCAATACATATCAATGATGATTACTATGTGATTTAATCAGGGCATTACGACAAAGTACATAGACCGCTATCCAGCATGCATCTATGCCTAAATAATCCACCTTCGGGTTAGCATCCGCACCCCCTCCAGTATTAAGTTGTAAACAACAGATAATTGCATTAAGTATGGTGCGTAATGTAATCAACACAAATATCCTTAGACAAAGCATCGATGTTTTATCCCTAGTAGCAACAGCACATCCACAACCTTAGAACTTTCTGTCACTGTCCCTTCCAATGGAGGCATGAACCCACTATCGAGCATAAATACCCCCTCTTGAAGTTACAAGTATCAACTTGGCCAGAGCCTCTACTAGCAACGGAGAGCATGCAAGAACATAAACAACACATATATGATAGATTGATAATCAACTTAACATAGTATTCTAGATTCATCGGATCCCACCAAACACAACATGTAGCATTACAAATAGATGATCTTGATCATGTTAGGCAGCTCACAAGATCTGAACAATGATAGCACAAGCGGAGAAGGCAACCATCTAGCTACTGCTATGGACCCATAGTCCAAGGATGAACTACTCACGCATCAATCCGGAGGCGGGCATGATGATGTAGAGCCCCTCCGGTGATGATTCCCCTCTCGGCAGTGCGGAGGCAATCTGAATCCCCGAGATGGGATTGGCGGCGGCGGCGTCTGCGGAAGGTTTTCCGTATCGTGGCTCGGTGCAGGGGTATTCGCGACGAAGGCTTTAAGGGCGGAAGGGCAGGTCGGGGCGCCACAAGGGCCCACACCATAGGGCCGCGCGGCCGGGTCCCGGCCGCGCCGCCTGTGGTCTGGCCACCTCGTGGCCCCACTTCGTTATCTCTTCGGTCTTCGGAGCTTCGTGGAAAAATAGGACCCGGGCGTTGATTTCGTCCAATTCCGAGAATATTTCCTTACTAGGATTTCTGAAACCAAAAACAGCAGAAAACACTGGCGCTTCGGCATCTTGTTAATAGGTTAGTGCCGGAAAATGTATAATAATTGTAAAGTATGTATAAAACATTCAAGTATTGTCATAAAAGTAGCATGGAACATAAGAAATTATAGAAACGTTTGAGACATATCAAGCATCCCCAAGCTTAGTTCCTACTCGCCTCGAGTAGGTAAACGATAACACAAATAATTTCTGAAGTGACATGCTACCAACATAATCTTGATCAACATTATTGTAAAGCATATGAGATGAATGGAGTGATCTGAAACAAAAGATTGCTAACAAAGATAATGACTAAACAAATGAATCATATAGCAAAACTTTTCATGAATAGTAGTTTCAAGACAAGTATCAACAAGACCTGCATAAGAGCTAACTCATAAGCAATAAATTCTAAGTAGAATGCATTGAAGCAACACAAAGGATGATTAAGTTTCAGCAATTGCTTTCAACTTGTAACATGTATATCTCATGGATATTTGTCAACATAGAGTAATATAACAAGTGCAATAAGTAAACATGTAAGAATCAATGCACACAGTTAACACAAGTGTTTGCTTCTAAGATAGAAAGAAGTAGGTAAACTGACTCAACATAAAGTAAAAGAATGGCCCTTCGCAGAGGGAAGCATGGATTACTATTTTTGTGCTAGAGCTTTTGTTTTGAAAACATAGAAACAATTTTGGCAACGGTAGTAATAATTCATATGTGCTATGCACATTGTTCAGGAATTCGTTAACTGGTAACGGCTCGCTCGGCCACTGAATAGCGATTAATCGGCCAATTCGCCAGTTAATCGGCCGATTAATCGGGTAATCAGCATTTATCGGCTACTCAGTGACCCACTGAGTAGCGATTAACTGGCCATTTAACCGGTGATTCGGCCGAATTCTTGAACAATGGCTATGCATAATACTTCCTACAAGTTGCAAGTCTCATGCATAGAGTACTAATAGTGCTCGCACCTTGTCCTAATCAGCTCGGTTAACACGGATTATCATTGCATGACATATGTTTCAACCAAGTGTCACAAAGGGGTACCTCTATGCCGCCTGTACAAAGGTCTAAGGAGAAAACACGCATTGGATTTCTCGCTTTTGATTATTCTCAACTTAGACATCCATACCGGGACAACATAGACAACGATAATGGACTCCTCTTTTAATGCTTAAGCATTCAACAACAAATAGTATTCTCATAAGAGATTGAGGTTGTATGTCCAAACGAAACTTCCACCATGATACATGGCTTTAGTTGGCTGCCCAATTTTCTTCTCTAACATATGCATACTCAAACCATTTGATCATGAAATCGCACTTACTTCGACAAGACGAACATGCATATCATCTCACATGATATCCAACAAAGGTAAAAAGTTGATGGCGTCCCCAGAAACATGGTTACCGCTCAACAAGCAACTTATAAGAATTAAGACACATAACCACATATTCATCACCACAATAGTTTTTAAGCTATTTGTCCCATGAGCTATATATTGCAAAGATAAAGGAATGAAATTTTAAAGGTAGCACTCAAGTAATTTACTTTGGAATGGCAGAAATATACCACATAGTAGGTAGATATGGTGGACACAAATGGCATGGGTTTTGGCTCAAGGTGTTTGGATGCACGAGAAGCATTTCCTCTCAGTACAAGGTTTGGGCTAGCAAGGTTGTTTGAAGCTAACACAAGTATGAACAGGTACAGCAAAACTTACACAAGAACATATTGCAAGCATTATAAGACTCTACACTGTCTTCCTTGTTGTTCAAACACTTTACCCAAAAATATCTAGACTTAGAGAGACCAATCATGCAAACCAAATTAAACAAGCTCTACAGTAGTTCTTCATTAATAGATTAAACTACATGATGCAAGAGCTTAAACATGATCTATGAGAGCTCAAACAATTTCCAAATTATTCCAAACCATATGCAGCATTTTCGATTCCAACCAAATAGCAATTTAACGAAGCAATTTCAGCCTTCGCCATGAACATTAAAGCACAATTAAGAACACAAGTGTTCCAAATGAAAAAGCGGAGCGTAATATCTCCAATATAAGAATGGTGGGATCCAACTTTATTCAAACCAAAACAAAATAAAAGCAAACCGACGCTCCAAGTAAAGAACATAAGATATGATGGAATAAAAATATAGTTTCACTAGAAGTGACCTGATAAGTTGTCGATGAAGAAGGGGATGCCTTGGGCATCCCCAAGCTTAGATGCTTGAGTCTTCTTAAAATATGCAGGGATGAACCACCGGGGCATCCCCAAGCTTAGACCTTTCACTCTTCTTGATCATAGTATATCATCCTCTTCTCTTGACCCTTGAAAACTTCCTCCACACCAAACTTCAAGCAAACTCATTAGAGGGTTAGTGCATAATTAAAAATTCACATATTCAGAGGTGACACAATCATTCTTAACACTTCTGGACATTGCACAAAGCTTCTGAAAGTTAATGGAACAAAGAAACTCATTCAACATAGCAAAAGCGGCAATGCGAAATAAAAGGCAGAATCTGTCAAAACAGAACAGTCCGTAAAGACGAATTTTGCAGGGGCACTTAACTTGCTCAAAAGGAAAAACTCAAAACTAATGAAAGTTGCGTACATATCTGAGGATCACTCACGTAAATTTTCAGATTTTTTGACTCTCCTACAGAGAGATCTGCGCGAATTCGTGACAGACAGCAATGCTGTTTCTGCGCAGCAATCCAAATCTAGCATCAACTTTAACATAGAGACTTTACTTGGCACAAAAACATGATAAGGAGAGGTTGCTATAGTAGTAAACAACTTCCAAGACTCAACAATACAGTAAATAAAATGAAACATGGGTTATCTCTCAAGAAGTGCTTTTCTTTAACGCCTTTCAGCTAGGCGCAAAAAGTGCAATTCAAGTAACATCAAGAGAAGAAGCATCAACATCATAACTTGTTCTAATAATAGAATCAAAAGGAAAATTCATTCTCTTTCTAGGGAAGTGTTCCATACCTTTCTTGAGAGGAAATTGATATTTAATATTACCTTCCTTCATATCAATAACAGCACCAACAGTTCGAAGAAAAGGTCTTCCCAACATAATAGGACAAGATGCATTGCATTCAATATCCAAGACAACAAAATCAACGGGGACAAGGTTATTGTTAACCGTAATACGACATTATCAATCCTCCCCAAATGTTTCTTTTTAACATTATCAGCAAGATTAACATCCAAATAACAATTCTTCAATGGTGGCAAGTCAAGCATATCATAAATCTTCTTAGGCATAACAGAAATACTTGCACCAAGATCACATAAAGCATTACATTCAAAATCATTGAATTTCATCTTAATGATGGGCTCCCAACCATCTTCTAACTTCCTAGGAATAGAAGCTTCAAGTTTTAATTTCTCTTTCCTAGCTTTAATGAGAGCATTTGTAATATGTTTTGTAAAGGCTAAATTTATAGCACTAGCATTAGGACTTCTAGCAATTTTTTGTAAGAACTTTATAACTTCAGTAATATGACAATCATCAAAATCTAAACCATTATGTTCTACAGCAATGGAATCATTGTCACCAATATTTTGAAAAATTTCAGCAGTTTTATCACAAGCTTTCACAGTTTTTTTGCACGCTTTGCACCAGGAGTAGAAACATTGCCAACACCAATTATTTTACCATTGATAGTAGGAGGTGTAGCAACATGTGAAGAATCAACATTACTAGTGGTGGTAATAGTCCATACTTTAGCTACATTATTCTCTTTAGCAAGTTTTTCTTTTTCTTCTCTATCCCACCTAGCATGCAATTCAGCCAACATTCTAATGTTATCATTAATTCGAACTTGGATGGCATTTGTTTTAGCAAACCTAGCATCTTTAACTTCCTCAGGCATAACTTTCAATTTTAAAAGATCAACATCAAGAGCAAGACTATCAACCTTAGAAGCAAGAACATCAATTTTACCAAGCTTTTCTTCAACAATTTTATTAAAAGCAGTTTGTGTACTAATAAATTCTTTAAGCATCACTTCAAGACCAGAGGGTACACTCTTATTATTTTTGTAAGAATTACCATAACCACTACCATTATTAGAAGGATATGTCCTATAGTTGTTGTTACCATAATTATTCCTATAAGCATTGTTGTTGAAATTATTACTCTTAATGAAATTCACATCAACATTTTCTTCTTGAGCAACCAATGAAGCTAAAGGAACATTATTAGGATCAATATGAGATCTACCATTTGCAAGCATAGACATAATAGCATCAATCTTATCACCCAAAGAAGAGGTTTCTTCAAAAGAATTTACCTTCTTACCTTGAGGAGTTCTTTCAGTGTGCCATTCAGAGTAATTGATCATCATATCATCAAGTAGTTTAGTTGCGGCGCCCAGGGTGATGGACATAAAAGTACCTCCAGCAGCTGAATCCAATAGGTTCCTCGAGGAAAAATTCAATCCTGCATAAAAGGTTTGGATGATCATCCAAGTAGTCAGTCCATGGGTTGGGCAATTCTTTACCAAAGATTTCATTCTCTCCCATGCTTGAGCAACATGTTCATTATCAAATTGTTTAAAGTTCATAATGCTACTTCTCAAAGATATAATCTTAGCAGGAGGATAATATTTACCAATAAAAGCATCTTTACATTTAGTCCATGAATCAATACTATTTTTAGGCAAAGAAAGCAACCAATCTTTAGCTCTTCCTCTTAATGAGAAAGGAAATAGTTTCAGTTTTATAATATCACCATCTATATCCTTATACTTTTGCATTTCACAAATTTCAACAAAATTATTAAGATGGGCAGCAGCATCATCAGATAACTAACACCAGAAAATTGCTCTCTCATAACAAGATTCAGTAAAGCAGGTTTAATTTCATAGAATTCTGCTGTAGTAGCAGGTGGAGCAATATGAGTACTTATAAAATCATTATTATTTGTGCTAGTGAAATCACACAACTTAGTATTTTCAGGAGTACCCATTATAGCAGTAATAAAGTAAACTAAACAAGTAGAATAAAGACAAGTAACTAATTTTTTTGTGTTTTGATATAGAGCTAGTAAATAAGACAGAAAGTAAAGTAACTAATTTTTTTGTGTTTTTTTAATATGAAGCAAACAAGACAGTAAATAAAATAAAGTAAAGCAAGACAAAAACAAAGTAAAGAGATTGGATGTGGAGACTCCCCTGCATGTCTTGATCTCCCGGCAACGGCGCCAGAAAAAGTTGCTTGATGCGCGTAAATGTACACGTCCGTTGGGAACCCCAAGAGGAAGGTATGATGCGCACAGGGCAAGTTTTCCCTCAGAAAGAAACCAAGGTTATCGAACCAGTAGGAGCCAAGAAGCACGTGAAGGTTGTTGGTGGAGGAGTGTAGTGCGGCGCAACACCAGGAAACCGGCGCCAACGTGGAACCTGCACAACACAATCAAGATACTTTGCCCCAACGTAACAGTGTTGTCAATCTCACCGGCTTGCTGAAAACAAAGGATTAAACATATCGAGTGGAAGATGGTGTTTGTTTGCAAAGAACAGTAAGAACAATAATTGCAGTAGAATGTATTCAGATGTAAAAGAATGGACCGGGGTCCACAGTTCACTAGTGGTGTCTCTCCAATAAGATAACTAACATGCTGGGTGAACAAATTACAGGTGGGCAATTGACAAATCAAGATTCAATACATATCAATGATGATTACTATGTGATTTAATCAGGGCATTACGACAAAGTACATAGACCGCTATCCAGCATGCATCTATGCCTAAATAATCCACCTTCGGGTTAGCATCCGCACCCCCTCCAGTAAGTTGTAAACAACAGATAATTGCATTAAGTATGGTGCGTAATGTAATCAACACAAATATCCTTAGACAAAGCATCGATGTTTTATCCCTAGTAGCAACACACATCCACAACCTTAGAACTTTCTGTCACTGTCCCAGATTCAATGGAGGCATGAACCCACTATCGAGCATAAATACCCCTCTTGGAGTTACAAGTATCAACTTGGCCAGAGCCTCTACTAGCAACGGAGAGCATGCAAGAACATAAACAACTGATGCGCGTAGATATACACGTCCGTTGGGAACCCCAAGAGGAAGGTATGATGCACACATCGGCAAATTTCCCTCAGTATGAAACCAAGGTTATCGAACCAGTAGGAGCCAAGAAGCACGTGAAGGTTGTTGGTGGAGGAATGTAGTGCGGCGCAACACCAGT
Source organism: Lolium multiflorum (assembly GCA_030979885.1). Lineage (NCBI taxonomy): Eukaryota > Viridiplantae > Streptophyta > Magnoliopsida > Poales > Poaceae > Lolium > Lolium multiflorum. The sequence continues at coordinate 240,122,442 of CM061753.1, read as the reverse complement.
GAAACCGGCGCCAACGTGGAACCTGCATAACACAATCAAAGTACTTTGCCCCAATGTAACAGTGAGGTTGTCAATCTCACCGGCTTGCTGAAAACAAAGGATTAAACGTATCGAGTGGAAGATGGTGTTTGTTTGCAAAGAACAGTAAAAACAGAGATTGCAGTAGAATGTATTCAGACGTAAAAGAATGGACCGGGGTCCACAGTTCACTAGAGGTGTCTCTCCAATAAAATAACTAACATGCTGGGTGAACAAATTACAGGCGGGCAATTGACAAATAAAGATTCAATACATATCAACGATGATTACTATGTGATTTAATCGGGCATTACGACAAAGTACATAGACCGCTATCCACATGCATCTATGCCTAAATAATCCACCTTCAGGTTATCATCCGAACCCCTTCCGGTATTAAGTTGTAAACAACAGATAATTGCATTAAGTATGGTGCGTAATATAATCAACACAAATATCCTTAGACAAAGCATCGATGTTTTATCCCTAGTAGCAACAACACATTGATACGTCGCAAATGTATCTATAATTTCTTATGTTCCATGCTACTTTTATTACAATACTTGAATGTTTTATACATACTTTACAGCATTATTATACATTTTCCGGCACTAACCTATTAACAAGATGCCGAAGTGCCATTCTGTTTTCTGCTGTTTTTGGTTTCAGAAATCCTAGTAAGGAAATATTCTCAAAATTGACGAAAATCAACGCCCAGGGGCCTATTTTTACACGAAGCTTCTAGAAGACCGAAGGGGAGAAGTGGGGCCACGAGGTGGCAAGACACCGGCGGCGCGGCCTGCCCGGCCGTGCGGCCTGTTGTCGTGGCCCTCGCGTCGCCCCGACCTACCATTCCGCCTACTTAAAGCCTCCGTCGCGAAACCCCCGTACCGAGAGCCACGATACGGAAAACCTTCCAGAGACGCCGCCGTCGCGAATCCCATCTCGGGGGATTCGGAGATCGCCTCCGGCACCCTGCCGGGAATCATCACCGGGAGGGCTCTACATCATCATGCCCGCCTCGGATTGATGCGTGAGTAGTTCATCCTTGGACTATGGGTCCATAGCAGTAGCTAGATGGTTGTCTTCTTCGCTTGTGCTATCATTGTTATAGATCTTGTGAGCTGCCTAACATGATCAAGATCATCTATTTGTAATGCTACATGTTGTGTTTGGCGAGATCCGATGAATATAGAATATTATGTTAAGTTGATTATCAATCTATCATATATGTGTTGTTTATGTTCTTGCATGCTCTCCGTTGCTAGTAGAGGCTCTGGCCAAGTTGATACTTGTAACTCCAAGAGGGAGTAATTATGCTCGATAGTGGGTTCATGCCTCCATTAAATCTGGGACAGTGACAGAAAGTTCTAAGGTTGTGGATGTGCTATTGCTACTAGGGATAAAACATTGATGCTTTGTCTAAGGATATTTGTGTTGATTACATTACGCGCCATACTTAATACAATTATCTGTTGTTCGCAACTTAATACTGGAAGGGTTCGGATGATAACCGAAGGTGGATTATTTAGGCATAGATGCATGCTGGATAGCGGTCTATGTACTTTGTCGTAATGCCCTGATTAAATCACATAGTAATCATCGTTGATATGTATTGAATCTTTATTTGTCAATTTCTCGCCTGTAATTTGTTCACCCAGCATGTTAGTTATCTTATTGGAGAGACACCACTAGTGAACTGTGGACCCCGGTCCATTCTTTTATATCTGAATACATTCTACTTTTACTGTTCTTTGCAAACAAACACCATCTTCCACTCGATACGTTTAATCCTTTGTTTTCAGCAAGCCGGTGAGATTGACAACCTCACTATTACGTTGGGGCAAAGTACTTTGATTGTGTTGTGCAGGTTCCACGTTGGCGCCGGTTTCACCGGTGTTGCGCCGCACTACATTCCTCCACCAACAACCTTCACGTGCTTCTTGGCTCCTACTGGTTCGATAACCTTGGTTTCTTTCTAAGGGAAAACTTACCGCTGTGCGCATCATACCTTCCTCTTGGGGTTCCCAATGGACGTGTACATCTACGCGCATCAAGCACTTTTTCTGGCGCCGTTGCCGGGGAGATCAAGACACGGGGAGTCTCCACTTCCAATCTCTTTACTTTGTTTTTGTCTTGCTTTATTTTATTTACTACTTTGTTTGCTGCACTTAAACAAAACACAAAAAAAATAGTTGCTAGCTTTACTTTATTTACTGTCTTGTTCTCTATATCAAAACACAAAAAAAAATTAGTTACTTGCACTTAGTTTACTTTTGTTATCATGTCTAGTTCCGTACATGTTACTTCTTCACCTGAAGAATTAGTCTTTACTTTTAAACAAGGGGATGAGGAGAGTTTTAAAGATGCTTGGTCTAGAATTTTTGATGCTTATCGTAAAGTTGAACCTCAAATGACTCTAAGTCTGCTCCTTAGTAATTTTTATTTTGGGCTTATGATTCGCTATAGATATGCCTTAGATGCTATAGTGGGAGGAGATTTCCTTCATTGCAACGGTGATCAAGCTTTTAATGCCATAAAAAAATTGGTTGCATCACATAGTTCGGCTAATAACTTTGATTCAGCTCTTATTAGCATTTATAATAGATTAAACACTCTTGAGACAAATGCATCTTACTTGAAGGAAAGTTGTGGTTATGTTCGAAACCGTCTTGATGAAGTTTTAGTGAACTCTGAACCCTCAATGTGGAATCCTACTATCAAAGTTACTATTGGTGGTGAAACTTTTCATGCCCGTTGTGATATTATGTCTGAATTTTGTCTTATGCCTGAGAGTATTTATAAATCTTTGACACTTTGGGGGCTTGTTGAAGGGGGAGAAGGAATAACTCTTATTGATAACTCCGTTATAATTCCTAAGGGAATAGCCGAGGGTGTGCACACAACCATTCTTGGAAGAACAATATCCACTGATTATCTTGTTATTGAATGTGTAGGAACAGGACAAATCACACTTGGAAGATCCCTGCTGAAACTATTGGGAGCAATCATAAATACGGGAGAAGGCACCCTAAAAATCCCACTAGGAGGCCGACATGTATTCCCTAAACCAAAGAGTAAGAAAAAGAACAAGAAGGGTAAGTGTAAGGCCCGAGGTAATGTTGATGCTCCATCTCTTGAAAATACTTGATTTGCACTTTGCGCCTAGTTGAAAGGCGTTAAAGAAAAGCACTTCTTGGGAGATAACCCATGTTTTATTTTATTTACTGTATTGTTGAGTCTTGGAAGTTGTTTACTACTGTAGCAACCTCTCCTTATTATGTTTTTGTGCCAAGTAAAGTTTTTATGTTAAAGTTGATGCTATATTTGGGATCGCTGCGCAGAAACAGCATTGCTGTCTGTCACGAATTCTGGCATAAGTCTCTGTAAAAAATCGAAAAATCTGCAAATTTACGAGCATGATCCTCAGATATGTACGCAACTTTCATTAGTTTTGAGTTTTTCCATTTGAGCAAGTTAAGTGCCCCTTCCAGATGCATCTTTACGTACTGTTTCTTTGACAGATTCTGCCTTTTATTTCGCATTGCCGCTTTTGCTATGTTGAATGAGTTTCTTTGTTCCATTAACTTTCAGAAGCTTTGTGCAATGTCCAGAAGTGTTTAGAATGATTGTGTCACCTCTGAATGTGTGAATTTTTGGTTATGCACTAACCCTCTAATGAGTTTGCTTGAAGTTTGTGTAGAGGAAGTTTTTTGTGAGTAGTTCATCCTTGGACTATGGGTCCATAGCAGTAGCTAGATGGTTGTCTTCTCCGCATCTCGGGGGATTCACAAGATCTATAACAATGATAGCACATGCGGAGAAGACAACCATCTAGCTACTGCTATGGACCCATAGTCCAAGGATGAACTACTCACGCATCAATCCGGAGGTGGGCATGATGATGTAGAGCCCCTCCGGTGATGATTCCCCTCTCCAGCAGGGTGCCGGAGGCGATCTCCTGAATCCCCCGAGATGGGATTCGCGACGGCGGCGTCTCGGAAGGTTTTCCGTATCGTGGCTCTCGGTACAGGGGTTTCGCAACGAAGGCTATTTGTAGGCGGAAGGGTAGGTCGGGGGCGTCACGAGGGCCCACACAACAGCCGGCGCGGCCGGGGCCGGGCGCGCCGCCCTAGTGTCCGGCCACCTCGTGGCCCCACTTCGTCCCTTCGGTCTTCGGAAGCTTCGTGTAAAAATAGGCCCCTGGGCGTTGATTTCGTCCAATTCCGAGAATATTTCCTTACTAGGATTTCTGAAACCAAAAACAGAAATTGGCGCTTCGCATCTTGTTAATAGGTTAGTGCCGGAAAATGTATAATAATGCTGCAAAGTATGTATAAAACATTCAAGTATTGTAATAAAAGTAGCATGGAACATAAGAAATTATAGATACGTTTGAGACGTATCAAGCATCCCAAGCTTAGTTCCTACTCGTCCTCGAGTAGGTAAACGATAACACAAATAATTTCTGAAGTGACATGCTACCAACATAATCTTGATCAACATTATTGTAAAGCATATGAGATGAATGGAGTGATCTGAACAAAAGATTGCTAACAAAGATAATGACTAAGCAAATGAATCATATAGCAAAACTTTTTATGAATAGTACTTTCAAACAAGTATCAATAAGACTTGCATAAGAGCTAACTCATAAGCAATAAATTCAAAGTAGAATGCATTGAAGCAACACAAAGGATGATTAAGTTTCAGCAATTGCTTTCAACTTGTAACATGTATATCTCATGGATATTTGTCAACATAGAGTAATATAACAGGTGCAATAAGTAAACATGTAAGAATCAATGCACACAGTTAACACAAGTGTTTGCTTCTAAGATAGAAAGAAGTGGGTAAACTGACTCAACAATAAAGTAAAAGAATGGCCCTTCGTAGAGGGAAGCATGGATTACTATTTTTGTGCTAGAGCTTTTGTTTTGAAAATATAGAAACAATTTTGTCAACGGTAGTAATAATTCATATGTGCTATGCATAATACTTCCTACAAGTTGCATGTCTCATGCATAGAGTACTAATAGTGCTCGCACCTTGTCCTACTTAGCTCGGAAAACACGGATTATCATCGCATAACATATGTTTCAACCAAGTGTCACAAAGGGGTACCTCTATGCCGCCTGTACAAGTGTCTAAGGAGAAAGCACGCATTGGATTTCTCGCTTTTGATTATTCTCAACTTAGACATCCATACCGGGACAACATAGACAACAGATAATGGACTCCTATTTTAATGCTTAAGCATTCAACAACAGTTAATATTCTCATAAGAGGTTGAGGTTGTATGTCCAAACTGAAACTTCCACCATGATACATGGCTTTAGTTGGCGGCCCAATGTTCTTCTCTAACATATGCATACTCAAACCATTTGATCATGAAATCGCACTTACTTCAGACAAGACGAACATGCATAGCATCTCACATGATATCCAACAAAGATAAAGTTGATGGCGTCCCAAACATGGTTACCGCTCAACAAGCAACTTATAAGAATTAAGACACATAACTACATATTCATCACCACAATAGTTTTTAAGCTATTTGTCCCATGAGCTATATATTGTAAAGGTAAAGAAATGAAATTTTAAAGGTAGCACTCAAGTAATTTACTTTGTAATGGCAGAAAAATACCACATAGTAGGTAGATATGGTGGACACAAATGGCATGGGTTTTGGCTCAAGGTGTTTGGATGCACGAGAAGCATTTCCTCTCAGTACAAGGTTTGGGCTAGCAATGTTGTTTGAAGCAAACACAAGTATGAACAGGTACAGCAAAACTCACACAAGAACATATTGCAAGCATTATAAGGCTCTACACTGTCTTCCTTGTTGTTCAAACACTTTACCCGAAAATATCTAGACTTAGAGAGACCAATCATGCAAACCAAATTAAACAAGCTCTACGGTAGTTCTTCATTAATAGATTAAACTACATGATGCAAGAGCTTAAACATGATCTATGAGAGCTCAAACAATTGCCAAGTTGCCAAACCATATGCAACATTTTCTGATTCCAACCAAATAGCAATTTAACGAAGCAATTTCAGCCTTCGCCATGAACATTAAATCACAATTAAGAACACAAGTGTTCCATATGAAAAAGCGGAGCGTAATATCTCCAATATAAGAATGGTGGGATCCAACTTTATTCAAACCAAAACAAAAATAAAAACAAACCGACGCTCCAAGTAAAGAACATAAGATGTGATGGAATAAAAATATAGTTTCACTAGAAGTGACCTGATAATGTTGTCGATGAAGAAGGGGATGCCTTGGGCATCCCCAAGCTTAGATGCTTGAGTCTTATTAAAATATGCAGGGATGAACCACCATCCCCAAGCTTAGACCTTTCACTCTTCTTGATCATAGTATATCATCCTCTTCTCTTGACCCTTGAAAACTTCCTCCACACAAACTCAAGCAAACTCATTAGAGGGTTAGTGCATAACCAAAATTCACACATTCAGAGGTGATACAATCATTCTTAACACTTCTGGACATTGCACAAAGCTTCTGAAAGTTAATGGAACAAAGAAACTCATTCAACATAGCAAAAGCGACAATGCGAAAAAAAACAGAATCTGTCAAAAATAGAACAGTCCGTAAAGATAAATCTAGAAGGGGCACTTAACTTGCTCAAATGGAAAAACTCAAAACTAATGAAAGTTGCGTACATATATGAGGATCACGCTCGTAAATTTGCAGATTTTTTAGATTTTTTTAGACTTAGAATTCGTGACAGTCGTGACAACTTGTGCGCAGTCCAAATCTATCATCAACTTTAGCATGGAAACTTTACTTGGCATAAAAACATGATAAGGAGAGGTTGCTACAGTAGTAAACAACTTTCAAGACTCAACAATACAGTAAATAAAATAAAACATGGGTTATCTCCCAAGAAGTGCTTTTCTTTAACGCATTTCAGCTAGGCGCAAAAAGTGCAAATCAAGTATTTTCAAGAGATGATGCATCAACATTATTACCAGGGGTGTCAGGGGTTTCCTCAACAATACATGTTATCTTATCTATGTAAGTTTCAGAGGCTCCCTTTTCATTAATCTTAGGCTTGCTATTCTCATCAAATAAATTTTCGGGAACAATCCAATCATAATTCTTTTCTAGTGCCTCGAGCATTCCTACAAGCTTGCAGGGTATTGATGTCTTAATATCCCCTCCATCACTAATATTATTAGTGTACTTTATCCTATCAATGTCCATCTTTTAAAGGGTACTAGCAAAGTTGGTGTAAGAACCAAGCATTTTATATTTAGTAAAGACTTTTCTAGCCTCTCTTGCTACACCACCAAATTCTTTTAGAAGAGTTTCTAAGATAAAATCTTTCTTTTCTCCTTCCTCCATATCAGAGAGTGTAAGAAACATATGCTGAATTATAGGATTGAGATTAACAAATTTAATTTCCAACATGTGTACTAGAGAAGCAACAGCAATTTCATAAGTAGGAGCAAGTTCTACCAAGTGTCTATCTTCAAAATCTTCAGCTATACTAACATGAGTGAAAAAATCTTCTATATTATCTCTTCCAATTATAGACCCTCGGCCTACCGGTATGTCTTTTAGAGTGTACTTAGGAGGAAACATGATGAAATAAACAAAAGTAAATGCAAGTAACTAATTTTTTTGTGTTTTTGATATAGAACTAGTAAACAAGACAGTAAATAAAATTAAAGTAAAGCAAGACGAAAACAAAGTAAAGAGATTGGAAGTGGAGACTCCCCTTGCAGCGTGTCTTGATCTCCCCGGCAACGGCGCCAGAAATTTAAGCCTTGATGCGCGTAGATATACACGTCCGTTGGGAACCCCAAGAGGAAGGTATGATGCGCACAGCGGCAAATTTCCCTCAGTATGAAACCAAGGTTATCGAACCAGTAGGAGCCAAGAAGCACGTGAAGGTTGTTGGTGGAGGAATGTAGTGCGGCGCAACACCAGTGAAACCGGCGCCAACATGGAACCTGCACAACACAATCAAAGTACTTTGCCCCAACGTAACAGTGAGGTTGTCAATCTCACCGGCTTGCTGAAAATAAAGGATTAAACGTATCGAGTGGAAGATGGTGTTTGTTTGCAAAGAACAGTAAAAACAGAGATTGCAGTAGAATGTATTCAGATGTAAAAGAATGGACCGGGGTCCACAGTTCACTAGAGGTGTCTCTCCAATAAGATAACTAACATGCTGGGTGAATAAATTACAGGTGGGCAATTGACAAATAAAGATTCAATACATATCAACGATGATTACTATGTAATTTAATCAGGGCATTACGACAAAGTACATAGACCGCTATCCAGCATGCATCTATGCCTAAATAATCCACCTTCAGTTATCATCCGAACCCCTTCCGGTATTAAGTTGTAAACAACAGATAATTGCATTAAGTATGGTGCGTAATGTAATCAACACAAATATCCTTAGACAAAGCATCGATGTTTTATCCCTAGTAGCAACAACACATCCACAACCTTAGAACTTTCTGTCACTGTCCCAGATTCAATGGAGGCATGAACCCACTATCGAGCATAAATACTCCCTCTTGGAGTTACAAGTATCAACTTGCCTAGAGTCTCTACTAGCAACGAAGAGCATGCAATAACATAAACAACACATATATGATATATGATAGGTTGATTTCGTCCAATTCCGAGAATATTTCCTTACTAGGATTTCTGAAACCAAAAACAACAACTGGCGCTTCGGCATCTTGTTAATAGGTTAGTGCCGGAAAATGTATAATAATGCTGTAAAGTATGTATAAAACATTCAAGTATTCTAATAAAAGTAGCATGGAACATAAGAAATTATAGATACGTTTGAGACGTATCAACAACACATATATGATAGATTGATAATCAACTTAACATAGTATTCTAGATTCATCAGATCCCACCAAACACAACATGTAGCATTACAAATAGATGATCTTGATCATGTTAGGCAGCTCACAAGATCTAAACAATGATAGCACAAGCGGAGAAGACAACCATCTAGCTACTGCTATGGACCCATAGTCCAAGGATGAACTACTCACGCATCAATCGGAGACGGGCATGATGATGTAGAGCCCCTCCGGTGATGATTGCCCTCTCCGGCAGTGCCGGAGGCGATCTCCGAATCCCCCGAGATGGGATTGGCGGCGGCGGCGTCTCTGGAAGGTTTTCCGTATCGTGGCTCTCGGTACAGGGGTATTCGCGACGAAGGTTTTAAGTAGGCGGAAGGGCAGGTCAGGGGCGCCACGAGGGGCCCACACCATAGGGCCGCGCGGCCAAGGCCCAGGCCGCGCCGCCCTGTGGTCTGGCCACCTCGTGGCCCCACTTCGTTATCTCTTCGGTCTTCTGGAAGCTTCGTGGAAAAATAGGACCCTGGGCGTTGATTTCGTCCAATTCCAAGAATATTTCCTTACTAGGATTTCTGAAACCAAAAACAGCAGAAAACAGCAACTGGCGCTTCGGCATCTTGTTAATAGGTTAGTGCCGGAAAATGTATAATAATGTTGTAAAGTATGTATAAAACATTCAAGTATTGTCATAAAAGTAGCATGGAACATAAGAAATTATAGATACGTTTGAGACGTATCACATATCCTATCCTCGGTAAGAAGCTTAAACGGCCATTTACCTAGAAGGGCTGAATTCTTGACTTCGAGGTCATGAACTCCAAGCCCTCCTTGCTCTTTGGGACTATAAACTATACTCCATTTAACCAATCGATATTTCTTTTTCTCGTTGTCCCCTTGCCAAAAGAATCTGGATCGATAATAATCGAGTTTATGCAGTATTCATTTTGGTACTAGGAAGAATGATAACATATGCAGTACCATGTTTGTCAGTACTGAATTAATTAGTACCAATCTTCCTCCCAGGGACAATAATTGGCAGTTCCAACTACTAAGGCGCTTTTGTAATCTTTCTTCCATATTTTTCCATTCATCAATTGTGAGTCTTCGATAATGAATCGGAATACCCAAATAGCGAATAGGAAACTGGCCTTGCCCACAACCAAACAACTCTGCGTATAAAGTCGTATCGTTTTGGGCATCACCGAAGCAAAACAACTCACTTTTATGGAAATTGATTTTTAATCCCGATAACTGCTCAAAAGCCGCCAAAATTAATTTTAGATTGCGAGCTTTTTCGAGATCATGATCCATAAAAAGAATTGTATCATCGGCATATTGAAGGATAGATAAACCACCATCTACCAGATGTGGAATCACCCCTTCAATTTGGCCTTCAGACTTGGCCCTCTCTATCAGATCGCCAGCATATCCGCTACAATGTTAAACAACATTGGAGACAACGGATCCCCCTGGCGTAACCCTTTTCATGTCTGGAAATAGTGTCCGGTGTCATCATTAACCCGGATTGCCACACTTCCTCCATACACAAAATCGTTGATAAGAGCACGCCACTCAGGAGAAAAACCTTTCATCCTAAGCGTCTGCTGAAGGAAAGACCACTTGACCTTATCGTAGGCCTTTTCAAAATCGAATTTTAAAATAACCCCATGTAATTTCTTAGTGTGCATTTCATGTACTGTCTCATGCAGAACCGCAACTCCATCTAGGATATTCCTTCCTTGCATGAAAGCGGTCTGTGATGGACGAACAACATGATCGGCTACCGTATTAAGTCTAATGGTGGCCACTTTCGTGAAAATCTTGAAACTTACGTTTAAAAGGCAAATAGGTCTATATTGTTGAATCCTTTCTGCCTCATTAACTTTCGGTAACAAGATTACTTCACCAAAATTTAGACGAAATAATTCTAGTTGTCCCATGTGCAAGGCACTGAACAGAGCTAGAAGGTCCGGTTTAATAGTATCCCAAAAAGTTTGGTAAAACTCAGCTGGAAACCATCTGGACCCGGTGCTTTATTACGTTCCATTTGGAAAATTGCCTTCTGAACCTCTTCCTCTGAATAAGGTGCAGTCAGAAGACCATTTTCCTCCACAGAAACTTGGGGTATGTCGTCCGTTAAGTCCTCGTTTAAAGAAAAACCAGTTTCCTCCGGAGGACCAAACAGACCTTTATAATAATTCGTAATGTATGATTTGAGTTGCTCATGGCCTTAAATCACCCCTTCATCTTGTACCAGAGAATGAATACGCTTTTTCTGATGTCTCCCATTGGCTACACCATGGAAGTATCGCGTATTTGAATCTCCTTCCAGTATGAATTGGGCTTTGGAACGCTGATACCATTTGAGCTCCTCTTCCCTAAGGAGACTCGCTATCTGCGCATTGGATTGATTCTTAAGTTCAATTTCTTGCATAGACAGCGGTCTAACCTCAGCCAAAGCCTCCAGCTCATCAATCACAGTTGATAAGCGAGCCTTCTCTTTTTTTAAAATACCAATCATATGGGCAGCCCAACCAGAGAGATGTTTGCGCATAGCCCGCATCTTATTGTTCCATCTCAAAATTGGAGTGCTACCCCCGACCGGTCTCTCCCAAACCGTCTTAACCATCTCATGAAACCCCTCACGGTGTAACCAGCCAAGTTCAAACTTGAACGGCCGTTTACAAACAGGTCGAGGGTTCCCTGTAGTTAAGAGGATAGGAGCATGGTCAGACAATCTTTCAATACGTTCTAGTGCAAAACATGTTCTAGATAGCTACATATAGAAACCCTAAAGGCTTTTATGCCGTTTCTGTTGCGATCGGGCCATGGTCGATATGCTAGGTGCGCCTGTTCCATATGTACTCAAGATTTTTCTTTCTTTCCTGCCACATGATCTCAACGATGGAGTATGCTACTACTCTGTCCGACAGCCTGCTCATCAGCTCATGTCCATGTACATGAAATTTGTGCATGTAATACATCACAACACCATTTTGCATGTTACGAATTATTTCCTAGACGAAACATACCCAATGCTTGCAATGTTATCGTGCATGTCTTTGTGCACATATTATTGTAGTGATCCATGCGCTCTAACTTGAATGCAGTGTGCGGAGAAATACAAAAACAAACCAACTTGAACCCACACATGCATATGATATGTTTACTGACCCCGTTTCCCAAATAAAAAGTTCATTGACGTAGAGACATGAAGTGCATCCATGAAATGTTTAGATGCTCCTTTGATTCATAGGAATTTTATAGGAATTGTGTAGGATTTCAATCCTATAGGAAAATTTTCTACACATGTTGTTTGATTCATAGGAACATATCCTATAGAAACAAATCCTATAGGAATCTTGTAGGGTAAATCCTATAGAAAAAAACATGAGGTCATAACTCATGAAAAAATTCCTTTGCTACAATCAAACACAACTCATCTTCCCATAAGATTCAAGTAGCCATGACATTTCAATCCTATACTTTTCATATTCCTGTGATTTTCCTATCCTATAAATCAAAGGAGCCCTACTGAGTAAGATATAATTGTATAATTATATGTCGGATTGTGGTGCATCCATGGAATATGTGATATATGTGACTTACATCCACATTAACTTGTATAAGGATAGTACATGACCATGTTACTCTTGAACTGTATGCTTCATATTTAATTCATATTGATAGGAAATTGTACTATGAGAAAGCCCATTGTACCCACCACGCCTTATACAACAACACTAACATTCAGAGCAACATGTCCTCATTATCAATCCTTCAATATATATACCAGTCATGTCCAAGTTGTCTATTAATATATAAGCATCCACTATGATATGTGTGGTTGAAAAATCACTACAAACAAAGTAGATGGAGCAAGTATCGGGCGGTCCATGTAGTGATAGAATCACGTATATGATGCACCTAGTGTTTCAATTCATCTTGTCGGAATTGTAGGCATTGGGAAAAAACTAGATAGTGCCCAAATGCACAAGTGAAATTACTTGTTTACATGTATGTCGTTTCACGAGCAATAGTTTAGGCAAGACCAACCGAAATGTAGTTTGAGCCTTTTTTACACAACTTGGAGTCTCCTCAGATGAAGAGACACATTGGCATTTTGTGCAATTCTTGTCGTGAGTCGCCCTTCGAGTGGAGCACTGAGTCGCCCAGGCATGTTCATCGATTGTTTTCATGGAAACGCTACTTTTTTTATTCTAGTAACTTGTAACACTGATAGTTTCCTAGACTGAGGGAGACCGGAAATAAGTCCACCAGAACTTGCATATGTTATTTTTACGTGTAAGCGTATGTCATATTTTGTCTATTTCTTACAGGTGCGAACATGTATAAAATATATGTTGAAAGTGCAAAATCTCCTTGTTATGATTTTGTATGTTTGTTGACAACACTCGAATATTTTTGACCGTGTGCAAAGTGCATAGGTATTTTAATTGAGCACAAGATGGCTGCTAACCCATAAAAAGTATGAAGATCTTCGTCAAAGTGTTAGTCTGTTCGCTAGGCCTAGATGTTAGTTTTCAGTTTTGTGTGTGTGTGTGTGTGTTTGGAACAATGGAGAAGGAGGAAGATGCCTAGAAGATGCCCCAAGATGCTACAAAGTTCAAATTTTCAGGGGGCCAAAATGTCCGGCCTGGCTCCAGCCACATTATTTGGGCCCCCACCAAAACTGTGCCAAGTTGAAGGAAGCAACTGAGGGGGGAGGGGAATGTTTGGCCCGAACATGAACAAAATATCCGGCCTTATCTCCCCCTCCCCCACACACACGCCAAGGAAAAAAAGCTAGCTCCGAGTAGGGGTGGAAAGTGGGCTAGAGATACTGCCTCGAAAACTATATCTACCACGCCCCATATACTCAAGATTTTTCTTTCTTTCCTGCCAGATGATCTCAACAATGGAGTATGCTACTACTCTGTCCGACAAGCCTGCTCATGTCCATGTGCATGAAATTTGTGCACGTAATACATCACAACACCATTTTGCATGTTACGAATTATTTCCTGCTCGAAACATACACAATGCTTGCAATTTTATCGTGCATGTCTTTGTGCACATATTATTGTAGTGATCCATGCTCTTTAACTTGAATGCAGTGTCTGGAGAAATACAAAAACAAACCAACTTGAACCAATCATGTCCACACTAGGGTGTCAAGTGAGATCCCACTTATAGTACACTAGACCATTAAGGCGCGCGTTGCTGCGCCCGCCCATTTCCTTAATTTTATAGAACTTGATAAAAATATCCGCTAGATTTTCGATTGTTCGAATATCTAGAAATATGATTATAGTTAAATTAAAATTCCTTTTATAAGATCCATATGATCAACAGTCTCTAATGTACCTTGGGATCAATTCAATAAGCTAGTGACAAAAACATTCTGGTAGCAAAAAGATCAAATTTGAAGCATAGCCACAGGGTAACATTTGGAAAGAAGATTTATTATTTATTCTGCATTGTGCATTGCTTTTGTGTATTTGATTATTTGTGCTGTCATGTGCCTGCAAGAGATACAATATAAGTGCATGAAAAAAGCATGAACCTTCCAAGCGAAAGGAGATGTATTATGACATCTGATTTGAACCATAAAGCTGACAAAGAAATAGGCTTTGTATCAATAACAAAAGATGAGATCATGTTGCTCCGCTAAATGTCAAATCCCTGTGACACAATTCATATTTAGAACATGTAATACTCTCAGAGTTCTATTTGAAATAACTAAATGAAATGGAAAAACGATGCATGGAACCTTTAAGCTGATCAATTTTAATCCAGTGACACAAAGTGCAATTTTAACACAGTCGCTCTTTAATGTATCATCAAGGATATTTCAATGGACTGGCCATACAAGTTCTCTTTTTCTTCATAGAAGTCCATTCAAGAGGGATAAAACACCAGCTATTCATCTTCTATATCCAAATAGATATCCCTGCTACCTATTTTTTCCAGTTCCTACAAAGCTAGAGACAGTAGCATCAGTGCTATGGATAGGCATATATGCAAACAACTTGTTTGGAAGCAAAGTTTTTTGTACTCAATACTTAGAACAAAAGGTCCATTTATATGCCGTAGCCAAATTCAACCATACTTTCTTATAAATAAACATGACATGAAAAAAATATAAAATCACGAAGGTCCTAAAAGTGTAGGTTTTTTTTGTTAGAAAAAAAATAAGTGTGGAAAGCACACAGAACAGAGGGTATTATTTCAAACTCCAAAAGTTCACAATTTGATGATGCAGTTCAGTTAATAAAATGCAATGTAAATTTAAGGATGACTCTATTATGACATGTGATTTGAAGCATAAAGCTGATAAAGAAATTGGCTTTGTATCAATAATAGCAAGAGATAAGATCATGTTGGTCTGCCAAATGTCAGTTCCATGTTTTTGAGTCGTTGTATAGTCTCTAAGTCGTTTTCCAAAAATCACAGCGACTCGTGACTATACAGCAACTTATGGCAACAATATAGACTTTCATCGGCTATACACTGAGTCACAGCGTTGATGACTCACTTTTGAGTCGCGACGCAAAACCATGGTCAGTTCCATGTGTGACACAGTTCATATTTGGAACATCTAATACTCTCATAGTTATATTTGAAATAACTACATAAAATGGACAAATGATGCAGGGAAACTTTAAGCTGGGCAATTTTAATTCAATGACACAAAGAGCAATTTTAACATAGTCGCACGTTTAATGCATAATCAATGATATTTTAATGGACTGATCATGCATGTTTTCACTGCTTCAATGAAGTCCATTCCAGAGGGAAAAAACACCAGTTATTCATCCTCTATTTGCAAATAGATACCACCCGCTCCCTATTTTTTTCTAGTTCCTACAAAGCTAGAAACATTAGCATCAGTGCTTATGAATATGCATATGAAAACAACTTGTTTGGCAGCAAAGTTTTTAGTACACAATACTTAGAACAAAAGGTCCATTTATATACTGTAAGCAATCTATTTATTAGCCAAATTAAACTATTATTTCTTATAAACAAAAAATGACAAAAAAGATAAAATCACAAAGGTGTGTAGGTTTTTGTTGTTGTCAAAAGCAATTTAAGGGTGGAAGAAGCACGGAACAGAGTATTATTTCGAACTCCAAAAGTTCACAATTTGATGATGTAGTTCAGTTAATAAAATGTAAAGTAAATTTAAGGTTTGTAAAAGGTAATTGAATCAGTGGTTACCTTACATAATTGATTTAGAAGAATGTCAAGAGGCAAGTATTGGTGCGGGAGTTTTGTGAAAAGTAACGACTTTCAGGGGGTGCTGCCAACTTTAACGAACTACCTCAGAAGCAAAAAAAACATAAAATCCTTCAAAATGTATCATCAAAGTATGAGAGTGGGGCCTTCCGTCAATAAAAAGGTATAAATGTGGCCAACAAGATCCGAATATACAAAAAAATGAAGTTTGGTTTTCAAAGTAGAACATTACCTTGTTGTCAGCAACGAGCTCATCGAATGGTTTGAACGGTATAACTAATGGTCGCTGAAATCTTATCCACACCCTATAAGTCAAATATACCAAGAATTTACAATGTACAGAATCATGAAATGCTGAACAAAAGTACATGTCAGATAAAACTTTCAGGATACATGAACATTTAGTCAAACAGCCAATTAAATAAAGCAAAATTTACAATTCGGAATTAGATCGAGCTTACTAAAGTAGGGTATTCTTAAAGGGGGAATTTGAAAAAAGAAGATGGGCACACATATATGTTTGTATATTTTCATATGACCAATAAAGCTAATGCGTGAATAGCAGGTATGAAACTGTGGGTGGTACATGAAATTTTTATTGTTCCAAATTAACCTTATAATAGCCGGGCCATTCGGAAAAGAAAATTGCTGAGAGCTCAGTCAATAAACCAACAATAAAACCGTAGAAATGTTGATAAGAGAGGTGCTTTGGCATGAGAAGGAAAGAACAATATCAACATTCAGAGAAGTAGGGTGTAACAACAATGGATTTTGGATGAATACCTTCGGAATCAGGGAGGTCGATGAGGATAGGTCCCCGTGAGAAGTTGGATCCCATGGTGGGATGCTTGCCACGCAGTTAGGTTTTTGTGACGGTAAGAGCCTTTGCGTCATCAGATAAACGAGGGTACCGCCATGCTTGGAGGAACGAGGCTGGTAGGTCGGATGGCGCGGAAGGGGTGGCAGCCACCGCCTTCCCTTTTGCCATGGCGAGAAAATCCATCGAATCTCCTTTGATGTCACCGCCACCTGAGTGTCTCTAGGATAGAACATTGGGTTAACTGGATGAGAAGACGAAACGAGGAGAGCAGCATGGCCAGCATCGGGTGAGAATATAAGTATCAAGTGCAAAATGAGAAATCACATATGCTCTGAACAGGAAAGCGCTTGCAGAATGAATGGTCAAAATATTTGAAAAAAATCATGTCACCTATAAGTTTACAATGAAAAACATAGCATCAAATACTTCACAGGCGACATGGCACAATTTGGCCCTAACCTATTTAAAGATCATATTGTTGTCTTCCTATGGCTTAAATATTAATCAAACAATGCAGCCTGGTCCAAAAGGTAAAATGGCACTTTTTATTAGGCTGACAATCAAGAGTGAACATGATCTTATAACCTACTTAAAAAAATTCATTATCCTTTTGATGCTAGCGGCATGTAACTATTACTAATCAGGTAATCCAAACACCTGGAAAATATTGTGATTAACAATATGTTCCAACAAACTAATCATCTGATCCATGTTGTTAATCACCCTTATTCCATGGACCAGATGTCGAAGATGGATCCATGGGAATATTTATTGTTCAAATCATGTAGTCATTCACGAAAGAAAATTAGCAACTCTCAAATAGAACAAACCAATTTTTCATACAACTTATCTCGGTTTACCCGATGAAGCATGCATCATAACCAACTGCACCAAACCATCATTATGAAAAGCTGCAACTCGTAAAATCTGGGAACAACTTGTCTGACTTTGCCCCATGCAATACATTTGAATATAGAAATAAATCTTGTTGAAAATTTTCAAGTGAATAATTCGTGGAAATAGTGCCAAAGAATAATCTAGTGACATTTACCAACAATGTTTCACACACACTGTTATTTAACAGTGTTCACTTAATGTATGACCATTATTTACCTACTGGAAAAACTCCTTCCATCTTGATATAAGAGTTTTTCAATTTGGCATTTTTTATGGTTTGAAGAAACTTCAAGTATTAGAATTAGCATATATATCTGGTGTGGAACCGTAGAGTGCAAATACAGTGCAGATGCTTTCAGTACTCTCAAACCGTTCAACTATATTGAACAATTGTAGCACAGCTAGATTTTTCTTTTCCAATCAGCAACACGAATCAAAGCTGAGAACAGCGCAACAATCAAGTGTATCATAGGAGGAGGGGCTGTAGAGGTCATGTATCAATTACACCTCATCATCCTCGAATATTTTTTGAAAGAGCCAAGAAGTCACCATCTTATATATCTTCCTTTCATGTATCAGGCTATCAGTAACCTAAGACGGCTAGGATTTCTTATATGTAGCTTCCATATGCTTCTCTACACAAGCCAAGTAAGAATTCTAACTCCAGCTAGCGTTTGGGAAAATTGTTATATGTAGCTCCTATAGATAGGTTGAGTAAAATTTCATACATAAGAAAATTGTTCCACTTGATCTTCTTCCCACAACGTTATCTTGAAAGTGTGTTCCTGAGCTGCAAAATCGTAATTCCTTGTTATATCCTATATGATGCTGCAAACACATTAAGATCTATAAATGTCACAGATAGAGATAGAGCAACCTATCCTAGATCTATGACCGAGACAAATATGAATTAGACCGTTGTCCAAATACCAAATATGAACAGAGCATAAGTTTATTTATTAATTCAGTAACAACGATCTGCAGCCTTATTGCACTTACCTCAAACAGCTTATCTACATATATATAGAAGTTGCAGCACAGATCGTCAATCTAAATTTTAAATTGCTAGAGACTTAATAGCTGGAAGAAACACCATTCGATCAGTGACTTTCAGAATAGGTAAGGTAAAATAAGAATTATGTTGGAGAAAATGGAATACAGAATCGTATGTACCTTGCTGCTAGGAATATTGATTCAAAGCAGAGATAAAAGCACACTGTGAATCTGTGATGAATTTCAAAAGGCTTCCAGGGGGGCGCACTTCTAAAAAAATTGCAGTAAAGCATGCATCATCGCGAAACAATGAATATCCCTACATGATTATGGCTCAGATGTGGTGAGACAAAGGAGATTCAGAGAAGTACGGTGTGACAACAATGGATTTCGGATGAATACCTTCGGAACCAGGGAGGCGATGAGGATAGGTCCCCGTGCGACGTCGGGTCCCCGGACCGCTGCCGGTAGCCACATTGTCTACGGTAGCTCGAACATGCTCCGCCACGAGCCCACAACGAGGTAGCGCTGATCTTCATTGTCGCCACCGGCAGTGCTCCGGGTCGTCACGTGGACGGCAATGGCATGTGCGTCGTCCTCCCCGCCGACGCGCTAGATACATGGCCGAGCATCGCAGAGATAACCAAACATGTGTGGTGGACGGCAATGACATGTGCCGCCTGTGAATCCATCGTCGCCACTAGCAGGTCAATCGCAGCTGTTAGAGATATATTTGGTATAGGTATATTTGGTAGTATATGATTTGTAATCATCTTCTGCCTTATCTCTAGGATAGCCTTCTTGGCTCCCAAGACTTGTACCCCTATATATACTCGCCCGAGAGGCTCAATACAACATCTATCATATTCCGCATATCTCTCTCCCTCTATCCTTCAACATGGTATCAGAGCGGCACGCTCCTTGACCTAGCCGCCACCCAAGCTTCCGCGCCGCGCCGCCCCCGGGGAGGTCGATCTACTCCGGGGGCCGCGCAACCCGTATGAGGGTTCGTCCGCCGATCCGTTGATCCGCTGCCCTCGAGTCCTTTTTTTCCAATCCGTAGATTGGTTTTCTTTTTGCTCCGCCGGTCGCTCGACCGGCGTTTTCTTTTTGGTTTACCGATCATTGATCGGATTGAGTCGCCCATCGCCGTCGTCCTCTTGCGCCTCTACTCCGACAACGGCATCGACCTGCACCGGCCATCAACCGCACGGCACAGCCGCACGCGCCGCACACGGGGCGCCCCTACGTGCATCGCAGCAGGCTGTTCTTGCTCGCGCGGTCTCCATCGCCTGTCTGTCTTCGTCGCCATCGACCGGGACTTCATCGACAACGCCGCCATCGACTCCGATCTGCGCGTCGTCCACGCCATGGCGCATATCGTGCCGCCGTCGGTCTGATCAACCGACCCCGCGCACGTCAACGCCAAGCACGTCCCCGAGCACGCGCCTACCACCGATCGAGCATCGGGTTGCCGCTGCGTCGCCCCTTCGGGTCGCAGCGCCGCCGCTTTTGGTCCACGCTGCTAGACAACGACGCGCCTTCTGAGGCGCGTACGTCGCTGGTGGCGTCCCGCCGCTGCACCGACTCGCGCCCTGCAGCTACGCCGGCCCCTCAGGCCGTGGCGTCGCCGCACGCGGTCACCTTCGCCGTCCCCCGCGCATCGACGTCCGAGGCCACCACAGCGCCGCCCCTTCGGCGCGGGTCGCCTCCGTCTGCGCATGGTCTTCGTCACGCCGCTGGGTCTCCCTCGCCTACTTCGTGTACCGCCGCCGCGCCCCCACCCCAGGTCGCCGCTGGGCTCGCCAACCTCTTCAGGTCGCGCTGGGCTCGCCGACCACCGCAACGCCCGTCTAGGCGTCCAGCATGACCACCCCTGGTCACCGCTGGGTTAGCCGCCTTCTACGTCTCCAACTGTCTCGACTTCGTCGCCCGTGTCATCGCCTCGTCCCCGTCTACACCACCTGCTACTCTACTTCGAGAACCGCGGGCAGCGTCGGCATCTCTCCGTCGATCTGCGACCGCGACGCTTCCGGAGGCCTCCTCTGCTAGTCCCTCTGACATGGCGACAAGTTCATGACGGTCCCTGCCCCTCGCATGCCCGGTACTGGCAACACCGGAAGTGCCTTCATCCCCGACACGTTCCCGAGTCTGGCAAACTCGCGCCGGACGTCTCGTCTTCATCGGCTTCGACAACGTCTTCTTCGGCATCGCCTCTACGACTGCCTCGACCGCGTCACCGCCGAGTTCTTCTATGCGTACTCGGTTCTGGCAAAACCAGAGTATGCCTTCGTCCCCGAAGTGCGCCTAGTTCTGGCAAAACTATGGTTGCACTTCGCCCTCGACGGCTCGGACTGCATCGACTTCGGCATCGACAACCTCCACGACTGCCTCGACGTGTCTCCGTCACTCTCCTCGCGCACTACGCGCTTGCGGCTACATCGACACCGGCACCCGCCCACGACATCGACCACGGCAATCCCTCGCGCGGCTTCCTCGACCAAGGTTGCAGCACCCACGCTCTCGGCTACCTTGACATCGGCACAAAGGGCTATCACCTCGCATGAGCTCCTCGGCTTCTTCTACAGTCCAAGCATCCGCGACGCGACATCGTCCACGACGCTCACGCTACGACTGCGGGGGAGTGTCAGCCCGTTGGTTCCTACCTTCGGCTTCTCTCCAGTCTGACCGTCCGCGACGCTACTGTTGTTCACGTCACTACCGCTACGACTGCGGGGGAGTGTTAGAGATATATTTGGTATAGGTATATTTGGTAGTATATGATTTGTAATCATCTTCTGCCTTATCTCTAGGATAGCCTTCTTGGCTCCCAAGACTTGTACCCCTATATATACTCGCCCGAGAGGCTCAATACAACATCTATCATATTCCGCATATCTCTCTCCCTCTATCCTTCAACAGCAGCTATCTGGGCGGCCAGAAAGCCTGTCAGTGCTGCCTTCAGCTCCTTTTCGGTTCCATGAAATCCATGATCCCATGGTCCATGAACTGGTGTACTTGGCCTTGTTGTCATCCAGTTCAACTGGGAGATCCGATGACTGCCCTCAGTGACTACAAATCAATTCAAACTTTCAGAGGCGGCATGGTGGTACACTTCTCGACCTCGACTCACGGCCTATCCTTGCGGCACGCCAGCCGGCACCGCGGCACCAGCATGTGGCCGCGCACGTGTGCACCTTCGTCGGCACTAGAGCGTGACCGCTCACGGGAGCACCCTCCACTGCAACACCGCAACAGCCATTACCGGCGACTGCGTCCGCGCCCTGGCATGCACCGTCTACAGCAGGCCCTTGTGCGGCATTCTCGTATAGTCATATATCATGTCTTGCACTGCACATCGTTAACCATCCAAACACTATACTGTGAAAACGTGTTTTATGCCTGGAGTCATCCAAGCAAGTTTCTTCTTGAACGCACTCTAACCGAAAAACTAACTAAAACTGGTTTTGCTCAAAATTCTCCTTAAACTCGTTTTCTAAAAACGAACTCCAAATCCTCCGGATCCAAACAACCACAGCGGGCGCTAGGCTCTTTTTCCTAGCCGTTTCCTTCGATCCATGATCTATCCTGGGATTGTGTTTGGCATCGACCCAAAAGGATGAGTCGGCGCTTGCTCTCTCCTCTCCGAAAACGTTTTCCACTTGTTATCGATCCGAAAACTCTAGAAAAAGGCCGACCTCTGGGAAGGGAATGGACTTGCTCCGCGCTCGACACGTGGGTGAACGTGGGGCGCGCAATTTGCCGGTGGAGTGCCTCCGCGCGCGACACGTGTTGCTTTCTGGTTAGTTTGCGAACCGTCCATTTCTCGTAACGGGCGCGCTTCCCAGTTAACGGGTTTACGGGTACCCGATTCGCGTTTGCCTTTATCTCCGTTTTTCCCTTAGTCTTCTTCTTTCGTCGCCTATCTTCGTGGCTCGCTGTTTCGGCTTGTCGTCTCGTCGGCGGCGCTGCTATTTTCCCTTCTCCTCCGTTGCTGTCGGGAACCTCTCGCAACTCATCGTCGGCGGACTTTTTTCCTGCTCCAGTGGTAAGCGCCGTCGTGTTTTTCTGCCTGCTTAGGGTTTCTAAGATCTTGGTTTTTCCCTTTGATTCGATTAGATCGAATCAGTTTTTCCCTTTGTATTTCCGGGCTGTGAGTTTTCTGGGGAATTAATGGGAGGGAGGTAGCACTTTCAATTGGAAAAATGCGGAAGGCGGATGCAGATGCGTTTTCTCTGAGTAAAGTCGGTACTTTTTTCGTCGATTTCTTTCGCCGCCTCTTGGTTACACACCTTCTGAGGAACATTGCCGTTGATTATGCGGCGCCGGAGTAGCCGCTCCGTTACACATCTCGTGATGACATGCATGTTATTATTTACGGTTTGTTTGTCTTTTTTCTTGACGATTTACCCGCCTTGGAGGAGCCGCTGAGTTTCCCGTCTCGTGTTGACATGCAAATGCGACGATGCTGCTTGTTCTTGTGGTTTCTATCTGTGTATTTTGTTTTAGGGTTTATATGTATCCCACATCGTACCTGAACTAGTTTTAGGGTTGTGCAGTGCTTGTTCATAAGATGGTTTTGTACTTCTGTGTGTTATTATCTAGTACTTGTGTGTCCAGCCTTTTCTGCCGGGACTTGCTTTCCTTTGTCTCTGGTACTTGTTATTGTTTGTCCTTGATACTCGTGTGATAATTTGTTCTGTACCTGTGTAGCTCAGTCTATCGTACTTGTGCACCTAAAATTCTTGTACTTGTGCTCCTATATCTCTTGTACTTGTGCACCTATATCTATCGTACTTGTGCACCTAAAATTCTTGTACTTGTGCTCCTATATCTCTTGTACTTGTGCTCCTATATCTCTTGTACTTGTGCTCCTATATCTCTTATACTTGTACTTGTGCACCTACTTGTATTGTAATTGTGTACTGGTAAATTCATATTGGTCTGTTTTCTATAGTTTTCGTTGTGCTAGTTTTTATCTAGTTGTCTAGTTTCCTTTGGTCTATTTGTTGTAGAGTTAGCGGTACCAAAGGTGCTAGTGTTTCCTTTTTTCTAGAGTTTTCGGTTTGTAAATTATGTTGGTTTCTCTTGGTTTGTTTGGTTGTCGATGTATCTGTGCCAGATGCGCGAATCGTTTTAGAAGTTTAGTGAAGATATGCAATTGCGACGACGTAGGTGGTCTGTGTGGTTTCTCTTGGACTCTTTTTTCGTCGTCCTGTTTTCTCTAGTTTCAAAAGTTATAAGATGCACACATCGTACCTGAACTATTTTTACAGTTCTCCAGTGCTTGTTAAGAAGGTGGTTTGGTACTTCTTTGTGCTATAGTTTTGTAGCTGTGTGTGTGTCCAGCCGTTTGTGGCGGGTACTTGTTCGATTTTGTCTTTGGTACTCGCGTGGCAATTTGTTCTTTAGTTGTTCTCCTATTTCTCTGGTACTTGTGCACCTAATGGTGTTTTAGTTGCATACCCATATAATTGTGTAATTTGTGTTAACAGGTTGGAAAAGATGTCAGAGCCAGGTTTTCACTCTCGTGCGGATATTCCCGACCATCTTCGTGAAGCAGTTGATCGTCACATTTCAGATATGTTTCCTGGTGAAATGCATAATGATGTGAGCTTTTTGTTATGTTTTTTGATTTTTAATTACTGTGTTATTGTAAACTGCATTCTTAATTGTGTTTTTTTTTGTTTACAGTTACGTTGTAAGCTTAAAGAAATGTGGAAGACTTTCTTCACTTCCTCAATGATAAGAATGGGACATGGTCTTGTTGACCAGATGCGTGATATGGTTTCTCTTTTGTCAATTGAGTTGAAAAGGCAGCCATGTACTTGCAAGGGAAAGGAGCCTGAAACTGAAAATGTTGTTGGAGGTAGTTCTATGGCCCAGAAGTATGATGCCTATCCAGACACCGATTCTGATGATTGTCTTGAGCGTTTGGAGCTAACTGAGGAAGAGGATATTCCTGTATCTGCTTTGCATAGAATTTTGTTTGCTGATGTACTTCAGGCTCCTAGGAATTACATTGAAGGGTAACTGTTGGAATTCAATTTTCCATTTATTTTTCATCTATTTTTTTTATAGACTGATGGTTATTCTTGTTGTTTTTAACAATTGCAGTAGTGAGAAAATACTTGAAGTTGGTGGAAAGTCTGTCAGCTGGCATAGTTTCTACCTTGCAATGAAGGGTGGTGGGTTTATGGATCCTTCTGTTATGGATGTTTTTCTTAAGTGCGTTGATGATGGTCTTGATTTCTTATATATTCCAAGTTCTTTGGCGGTACGTCATGTGTATATGTTTTAGATTTTTTTTTAACTAGATATTTTAGCATTTAGTTTTTTAATCATTTTCTTGTTGCTTTTTTCAGCATATCCTTGATGTGGATGAGGCGGACCCTATTCATCTGGCTGCAAGTTTTGCTGAACATGATCTGAAGTACTATAATTTGAATAGGGAAGAGGTATGTTTTGTCTTGTTTTGTTTGACGCTTATGTTTTTTCTATTACAAGTATCTTGGATGCTTTCTTATTTCTCGTGGGATTGTTTATTTTCAAACAGGTCTACATTACTTGTTGCGATTACACCCATTGGTGGGTTATCTTTGTCGACATCCATTTCAGGAAATTTAGAGTGTCTAGCTCACTGGAGTTGACTGAAGCTCAGATGGCTTCTACTGAAAGAATTGTATGGTTTTCGTTGTAATCTAACTAATTAAATAATTATTTACACATGACAGCAATAACTTTTATTTTTTATTGTTTTCAGTGCAAATCATTCAAGAAACTTTACAGTCATCTTCATGGTGTTGAGGGATTAAACATCTCATCGTTCAAGATAAAAGTTTGCGGCACCCCTTCTTGTTCAGAGTAATCGTCTTTTCATAATGTGAATTATGATTTTATTTTATTTACTGTGTTTGGATTTAGTTGTTTTTTTCTTTTTTGTCCATTAGGAGAAGCGCGAGGCGTGACTGTGGTATCTATGCAATGAGGTTTATTTGGATGTTCAAGGCTAATTTTTACCCACATGTATTCAAGGTAGGTAATGTGTTGTGTACATAGTTTTATACTTTTATTCAATAGAATGTAAGGCGGTTTTTTTAGTACCTGTTCACTGTATAATACTACATGTCAATGGTTCTGTTTAGTACTTGTACATCTTGTGTACTTTTCCGTTCGGAGCATGTGCGTTCTGAATTTTTGTGTATTCTTGTTGAAGATAATTAACCATTGTGTTGTTTCGTGTTTTTCAGACTGACATTGAAAGTTTTCGACAGTACTTCGCTGGAATGATGCTCACTTATGATTCTCCTGATTATTTGGCAAGTTTCGTACGCGAACAGATTGAAGAATTCGAAAGTAAGAACTGTTTTACAATGGTTATCCTTTTTTCGTCCAGTGAAGTCAATGAAGTGAACTTGATTGTACAAAATAAGGAAATGAAGTACATAAGAACATTACATATTCATTCCATTGTTTCTATCATATATTCTAAAATATTCCTGTGGCCTCCTCCTTGTGTGATTTCTATTTTTATTGTTCTCCTTTGATATCCTTTGCTCATCTTCGACCTCTGCAAAATAAATATATTTCAAATTTATGTTTAGCTTTTTGGAAAAAGCTTAATATTTACATCAGTAGGTTTTCATAACTGACAAAAGTAATTTCATGGGCACACTTACCGTTTTAATATGTCTTGTGTTCCAAATACTAGATATTCCATGTTACACCTTATTCTTCCGTTGTGGTAGTACATACCGTGCGTGTTTCCTGGAATTCTTGTTCTTTCTGTTGTGTTATTATCATCATTTGTGTGTCTATCTGTTGATTGATCCTGTGCTGTATTGCTTGTATACCTTTGCTGTGATGCTGCTTCCTGTGCTGCTGCTGCTGCTTGTGCTGCTGCCTGTGCTGCTATTTCTGCTTTCAGTGTTTCACATCCTGTTTTGTTGTGTCCTGATACTTTGCAGTGGCCGCATGTTATTTGTCTAGTTTTCTGTTTTTTTTCTGAACCTGGCATCATTCTGTCTCCTCTTTTTGTTCCTCTTCTGTCGGACATTGGTGGGTCACGTAATGTTTCGTTGCTAGCTGTTTCTTCATCGTGTAGTTTTTTGGCTCCTTCATCTTCTCTGATTGCTGCCAGCACTTTTGTTTCCATATCTCGCATACACTGAATCATGACATTATATGCTTTGTCAATTGGGCATGCTTTGTTGCAAAGTTCTGCCATATGGCTCATCACACCGGCAAACTTTAGTGTTTCATCTCCGCAAGTAGCATCTGCGACATTTCCTAATGTTGCGAGTTCCGTGTCTATGTCTTTTCTCCATCTTTGAATCACAAAACTCTCTGGCAAATCACTGATCTCCATGTGAACCATCGCTTTTATCACATGGCAGCAATGTATACCATCCCTCTGCATCTTCTTGCAGGAACACATGAAGTTTCTTTTTTCATCGTCAAATGTGACGTCGAAACACTCCCTTTTGAATTCCATGTGGTCGTAGGATTTCACTATTCTTTTCAGCCGGAGGTGGCGACCAGGTTCAAGAGATCCATCTACCTTGAATGCTGTGTTGTTTGTTATCTCGATCTGGAACTTCTCGAATATGTCATTTGTGAATTGTTCAAGAGCTTGCTTCTCAAACGGGTGTCTTGTTACTGCTTTTGCTGTTTTGAGTGATGATACGAGCTTCTTCTTGTCCAGGGCAGATAAGCACTTGTCTTGTATAACCTCGTATTGTTCTAGGAACATTGTTATTGTGTCTGTGTGCTGGCTATAGCATTTCCACATGTTATTTGTGCTCTCGCTCCTTCCTGTGCTTGATGAGAATGGGAAAAAATTATCCATGAAGTACGCTGGTACCCACCTGTGTCTTATTCTGTATAACTTGCTTAGGTGTTTTTCTCCGCCAGCATTGTAATCCTTTATCACTTTATTCCATCCCATTTCGAACTCAGCTGGTGTGAATGCGTTCTTTGCAACGTACATTAGCATTTCTGACATTCCTGTATTTTTTGCAAAGAAGGTGCTCTCTTTCTGACTCATCTTGGTCACGATGTGGAAGTAGCAGTTCCTGTGGGTTGTAGTCTTTAGAACTGTCTTTATTGCTTTCTTCATTGCTTTGTCTTGATCTGTTATTATTGTCTTTGGTTCTTTTCCACCCATGGCCTGAACAAATGTTTCCAGCACCCATATGAATGTATCTGTTTTTTGATCCTTGAGCAGAGCAACGGCAAACAGTACTGTGGAGCCGTGATTGTTCACCCCAACAATAGGAACAAATGGTAAGCCGTACTTGTTTGTGCTGAAAGTTGTGTCGAAAGATATGTAGTCACCGAAGAGCTTGTAGTTCATTACGCACATTGCGTCCATCCAAAACAGGCTGCGTACTCTTTTTTCACTGTCTATCTCCATGGCATAATAGAAGCCAGGTACTGTTTTCTGGAGTGTCTTGAAGCGTTCCAGGCACTTCTGAATGTCATGGTCCTTTTCAATTTGTTGTTGTTGACTTTTTATGTTGCTTAGATCAACAGCATCGAAGGGTATTCCGCGGAATTTCCCTCTGATTGACCGGAAGATTAACATCATCTTCCTTGGTGGCAGACGTCCCATCTGTAGTAGATGAATTAATCTCCTGTCAAGATCAGTCATCCTTTTGTGACAGTGTGCAAACCTAATGAGATAGTCTGTTGGCTCCAGCGGATGGTTGTGTTCTAAGTGGACCTTCTTGATGTACCAGTATCCATCAAATTCTCTTACAATTATGTGTGCTTTACAGCCAGTCTTCAGTAGTATATTTGTTCTCCTCTGAGATGATGTTTTGGCATCTGTGTTTGTGCATCCTTCCTTGTTACATGTGAATGTTTGCATGTAAATTTCTCCGTTTTTTCCTGATCTCTTGCTGCTGAACTTCTTCACTGCAAATCCTTCCTTTCTTGCATACAGAGCGTATCTGTAGAATGCATCGTCTCTTGTTTTGAAGCGGGCACCTTCCTTTGGTATAGCTGCACTGATAATCTCTTCAACTGCTGGGTAGTCATCTGTGTTGAACATCTTGTCCATTTCTTCTTCCATCTTTGTTGGAGGATCTGGATTTATTTCTGGATCATCATCGTTCAGTTCTTCTTTTGTTTCTTGTTTAGTAGCTTGTTCCTCTGTGGACGAGTTTGATTGTCCTGTGCTGTGTTTCTGCGATGATGAATAAGCTTCCTTTTGACCTGTTTCCTTTGAGGCACTTGTTTCTTCATCGGTACTTCCCATTCCTCTGGTTTCCTGAATTCATAACATTTACATTGTGCATCAGTTTTGTAAGATGGTGTTTCAGAGGTCTATATATTTTAGTGTTTATTTTCCACATATAACACAGCGTGGACTGTTTCAAAAATCAAAATTACGTACCTGGTGATCGATGTTTTTATTTCCCGATGTTTCTGTACATGTGTATGCTTCATATGTTTCCTGTAAATTAAAGGTATACAGTTAATTTTTTTAATGCATTGTTTTAAATGAACTTGATAATTTTAGTGCATACATGTAGTTACTACCTTTGTATTGCTTGTTGTGCTATCACTGGAGTTGGTGTTGGCTGTAGCAAACCTGAAGATAAGTAAATCAAGTAAACTTTATGTTAGATTCCTGGTTTACTGATGTTTCTCCAGAGTGCATAATCATTGTACCTTGCTAATTTTTGCTGGTATTGGTTGCTTTTGTGTTTTCCAGTTATTCTGTTTGTCTGGTATACCATATTTGCTGCTTGGACCTGCATGTTGTTTCATTCCTGCCTGGTTGCTGTAAACCTCCTGCAAATTAGATATAAATTTAATTTTGTCAGGATATTTTTTAATCACAGTTTCTGTTGTCGTCATTGCGAGAAGTGTTGATCAACTGTAATCTACATGCCTTTTTGATGTCTTCTTTGTTTTGTTGAGATTGTTGTCGGGAGGTCTCGTGCTTGTCTACTAGCTTGATCTGTGTGTTGTTGTTGTCGTTGTTGTCGTCAGACATATCATCGTCCTCGATTTCTTTGAATAAACCCTGAGAAATGGATAAATAATTATCAGGATTTATCCTAAAAATGTTTTGACTTTGTACTTTACTTCTATAACCTTTGTTACTTACCTCGTAACTTGATGAGCTTCTTTGCATGTATTTTCCCGCTGGTGTAGCTGAGCTGTTCTGGCTGCTTGTTGCTGACACATAATTATGCTTTCCTGTTTGTTCGTGATGTTTTTGTCTCACATTGTTGCCATCAGCATCCTGTAAGAAGATTGACAGTCAGTAATATTACTATCACAGAAAATAATTAATTTTAATTATATTTGTTAAATTGATTCAATAATATGTACTAATGAATTTTCAGTGGCATATGTATTAATTAATTTTACCAACCTTCATTGTGAAGTTTTGCGATTGATATGATTTGACGTTGCTTGCATGCAGGGAAGGATACTCTCTTGAACAAGCGTAGGAGGGAGCATTCTGATTTATATTCTCAGAGGTTAGCAATTTTTTTCCTTCATCCCTCTATCCAATTCCATTGTTGAGCTGTTGCTGGAAGCTTCTTCCTTCTTTACTTCAATTAGAGATCGTTTAAGGTGAGCACACTGCACTCTGTACTGTGACTCAGCTTGTTTAAGTTTATTTTGTTGCATTTTCTCCTTTTTATTCTTCCATGCGTGTATTCTTGCCTGAAAAAAAATGATTATAAATTTTTGTGTACATGCATGTCAAAAAAAAAGGAATAATAGTTTATTTTGTGTACATTTTAAATGCAGATATATGATCACATTACAAATAAATCACAATAAGGTCATATTATAGGCACAGTACTAGAAGTTGTGTACCTGTTGACATGTGTAAGCTGTTATTGCCTGGAATTGTTTCTAGTGCTTCTTACTACTATGGGCTAGTACTTCTTGAACAACATAGGCACGATAATACTGTTGCTTTTGTTTGACAGCATGGAAATTGTTTTTCCAATCAATTGTTACTAGTACTTGTTAATATGAATAGTTACTAGTAATAGTTAATATGAAATCATTATATGCACAAGTTTGTCTGTTTTCTCCATGCAGTTTTACTAGTACTTGTTAACATGGTGAATTGGTACTTCCCTGTACGACAAAGTTTAGCACTATAGCGTAACGGGGAGGTGCTTGTAAGTAGATTGGATTTTGATAAGTTTTACCATTTTTGCAACTTTTGCCATCTGTTCAGCAGTTAGTGGTATCTTTACTCCAGGTGGCAGCTTGTTCAACCACATTATTTGTTGTTCTTCATCCTTGTTTTGTGGTGCCCATGTTTCATCCATCTTCTCTGATGATTCTTTTTTTTTCCTCTCCAGCCCTGCAGGAGTATGAAATGTTGAAGTTCAAGACTATGAAGAGCAAGCGTGTAAGGTTGAGAAGTTTGAGTGCTACTTTTTGACAAGTATTCAGAAGCAAATGTGCAAGTTTGAATTTACGACTAGTTTTGATGAGTATCCAGTGTTTGAACTTGTTTAGTGCGTGTTTGAGTGGTTAGTCTGTGCCTGTTTGTATTCCAGAATCAACGAGAAAGAAACCTGGTGAATTTACCTATGAGGTTGTTCCGATCAGATGTATTTTGCACTTTGCCTAATCCTGCAGATCTGCGATATCAGCTTCTCTCATCCCTTGTTTGTTCCCTTCTGTTGATATTTTCTGTCCTGCACGTCCGAATTTTGAATCTAAGGAAAAAAAATATTGATGAAAAATTGCGATTCACTGAAGTACATGTTAGTTGTGGATGGGGTTCCAGCTGTCGAGCGAGAAAAATCGGGGCACGGAATAGTACGTTTCAAATCTACGAACGTGGAATTTAGATGTTTACCTTGAGTTCGTGATCGTTCGTCTTCCTTCGTCTTCGTTGGTGGCTTCGTCGTTCCCCTCGTCTGGATCTGGATTTGAATTTTGAATCTGTTGGAGAGAGAGGAGGAGATGGAAAGCGTGATCCTGTTGTCCACCAAAAGTGGACGATTAGTTAAGATTTCTACTTTCGAGATAATTTTTCTCCTGCATTTGTGGGCCAGCATATTTCATTAAATGGGAGTTGGTGTTTCAGTATGACATGTGGGTCCTCCTTGTTCTGATCATTCCTTTTCTTCGTGGATGACATGTGGGACTGTGGATGGGAGGATTTATTCTACTTCACTTTCCCATTTTTCTTCTGTGACGTCCCCGTAATTTTTGGCGTCATTCATTGATCCCGTGAGCCATCTTCTTCCTCCCTCTTGCCCTCTTCGTACGCTTGCGCCCCCCATCTCAGATCTGTTTTTGAAACCTCTCGTCTGGAATGCTTCCTAACCCTATTTATCGTTTGATTTATTTCTTCGATTGTTGAATGTAGGCGGCGGGTTCTCAATAAAGATCCCCGTGGATTTTTCGGCTGGTTTTGTGAGTTATCGTTGTTTTCTCGTAGCCTGCGTTGTTCAATGGATGATGAAGCTGCTGTACCTCGTGATGGTGAAGATGAGGTCACCCCTCAATTATCTGATACGCAGTCTTTTTCCGTTGATGGTACTGAGTTGGTGACTCAGGAATTCATGGTGCGTGACCAGCTTGAGCAGGATAGGATGAGAATGGAGAAGAAAGTATCTGCTACTAATGAAAAAATTGAACAGCACAGATTGAGAAAATCTTGGTTAGTTTATATTGTTTGTTATTCCTATATATGTTTGTTCATGCTTCTGGTTTATTTTCATGTCTTGATCATGTGTTTATTTGTTTTCTGCTTTCCAGTTCTGGATCTATCCCTAATGGTTCATCAGAATTTAGTACAAAACTTAGCCTTCCAAAGTTCATTTCTGTTTGCAAGTCCCTTAGCCCCAAACAAAGGGGTTATGTTGCTGATATAGGTCAAGGATCTCTCCTTGATATTCGTCTTGAAGAGATACCAAGGGCTTTTGTTGCTTGGATTGTCAGCAACTATGTTGCTTCAAAGAGGATGTTTGTCTTCAAAAGTGGCTTTGACTTCGCTTTCAATGCACTGTGTGTCCATAAGGTTTTAGGCACACCAATTGGAGGACGGCGCATTCCTATCAAGTGCAGTGAGCAATTCAGGGATGTCGTTAGGAATCGGTCATGTTGTGAAGGCAGTACCCCAACTATAAATGAGCTAATGAATATGCTGTCTTCTGACTTGGAAGAGGAAGATTTCAAGATATATTGGATGATGTTCTGTATTACTGCATTTCTATGTCCAACGACGTATGAGTGCGTCAGTCCTGACTACCTTTCAGCACTTGAGGGTCCTTCTGAGGAAATCTGCACGTATGATTGGTCTTCAGCAGTGTTTCAGAAACTTTCAGCTTCCATGAAAACATTCGTTGATTGTGGTCTACAGGGTGCTCTCTGTGGTTGCTTGGTTGTTCCTCTGGTTAGTAACTCCTTTAGTTTCTCATCAGCTGCTGTTGTCATGTTATTGATTAATTCTATCTGAGTGCCTGATTTTTTTTTTTTTGCTTTGTTGTTCTTTGTAGATGACTTACTTAGAATATCTTGATATAAAAGTCAAAGAGCTTGCTAGTGTTGTTCCAAGAATTAGCGTATGGGATTCAGTGACAGTTAGTGAATTTGAAAAACTTGACTTGGTTTCTGCGGAGGATGGAACCTATGGCGAAATACCGGTTAGTGTATTTCATTGTCTGATGATGAGCAATACATGTTTTAAAATTTTATGTTTATGTGTTGTCCCTAAACTGTGTTTTTTATTTTTCATTGTGTGTGTTATAATTAGCTGAAGGATGTGAGACGTACTCCGTTTCATCAGAGTGGGTCTTCCACTTTCTGTATTGGAGATCTGCATCCCGGTCTCGAGACGTTTCTTTGCTCCTTTGTGAAGCCTGCGATGCGTCCATTGGTACGTTTATTGTGATGTTCTGTTTTAATTGACATCTGTAGTGTAATGTTTTATAGTTCGAAGCAGTTGTCTGCAATTACTAATTTTTGTTTTTTTTTTTTTTTTTTTTGCAACAGGCTGTTGATGACTGATGTCTACATTCCCCCTCCTTTCCTGTAGACAGTGTTGGGCCTCCAAGTGCAGAGGTTTGTAGAACAGCAGCAAGTTTCCCTTAAGTGGATCACCCAAGGTTTATCGAACTCAGGGAGGAAGAGGTCAAAGATATCCCTCTCATGCAACCCTGCAACCACAAAGCAAGAAGTCTCTTGTGTCCCCAACACACCAAATAGGTGCACTAGTTCGGCGAAGAGATAGTGAAATACAGTGGTATGAATAAGTATGAGCAGTAGTACGGCGCCAGAAAAGTGCTTGCTGGCGTGCAGTTGATGGTAGTAATATTGCGGGAAGTAAACATGCAGTAGTAACGCAGCAGTAGTAACGCATAAAACAGTAACAAGCAGTGATAGCAGTATTTAGGAACAAGGCCTAGGGATTAGACTTTCACTAGTGGACACTCTCAACATTGATCACATAACAGAATAGATAAATGCATACTCTACACTTTTGTTGGATGATGAACACATTGCGTAGGATTACACGAACCCTCAATGCCGGAGTTAACAAGCTCCACAATAATGCTCATGTTTAGGTAACCTTAAGTGTAAGATAGATCAAAAGACTAAACCAAGTACTAGCATAGCATGCACACTGTCACCTTCATGCATATGTAGGAGGAATAGATCACATCAATATTATCATAGCAATAGTTAACTTCGCAATCTACAAGAGATCATGATCATAGCATAAACCAAGTACTAACACGGTGCACGCACTGTCACCTTTGCACACATGCAGGAGGAATAAAACTACTTTAATAACTTTGCTAGAGTAGCACATAGATAAATTGTGATACGATGCACATTGCAATCATAAAGAGATATAAATAAGCACTTCACTACGCTCTTCAACAGTGAATAAGTACTTCGTGAAATATAGCCTAAGAGACCCACACGGTGCACACACTGTCACCTTTACACACGTGGGACAAGGAGTCTCCGGAGATCACATAAGTAAAACCCACTTGACTAGCATAATGACATCTAGATTACAAGCATCATCATATGAATCTCAATCATGTAAAGCAGCTCATGAGATTATTGTATTGAACTACATAGGAGAGAGATGAACCACATAGCTACCGGTACAGCCCCGAGCCTCAATGGAGAACTACTCCCTCCTCATGGGAGCAGCAGCGGTGATGAAGATGGCGGTGGAGATGGCAGCGGTGTCGATGGAGAAGCCTTCCGGGGGCACTTCCCCGCCCCGGCAGGGTGCCGGAACAGAGACTCCTGTCCCCCAGATCTTGGCTTCGCGATGGCGGCGGCTCTGGAACTTTTCTCGTATCGTGGCTTCCTCCGTAAGGGTTTTCGATGCAGGGGCTTTATATAGGCGAAGAGGCGGCGCAGGAGGGTCAACGAGGCGACGACACCATAGGGTGGCGCGGCCAGGGCCTGGGCCGCGCCACCATGTCATCTGGGCCCACCAGGGCCCCCCTCGGCGGCTCTCGGGTGTTCTGGATGCTTCCGGGCAAAATAGGAACCAGGGCGTTGATTTCGTCCAATTCGAGAATATTTCGTTACTAGGATTTCTGAAACCAAAAACAGCAGAAAACAGGAACTGGCACTTCGGCATCTTGTTAATAGGTTAGTTCCAGAAAACGCATAAATACGACATATAATGTGCATAAAACATGTAGGTATCATCAATAAAGTAGCATGGAACATAAGAAATTATCGATACGTTGGAGACGTATCAGCATCCCCAAGCTTAGTTCTGCTCGTCCCGAGCAGGTAAAACGATAACAAAGATAATTTCTGAAGTGACATGCCATCATAAACTTGATCATATTGTAAACATATGTAATGAATGCAGCGATCAAAACAATGGTAATGACATGAGTAAACAACTGAATCATAAAGCAAAGACTTTTCATGAATAGTACTTCAAGACAAGCATCAATAAGTCTTGCATAGGAGTTAACTCATAAAGCAATAATTTAAAGTATAGACATTGAAGCAACACAAAGGAAGATGAAGTTTCAGCAGTTGCTTTCAACTTATAACATGTATATCTCATGGATAATTGTCAACATAGAGCAATATAACAAATGCAATAAGCAAGTATGTAAGAATCAATGCACAGTTCACACAAGTGTTTGCTTCTTGGGGTGGAGAGAGATAGGTGAACTGACTCAACATAAAAGTAAAAGAATGGTCCTTCAAAGAGGAAAGCATCGATTGCTATATTTGTGCTAGAGCTTTTATTTTGAAAACATAAAGAGAGCATAAAAGTAAAGTTTTGAGAGGTGTTTGTTGTTGTCAACGAATGGTAGCGGGCACTCTAACTACCTCATCAACCAGACTTTCAAGAGCGGCTCCCATGAAGGACGTTATCTCTACCAGCAAGGTAGATCATCCCTCTTCTCTTTTGTTTACACATGTACTTTAGTTTAGTTTTTCTTTATTTATGGATGACACTCCTCCCAACCTTTTGCTTACACAAGCCATGGCTAACCGAATCCTCGGGTGCCTTCCAACATTCACATACCATGGAGGAGTGTCTATTTGCAAAATTAAGTTGCTTACTGATGAATCAGAGCAAAACATGTGAAGAGAATTATTAATGAAAGTTAATTAATTGGGGCTGGGAACCCCATTGCCAGCTCTTTTTGCAAAATTATTGGATAAGCGGATGAAGCCACTAGTCCATTGGTGAAAGTTGCCCAACAAGATTGAAAGATAAACACCACATACTTCTTCATGAGCTATTAAACATTGACACAAATCAGAGGTGATAAATTTTGAATGGTTTAAAGGTAGCACTCAAGCAATTTACTTTGGAATGGCGGAGAAATACCATGTAGTAGGTAGGTATGGTGGACACAAATGGCATGAATATTGGCTCAAGTATTTGGATGCATGAGAAGTATTCCCTCTCGATACAAGGTTTAGGCTAGCAAGGTTATTTGAAGCAAACTCAAGTATAAAACGGTGCAGCAAGACTCACATATAAACATATTGTAAGCATTATAAGACTTTACATTGTCTCCTTGTTGTTCAAAACTCAATACTAGATATTATCTAGACTCTAGAGAAACCAAATATGCAAACCAAATTTTAGCAAGCTCTATGTATTTCTTCATTAATGGGTGCAAAGCATATGATGCAAGAGCTTAAACATGAGCACAACAATTGCCAAGTATCACATTATCCAAGACATTTTACCAATTACTACATGTAGCATTTTTCAATTCCAACCATATAACAATTTAACGAAGAAGAAACTTCGCCATGAATATTATGAGCTAAGAACACATGTGTTCATACGAACCAGCGGAGCGTGTCTCTCTCCCACACAAGGATGAACTTATTCAGAGAACTAAGATAACAAAACAAAAACAAAAATAAAAGCACACAGACGCGCTCCAAGTAAAATACATAGGATGTGATGGAATAAAAATATAGTTTCACTAGAAGAAACCTGATAAGTTGTCGATGAAGAAGGGGATGCCTTGGGCATCCCCAAGCTTAGATGCTTGAGTCTTCTTGAAATATGCAGGGATGAACCACCGGGGCATCCCCAAGCTTAGACCTTTCACTCTTCTCGATCACATTATATCACCCTCTTCTATTGACCCTTGAAAACTTCCTTCACACCAAACTTCAAGCAAACTCGTTAGAGGGTTAGTGCATAATCAAAAATTCACATGTTCAGAGGTGACACAATCATTCTTAACACTTCTGGACATTGCACAAAACTTCTGAAAGTTAATGGAACAAAGAAACTCATTCAACTTAACAAAAGCGGCAATGCGAAATAAAAGGCAGAATCTGTCAAAAACAGAACAGTCCGTAAAGACGAATTTTAAGATGGCACCAGACTTGCTCAAATGGAAAAACTCAAAACTAATGAAAGTTGCGTACATATCTGAGGATCACGCTCGTAAATTGGCAGATTTTTTCGAATTTTCTACAGAGAAATAGGCCCAGATTCGTGACAGACAGCAATGCTGTTTCTGCGCAGCAATCCCAAATATAACATCAACTTTGACATAGAAACTTTACTTGGCACAACAAAACACAAAACTAAGATAAGGAGAGGTTGCTACAGTAGTAAACAACTTCCAAGACACAAATATAAAACAAAGTACTGTAGCAAAATAACACATGGGTTATCTCCCAAGAAGTTCTTTCTTTATAGCCATTAAGATGGGCTCAACAATTTTGGTGATGCACCCGCAAGAAATAGTATTTGAAGCAAAAGAGAGCTTCAAGAGGCAATTCAAAACACATTTGAGCCTAACATGCTTCCTATGCATAGGAATCTTGTAAATAAACAAGTTCATGAAGAGCAAAGTAACAAGCATAGAAAGATAAAACAAGTGTAGCTTCAAAAATTTCAGCACATAGAGAGGTGTTTTAGTAACATGAAAATTTTTACAACCATATTTTCCTCTCTCATAATAACTTTCAGTAGCATCATGAGCAAACTCAACAATATAACTATCACATAAAGCATTCTTATCATGAGTCTCATGCATAAAATAATTACTACTCCCAACATAAGCATAAT
This sequence comes from Lolium multiflorum, assembly GCA_030979885.1. Classification (NCBI taxonomy): domain Eukaryota; kingdom Viridiplantae; phylum Streptophyta; class Magnoliopsida; order Poales; family Poaceae; genus Lolium; species Lolium multiflorum. Next base: position 240,084,055 of record CM061753.1, on the reverse strand, counting down.
CAATTTTATTAGTTGTAGTGGGAGCAAATTCAACAAAGTAGCTATCAAATATAGGAGGTATATTGTAATCATAATCAAATTTATCCTCCATAACAGGTGGTAACAAAAGACTACTATCATTATAATCATCATAAATAGGAGGCAAAGTATCATCAAAGTAAATTTTCTCCTCAATGCTTGGGGGACTAAAAATATCATGCTCATCAAAGCCAGCTTCCCCAAGCTTAGAATTTTCCATAGCATTAGCAACAATGGTGTTCAAAGCATTCATACTAATAACATTCCCATTATCATGCATATAAAGTTCCATGGGTTTTTTAATTCTCTCTTCAAACACATCATGTCCTAATTCAAGATAAAGTTCATAAAGATCTCTCATATTTTTGTTGTTTTCCATTATGCCTAACTAGTGTAAACAAGAAACCAAATGTCGCAATTGCAGAGTCTAAAGGAAATAGCTTCGAGTACTTACAATGGCGCCGGAAAATAGCTTAGTAGCTGAGATCCGGAGTGTGAGTACCTTTTACCTTTCCTCCCCGGCAACGGCGCCAGAAAAGTGGTTGATGTCTACGTTCCCCCTCCTTTCCTGTAGACAGTGTTGGGCCTCCAAGTGCAGAGGTTTGTAGAACAGCAGCAAGTTTCCCTTAAGTGGATCACCCAAGGTTTATCGAACTCAGGAGGAAGAGGTCAAAGATATCCCTCTCATGCAACCCTGCAACCACAAAGCAAGAAGTCTCTTGTGTCCCCAACACACCAAATAGGTGCACTAGTTCGGCGAAGAGATAGTGAAATACAGGTGGTATGAATAAGTATGAGCAGTAGTACGGCGCGAGAAAAGTGCTTGCGTGCATTGATGGTAGTAATATTGCGGGAAGTAAACATGCGGTAGTAACGTAGTAAAACAGTAACAAGCATGATAGCAGTATTTAGGAACAAGGCCTAGGGATTAGACTTTCACTAGTGGACACTCTCAACATTGATCACATAACAGAATAGATAAATGCATACTCTACACTTTTGTTGGATGATGAACACATTGCGTAGGATTACACGAACCCTCAATGCCGGAGTTAACAAGCTCCACAATAATGCTCATGTTTAGGTAACCTTAAGTGTAAGATAGATCAAAAGACTAAACCAAGTACTAGCATAGCATGCACACTGTCACCTTCATGCATATGTAGGAGGAATAGATCACATCAATATTATCATAGCAATAGTTAACTTCGCAATCTACAAGAGATCATGATCATAGCATAAACCAAGTACTAACACGGTGCACGCACTGTCACCTTTGCACACATGCAGGAGGAATAAAACTACTTTAATAACTTTGCTAGAGTAGCACATAGATAAATTGTGATACGATGCACATTGCAATCATAAAGAGATATAAATAAGCACTTCACTACGCTCTTCAACAGTGAATAAGTACTTCGTGAAATATAGCCTAAGAGACCCACACGGTGCACACACTGTCACCTTTACACACGTGGGACAAGGAGTCTCCGGAGATCACATAAGTAAAACCCACTTGACTAGCATAATGACATCTAGATTACAAGCATCATCATATGAATCTCAATCATGTAAAGCAGCTCATGAGATTATTGTATTGAACTACATAGGAGAGAGATGAACCACATAGCTACCGGTACAGCCCCGAGCCTCAATGGAGAACTACTCCCTCCTCATGGGAGCAGCGCGGTGATGAAGATGGCGGTGGAGATGGCAGCGGTGTCGATGGAGAAGCCTTCGGGGCACTTCCCCGCCCGGCAGGGTGCAGAGACTCCTGTCCCCGGATCTTGGCTTCGCGACGGCGGCTCGGAACTTTTCTCGTATCGTGGCTTCCTCCGTAAGGGTTTCGATGCGGGGGCTTTATATAGGCGAAGAGGCGGCGCAGGAGGGTCAACGAGGCGACGACACCATAGGGTGGCGCGGCCGGGCCTGGCCGCGCCACCATGTCATCTGGGCCCACCAGGCCCCCTCTGCGGCTCTCGGGTGTTCGGATGCTTCCGGGCAAAATAGGAACCTGGCGTTGATTTCGTCCAATTCCGAGAATATTTCGTTACTAGGATTTCTGAAACCAAAAACAGCAGAAACAGGCGGCACTTCGGCATCTTGTTAATAGGTTAGTTCCAGAAAACGCATAAATACGACATATAATGTGCATAAAACATGTAGGTATCATCAATAAAGTAGCATGGAACATAAGAAATTATCGATACGTTGGAGACGTATCAATGACCTGAAAGAAATTCAGCAGGGCTTGTACTTTGAGATATTTTCTGCAATTCAGCCAATCATCAACAATAAGATTGCCAATGTTTTGCAGCTTGCGAGCCACTATAATGAACGAAGATTTTGCGCATCTGAAGATAAACAGGGTGGTTCTTGTTCAAGGCCATGGTTCAGTAATATGGCGAATTGTCTGGGTATACTCAATGATTTTGATCATATATACCGCTCGAATGGAACGGGAGATAGCCCATGTGTCGTTAGAACTCAATCAAATCAAGAAGTCTCCGTATTGAATGACCAAACATACAGCTTGCCAGAAAGCCAGAACAGGAATAAGGGTATTGCTAGTAATGCTGAGATGTGCGATGACATGTGGCGTGAGCAAATCATGCCGATTAGTCAGAATGTTTATAAACAGATTAGGTTGCTTCAACAGCTCATTCCTATTAATTGCAAATACACTCCAAATGCATTGTATAAGGAGTATCTGCTGAATCTCGAAGCGTATCTTGATCGCGTCGTGGAGGATCTTCCATCAATACTCCCATCCGAAGGAGCGTTGGATTTGCTTGTGCAGAAGGGAGTTGTTTGCAACTGTTGTGGACTTTTGAATAGTCCTCTTGCTTCTGAAACTTGCAACTGCTCGGTTGCCTTAGATACTGGTAAGAGCGCAGTTGGTGAGAGGTTAAACATTCCCTCTGTTACCCCCGTGAAGGTGCATGACAATGTTAGACAAGTTGATGCATCTGTAGGAAATGAAGCTGTCCTCGGTAAGATCGAGGTTGGTTTTCCTGAGTCCACTAGCAAAGGGAGCGGCTCAGCTGCGTGTTCTTCGGGTGCTACTACGAAAACCTGCAAGGCCAACTCTCTGGCTTGTGTTAACGCTGATAGAGTAGATTGCAAAGATGGCTCATCCGGTAATTCTAACGATCCAACAGTTGAAGTTAAACAAATTGGCAAGAAACTGGAAGTCGAAACTCAATCTTATTGCACTACAGCTGCAGAACCTGCAATCAATCCCACTGCTTTTGCTGATGAGCATGCTAAGGTTTCCACTTCTAATAATCCAGCTACTGGTCTTGAAGATTCTCTTCTACTCCCGTCTTCGAAGAGAAATTCATCTGAGTCTCTCGGTTTCCAGCATGACTCATCTGCAAAGAAACAAAAGATGTCTGTACTGGAGGATGGTAGCTCAAAGATGGCAAGTGGAGCAGACCAAACTAGTTATATTGTTCCATGTGACCCGTTGGATGAACCTTCTGCTTGGGAAGAAATAGAAAGGATTGAGAGGACGAAAACGCTTGCAATGAAGAAATTTTCATATTCATCACCCTCAGATGTCTTGTTGGCTGAACATTTGGTGCCTGTTGGAAGTGTTTGTATGCCATCTAGTACTCAACACCAGTATCTAGACGGAGTCCCTGGTATGTCGCAGCCATCCCAACCAGGATTGTCATCTGGTTATCAGGGCATTCTCCGTGATCGAAATGGAAGAACATTCCATGGAGGGCGAAGGACTGTTAATTTCGCAGACCCTCCTGCCTCCCAAGCTATTATTTCTAACATTGATGGTTTGCACCTGTCAAATCATTCATCTTTGCAAGCAGTAAACACACCTGGAAGGACAATATCTGTGCCTGGTTTTAACACTGGGTTTGCTGGTTATAGACATGAGAGATCTATTGCTTATGAAGGGTCTTCTCTTCAGAGCTCTTACAACACTGGTCATAACAGCTCTTACAACACGCTTGGGCAGCAAAATTTTCAGAGCTCTCAAAGTGCAGGGAGGTATAATGGTAGCCAACATGACGATGAAGATGTGGGTGGGAACTCTGGTTATGTGGTTACTCCTTTTCCGGAATTCATGATTCGATCTCCACGTGTTTGTGCTACGCCGCAGTATCACCAGAGGAATTATGGTGAACAGCAGGTACGATTTAACACGAGTCTGTCACAAGGCACATATAATAGAGGATCAACAGCAGGGCTTTCACAAAGTCAATCTTTGCATCATGGAAACCATCGCCCCTTCCTCTCAATTAGAGATTCGACGCAGGCTGAGATTGATATGATGGAGTGGGTGCGAAAGTATTTACCAGCGCAATTTGGTAGAAGGTATCCTACTATTTCATGCCACTGGTTTTCCATTTTATTTAATCATTTTAAATAATCTTTTTGCTGTGTTGTGATTTTGTTTCGTTGTGCAGCCCAAGAATTGTTGAGACAAGGGGAAGATGGGCCACTCACAGAAATTTTGGGTTGTCAATGCAACCTGGTGGTTATGTTCATGACTACGTTATGAATGTATTTGCTGCCACTGTAATGGAAGAGCAGTATGACAACAGTGTCTTCCTTAATCAACAGCGTCCCCAGTGCCTAAAGTACATAATGTACAGTGAGAGTGTAGTAAGTTTTTACTATTTCTTTTTTGTTTATTAAATATGGATATTTTTCTACTTTTTTTATGGATAATTGTTTGGCAGAATGGTAAAATCAGTTTTTTTTTTCTATCTACTTTGCTAGAGGGCATTCAGGGAATTGGGTGCTGATCCGAACGCACTGAAGAATTACATTATGGAGCCTAATTTACCCTGTAGGATATATCACTTTGATGTTGTGAGTATTTTGTTTTGTATGATATTTGTATCTTGAATATATATATTGTCTAGTATGCCAAAAGTTTTCCGTTTATGTTTTATAATTGAATTTGGTTTCAACTGCTATTTCAACTCTTTTGCAACTATTTGATTTTTTGTATTTTAAAAATTACATTTGTCCTTTTAATTTTATTTTTTTAGCTATTTTTAAAAATTTGGTTGTTTTTCAGGTAATTCTTCCTGTTAGAGATAATCACTTTTGGATTGTGGTTGTCGCTAATTTCGCCCGACTGCGGTTTGAGACATATTGTCCTTATTATGATGCTACTGTAGCAGAAAATATTGCAATGACTGTTATTGATAACTTCAAGAAGGCTTATACAGCAGCATATTACTCTGAGCGTTATGATATTTATAACTTTCAGGTGATGCCTGCCCAAATCGTTTCTGACAACATCAATGAGTAAGTAAAATTTTAAGAGATTGTATTTATCAGTGTGTTTCTATGTGTCTTTGTTTTGTTCTGTGGTAATTCATATAGTTTTATTTTCTTGTTCTTACTCAAACTGTTTTTAGGAACGACTCTGGACCTCAAGCTATGAAAGTAATTCTTCAACATTGCGGTGGTTTCCAGCATAAGATAAGAGAAGTAAGTCTTTGTCTATGTTTTTCTTGGCATATGTAATTGTTGGTCTGCATATAATTTTCATTTGTTAATTGCAGAATGATGTTATCAAGCTGCGTGAGCAGCTGGTGTTCTATATGCTAACTTTCCAAGGTAATGCAAAGAAAATGCCTGCAGTCGTTGATATAATGAGAAAGCATGCAAGACGGTGAATGTTGCTCGATAAGGATATACAAACCCGTTCGGAAAGAAACATGTTTCTCTGTTTGTATTCCGACAGTATCGTTGATTCTCCGTTATGGTTCTATTTATATTTTAGTTTGTGCTTTAACTATTTGTAACTGAACCCAAGAATCTCCTGTTTTGTACTGTCACCTTGTGTTGAACATCTGTGGTTTCGCTTTTCTGGCATATATTTGTCTGTACTTGTACTCTTATGTCTTACGTACTTGATATTTGCTTCCTGATGTACTTACGCCTTTATTGTGACTGTGAGACACTTACTATTCCTTGCTATGTTTCCCTCAAGTTATGTAAATGTTATTGTGTCTGTTGCTGTAGTTAATACTTGTGTTTGTAGTTTATATTTTAGCTTATATTTTAGCTGTATTTGTACTCTTGTATATTATGTACCTACGACTTTCGTGTTGTTGTACTTAGACCTGAACCTTCATGCACCCATCACCGCTGTACTGTAGACACCTCACACACCTGTACCTTCCATCAGAACCCAGAATTTGCAGACAAATATAAAGAAACAGTTATGTTTTTCTCTTGCTGCCTAAACTGTACTCGTGCACCCTTCACCGCTGTACTCCACCCTGCTGGCACATGTCCATTCCCAGAGAATCATAAAACATGCGGAAAACATAGGGAAACACTCCTGTGCTCCTCTTGCTAATGAAGCTGTACTCGTGCACCGATCACCTCTGTACTTGACACACCTTACACCTGTACTTTCTTGAATAACCCAAAATTTGCAGACAAAATTAGTGAAACAGTCATGTTTTGCTCTTGCTGCCTAACCTGTACTCGTGCGCCTTCAACCGCTGTACTCGACCTTGCTGGCACATGTCCATTCGCAAAATAACAAAAAACATGCGGAAAACATAGGGAAACACTCCTGTGCTCCTCTTGCTAATGAAGCTGTACTCGTGCACCGATCACCTCTGTACTTGACACACCTTACACCTGTACTTTCTTGAATAACCCAAAATTTGCAGACAAAATTAGTGAAACAGTTATGTTTTTCTCTTGCTGCCTAAACTGTACTCGTGCACCCTTCACCGCTGTACTCCACCCTGCTGGCACATGTCCATTCGCAAAATAACAAAAAACATGCGGAAAACACTCCTGTGCTCCTCTTGCTAATGAAGCTGTACTCGTGCACCGATCACCTCTGTACTTGACACACCTTACACCTGTACTTTCTTGAATAACCCAAAATTTGCAGACAAAATTAGTGAAACAGTCATGTTTTGCTCTTGCTGCCTAACCTGTACTCGTGCGCCTTCAACCGCTGTACTCGACCTTGCTGGCACATGTCCATTCGCAAAATAACAAAAAACATGCGGAAAACATAGGGAAACAATACTGTACCCCTCTTCCCAGCGAAGCTGTACTCGTGCACCGAACACCTTTGTACTTGACACACTTTACACCTGTACTCTCTTGAATAACCCAAAATTTGCAGACAAAATTAGTGAAACAGTCATGTATTCCTCTTGCTGGCTAACCTGTACTCGTGCGCCTTCAACCGCTGTACTCGACCTTGCTGGCACATGTCCATTCGCAAAATAACAAAAAACATGCAGAAAACATAGGGAAACAATACTGTACCTATCTTCCTAGCGAAGATGTACTCGTGCATCCATCACTGCTGTACTCGATACACCTTGCACCTGTACCTTCGTGCAGAATACAAAATTTGCAGACAAAATTAGTGAAACAGTTATGTATTCCTCTTGCTGCCTAAGCTGTACTCATGCGCCTTCAATCGCTGTACTCGACTGATATTTTACATGGGGAACTATTTAGTACTATTGGTTAATAGTTTTTTCAAGTCTTGTTTTGTGTACTTGTTCCGCCATTGAAATGTACTTTATTCTTGATAGGTGCTGTGCTTATGCCTTTTGTCGTTGTACTTACGCCTTGAAATGTGGCATACTTGGGACTCTTCTGTCGTTGTACTTACGGCTTGTTTATGTACGACGGTGAACATTTACAGTTCTTTGGTACCGCTTTGTTGCCTGTGGCGGTAATTGAATTTATTAATAAAATAATGAGCGAGTAATGCGCATGTTTCATGGGGAACTGGAAACGATTAGTCAATAACGTACTTACTTCTCCTTGAATTTGCACTGGTGGCTGGTGCCGTGGAGCGTCGGAGAGTCCTGCGAGTGAGATTCTTTCCTTTCGAATTCCCGACTTTTCATTTACTTTCACTCACTGTTGAGTGGGCCAACATAAAGTGGGTGCCGCGTGTTAGTGACTTGAAGCCACTCTCTGGTATGTAAAATGGCGCCGTTCAGTCGTCGTACTAGGAGCATCTGGTGGTTTGCGCTCCGAGTCCGCCGGTTTTATATTCTGTTCCTTCCTGGTTAGGGTTTCCGTCTTCGCTCCGCTCTCTGCTCACCATCTTCCCTTCCTGGTTAGGGTTCCCGTCTCCGCTCCGCTCTCTGCTCAACATCTTCCCTTCCTGGTTAGGGTTTCCGTAATATGTTCATTTCTTTGTTTGTTTATTTCCCTCGTAAATTCATTCTGTAATCCTATAGATATATTGTTTATGTTTCTGGTGTAGTTCTTATTTTGTTTCCTCTTTATTCCTCTTAAACTTTTTCTCGGACATCCTCTATTTCTCACGCTTTGTAACTACCTCCTTTTCGTCTATTTCTTCCAGATCTGTATCTATTTCTTATCCTAAACTGCTGCTTTTGTAGATGAGGAGTTTACGAACCATAGATTTATCTTTTTTATATTAACAGCATGCTCGTTTGTTGCAAGATTTCTTATTCAAGTTAGTTGGAGGCATCATTTCCTTCTCTTCCAAACCATTAGTTTGTTCGGTCGATTGTATTGGTTTTTTCTTTATTTCTTCCAGATCTGTATCTATTTCTTATTTTTAAACTGCGGTTTTTGTAGATGATGAGTCTACGAACCATAGAAATATCTTTTTTATATTTCTAGCATGCTCGTTTGTTGCAAGATTTCCTGCTCTTATAGAACATTATTTTGTTCGGTGATTGTATGGGTCCAAATGATATTTGTTCTTTATTTTCATTATTCTTTCTTGTGGTGTTGTAGAAGCTGGAACACACAAAACACGGTTTGTGATGGATTCTGGTGAAGCTTCAAAAAGGCCCTTGGTTGAGGATGCAGTTGATCTTGGAGAAGCTTCAGTTGATGTCGCAGATGCTTCAAAAATCCGTAATTTCGAAGATATTGCCAAGGTATTTGTTTAGTTCTTATTTTTTCAGTTATCTTGCACAGGAATATACGCGCTTACTAACTTTTATCCCTCTTGTTTGTAATTCAATTTTCTAGAGTATAAACCTGAGTACGAAACTTCCAAGGATTACAATGGATATGCTTGGAATTGATGTTGGTCCTGTCGATACAATTGGAAAAGCTACGTTTAGTGTATCCAGGTTTTTTACCAGCACATTCGTTGTCGCTCATGCTTTGAGCAAGTTTCTTGGTCACACAAAGTTCCTTGCCATTGAGAACTACCATCATGGAAGTGTTCTTGTCAAGTTCCAAGATCCTAGTGACCTGCAGAAAGTTACTGGCCACATATTCAATTATGACTTTTTTGGACCCTTCCATGTCAGTCAAGTTGACTATGTTGAAGCTCAACCTACCGATTATGCAGAGTTGTTAGATGGTTTTGCATCCAAATCCAACTTCTGAATTTGTTTGTGGCAAATTGTTACATCGTGCCGTGTTGGTTATGGTTGTTTTGTAAGACTTTATTGTGCCGTGTTGGTTATGGTTGTCTTGTAAGAATTATCTTCTGTTTATTGATGTACTCACCTCGTATTTATCTTTGGTTTATAGTTCAATTTAGCTAGTATCTGTGGAATTTACACATTTACATATGTACTATTATGGGGACTGCCAGTCTGTTGTTTTTTGCTCATATTTTCGATCATCCGTGTTGTTTTATCTTTATGTTTCCGTTTCTCTGCGAGGTAGGTACTGGTGCTAAGAGTGTCGAGTACATTTTTGCAGGAGAGACGAGTGCCTGTGTATCATGAATAGGGGAGTGCTATTTAATTTCTGTTGGTTTCTTGTCAGGTTTTCTATTGTACATCGTAGGTACAGGTGGTTTATGGTATGGAGTACAGTTGTTCTACTGAAACGAGTACGTCTGCAGCACGAGTAGGAGTACCAGAATATATGTGGTGGTTTTCGTTATTGCTTTCGATTCTGCGGAGTAGGTACTGGTTCTAGGAGTGTCGAGTACATTTTTGCAGCAGAGACGAATGCATGTGTATCAAGAATAGGAGTGTTAGATAATTTTTGTTGGTTTTCTTGTCAGGATTTCTGTTGTATAAGATAGGTACAGTTGCTTTATTCTATAGAGTACAGTGGTTCTACTGAGACGAGTACATATGCGGCACGAGTAGGAGTATCAGATTATCTGTGGTGGTTTTCGATAATAGTTTCGATTCTGCGGGGTAGGTACTGGTGCTAAGTGTACCTAGTACATTTTTGCATTAGATACAAGTACATCTGTACCATGAATAGGAGTGCCAGATAATTTCTGTTGGTTTTCTTGTCAGGATTTCTGTTGTAAAACGTAGGTACAGGTGATTTATTGTGTAGAGTACAGTGGTTCTAATGAGTCGAGTACATCTGTGGCACGAGTAGGAGTATCAGATTATCTGTGGAGGTTTTCGTTAATACTTTCGATCTTGCGGGATAGGTACTGGTGCTAAATGTATCTAGTAAATTTATGCAGTAGAATCAAGTGCAGCTTTACCATGAATAGAAGTGCCAGATAATTTCTGTTTGTTTCTTGTCAGGTTTTCTATTGTATATTGTAGGTACAGGTGCAGCTTTATGGTGTATAGTACAATGGTTCTACTGAGACGAGTAGTAGGTACAGATCAGAGAGCAACATTTTGGTTTATTACTACTAGGTTGATTATAGGTTAATTTATGCAACCCGCGTAGTAGGTACAGATCAGAGAGCAACATTGTATTCCACACAGGAACACACATAATAGCTGTATAATTTAAGGTAATTGGTGTACACAATAAAATATGTCCAACATATTCGGCAAACATTGGGAAACACTACTGTACCCCTCTTGCTAACGAATCTGTACTCGTGCATCCATCACCGCTGTACTCGACAGACCTTACACCTGTACCTTCTTGCAGAACACAAAATTTGCAAAAAAAATATAGAGAAACAGTTACGTACTGCTCTTGCTGCCTAACATGTACTCGTGCGCCTTTAACCGCTGTACTCGACCCTGCTGGCGCATGTCCCTTCCCAAGGAAGAAACAACGTGCAGAAAAAAAATGGAAACACGCCTGTACTTCTCTTGCTGACGAAGCTGTACTCGTGCACGCATCACCGCTGTACTCGACACACCTGACAACTGTACTTTCTTGAATAACCCAAAATTTGCAGACAAATATAGAAAAACAGTCATGTGTTCTTCTTGCTGGCTAACCTGTACTCGTGCGCCCTTCACCGCTGTAATTTTCCTTGCTGGCACATGTCCATTCGCAAGTAACAATAAACATGCAGAAAACATAGAGAAACAATACTGTACCCCTCTTCCCAGCGAAGCTGTACTCGTGCACCGAACACCTTTGTACTTGACACACTTTACACCTGTACTCTCTTGAATAACCCAAAATTTGCAGACAAAATTAGTGAAACAGTCATGTATTCCTCTTGCTGGCTAACCTGTACTCGTGCGCCTTCAACCGCTGTACTCGACCTTGCTGGCACATGTCCATTCGCAAAATAACAAAAAACATGCAGAAAACATAGGGAAACAATACTGTACCTATCTTCCTAGCGAAGATGTACTCGTGCATCCATCACTGCTGTACTCGATACACCTTGCACCTGTACCTTCGTGCAGAATACAAAATTTGCAGACAAAATTAGTGAAACAGTTATGTATTCCTCTTGCTGCCTAAGCTGTACTCATGCGCCTTCGATCGCTGTACTCGACTGATATTTTACATGGGGAACTATTGAGTACTATTGGTTAATAGTTTTTTCAAGTCTTGTTTTGTGTACTTGTTCCGTCATTGAAATGTACTTTATTCTTGATAGGTGCTGTGCTTATGCCTTTTGTCGTTGTACTTACGCCTTGAAATGTGGCATACTTGGGACTCTTCTGTCGTTGTACTTACGGCTTGTTTATGTACGACGGGGAACATTTACAGTTCTTTGGTACCGCTTTGTTGCCTGTGGCGGTGATTGAATTTATTAATAAAATAATGAGCGAGTAATGCGCATGTTTCAAGGGGAACTGGAAACGATTAGTCAATAACGTACTTACTTCTCCTTGAATTTGCACTGGTGGCTGGTGCCGTGGAGCGTCGGAGAGTCCTGCGAGTGAGATTCTTTCCTTTCGAATTCCCGACTTTTCATTTACTTTCACTCACTGATGAGTGGGCCAACATAAAGTGGGTGCCGCGTGTTAGTGACTTGAAGCCACTCTCTGGTATGTAAAATGGCGCCGTTCAGTCGTCGTACTAGGAGCATCTGGTGGTTTGCGCTCCGAGTCCGCCGGTTTTATATTCTGTTCCTTCCTGGTTAGGGTTTCCGTCTTCGCTCCGCTCTCTGCTCACCATCTTCCCTTCCTGGTTAGGGTTCCCGTCTCCGCTCCGCTCTCTGCTCAACATCTTCCCTTCCTGGTTAGGGTTTCCGTAATATGTTCATTTCTTTGTTTGTTTATTTCCCTCGTAAATTCATTCTGTAATCCTATAGATATATTGTTTATGTTTCTGGTGTAGTTCTTATTTTGTTTCTTCTTTATTCCTCTTAAACTTTTTCTCGGACATCCTCTATTTCTCACGCTTTGTAACTACCTCCTTTTCGTCTATTTCTTCCAGATCTGTATCTATTTCTTATCCTAAACTGCTGCTTCTGTAGATGAGCAGTTTACGAACCATAGATTTATCTTTTTTATATTAATAGCATGCTCGTTTGTTGCAAGATTTCTTATTCAAGTTAGTTGGAGGCATCATTTCCTTCTCTTTCAAACCATTATTTTGTTCGGTCGATTGTATTGGTTTTTTCTTTATTTCTTCCAGATCTGTATCTATTTCTTATTTCTAAATTGCGGTTTTTGTAGATGATGAGTCTAAGAACCATAGAATTATCTTTTTTATATTTCTAGCATGCTCGTTTGTTGCAAGATTTCCTGCTCTTATAGAACATTATTTTGTTCGGTTGCTTGTATGGGTCCAAATGATATTTGTTCTTTATTTTCATTATTTTTTCTTGTGGTGTTGTAGAAGCTGGTACTCACAAAGCACGGTTTGTGATGGATTCTGGTGAAGCTTCAAAAAGGTCCTTGGTTGAGGATGCAGTTGATCTCGGAGAAGTTTCAAAAAAGCCTAGGGTTGAAGATGCAGTTGATGAGGCATATGCTTCAAGAATCCGTAAGTTCGAAGATATTGCCAAGGTATTTGTTTTATTTTTTTTATTTTTTCAGTCATCTTGCACAGGAATATACGCACTTACTAACTTTGATCCCTCTTGTTTGAAATTCAATTTTCTAGAATATAAACCCAAGTACGGAACTTCCAAGGATTACAATGGATATGCTTGGAATTGATGTTGGTCCTGTCGATACAATTGGAGAAGCTACGTTTAGTATATCAGTGTTTTTTACCAGCACATTCGTTGTCGCTCATGCTTTGAGCAAGTTTCTTGGTCACACAAAGTTCCTTGCCATGGAGAACTACCATCATGGAAGTGTTCTTGTCAAGTTCCAAGATCCTAGTGACCTGCATAAAGTTACTGGCCACATATTCAATTATGACTTTTTTGGACCCTTCCATGTCAGACAAGTTTACTATGTTGAAGCTCAACCTACCGATTATGCAGAGGTGTTAGATGCTTTTGCATCCAAATCCAACTTCTGAAGTTGTGTGTGGCAGATTGTTACATCGTGCCGTGTTGGTTATGGTTGTTTTGTAAGACTTTATTGTGCCGTGTTGGTTATGGTTGTCTTGTAAGACTTTATTGTGTCGTGTTCGGTATGGTTATCTTGTAAGACTTTATGTTGTTGAGTACAATGTAATGTACCATGTACGTGGTACTTTACTTTAATTATCTTCTGTTTATTGTTGTACACACCTCGTATTTATCTATGGTTTATAGTTCAGTTTAGCTAGTATCTGTGGAATTTACACATTTACATATGTACTATTATGGGGACTGCTAGTCTGTTGTTTTTTGCTCATATTTTCGATCATCCGTGTTGTTTTATCTTTATATTTGCGTTTCTCTGCGAGGTAGGTACTGGTGCTAAGAGTGTCGAGTACATTTTTGCAGCAGAGACGAGTGCATGTGTATCATGAATAGGGGAGTGCTATATAATTTCTGTTGGTTTCTTGTCAGGTTTTCATTGTACATCGTAGGTACAGGTGCTTTATGGTATGGAGTACAATTGTTCTACTGAGACGAGTACGTCTGCAGCACGAGTAGGAGTACCAGATTATATGTTGTGGTTTTCGTTATTGCTTTCGATTCTGCGGAGTAGGTACTGGTGCTAGGAATGTCGAGTACAATTTTGCAGCAGAGACGAGTGCATGTGTATCAAGAATAGGAGTTTTAGATAATTTCTGTTGGTTTTCTTGTCAGGATTTCTGTTGTACAACGTAGGTACAGGTGCTTTATTGTATGGAGTACAGTGGTTCTACTGAGACGAGTACATATTCGGCACGAGCAGGAGTATCAGATTATCTGTGGTGGTTTTCATTACTACTTTCGATTCTGCGGGGTAGGTACTGATGCTAAGTGTATCGAGTACATTTTTTCAGTAGATACAAGTACATCTGTACCATGAATAGGAGTGCCAGTTAATTTCTGTTGGTTTTCTTTGTCAGGATTTGTGTTGTATAACGTAGGTACAGGTGATTTATTGGGTAGAGTACAGTGGTTCTACTGAGTCGAGTACCTCTGCTGCACGAGTAGGAGTATCCGATTATCTGTGGTGGTTTTCGTTAATACTTTCTATTCTGCTGGATTGGTATTGGTGCTAAGTGTATCTAGTAAATTTATGCAGTAGATTCAAGTGCAGCTTTACCATGAATAGGAGTGCCAGATAATTTCTGCTTGTTTCTTGTCAGGTTTTCTATTGTATATTGTATGTACAGGTGCTTTATGGTGTAGAGTACAGTGGTTCTACTGAGACGAGTACATTTGTAGCACGAGTAGGAGTACACAATGGTTATACTGAGACGATTACACGTTTGGCACAAAGAGGATTACTAGCTTGATTCTAGGTTAATTTACGCAACCCGCACAGTAGGTATAGATCAGAGAGCAACATTGTATTCCACACAGAAACACACATAATTTATGGTAATCGGTGTCCACAATAAAATATGTCCAACATATTCGGCAAATATAATACGCACATAACTTAAGCTACCAGGTTATAAATAAAGATCCATGCTTATGTATTCTTCCTCATTCATCGTCGGAAACTACAATCACTTCGTTGCAGCTTTTGCCTGGCGTGTCACACATGCATTTTCTTGCACGTCCACTGTCCCTGTTGATTCTATCATTGATTGCTTGTTTTTTGGATTGTGCGACTCCCATCAGCATATCAATGGTGAAGACAACATCATCTTTCCTCTGTTGTATTGCACCAGGAGTTGCTTCATGGTAGTTTAGGTCGTCCAGTGACTCTAGGCTGGCATAGTAAAGTTTCCTTTCATCCTCGTCCACTGGAATTAGGTCCTCCATGTGAATAAAGTCTCTGTATTTTTCATCATCGTCAGATTCTGATTCACTGTCCCTTGTTAGCATTGCTTCATCACCATCACCATCATCAGCATCATCACCATCATCATCATCAGCAGCAGCATTGCCTCCTTGCACAACATTATCTGAGTGATGTTCCTGTTCTTCATCACTTATAACAATCAGTTCAACCTCCTCGTGTTCATGATGGGTGCTCATGATTTCCTCATCTTTATCAACCTCTTTATTTTTATCCATGGCGTACTGATCCTTGTTCAAGCTTGATTCTGTTGCCTGCATTTATTGAACAGCAGTTGTAGTTTATATAAATTATTTTAGTTTGTCTTAGTATCCACTTGTACAACTGTAGATAGTGAACCCACACATCTGATCTAACTGCATTGTGATGTACATTAATTCCCAGACAGGTAGATTAAATTCACCACATGACAATGTAATACATATAACATGACAGAACAATTATATGTAGCATCTTATATTTGGATAAAACAACTCATATAATATATACTCTAGAGGTACAATAAAATCACTTACTCATAAATTCATCCTGTTTAATTGTAACAATATTATCTGAAACTGTAACTAATCAACATAGCAGTTTTTGTTTTAAAAGGTCAACAAGAACATATAATACTGAGCCGTTGTTTTCGTTTTACCTCATGAGCTGTCTCCCGGGCACATGACTCTTTGGGGAGAACCACAGCAGGGACGCGTCTGGAAGTTCTTCTGATTGTCGAGCAGGAGGAGAGGGATGCCATCCTTAGGAAGGGAGAAAAGCCGATGAACGATGCAGGTCTTACATTGATTGATCTGGGGGGGTCAGGGTACGCTCGTGTGGACACTCCCGTTCTTGAGCGGCGGTATGGCAAGACATGGGTGCAGATTTGCGCGCGGGAGCGGCGGCATGGATTCATTAGGCGAGGGATCTGTATGATTGATGGGAGGTACGGAATATGGCGCGGAGGGATCGGTGTGGTAGATCGCCTCCTCCATCGGCTATCCATAGCTACCCGCGACATCGATTTTGCCCACGGATTTGTGATGGGAGGAGGAGTTTTGTGTCGAATATGGAGATGAAACTAGGGTTTGGTAAGAGTTGTCTTCCTTCACGCGTGGGCGTGTGTCGTAGCGACATGTAGCATAAATAGAAGTCCACAGCGTTTGGCGGGAAAGTATTCCCGGACTCATCTTTTTCCCGCCAATGAATATTGGGATGTAGATCCCGCATCCTGGAGCTGTTTTTCGTTTTCTCTAGCGCAGGTACATTTTTCAGAGGGGCGTCGAGTACGGCAATGACGGCTAGTCGAGTAAAGGTGAAACAAGGGTTTGGTAAGAGTTGTTTCTCTGGAAATAATTATGTTTTCTCTAGGGCAAGTACATGTGCAACTCTTGTGAAGCACCAATAGGAGCACGGTATTGTGTTTCTCTTTTGATTTATCTGGGAGAATTTCGTTTTCTCTAGCGCAGGTACATGTTAAAAGGGATGTCGATTACGGCGATGACGGCTAGTCGAGTACGGGTTCCGCACCAGGAGGAATTCAGGTCTGTGTTTCTTTTCCGCTCTCTCTATTGCAGGTACAAGTTCAAATGAAAGGAAAGTACAGCGTTGAAGGCTAGTCGAGTACATGTTTCGCACCAAGTGGAGTACATGATTTTGTCTCTTTCCGTTTGCTCTAGGGCAGGTACAAGTGTAAAACGTGTCGAATACAGCGGTGACGTCTAGTCGAGTACAGTCTAGGAATGAAGAGGAGTACAGGATTGTGTCTCTCTCTTTTTTCTCTAGCGTAGTTACAGGAATAAATGGACGACCAAGATGGGCAGTCCAATGAGATAGATTTTGTGAATGATCGTATATTAGGAAATGCTACTACTATAATAACTGTATAGTGTTGTAACTACGGTGTTATTTTATTTCAAAAATAAATAACGCACATTTTGTTTAATTAACTAAATCATGGTTGATAAAATCTGTCTCTTATTCGGGACCCACGTGTCAGCCTTACTCTGTGCCGTTTCGTCCCCTCCGTCTTTACGCCCACCGTCTTCCTCCCCTACCCGCAAAACTTCCCAGTTTTGAAAGCAGACTAGAATTGGGGAAAACCGCAAGAGCGTCGCCGGAGAAGCCGCCGCGCCGAGGAAGAGGGTCCTTTGCCTCCCATAACTGTTGCGCAGGGTATCAGCCGATTCGCCCGTACCTACTCTGCTGCTTTGCTCCGTTCGCGTCGGCCCTTATCGTGCTGGAATTGTTTTGTCGGTCCCGCCGCTGCTGATCTAGGGTTTCACAGTCGCCGCCTGAGTCCAAGGTCTGCTGCACCTGTAACGAGATGTCGTCATTTTCGCGATCATCCCCGCCGTTAAATCCTGGTACACTGCTCCGTTGTCTAATTTTAAGAAACCCTAGGGCGTAATAGCTTTTGGACTGTTGAATATTCCCAATCTGCTTTAGGGTTTCCTTAGTTCTACGGTGCTTCAGATTCGCTTGATCGGCAATTTGATTTTGGCTGTATGTTGTGTTCTGGTTTGTTAATACTTGAGGCCCGCCTTGATTTGTACTTCAGCCTCGTTTGTTTCTGTACTTGTACTTATCCCCATGTTCAAACTTTAGTCCTGGGACAAAACAGTCAGGTAGTAGTTAATTTGTTCTTGTTCATTCTTCTGTTGTTGTGTTTTCATTTATTTTTGCAGTGCAGCGGATTGATTGCGTTTGTGCCTGTACTCGTCAACTATTTAGAATTAATAGTTAAAGCTACTTTAGTCAGTATTTGCTTGTAATCTGTTTCTGAAAATCATTGGTTTCTTCTTGCTGTTGTGTATATATGCTTTGATGCAGGAACCTAACACAGTTTTTTGTGGATATTTTATTTTTGTTACGCAGATAATTTCTCAAGATCTCCAACAAGCAGGACCATTGGTGATACACTGTTTCTTTTAAGCACGCAAGAGGCAGACACGGAATACCCACTCGCAGAGAGTCTTCCAGTTGAAGATAGAGCTGATCCTGCAGATATTCCAGTTCTGAACCCGAGAAGGAAGGAAAAAACTTTTACTTCTGTTTTCTCAAGAAGGCCGAAAAGGAAGGCTGGAAACGACGACAAGATGCATAATTCCAACACCAATTGTAGAGATGATGAAGTAGCTGCTCGTCCTGTTGAAAATGCAAAGGAGTGTGCCACTTCACTGACTGCTGCTGATATTAAGAAGGGTAGTCAGGTGCCCAAGCCGTTTAGCACAGATAACAGAGACATAACAGTTGCTTGTGAGAAGAAGGAAATTGGGCATAAGAAGAAGGGAATTAAAAGAGCCAAGCATGCTAGAGAATCTGTAGTTCTGCATACAGAGGGGAAGGTAGATGAAGGAACAAATGACGGAGCTAATCCGGCATCTTCATCCCAGGTTGTATTATACGATCCCCGTGTTGAAAGGTGTGAAGTAGACACTTCAATGAAGGGAACGGTTGAAAAAAGGACCAAAAGGTCCTTACCAAGCAAAGACAGTGGAAAGAAAGTTTTGCCTGCAAAAAGGATAAAGGTAAACAAGGATCTTTTGCCTAGCGAAGACAGTGAAGATCCTTCGGACAAGGACCATGTTATGAGTCAGATGTCAATCCAAACAATTATTGATGCTGCAAAAGAACTGGCGAGGATCCCTAATCTTATAGAGAGTGTTAGAGATGCAGGGTTTGGTCCTTTCATAGACACTAAAATAAAGGGATCAGTCAACCGTAAGTGCATTTCTTTCATTCTAAAGAAGATAGATATTCCTACAATGACGGTGACATTCTCTGAAGAGAAGAAGATAGAAATAAATCGCTACGCTATCCATCATATATATGGCATACCAAATGGAAATGTGTCAGCTCCAAGGCCGAATGAAACCAGAGAAGTCCTGGCAGAACTCAGGCAAGAACTTGGGTTCAAATCAGGTGAAAATATCAATGCAAGGAAACTTCTTGTTAAGCTAAAATCTATGCTCGATGAGCATTTTAGTCCTAACAATCCAGTGGAAATCAATACAGACCTTGCACTGAAGATCTTCTATCTCATATTGTTTAATAAAGGTTTATGCGTTGGAATTGGATCACGCATAACTGCAAAAGAAGCAAGCATGGTTAAAGGACTTGATTATGGCAAAATGAAAGATATGGATTTCTGTCAGCTAGTGGTGGATGAGCTGCAGATTTCAGCGACTCACTGGCAGAGTTACAAGGTGTTAGCAAATAAGCACTTGGAAGGATTAGCTGTAGCACCGCTAATAATGTACCTGGATTCTCTTATTTACAAAGACTTAGCTCATATGGGAAAGGAGACACCTCGGGTGTTGGTTCTTGATGAACAAAAATTAACTGCAATTTCAAGAGCTGACAGGGACATGGCAGCGCAAAAAGGGAGCGAAGACTGGGCTTTTGGAAAAATAATTGTAAGCATGCTCTTGAAACAAACATTTTTCATATTTTGTTTCTTAGTTTTTTTCGATCTATCTATTTGCCATTGTAATGTAAGTTTAATCTTTTTATCAGACTTGGAAGGCACAAGATGATAGAGTTTACAGGACAATATCAGAAGAAAAAGCAGAGGAAACAATGGCAAAGAGACACAGATCCATTTGCTTTCCTGTTGCAGGAAGTTCATTTCACGGTGGCGATGACATGCCTGCGCGAACCGCACCTGAGCAACAAGGAGCCCTGATGATAGCAAACAGCTATACTGTCCAGAGCGATACGATTAACAGCATCAAGAACCTGATGCAACAGGCTTTAAATTTTACAGGCAGTCTGCAGACTACATCGCAGTTGCTAGATAGAGATATACCCGGGGATAATGATGACAGAAAGATTGAAAACCTCAAGGTCCAAACAGCCAACCTCTTATCGATGTTTGATTTGTTTGGAGATGAGCAGAGATATTTTCTTGACAGACACCGTACAGATGGACGTGTCAGTGAAACCAACAAATTGACATCAATTCCTGATGCGAATAAGACACATCAAACCGTGGAGGTTGATGCAGGGAAGGTAATCCTTTAATACACTCGCACATTTTTGTATAGCTTTGTATAGGCTAATTGGCAAAAGCATAAGCATGTGTGGAATTCAGTATTTGTACTCATTATTCATTGCTAACTGTACTCCATGTGTTGTCAGGCGACTTGCAAACAAAAGAAGAATAAGAAAAAACGTAAACTCTCGAGTAAAACAGGTAGCATTGGAGACAAGCTGCTAGAAGAAACCCATCTTGACCCCATGGAGCATCAGGCTGGTTTTCTCCCAGATATCTCCGAGAACATCCAAGAATCCAATAAGGATCTAGCCATCCAAATGTCCTGTGAAAAGGTACTAACTACAAAATAACCAATTCAGTGTTAATTTTTAAATTGCCCAAAACAGGGTGCTGCAGCTCACATGCCAGAGATTGTAACAAGTGTTGCTACAATCACTGAAATGAGTACCGATAAGCTAGCGGAATCACTTGATCCAAAAGTGAACCATAATTTTTTAATCATTATACTATGAAATAAATTATTATACAACTCATTAATTTTGGCCAACCACTCATTAACAGGATCAAGAGAAAACATGTACAAGCCAAACCACGATTGAAGAAGTTCATAACCCATCGGATAACATGCAGGAAGGAATCCAGGTACACTATTATATGTTTTTATATATCACTGTGTTTGTGCAATATGGAGACACAATTGCAATACATGTACACGGCAGCTTTGTAATAAATTATGGATATATATAATTTTCTGTATAACCTTAACGTGAAGTTTAATATCATCGGTGCAACCGAGTCTAGTTGGAGAAAAAATATAAATATAAGCATCCGCACATCCATGTGTTAACTGTATTAATAAATGTGCTTCATGTATTAACTTTATTTTGCCATCTCTATTATACGTAACTTCAGGCGACTGACGAACAACAAGCATGCATCGGAGAACAGCAGCTGAGAGAACCCCCTCTTGCTCCAGAGCAAACTATTGGACTTCTTCTACGTACAGAAGAATCCATCAAGGAACCAGCCACTGAAACGTCTGGTAAAGAGGTACTAATTTATATATTTTCAAATTTAGCACTATTTTGTTTCTCAGATATAAATGTTTCTAAATTCTTGTACAGGATGCGGGAACTTCGAATGCTAATGCCGAAGCTGATGCGCCATACGTTGAAACAAGTGCTGCTACTGTTAGTCAGAAAAGTGCTGATATGATAGCGGAGTCATCTGATCGAAACGTAAACCATCAAACATTTTATCATTCTAGTTAGATAACTTATTATATAACTCATTAACTATGGCCAACAGAATTCCATTGAAAAGCAGGATCAAAACATAAAATCTGCAAGTGCAACCAATAGTGAAGAAGTTCATAACCCAGGGGATTACATGGAAGGAGAGCAGGCGGAACATGATCTTGTGCCTGACGTAGCACATGCAGACCAGTGCACTTCAGACAACTTGTTGGAAGATTGCGTGGAGGGCTCAAAAGCACGAATAGAAGATGAAAACTCAGCCGCAGAGGAGCTATGCAATAAGGTTGTTGAGAATACACGCGCAGACGATGATGTGCAAGTTACCCAACAAATGGATCTTGCGTGCACAGGCAAGTTCATGGATGGGACCTTTTTTTTTTTACCGTGCTATTTGTTAATTTACATAATACAATTTCTTTTTATTTTCTTTCAGGCAATTATGACCAGCTCAAAATATCTCCACCAACGACTGAACAAATTGACGAAGAAGCCACAGGAGCTTTCTTATCGGTAACTTGTCGCAATGTAATACAAGTCCATCGATCTACCAAAGTTGTATGGAATTTGATGTTAGTTCATCTCCTAATGCTGCCAACCAGGATTCTAAAACCTCGACGGGCTCAGATGGCGATGGCTGTGACGTATCTGTAGTTGCAACCACTGTGGGGGAGCCCTCAACGGCTATAGCACCTGAGGATGGACAAACGCTTGAGGATGGCCAGCACATAGGCAAGTACAGAAAATACATTCTTACCTTTTTTCCAAACTGTACACTGAAATGTCCACCAATTCATGTTTCCACAGTACAAGAAACTACTCAATCTGTGCCAAGCGAACTTATGTCTGAGGAGTCAGGAGATGCAAAACCTAAGGAAATCATGGAGGGTTCATGTGCTACTGCTGACCAGAATGCAGATGATGCTCTTATCAAAGGTGCACACCCAATCATGGAATACATATTTTAAAAGTAGTATATTGGTCTCTCCATATGATGCACAACCAAAATTGATTACATTCATGCCAGCTCATGTATTTTACCTTTTTTTTTTGGAAAGATGTCTGCGATGATGGTAACAGAATGGAAGAGAACGAGTCAGCCAAAACTGGTGGTAACACAGCTGATGGGGGAGAGGAAACCAACGTCGTGTCATGTAACCGCGATGAACATGAGCAGGTGATTTTCCTATCTCTTTAATTGCATACGAGACATACAGCAAGACACCATTATGTTGTATTGTTCATTGTGTCATCCAGCAAATTATCAAGGAGACGTTTGAGGAGTCAGGAGATGCAAAACCTAAGGAAATCATAGAGGGTCCATGTGCTACTGCTGATCAGAATGGAGATGATGCTCTTATCAAAGGTGTACACCCAATCATGGAATAAATACTTTAAAAGTAGTATATTGGTCTCTCCATGTGATGCACACCCAGATTTGATTACATTCATGCCAGCTCATGTATTTTATCTTTTTTTTTTTTTTTTTTTGAAAGTTGTCTCCGATGAAGGTAACAGAATGGAAGAGAACGAGTCAGCCAAAACTGGTGGTAACACAGCTGATGGGGAAGAGGAAACCAACGTCGTGTCAGGTCACCGCGATGAACAAGAGCAGGTGATTTTCCTATCTTTTTAATTGTATAAGAGACATACAGCAAGACACCATTATGTTGTATTGTTCATTGTGTCATCCAGCAAGTTATCAAGGATACGTTGTGGGTGCAATCTGAAGCGAATGAAAACAGCAACATTGCACCAGAAGAGACATCAGATCCAACCATGACCATTCAGGACGAATTGAAAATCATCATGGATAATTACACGAGTGGAGGCAAGAGTCGAAAAACCCCTGTTGCATATTTAAAATTTTGCAAAGTTCGTAATCTATTTTTCCCATAAACTAAACATATGTTAGAATATACGGTGTGAAAAAAAGTATGATCATTCGCTGCAGTTGTTGACAAAACTCTTGAAGATGGGTATGATACCATTACTGATTTTGTCTATCAAGAAGTATGCAAGTACAGTACCAGATCATGTATCACTGAGAATCAGGATCCATCCAGCAGGGAACGCATGGAAAAATTTAGGTATCGTGTTTTGGCATATGTAAGTACCGTCAATGTAAAAACACTGCCTGACAAATAATTTATTAAATTTTTACAGGAATCAGAAGTTTATTGGACATGGTGAGATGGATGTTACAGTTGGTGATGTTGCTGACTCATTTGAAGATGGTGCTCCTATTAAAACTAGTATCATGACAATCATGGTAGATCTAGCGCGGGATATTTTTGTAAGCCCTGAAACCAAACGTCTAATAGTGCCATTCATGGCAGTGGTAAGAAAAATTATTATTATTATTATTTTTCTTCATGCATGTTTTTGTGCGGAAATTTGAGGCGGCGCTAACATAAAAATATAACACCCACACAGTTAAGGTGCAACACGATTAATAGGAACAATGATGGCAAAATGAATACGAGGAAATTGGTAAATCTCGTCAAGGCAATTAATCCGGTTGAAGATTGTTTCCTGCTGGACAAATACGATATTGTAAGTTTCAGTGTGGTGTCCATAATTATCTTAAAAGAAAAAGAGTGCCTCAAACAAATAGTTGGATTGCATTTTTTGTTCGTGCAGATAAAAATTCCATGTTTCCAAGAAGGAGATGAAGAGTGTCCTGTGGGTCACTATTTCGTCATGTCCGTGAATTTAAAGAAGAAGCGGTTTGAACTTCTAGACTCACTTGGAGGGACAGGAGCTGAACAGCACTTTGTTAACACTGCTGACGTGTTCAAGGAAATTTGGAAGGAAGCGTACAAACAAAGCAACGGAAAGCTGTCACCTGAAAACCTCAACGAATTTTCGTACCAGAGGCCTAAAGTTATTCCACTTCAGGGACAAACGTAATAATTGTTGGACATTTATTAAATAAGAATTGCTGAACCTTTATTTATATATAAAGACATGCTAATGATTTACATGGTGATCAACGCAGGTTAAACTGTGGAGTCTACATGGTGATTTTCCTCATGTTCTGGAGTGGAAAGTCTCTGATGTTCATTCGACCGGACGATGTATTGTACATCAGAAAAAGATTATTATACATGATCCTTATGTGGGAAAGTTTGGATGTTAATTTTGGTCTGATTGAAACAATCGACAAAGGTAGTTAGTACTGCGCATTTCTTAATAAAGATTTACTGCGCATATAGAAATTTCACGACATATTTATATTCTTGTTTTTTTGTTTGTTGTAGGTAAGCTTAAAAAAATCGTTTCGGGAGAGTTCAAAATAATCAGGAAGATAACAACTGTGAGGCCAAACATGGTTGTTATCGTGGACCTACCTGATGTCAATATACCAGAACCTAGGGAGATCGATGATGGAAAAGAAAACTATCCTGAAGAACAAGAATATATACTCATCGGTAGCCAGGAAGACTACAGCATGGAATGCTTGAAGGAAAGACGCAGAGCGGAAGAAACAACAGAGGACGGCAAAGAAGACAAAGAAACAACAAAGAGCGGCGAAGAGGACAAGAATCAGAAGCAACAGAAATCTGTTGTCGCCATAAACTTTGAAGACAACAGCACTGAATACTTGAGGAATAGAGAAGCAAGAGTTGACGATCCCTCAAGATTGCAGCAAGTTTTGTTTACTCCAATAAACAGAACCTCTTCTTCACCGCCTGGTTATAAAATTGATAAAGATAAGTACTGTAGCCTCACGGGGTCACAAAGTCTTGATACTCAACCGAAGGTTTTAAATTCCAGTTACGTAGAGGTTGAGCATAGAACTAATTTAGACAAACTGAAGAGGGACATTGTTACTCCGTCCAACGTCACGACAACAAAGAGACCGAGAGCTACTGCAAAAAGGTTTTGCGAGCCTGTGCCAGATCATAGACCAAGGAAGTTCAAGTACCAGAAAACAGCAAACTCCTTATATGACATCATACTGAAAAGAAAGAAATATGATGAGTAAGTATTTCATCTTGCACTGCATAATGTTCATCTCTTCAACTTGTTGTTTTTTAACCTCTGGATTATCATGCAGGACTGAGGTATTCAATGCACCAATTATGCACAGTGTTGTTCCTGGCCTTGATTGCTCTTACACGGGCGCTGAAATTAAAAATCAATTTGGTGTTAATCAGTTACTGGATGGTACTTCCATGGACTACATCATTGACGAGATGAGGAGTACGTCCGATTTGTACGCTACTGGAGAACGAGTCTTGTTAAGCCAAGGATTTATCATGGTACGCATTGCAGTCAATAATGTATGCTGCACTATAACAATTATTATATTGTGCACTAACTACTGATATAATCCATGTTTGATATGTATGATGCAGCATGTTCTCGGGGTGACTGTTTGGTCTCAGACACAAGAGGAAGTAGAAGAATCCGTTCAAAAAATGAATGATTCAACTAGCTACACAGAAGATTTTAACCTGGATATTGCAATGGAAAATTTCTATAGCTATGTTGACAAATCAAAGTGCCTCCTCGATGCAAAACTTGTAAGCTCCCTGCCTCTATAGGTGCAACATCATTACAGCGTACATATCTACTATTTCCATCTTGTTCTTATATGTCCAATCTCCAAACAGATAATGATGACGTACTTCAAAAGTTCTCACCATATTTTGTATGTGATGAACAAATATACACAAAAGTTCGAAATATTGGACTCTAGAAACTATGGTGCGAAAAAAGGTGATGTCCAACTTTATACAAGGAGCAGATTCCACACGGAATGCGGGAAAATAGTAAGTAGAGAAAAATTCCAGATGCATGCTTTTCAAATAATACTATTTGTTGTTGTCAACCATTATTTTACAATCATTTATTCCCTGATTCCTACAGATGGCAAGGATGGAACTTTTACTCAGGCGTGTTTACGGTAACGACAAATACAGTAAAAGTAATCAACCAAAGAGCTGGGTTGCCTGTGCAAAAAAGCCAAGATATATCCCATGCCCACACCAAGGAATAAACCAGTGTGCATTTTATGTTCTGAAGGGTGCGTACCTATATGATGGGATTCGTCTATTGGATGAAAATGACGGATATGAGCCAATTGTAAAGGATCATGTAAGTGTTACTGAAATACACATTTTTTAATAAGATGCAGTGTCTGTAGGATATGCTGTAATTGTAACTACTGTCGTCTCCATTCATTGCAGCCCAAGATAAACGCCATCAAAGGTGAGTATCTGTACGCTTTAATATTCACCCTGCGCAACAAGGTGATTTTGCCACATGGAATCCAAGAGTTACAACCAACTACCCCACTTTACGGATGATGCTGTCATAGTAAGCATGTTCACATGTTCAGCAATGAATTTTAACAAGACAATGACTTGTCTCATTTATTTATTAATTACTTTCATCTACTGTCTTTTTGTAGCACATTCCCTATGGTGAATGGTGGACAGTGCACGTACATCAGCTGCGCTTGCGTAAATTTAGTACTAGTACATGTGAAACATCTTGGTTAATACAACCGCACCGTGAACCGTCAGATAGTAAACTTCACTACATTGTGATTTATTAGTACTTGTGAATATGCTGGAGGTGTACTTTTGTATCAGTACTTGTTAATCCCATAGAAGCAGTCATATACTCTTCCTGGTGCAGCATTCCCAACTGTACTCCTCTTGCTAACGATGCTGTACCTTCATGCACCTGTACTTTCCTGCAGAATCCAAAATTTGCAAATATTTATTTAGAGAAACAGTAATGTACTCCTCTTGCTGCCTAAGATGTACTAGTGCGCCTTCCACCGCTGTACTCGAAACAGCCGGCACCTGTCTCTTCACAGAGAACAACAAAAATGGAGAAAACATAGGGAAACACTACTGTACCCTCTTCCTATCGAAGCTGTACTCGTGCACCCATCACCGCTGTACTCGATACACCTTACACCTGTACCTTCTTGCAGAACCCGATATTTGCAGACAAATATAGTGAAACAGTAATGTACTCCTCTTGCTGCCTAAGATGTACTCGTGCGCCTTCCACCGATGTACTCGAAACAGCCGGCACCTGTCTCTTCACAGAGAATAAAAATCATGCAGAAAACATAGGGAAACACTACTGTACCCCTCTTCCTATCGAAGCTGTACTCGTGTACCCATCACCGCTGTACTCGACAGACCTTGCACCTGTACCTTCTTGCAGAACCCGATATTTGCAGACAAATAGAGTGAAACAGTAATGTACTCCTCTTGCTGCCTAAGATGTACTCGTGCGCCTTCCACCGCTGTACTCGATACAGCCGGCACCTGTCTCTTCACAGAGAATAAAAATCATGCAGAAAACATAGGGAAACACTACTGTACCCCTCTTGCTAACGAATCTGTACTCGTGCATCCATGACCGCTGTACTCAACAGACCTTACACCTGTGCCTACATGTAGAATCCACAATTTGCAAAAAAAATATAGAGAAACAGTCATGTATTCTTCTTGCTGCCTAAGATGTACTCGTGCGCCTTTAACCGCTGTACTCGACCCTGCTGGCGCATGTCCCTTCCCAAAGAACAAACAACGAGCAGAAAACACATGGAAACACGCCTGTACTTCTCTTGCTAACGGAACTGTACTCGTGTACCCATCACCGCTGTACTCGACAGACCTTGCACCTGTACCTTCTTGCAGAACCCGATATTTGCAGACAAATAGAGTGAAACAGTAATGTACTCCTCTTGCTGCCTAAGATGTACTCGTGCGCCTTCCACCGCTGTACTCGATACAGCCGACACCTGTCTCTTCACAGAGAATAAAAATCATGCAGAAAACATAGGGAAACACTACTGTACCCCTCTTGCTAACGAATCTGTACTCGTGCATCCATGACCGCTGTACTCAACAGACCTTACACCTGTGCCTACATGTAGAATCCACAATTTGCAAAAAAAATATAGAGAAACAGTCATGTATTCTTCTTGCTGCCTAAGATGTACTCGTGCGCCTTTAACCGCTGTACTCGACCCTGCTGGCGCATGTCCCTTCCCAAAGAACAAACAACGAGCAGAAAACACATGGAAACACGCCTGTACTTCTCTTGCTAACGAAACTGTACTCGTGCACCCATCACCGCTGTACTCGACACACCTTACACCTGTACCTTCTTGCAGAACCCGATATTTGCAGACAAATATAGTGAAACAGTTATGTATTCCTCTTGCTTCCTAAGCTGTACTCGTGCGCCCTTCACCGCTGTACTCGACCCTGGTGGCACATGTCCATTCCCAGAGACAAAAAATATGCAGAAAAAATAGGGAAAGCTGTACTCGTGCGCCCTTCACCGCTGTACTCGTGTGCCCTCCACCACTGTACTTCTGCACCCGTAAAAGCTGTACTCGACACACCTTACACCTGTACTTTCTTGAATAACCTAAAATTTGCGGACAAATATAGAAAGAAAGTCATGTACTCCTCTTGCTGCCTAAGCTGTACTTGTGGACCCTTCACCGCTGTAATCGACCCTGCTGGCACATGTCCATTCGCAAGGAACAAAAAACTTGCAGAAAACTTGGAGAAACACTCGTGTACTCTACTTGGTGAAATCTGTACTTTTTCAACTTTCTCCGCTGTACTCGAGCCAAGCTGGCACCTGTACATTCCCAGATAACTCAAATCTTGCAGAAAACATATAGAAAAAACTCCTGTACTCCTCTTGGTGCCATTGCTGAACTCGATACATCTGACACCTGTCCCTCCCCAGTGAACTAAAAAACATGCTGGCAAAAAGTACTGCGACAGTGGCAGGGTTTCAATTGAATATATTCTTTTGTCAGGTTTTCGAGTGAATATATTCTGCACAGAATGACACGACAGTGGCAGCATAAAAAGCATATAAAGCATATAAAGCATGCAGCGACAAGCAACTAAGTGACAATTCTCTGACACTCAGTGACAGTTTGTGGCAATGCTAATATAAAATGCAGTCACTCTGATTACACCATCTTACTGTGTTACTTATTTATTTATCCTATGTTTTGGGTGCTTGTTGAAATTATGTAATTAACCAACGTTCTATGACAGCACTTCTGAAACATTTATTTAGTTCCTGTGCAATCCTGGAATCTTTCTCTATCTTCCTCGGCTTATAGTAGTTGCTTTGCGTTGATGATTACGGCTTGGGTCCTGTGCCCTGTCAGTGTTTCGAGTGAATATATTCTGCAAAGAATGACAAGACAAATGCAGCATAGAAACCATAAAAAGCATGCAGCGACAAGCAATTGAGTGACAATTCTCTGACTGAGTGACAATGCAATTAAAAAATGGACTGATTCTGATTCCACTGATTCCACTGATTTCTTGTAGTGACTTCTACTTTTTTCATATAAATAGTAGCTACTGCATTGTTGGTTTGCAGATAGAAGCCATGCAGTATTCTCGGAGATCCACTGGTTCCAGGACACAAGAACCTGCTCCTGCCAATCTCCTAGTTTACCACAGGAGAAGTGCAAGAGAGAGGGAGTTGGCAGATGAGAGGAATAGAGCATTCCTGGAGCAGGAAGCTGTGGATGGTTTGGAGCAGCTAGGTGAGTGTCTTGTTAGAACAGCTATCATGGCACTCCCTTCTCCAAATGCTCCACCTAACATTAGAAGGGCTTGTAGACCTGGCATGCCATCGATGGCTGAGTTGCCAAGAAGAGTCGATGGATTGCATCCTATGGAGGCGAGAAATCGGCATATTTGTGCAGGGGAGTACCCTCCGCTGGAACACTTGGAAAGGGCTCTTGAAGGACAGTACCTTCATGCATTGGTACCTCCTGAGACGGAGAAAGAAGTAACTGCTTCAATTGTTCTGTGCAAGGTCAAAAGGGCCATGAAGAGATGGTTGACTAGGGTGAGAAATAAATTAAGGAAGCAATAGCGTTTTGTGTCTATGCAGCCATGTAGTGTATGTGTTTCTCTGCAACCATATAGTGTGTGTACGTGTGCCACTATGTATTATCGTGCAAGGTACAATAAAACGTGTCGTTCTTAATTACCAGCACTTGCCACATACATAGAAATGCATATGCAATTAGTTAATTGCATTACTTACACGATTTTACACTAGGGATAATACAAACAAGTACGGCGTAGTCTGATTCGTAAGTACAAAAAAACATAGTACGCACGTACTGAAATATTTTTGTATCAATACTTATTAATACCAGAAAAAGCATTCATGTATTCCTCTTGCTCCCTAAGCTGTACTCGTGCAACATTCCCAATTGTACTCAACCCCTGCTGGCATCTGTCTCTTCACATAGAACAAAAAACATGCAGAAAAACATATGCAAACACTACTGTACTCCTCTTGCTATCGAAGCTGTACTCGTGCACCCATCACCGCTGTACTCGACGCACCTTACACCTGTACTTTCTTGCAGACAGATATAATGAAACTCGTGCAACATTCCCAACTGTACTCGACCCCTGCTGGCACCCCTCTCTTCCCAATGGACAAAACACATGCAGAAAACATAGGAAAACACTATTGTACTCCTCTTGCTATCGATGCTGTGCTCATGCACCCATCACCGCTGTACTCTGCACATCTTAAACCTGCACCTTCTTGCAGAACCCAATATTTCCAGACAAATATAGTGAAACAGTTCTGTATTCCTCTTGCTGCCTAAGCTGTACTCGTGCCCCCTTCACTGCTGTACTCGGTTCTGCTGGCACACGTCCCTTCCCAGAAAACAAACAACGTGCAGAAAACACAGGGGAAAATCCCTGTGCCCCTCTTGCTAACATCACCGCTGTACTCGACAAACATTACACCTGTACCTTCACAATATTTGCACACAAAAACAGAGAAGCTGTACTGGTGCACCCTTCACTACTGTACTTCTTTTGCTTCCTAAGCTGTACTCGTACCTCCTCCACTTATGTACTCGGTCCCTTCCCTGAAAACAAATATTTATTATTTTTTATAAAATGAAAGTAATGCCTCCGCCGGACAAGTGCCAAACTGACTTAGGCACGATACAGACTACGCAAGAAGATGAACCGCCTTGCGGTTAGTCGAGTAGTGGAACCGCTTTGCGGTTAGAGGAATTGAATCGTATACATCTGTAATCTAGCGCTCTACATTCCTCTTTAAATAACCACCACCATCGCCACTAACTCCCACTTTCTCCCCTATTTTGCTTTCCAATTCCAAGGATTGATCGCCGCGGCTTACACTGCTCATCGGTAGCGATGGAGCAAGGTGACAGCAGCAACTCGAACACGCACGCGCATGTTCTTGCTTCTGGTCCGCTGGCAAACATCACTTCGCGATCAGATATTCTTACCACCGCTCGCATTGCATATGGTATACCTGAAATGCGCAATGCAATCCATGAAGACCGGAGCCTCCCGTTCGGGTCGCCGTGCATTTTGCACAGTCCACGGCCACAGGAGTATTCTGCTGATCGCAATTCGCAAGTATGTAGTTTCATTACTAGTTTGTTGTTTATGTTAGATTTTCAACTACTGTGAGATTTATGATGCAAAATTCCTATATAGGGAATTGAGGCTACCCTGACGCCATTAGACTCTGCTGCGGTACCAGCATTCGTTCCATGTAGGGTGATCGGCCGTAATAATAAACACTGGGTTGGTGCGAATGGGGACTGGGTTGCATTTGTTCAGGATCAGGCACAATGGACCTTGCTGAACGTCTACACAAAGGCGGAGATAACACTTCCTTCGATTCGCAATGTTGGGATCCATCCGGATGACCATTTCAGGTATTGCTGGACAAGTCACTATTTCACCATATTTTGATTCATTTAAGCCAACAGTTCTTATATAATACCAATCAGGTATCACTGGGAGATGGCTAGTCTCGTGTTACTAAAGATTCAGATTACTGGTGAACCATTCTTGTTTGAAGGCAGATGGCACTACTGTGCTATAGCGGTGTTTGACAAGACAATAGCAATCATGATGGGTGGAACGGACACTGACTGGAGGATCCTTAGAAATGACTTCCTTCGTCCGTCACTTTATGCTGATGCCATCTATGACGAAGGTAGGATCTATGCTGTTACGGAACCCCGTGGGGATGTACTTGTGTGGCAGCCGATGGAATATGGTAAGTTCGCATTCTATTTAATTTACAACAATATTGCACTTTTGATGTTAATTATGCCATCAAATACAGTTCACTGTTTCATAGACCAATTATAAGGCAGACTGCAATGAAAAAATCTTTCAATAAGAAATAATTTGTTCAAAATCCCCTACATTTTTTACTTTCTTCATAATTCACTTGTTTACTTAAATAACTGTCATGTTGAATATAATATAGGTATGTTCAATTTTCTCTATCCCCATTTTGATGTACTTTGCGTATATAATTTATTTTTCATGATTTTTTTTCTTAAAACAAAAATAAAAGGTGCAAGATCAGGTCCCCGTGTAATCTCGCCGCCCTTGAACGTTAATGCTGGTGACCATGATTACAGAGTCTGGTTCCTAGCGTCTGGTCTTGGTGGCAACATTATATTGGTTTGTATCCATGGTCAAGGCCAGTCTGTTGGTATTCCAACCAATTACAAGGGCAAGGATGTGTGGAATTGTCCTTCCCTGCATTGTGAAGTATATGCAAGGAATGGGCAGGTTACCGATCCTGTTGATACAGACTGGGTAAGGCTGGGAGATCTACAGGGCAGCTCTTTGTTCCTCGGCGTAAACTACCCATTCTTGCTAGATGCCCCAGAGCCAGAAGCTCACAACGCTGGCAACACATTCCCGTTGTTCAAGCCGGACAGTATTTTTGCTGCACCCAACTACGTCAACCATATACTACGGTTCCCAGATTGGTGCCGCATACCAGTTGATGGTGGGGATTCTGTAGGCTCGAGTTTTGTTTGGCGTGACCTCAACTGGGGTGAGTTTCACGAGGTACCGATGTGGTTTGTGCCAACCCTGCCATGGCCAGATATGTGAAACTTAGGTGTAGGATGTGATTTTTATGCTTGTGTGCTATGCTTTCTAACTCAATTTGTGGAACCTTGAATCTATGTATTGTATTTAAATATGTAAATTTAACATTCCCTTGAGCATCGCTGATGTATGTATTTTGTTCTTTATGTTAGATTTTTCAACTATTGTTAAGGAAAACCAACAAAGAAAACCTGGTACTATTATTCGTGCCGCATCTGTACTCGTCTCAGTAGAACCACCGTACTCGGCTTTATCATCAACTGTACCTACCCCAAAAAAGCGAAATTACGAACGAAGACCAACATATATAATCTTGTACTCCTTTTCGTGCCGCAAATTTACTCCTCTTAGTATAACCGTCGTACTCGACGTTCCTAACAACTATACATACCCCAGATAATCGGATATATGAAGGAAAACCAAACTAACTAACCTGGTACTTGTCTCCAAGATGCACTTGTACTAGTCTCGGTTTCACAACTGTACTCTAGAATACTAACAACTGTAACTACTGTAAATAAAAATTGAACGAAATCTAGCAGAAATAGAAGGACCTGCGTATCTGATCTCCCTGAACATCCTGCCATGTCTGTACACGTCTGGAAGTAGAAGGACCTGCGTGTACACATATATCTGATCCAAGCCACAAGCTACGTTTTCTATTTATATGCATCTGGCAGCAGCTTATTACCTCTATTGCACAATTTTCCTATGATGAACTAGCAACTCCTTGTCTGTACAATTTTCAGCAACCATGCCGTATAAACACTTTTGGAAAGAGGATGACCTGTAGCTTATTAAGGTATTGCATAGGCAACTATCGTGAAAAAGAAATAACAACCCAAAATGTTCGCTGAAAAATAAAGATGACACACATACAGATTGCTTAACATAAGACATGGTTCACGTGATCACGTCACAGACACATCGATGTCGAAGTTTACGTACAATGTTCATGCGCAACAAATGCTAAAACCATGTCCCAACATGGATAAAGTAATCAAAAGCTTAATACAAACAAGACAATGCACTCAAACTTCAAATGACATCAACAGAGATAACAACACCCTGCCTGCGTGTGATGATATCACCATAAGGATGGAAGAGAAACATCACCACTTGACCAGCCACTAGTCCCTTCTTTGTAGCAAAATCTTCCCATGCGTCAGGACTTATTATCATCCTACCATCAGTGGAAGGATAGAACTGTCCAACAACATCTGGTGAGTTATCTACTGATAAAACTACAGCACCTGAAGGTTCTAGCTGAAGACCTTGTACAACAATGGTTGGAATTTTCTGCACAGTACAACATAAAAGAAACAAACTAAATATATAAACAAATATATTCATGTGATGATTTGGACTTCGAAAAACATTTAAAAAATAGAGACACATATTACATACTTACCATCAGGGATCTGTTGATATTTGTGGCAGTGAGTTTGTGGATAAACAATGGTCCCAACCCAGTGCCTCTCCTATTGATAATTGCTCTCCAACTAACCAAGATGTTTGTAGACCAATCAAGTGGCCTTGTCATAACAACAACACTGTGTCTACCATACACTGATAACAAAAAAGCAAAACGAAGAAAGTCCGAATAAGCTAATGTTTGTTTAAGGTGGAGACATATTGCATCATAAGTAAAACATATGAAAAAATAAAAATCATATAACCTTCATCTGGTTCTTCATCACTTGATTCACTGTAAGAAACACTCGAAGTACCAGCCTGGACATTAATGATCTGGGACGTTGTTGCTGAATTGCAAGGTCCTACTCTAATTGGTCTATCGGAGTTGTTGGTCATTTGAAACATAATGAAATCACCAGGACGAGAACCGGAATTGCATAGAAATTCCTTCCACCCCCAACCATAAAAACTAGTTACCGACTCATTCTCCACGACATTGAAAGTGTAATTGTTGCCTACATAATCAGAGACACGGACTTCACTTCTGCCAGCACATATCATGTTTATCTTGTTCCTAACATAGCATGGGACATTCTACAAGAAAGGGAAACATGCAAAATCAAACATAATGTAAAAATATAAATAATACGTTGGTGCATAAATAAATATAGTAAAAAAATGTACCAGCAAATCTTCAGACTTAACCAACAGCTCTGATATGAAAAAAGAACAATCCCTTGTTTTGGACCTGCATGGTCCATCTGGATTACCACAAACATTGCAGACCATACTGAAGAAAATCCTGCACACATGGAAAAGGAGATCCGTAAGTAAAGTTTCTTAGTCACAAAAAAAAGCATAAAATAGATGATCTCACAGAGATTACATGTAATAGATATAGAAAGTATTAATTGTTAATTGTAGATCTGATCTATTACGGTTAAATCTTCAAATATGATTTGTTTTTAAAAGTTGTAGTCCATGGTACTTACCAGTTTTAGGATAAACATAGCAAAGAAAACGAAGAGACAAAAAAAGGCAAAGAAAGAGTAAGATTTCTTACTGCACAAACAAGGGGGTAACGGGAATCAACAGAGATATGAGAAAACAAATATATACCCGATACAGCTATGGAGAAGACCCACCGAGACAAAGAAAGAGGACGATTACTTCGATATGGTCTGATGGACCAGCAGCACCAGCAGAATCTCTCGGCGCAGCAGAATCTCTCGGCGTGGGTGTAGACCTAGACGAGGGAAGATGGAAGAGGGAAGATGGAAGGGGGAATAGCTGTAAAGTGATAAGGTTGTCTATATATTGAATCCGAGCCGTCTCACTTCCCCAACACTGTAGCATTAAAAAAACCGGAGTAATAAAAGCATTTGACTCGGGCAGTAATAAAAAAGCATCTTGACTCAGATGCTCCCTCCATACCGGATAACTAGGCATATAACCTGACCCAGCGGGACCTACGTAATCCCTGATTGGCTCCTAATTTATACGCAGTTTCTGATGAGTAATTGGAAAAGGCAAGCAGCAGTTCCGTGCATGCGTTGGCCTCATTAGCACCACTGTACCCATCGTTCTTTACCTATGCCAGAGTAGTGGGTAAACTATCAGAGAAAAAAGGTACTCGTCTTCGAGGCGCACTTGTACTCTACTCAACAGGAAGACTGTACTCGAGAATTCTAGCAACTGTACACTACATATAATATAAATTGTGAACTAAAAGCCAACATCAGAAACTGTCGTGCCGTACCTGTACTTGTCTTAGTTGCAACTTCATACTCTAGGCTATGAACAACTGTACCTGCACAGAGAAATAACGAAACCAACGGAAAACAATATGGTAATCCTCTTTATGCGGCACCTGTACTCGGTTCAATTGCTCCGCCGTACTCCACAAGTCTTGCACCTATACCTAGAGAAAACGGAGTTCTTTACAGAGAAACAAACAGAGACACGGCCCTGTACTCCTCTTGGTTCCGACGCTGTACTCGTCAATCATCAACGCTGTACTCCCCAAACAATGAACCTGTACCTGCACTAGAAAAAACGGATTTCTTTATGGAGAAACAAAAAGAAACAAGGTGCCGTAATCCTATTAGTGTGGACGCTGTACCCGTCTGTTATGCATAGCTGTACTCTTCAAGCCTTACATCTGTACCTGCGCTAGAGGAAACGGATATCTTCATAGATAAACAAACAAAGACACGGTCACGTAATCCTCTTGGTACGGACGCGGTACTCATCTTTCCTTCACCGCTGTACTCCTCAATCCTTGCGTATGTACCTGCACTGGAGGAAAACGAAGAACCGTGCAGAGAAACAAACAGAAACAATGTCCCGTACTCCTCTTGGTAGGGACGGTACTCGTCTCTCCTTCAACGCTGTACTCCTCAAGCCTTGCACCTGTACCTGCACTAGATAAAACGGATATCTTTATAGAGAAACAAAGGGAAACGCGGTCCCGTACTCCTCTTGGTGCGGACGCTGTACGCGTCTACTCTTCATAGCTGTACTCCTCAAGCCCTGCATATGTACCTGCACTAGAAGAAAACGAAGATCTTTGCAGAGAAACAAACAGAAACAATGTCCCGTACTCCTCTTGGTACGGACGCTGTACTCGTCTCTCCTTCAACGCTGTACTCCTCAAGCCTTGCACCTGTACCTGCACTAGATAAAACGGATATCTTTATAGAGAAACAAAGGGAAACGCGGTCCCGTACTCCTCTTGGTGCGGACGCTGTACGCGTCTACTCTTCATAGCTGTACTCCTCAAGCCCTGCATATGTACCTGCACTAGAAGAAAACGAAGATCTTTGCAGAGAAACAAACAGAAACAATGTCCCGTACTCCTCTTGGTACGGACGCTGTACTCGTCTCTCCTTCAACGCTGTACTCCTCAAGCCTTGCACCTGTACCTGCACTAGATAAAACGGATATCTTTATAGAGAAACAAAGGGAAACGCGGTCCCGTACTCCTCTTGGTGCGGACGCTGTACGCGTCTACTCTTCATAGCTGTACTCCTCAAGCCCTGCATATGTACCTGCACTAGAAGAAAACGAAGATCTTTGCAGAGAAACAAACAGAAACAATGTCCCGTACTCCTCTTGGTACGGACGCTGTACTCGTCTCTCCTTCAACGCTGTACTCCTCAAGCCTTGCACCTGTACCTGCACTAGATAAAACGGATATCTTTATAGAGAAACAAAGGGAAACGCGGTCCCGTACTCCTCTTGGTGCGGACGCTGTACGCGTCTACTCTTCATAGCTGTACTCCTCAAGCCCTGCATATGTACCTGCACTAGAAGAAAACGAAGATCTTTGCAGAGAAACAAACAGAAACAATGTCCCGTACTCCTCTTGGTACGGACGCTGTACTCGTCTCTCCTTCAACGCTGTACTCCTCAAGCCTTGCACCTGTACCTGCACTAGATAAAACGGATATCTTTATAGAGAAACAAAGGGAAACGCGGTCCCGTACTCCTCTTGGTGCGGACGCTGTACGCGTCTACTCTTCATAGCTGTACTCCTCAAGCCCTGCATATGTACCTGCACTAGAAGAAAACGAAGATCTTTGCAGAGAAACAAACAGAAACAATGTCCCGTACTCCTCTTGGTACGGACGCTGTACTCGTCTCTCCTTCAACGCTGTACTCCTCAAGCCTTGCACCTGTACCTGCACTAGATAAAACGGATATCTTTATAGAGAAACAAAGGGAAACGCGGTCCCGTACTCCTCTTGGTGCGGACGCTGTACGCGTCTACTCTTCATAGCTGTACTCCTCAAGCCCTGCATATGTACCTGCACTAGAAGAAAACGAAGATCTTTGCAGAGAAACAAACAGAAACAATGTCCCGTACTCCTCTTGGTACGGACGCTGTACTCGTCTCTCCTTCAACGCTGTACTCCTCAAGCCTTGCACCTGTACCTGCACTAGATAAAACGGATATCTTTATAGAGAAACAAAGGGAAACGCGGTCCCGTACTCCTCTTGGTGCGGACGCTGTACGCGTCTACTCTTCATAGCTGTACTCCTCAAGCCCTGCATATGTACCTGCACTAGAAGAAAACGAAGATCTTTGCAGAGAAACAAACAGAAACAATGTCCCGTACTCCTCTTGGTACGGACGCTGTACTCGTCTCTCCTTCAACGCTGTACTCCTCAAGCCTTGCACCTGTACCTGCACTAGATAAAACGGATATCTTTATAGAGAAACAAAGGGAAACGCGGTCCCGTACTCCTCTTGGTGCGGACGCTGTACGCGTCTACTCTTCATAGCTGTACTCCTCAAGCCCTGCATATGTACCTGCACTAGAAGAAAACGAAGATCTTTGCAGAGAAACAAACAGAAACAATGTCCCGTACTCCTCTTGGTACGGACGCTGTACTCGTCTCTCCTTCAACGCTATACTCCTCAAGCCTTGCACCTGTACCTGCACTAGATAAAACGGATATCTTTATAGAGAAACAAAGGGAAACGCGGTCCCGTACTCCTCTTGGTGCGGACGCTGTACGCGTCTACTCTTCATAGCTGTACTCCTCAAGCCCTGCATATGTACCTGCACTAGAAGAAAACGAAGATCTTTGCAGAGAAACAAACAGAAACAATGTCCCGTACTCCTCTTGGTACGGACGCTGTACTCGTCTCTCTTTCAACGCTGTACTCCTCAATCCTTGCACCTGTACCTGCACTAGATAAAACGGATATCTTTATAGAGAAACAAAGGGAAACGCGGTCCCGTACTCCTCTTGGTGCGGACGCTGTACGCGTCTACTCTTCATAGCTGTACTCCTCAAGCCCTGCATATGTACCTGCACTAGAAGAAAACGAAGATCTTTGCAGAGAAACAAACAGAAACAATGTCCCGTACTCCTCTTTGAAGATCTTTGCATATGTACCTGCAGTAGATGAAACCGGAAATCTTACCAACTGTGCCTACTGTCTAGTGCACGCTATTCTCCAGGCTCTTACCAACTGTACCTACCAAATTGTACTCGGTTCGGTTTCACCGCTGTACTCGACAGTCATATCAACTGTACCTATTGCAATAGAGTGTTGTAGGTACTATAAGCTCTTCGTTCCACGGCTGTACCTGTTCCAGTTGCAACGCTGTACCGTTGGCTTTTAATAACCGTACCTATCCCGCAGAAGCTGCAAAAACGGACGAAACAAACAGAAACAACCTGGTACTCCTCTTTGTGCTGAACTTCTACTCGTCTCAGTTCTAACGTTGTACTCAAGGTTATTAACATTTGAACGTATCCAAAACAAGAAAAAACTTGAACGTAAACCAACAGGAACTATCTAGTGTTCTGATCAAATCCGTCTCACATTGTATTAATCACTCTTACCAACTGTACCTACTACAATGAAGCCCGTAGTGAGCTTGCATGCCACAAATCACCAGCAAGGTAAAGGCATCCATGCTCCCAGACGGTCGAAACATTCCATGTCTCCTGCTTCGGGCTCACCCCTCGCAATAGGGCATAGCCCGGATCATACCGAGCGTACACCCTCGCAAAGGCGTCCGGACACAAGATACATTCATATGAAAAAATGTCTATTTCAAACATTTCGTTGATACCAACAAAGCAAAAAAACAATACAGACAACAGATACATTCATACTAAAACAAGGCATAGTTCAAAAAAACAAGCAAATATGTGTTCATTAGAAACAGCATTACAACTTTTCCTGACAGGGCAGCACTTCATTGAAAAAAAGAGGTGGGAACGCACTCCCAGCAAAAGATTAAGCAAACAAACTAATAGTTCACACGAGACATAACTAGTATTGTACAACATAGGAGTGCCTGGTCTAGCATTGATAACCAATGGATATCTTCAACTTGTCCTTCAACAAACACTTGATTCCACGTTCATCTGACATTGCAAAAACTTATATATATAGATTTATGCTGACTCAACAACATCCCAGGTGTCATTGATGTTCTGCCTGCTATAAATTGACTTGAACGATCCATCAAAATCAGGGTGTCTTTTCCTTACAGTAGCAACTTTATAAAACTTCAACATCAAGCGACCACATATGAAGAAGTGATTTATGGAAGTGAAATCAAACGCGTAACGATTGGAGAACTTCAAGTACAGCGAGCCTTCCTCATCAACAGCCCACTTCACATCTGGCAAGTTTGCAACACGCAATGCATACACAAAATCCTTAGGGCCAGCAAAATACTTCAACTCCACCCTGAGCAAACAATCAGCAGGCCCTTCCTCCACACCAAGGATCCACATTGTTGTCGCAGACAGTGTTGGGTTCTGATGGAGCTCCACATCTTCAGGTGACGTACCAAATCCCCTCGGATAGTTGAGTATATCCATCCCTTCGTGTATAGCAAGGAACTGCTGCACATTTCCGTAGAAAAAGATATCTTCACTTGGTGGCATCAAACTAAGCGTTTGAACCTTAATACATATGATCAACTTTTCATCATGTTTGAACATGATTCGTTCTGAACCCAACAAGTATGTATCAAATGGATTACTGCATCTAACAAGCAGTTGAGAATTGTTGGATGTGTTGATCATGTATCTTATTGGAGCA
This sequence comes from Lolium multiflorum, assembly GCA_030979885.1. Taxonomy (NCBI): domain Eukaryota; kingdom Viridiplantae; phylum Streptophyta; class Magnoliopsida; order Poales; family Poaceae; genus Lolium; species Lolium multiflorum. The sequence continues at coordinate 240,042,416 of CM061753.1, read as the reverse complement.
GTGAAGAGTGACTGCACTGTGTGTATTGCGTTGAACAAACTCTCAGTACGAAAAGAGAAACGAACACACACAAGCATCACATCGTTCACTGCACCAGGTTCCAACCCCAGGTACTCCAAAACAAAACGTGAAACAACGGGCCTCCTAGTCTCCTCATGAGCCATAATGTGCTTTCTGTCCAAACAAATATACACATGTGTTACATGCATTCAATGATAAACTTATTAGACTATATTCCTTCACATTTATTTTAAATTTATACAGTAAAAACCAAACATTAAACTATAATTTTATGAGTGCACACATAGTACATTTTACTTGGAAAACAGAGTCAGAAAAGAAAAAAACAAACTAATTGCATACAGCCACCCAAATACCATAGATACAACAAACACGAGTACAAAAAACAACACAAGGACAAAAATGGTACAAAAAAATAGCATGTATTAAACCAATAATATACAGATCTGTATTAGGTGGACAGCGGAAATACAACAGCGGAAATATATGAACAAAACATCAATACTAGGTGGACAAACATCAAAATCAACTGTCGGATCTGTCTATTTCAGCACTTGAAGGATAATCAATTTTTTTACCAGAAGAACAAAATGCCACCGGTAGAGGAAAGAGGGTATCCGATGAACCTGGCAGCGAGGAATGAGGGCCTCCGAGGTCTGTGGCCCCGAAGAATCCTCCCGGCGACGAACCACCGAAGCAAATCTAACCACCCCTCCCCTCACCTCCGCCCCGCCCCACTAGATGATATCGTTTCGTTTCCCCTTGCAAAATGTCTCCCACGCTACAGTTTGAACAGGGGGAAGAGGGTCACGGGTCTTATCCAGAAAAGAGAGGGAGGCCGTGGTGAGACACGTGCTCCCGCGCAACGCTTACACCTGTGACCTAAATGAGAACACTTGGTCACACACATTAATGATTTAAGTTCACACACTAATTCCAATCTCGAATCACATCCAACGGCACCATGGCATCTGCCGTTCGGCATTCGCGGCAGATATCCTAGCAACGTGTCTGCGACTTGTCGCCGGGTACTGCCACGTGCCAACGCGTACACTGACGGCGCGACAATGGCAACCGCAGTATCGTCACACCGCTTCCTGCCACGTGCCACAGGGTAGACACGAACCGTTCCTCCCTCTCTGTTCCTCCTCAATGGCGACTCACTGCGACTACGGCGATGCGTTAGATGGTGGAAGAGGCGGCGGGCATTGCGACGAATATGGCGATAAAGTCTCGGAGTCCTGCGACACCTCGAACCCAGTCGAGGGCGACGTGTCGCTGTTCCCGGCGGCTGCGTCGCCATTGCCGAAGGTTTGGAAGGAGCGCCCGGCTGAGAGCCATCGGTGGACCTCATCACTCGGCGGCGTCGAGTAAGCTTCCTTCCCTCCTCTTAGCTTAGAAAATCTAGGGTTTGGCAATATCCAGAATTTTGATTTGATTTTCCTGTGGTTTTTTCTTAGCTTGGAGGATGAAGTGTGGGATGTTAGGTTTCACCTAGATGGAAAAGATAATTTGGAGAAGAAACTAAGCAAATCTTACATTACATATACCAATATGCTAGCAATGTTAGAGATACGCGGATATGGCCGGGGTTACAGCATGTACTATGTAAAAGAAGAGGGCACGGGCATAGAAGGGATGGCACTCATCAAGAGCATGATTGACGTTGAAGAAATGCTGGAACTGTATAAGGATGCCGGATGTGTTTCCATTACTGTAACCAAGGGTGAATCAGGTCTGCCTGCAGATATAAACAGGAAACAATGTGAAGAACAAATTCCTATATCTGAAATAGGAGTGCCTGTTGTTTATTCAGTAGACATGCAGGGTGTGCTGACTACAAAATACCACTTAGTACATGCCATTCCTATATCTGTAATGTATGAGGATTGTCTGTCGATTCAAAAAACCCAGGATCCAGTTATTACAAAAGGTTCAGATGATGATATGTACTCTAGAACCACCGGGTCACAAAGTTTTCAGACTCCAACGAAGGATTCAGAGTACAATTATGTAGATGTTGAGCATACTGATAATTTAGACAAAAAGAAGAGGAAACTTGTTTCTCCATCTGACGCCACGGCAACAAAGAGACCAAAACATACTGCAAGAGATCATCGCAAGTCTGTGGCACAGTATAGACCAAAGAAGTTCAAACACCAATGCAAAGCAAAAAGACTGTACAACCTCCTAGTGACATCAAACAAATTTGCATCGTAAGTAATTTATCATGCACTGCATAATGTTCATATCCTCCACTTGTTAATTTTAACCTTTTGGATTTCCTTGCAGAACTGAGGTATTCAATGCACCAGTTATGCACAGTGCTATTCCTGACTTCAATGTACCAAACAATGGGGATGACATTGCTAGACAATTTAGTAGTGGTCAGTTACTGGATGGTACTACATTGGACTACATCATTGACGAGATGAGGAGTACCTCCGATTTGTACGCTACTGGAGAAAGAGTGTTGTTAAGCCCAGGATTTATCATGGTATGCATTGCAGTCAACAATATATGTTGCATTATAACAGTGATTATATTGTACAATAACTACTGATATAATCTGATATAATCTATGTTTGCAACGTATGATGCAGCATGTTCTCCAGGTGGGTATTTGGAATCAGACAAAAGAACAAATAGAAGAAGCCTCTAAAAAAAGGGATCAAACATTCAACTACAAAAAAGATTTCGATCTGCAAACTGCACTGGACACTTTCCCTAGATATGTTGACAAAGAAAAGAGCCTTCTTGACGCAAAACTTGTAAGCTCCCTACTTCTAAAGGTGCAATACAATTACAGCATACAGAACTACATTTTTCATCTTGTTCCTATATGTCCAATCTCAAAACAGATATTGATGCCGTACTTCAAAAGTTATCACTATACTTTGTATGTGATGAACAAATACAAAAAAGAATTCGAAATATTGGACTCTAGAAACTATGATGACACAAAGGGATGTAGTCCACTGTATACAAGGAGCACATACCATACGGAATGCGATATCATAGTAAGTAGAGAATAATTTTCCATGCTTTCAAAATAATAATATTTGTTGTTGTGGATCATTAGTTTGGAATCATTTATTTCCTGATTCCTACAGATGGCAAGGATGGAACTTCTGCTCAAAAAAGTATATGGTTTAGACGCATACAATGCAAGTAATCAACCAAAAACATGGGTTTCCCTTGCAAACAAGCCAATATATATCAGGTGCCCACAGCAAGGAGTAAATCAGTGCGCATTTTACTGTCTGATGGGTGCGTACCTATACGATGGAAAGGTTCTGTTGGGTAAAAGGGAAGGATATCAGCCAATTCTAAATGATCACGTAAGTGTTAGTGAACTACACATTGTTAGTAAGATACAGTGTTTATAAGATATGCAGTAACTACTATTGTCTTCGTCCATTGCAGCCCTTTATAAATGACATTAAAGCTGAGTATCTGTACATCTTAATATTCACCGTGCACAACAAGGCCAATTTGCCAGAGGAAATCCTAGAATTAAAACCTTCATGCTCATTATATGAGTGAAGAAATCATAGTAAGAATGTTCACATGTTCAAAACTGATTTTTCATACAACAATTAAATCTCTCATATATTTATTAACTTGTTATTCACTGTTTCCTTCTATAGTTTGAAGCACATCCCCTATGGTGAATGGTGGAGCACTACACATGAATCGTATGTGTCGGTTCATTTCCTCGAATACCTTTTGATGCTGTTTTGGTGACAAAAACTTGAAAACATTGTGATGGTCTTAGATCTTACTACTTGTGTTGGACCTTCATCGTGTACTGTAAACCTATATCGTGTAGAACTTTGTATACACTATAATCCAGTTTTTTTTATGCATTTTACAAGTAAGTACTTGTGTTGAACTTGCCCTTTTATCTGGTGTTTACTGATGAGTCGCATACTAGTGAATATGCTGCAGTATGTACTTTTTATATCAGTACTTATGTATCCCAGAGAACTGAAAACTTCGATAAAACATGAATAAACACTATGTACTCCTGTTGGTGACAAATATGTACCGTGCAACGTTGACAACTGTACTCGACCCTTCTAGCACCTGTCCCTAATCAGAGAAAACAAAACTTGCAGAAATCATATAGAAACAGTCATGTACTCCTTTTGGTGCTAAACCTGTATTCATGCAAACTTCACGACTGTATTCATCCCATGCACCTGTGTCTTCCTAGAGAACCCAAAACATGCAGAAAACATGAAAAAAAACTCACGTACTCCTATAACTTCCGAGTGTGTACTCGCGAAACATTCACCAATGTACTTGATACAGCTCACACCTGTCACTTCCCAGTGAACAAAAAAACATGATGAAAAACATAGAGAAATAGTCCTGTTATCCTCTTTTGGTGCCAAAGATGAACTCTTAAAACCATCACAATTGTTATCGATTCATTGTGACACCTGTATATTCCCAGAGAAACCAAATCTTGGAGAAAACATGAAGAAAAGCAGTTCTGTACTCCAGTTGCTGTAAAACCTGAACTCGTGCAACCTTCACAACTGTACTCGACAAGTTGTGGCACCTGTATCTTCACAAAGAACCCAAATATTGCAGAAAGCATGAAGAAACACTCCTGCAATCGACTTGGTGTCAAAGCTGACCTCGTTCAGTCTTGACAACTGTACTCGATCCATTGTGACACCTGTACCTTCCCACACATAACCAAATTCTTGCTGAAAACATGGAGCAACATACTTGTAATCAACTTGCTGTTTAAGTTGAATTCGTGCAACCTTCACAACTGTACTCGATCCATTGTGGCACCTGTACCTTCACAAAGAACCCAAATATTGCAGAAAACATGGAGCAACATACTTGTAATCAACTTGCTGTTTAAGTTGAACTCGTGCAACCTTCACATCTGTACTCGATCCATTGTGGCACCTGTACCTTCCCACACATAACCAAATTCTTGCTGAAAACATGGAGCAACATACTTGTAATCAACTTGCTGTTTAAGTTGAACTCGTGCAACCTTCACATCTGTACTCGATCCATTGTGGCACCTGTACCTTCCCACGCATAACCAAATTCTTGCTGAAAACATGGAGCAACATACTTGTAATCAACTTGCTGTTTAAGTTGAACTCGTGCAACCTTCACATCTGTACTCGATCCATTGTGGCACCTGTACCTTCCCACGCATAACCAAATTCTTGCTGAAAACATGGAGCAACATACTTGTAATCAACTTGCTGTTTAAGTTGAACTCGTGCAACCTTCACATCTGTACTCGACCCATTGGGGCACCTGTAACTTGTCAGAGAACCCAAAATTTGCAGAAAACATGGAGAAACACTCTTGTACTCAACATGGTGCCAAAGCTGAACTCGTGCATCCTTCAGAACTGTACTAGACCCATTGTGGCACCTGTACATTCCCAAAGAACACAAAACTTGCAGAAATCATAGAGAAACACTATTGTACTCGACTTGGTGCCAAAGCTGAACTCGTGCAACCTTCAGAAATGTACTCGACCCATTGTGGCACCTGTACATTGCCAAAGAACCCAAAACTTGCAGAAATCATGGAGAAACACTCCTGCACTCAACTTCCTGTCGTAAAAGCTGAACTCGTGCAACCTACATAACTGTACTCGACCCATTGTGGCACATGTACATTGCCAAAGAACCCAAAACTTGAAGAAATCATGGAGAAACACTCCTGCACTCCACTTCCTGTCGTAAAAGCTGAACTCGTGCAACCTAAAGAACTGTATTGTACAACAGAAACCAATCATTGCAGAAAACATAGAGAAACACTCATGTATTCTACTCGGTGCCAAATATGAACTCGTGCAGCCTTCACTACTGTACTCGACGATTTTCGGCACCTGTACCTTTCCAGAGAACACAGATCATGCAGAACACATGGAGAAACACGCTTGTAATACTCTTCGCACCGTAGCTGTACTCACGCACCTTTCACCACTGTAATCTTTACAAAAAAACATGCTGTACTAGATCGCCCAGTGAACAAAAAACATGCTGAACATAGATAAACACTTATGTACTCCTATTGCTTCCCAATCTGTACTCGTGCGCCCTTCACAACTATACTCGATACAACTTGCACCTGTATCCCAGACTAAAAGCGGGTATACTTAAGGCCCTTATCGAATGTACGTACTACAACTGGTACTCATACTTTATCAGCAGCTATACTCGTGCCAATACAACCGCTCAACCCAGTACTGATATACAAAAGAAAATTTCAATATCCAAATCACACATTAACACACATTACATTGATTAATAATTGTATATAAACACATTACAGTAAATCATATGAATGATAACAGTATCAGTCATACATTGTAAATTTATCCAGTAATATCGTATCCCTTAATTGCCCATTTTTTCCTAGGAATTTCAAAGCTTAGCCGTGCATCCAAGGCTGCATATTTGACCTGCTCAAACCTTAATTCGGGGCTTGCCCAACCTTCCTCTCTTATTTTCTTGCACGAATCACCTTTCTTTTCCAAACTTGTCCCCAACACAGAATTTGACAGGTCATAGAGTGATGGTATTCTTACATTCTTAACACCTTGACCTAGTTTATGGATATTGATCATCTTCTGCAAGTCGAAGGCACACCTGATTTTTAATCCGTACGGCATCAGCATCCTGCGATCCATATCAATTGCTGCACCAAAAAAACAGACCTTCGCCGAGCTCAAGAATTTCTTTAACAAATCTGGAACCTTTGTTGCGTGAAATATCTGAGAAAATCGAAAATAAAGATGAACGACGTATATAATTCGGAACATTTGGTAGAAAAAAAGTATGGTCTAATTCGTGATACCTGGAAAAGAATGATGTCATTGGCAACACATAGCTGCAAAACCGCTGCACGTTGCCGTCTATCCTCTGGAAGATGTTTCTGCTTTATTCCTTTCACTTTGTCAGTGAACTCGCAATCAAGACCAACAATCTTTGGCCTGGCGTCGCAAAGGAAATCTTCTGATACGCGGTATATCCACTTCTCCATTGTTGCAGACCTTGTAGTTACAGTGACCTTGAAATCCATTGAGAGATGCTCGAACGAATATACGGTGTCACTTCCTTGGCGAGACATAACGATGGGAGAAGAAAATGATTCAAATGATGGTTTTGACACTTATCTGCTTGGTTTGAGGTTCTATTTTATAGAAGATTAACGTGGTGACGATGAGTGAGAAAACATCACTGCCGAATTATATTCCCTCATTCGGATGTGAACAGCCAGATAGCCTAAAAGCGGATTAATTACATTTAATAAATAATAACTGTGAGTTATACGTGCAAACGTGCAGACGTACGGACGTGCGAATAAGGAAGGCGTGAGGAGGGATGATTATAATCAATTTTCCCTACTTATCCTATAGGGTTATCAACAAAACGGCAGGACGTTGACCGACAAAGTGCTTCCTTTTTTTTGTTCTTGCGATCGTTGTGTTCCTAGCACTTTAGATGTGACACGTGCTTCAATTGATTCGGCCATACCATGTCTAGCAGGAAGCACCGTTCCGATGTATCTGCCACACTACCATATACTACATTAAATACCTAACAAATGACATATTTTTATCCACTACATTGCGCGGAAATTCTCCCGACACGACACGGTGCGGGAGGTTTCCTGCCTAGCCGACGTTCTATATTATCCCTCCCTCCCGCCTCATTGGTTCAAAAACCCTAGAAATATAACAATGTTCGATTCGTGCGACGACGCGGCGCTAGAGACGGCCGTATAAGTCGTGTTAGCGGAACCACAACTTGCATAGTATGAGGCGTCGGAGGAGATGACACCATCAGCAACCGTAGGTGCCTATGTCGCAGACGAGAGGCAGAGCTAGGAGGCGGAGCGAAGAGAGCGCAAGGAAGCACAACAACTGTAGGACGCACGGCAGCAGGCGGAGTAGTGGGGTCAACAGAAAGAGCAGTAGAAGCGGTAGGAGGAGGAACAACTAGCATTCAAGGAGGCGGAACGACTATATCGCCAGGAGGCATGGCGGTGGCGGGAGGCGGCAAGCCAGCGCTGGTGCTAGCCAGGCCAACATCAGTGGTGGGAGGAGCTTGCGTGAAAAACGAAACATTAGGGCGTCACCCATAGCGAAGTGCCGACGTCTCTGCCGACAACTATTTCGGGGGCGCAGATGCTCTTACATTACAAATGAAATGATTATATCACCTGTTATAATAATAATAATAAAAAAATGTACAACAGGTGTTGGATAGAAGATGATGTGACACAATTTACTAACAATTACAACCGCTGTTACTAAACTGTCCCACATCACCTCATATCCACACTCAGTTTTACCTCAACATAAATGACACGTAAGAGTAGTTGAACTCACGACCTATGCGTAACACCTTCGAACCACTAGGATATGTCATCCTTTGTGTTGCAATTCTTATCTAATTAAACAAATACTAGTACTACCAGTACTACATAATATTCTCCCATTCCCGATGATTTTCAAGGCATTATTAAATTCGACTGACTGCCAAACACGGTTAGGGTTAGGTTTATCCACTCCTCAGCACCAGCACGGCGCGAACTATAACAGGATATTCAGAATTGCTGATATACTATAAGTCTGCCTGTGGTGAGCCCCAAACTCCCATAGGTAATTTTGTGTCAATTTTACTTTCCTGGTCCTGAATTAGACATCTAAATTATGAAAGTTCAACATAGCCAAAGATGGCAGAGGAGAAGCGTCAGACGAAACTGTGACGGAAGCTACTGCTACTGCAGATATGTTTAGCATCATCGTGGGCACACTTGTCAGGGCAGGGCCTAGAGGAGCAAATTGCAGCGGCGCAGGCAATGTTTGGATCTCAGGGGTGAGGATGACACATCGCGGAAGATGGCGGTTAGAGGACTCAACGATCTGCAGGAGATGACGCCGTAAGAGTCGTCGTGCCGGTGGTGAACCAGCTCTAACAGGCGACTCATTTAACAGACTATGTTTAAAGGTTAATGTAACAAAACATGTTTAGAGGAACAAACAATGATACTTTTAATACAAACAAAAATGGTTCCAATTTTACATATATTATTATATAGATGGCTTTGTTGGTGCCACAGCTGTACTTGTACTAAGGTAACATATGTACTCCACCACGCTGGCACAGAAAAGGTGTGGATAAACAGATAAATAAACAGTTAAGAACAACAACATCTTGAATAACCAGAAGTCTGTTAAAATTTACAATACTACATATAAGATTCTTCAATACAACACAAACAAAGGAACATATAAGAATAAAACATCCTTGAAACAAACTTTAATACAAATTCAACCCATGGTTTAAAGAACACATCTGCAATAGAACTGACTTAAAAATACTTCACTAGCGACACTTATAGAGTTCTCAGACACTTCTTCATCTCTAAAAGCCAAATCCCCACACTACAACTGGCAAAGTAGGAATAAACCACATAGGAGACTCCACAATATCACCCCAGTTAGCCACACCATACTCAAAAGTAGAACCAATGCCAACTCCACCATTGACTGACATCCTGCACCAATCTGGAACAGGCTGTGGTACTTGGTGGAAACGCTTGTGAGTAGCAAACACACAGTCTGGTGTGAAAACAGGAGCTGCATGGACACCGTCGACACCAGCTTCATCAGGAGGACCAAGCAGAAAAGGGTAGTTTATACCAACGAACACAGAAGTGCCTTGCAGATCTTCAAGCCTGACCCAATTTGGTGTGACGGGGTCTTCATTGTAAGAATCTCTTGCATAAACATGACAACGCATCGACGGGTAATTCAGTAGCGCCCTACCCATATGATCCATGGGATCACCTTCACTGGGTTCACCATGACCTCTAACATTAATCCAAAGAATGGTGCCTTCATGCCCCGGAGAAAGGAACCACGTGCCGGGAGGAATGTTGTTACCATCATGAACAGCACCATGTAAGTTTGGCTGCTCAATAATCTCTGGAGCAGCTATCACCCGAGGAGCAGCACCAGCACCTGTTTATTTGTTTAGATGTAGTTAAGATACATCAGATATTACATAACTAGGAATAACGTCATGCAAAGAACACTACGCAATAAAAAATAATAAGAGCAAAAATAAAGAAAAAATTAAACTATAAGCACAGAAATCAAAAACTAACCCCAAATAGTAGGTTCCCAAACAAGGACGTCCCCTCTGGGTGCAGTAACAGCGTAGATCCTACCAGTCGTAAGAATGGCATCAACATACCTTGAAGGTGCAAGGTAATCATTGCGAAGGATCCTCCACTGCACGTCCCTACTACCACCACGCATGATTGCAATTATCTTATCAAACACTGCTATGACATAGTAGTTCCATTTGTTTCCAACCCTGTATGGTTCAGCAGTTATCTGAATCTTCAACAACTGCATGTGTGCCAAATCATACCGATACAAGAAAGGCCCATCAGGAACGATGCCAACGTTACGAACGGATGGCAGAGGGATCTCCTCATCTGTGTAGACGTTAAGCAGAGACCACCGTGCTTGCTCCTGAACAACTGCAACCCATTCGCCATTGGAACCAACCCAGTGCTTGTCGCCAGGCCCCTCCTGTGTAAAAGGAACAAATGCTTTTGCGGAAGGAGAGTCCAGTGGCATTAGCGATGCGTCAATACCCTGCGAATTTACGAATTATCTAGTGTAAAATACAGTACACAAACATTTTCATGCAATCAATGGAAAACAATGAATACCTGTTCAGTGCGATCAGCGGGCCATGAACGAGGATCAGAATGCAGCAGACACGGCGATCCAAAAGGAAACCTTGCATCCTCACGGATAGCATTGCGCATACCTGGCATACCTCGGGACATTCTAGCAACGGTGATGACGTCTGAGTGAGCGCTGATATGGGTCAATGGACCAGAAGCGATCTCAGAAACGAGAGAGGAAGAACCCTGCTCCATTGATGATGATTGCAGAGAAAAAGAGTGGATTTTCCTGTACGGCAGTATGTTGTTGTTTCTCAGCGGATGATGTGGTAGAGACACAAGGAAATGTTCATGTTCAGAATATAAGGACTGGAGTTGGCAGTTAGTAGTAGCGGTTGCTAATTATAGACCATGAAAAACACTTATGCGCCAACACCTATAAAACCGTCAAAAGTAGTGGGGGTGAAAGCAGTTACAGGGATCAAGGGGTCGTCCATCAGTTCCAAAAATAAGTTTAATACATAGCATTAAAATAATCCATTTCATTTTATGTAACCGTACTTACGCATCGATTGCATACTATGCAACCATACTTATGCATCATGCTGTACAGCAGTACAGTGCACCTGCTGGTTTAGCACTCCATCAACAACATAAATGTACCTATGCAGCACATCGTTAGGTACTTATACATACTATGTATTAGTACTCGTGATTCTGATTGGACAGTACTCCATAACTATCAACTGGGATCAGCTGTACTCTACCCTATTACCAACTGTACCTATCACATAGAACAGAAGAAACCAACGGAAACAATCTGGTTCTCCTCTCCATGACACAACTGTCCTCGATTTAGTTGCAACACTGTACTCTACGATATTACTAACTGTACCTATCCCCTAGAACCGAAGAAACCAACTATACCAACAGAAACAATCTCGTACCCCTCTCCATGCAGCACCTGTACTCCTTTCAGTTGCCACGGACTACTCCAGGCTATTAACAATATATACCTTATATAAAATGAAACATGAACAAAAACAAACAGAAACAATCTGCTGTTGCTCTTCGTAAATCAGATGTACTCCCGTCAATTTCATTTTTGTACTCCGCCCTCTTAGCAACTGTACCTACAAGAAAGAGAAATTATTATCTAAAACCAACAGACACGATATTTCTACTCGTTCCCGTTGAACAGCTGTACTGATGACAGTTTTACCACAGTACTCGTAAAGAATGTATACCATTTGAATAAGAACAAAACCAAGAAGTACAAATTCAAAAAAACAAGTACCCAGAAATCCTTGCAACTTCAGTAATACCATGAAAATTACATCATACGGAAATACAGAACAGAATACAAGAACGAAGAGTGAAACAAATCAGAAGATTCCACAACCAGGTTCGTTGTAGACGACGTCGCTAATACTAGACCAACAGTGGGAGGAATGAAACGCGGCACGCCTCGTTGTTGAAGACCTTGACAACGAAGCTAGCAGTATCCTCCCTGTGGCGAAACGACAGGACATTCCCAGACTGAAGACCGTAGAGAGCAGCGAACATGCCCCAATCGCCAGCAAGGTACAGGCTTCCATGCTCCCAGACAGTCGACACCTTCCATGGCTCCTGCTTCGGACTCGCCTCTCGCAAGAGTGCATAGCCCGGATCGTACCGCGCGTACGCCTTGGCAAAGGCGACCGGAAGCCTCAGCTTCATCAGTCCTGGGACGGTGACGAACACCAAGAACTCGTGCGCCGGTGACAAGGTCATCGACACCTCCTTCCACGAGCATTTCACTGGCGGCTTATTTTCCACGACGGCCACGGCCGGAATGTCCCGTGGCACCCAAAAGGTTGTTACGGCACCGGCGGACGCGGCGGCCGCGACGCTCACGAGGCAATTCTCGCCGGTGGCAGTGACGCCCCCACTGGGCCTCGGTACATCCGCAGGCGGGGCAGCGGCAGCCTTCAACTTCCTCGACGCCCGGGGGACCTTGTCCTTGCTTCCAATAGGGCGACCGCGTCCCCGCTTCAGGTTGCTGACCGTGGAATTGGACGCCATACCTACCGTAGATGAAACAACTTGAAAAAGATGAACAAGACAAGACTTTGGTGGATTGGAGCAACGGAGAAGCACAGGAAGTTATGGAGAGCTCCACGCAATCTATATAGAGAGCGAAAACAGATTCCGAGGCGACGGATGGGACATGAATGAGCTCCCCACAGTCTCCAGTCGGGAACAGTTTTCGGAGCGACGGATGAGACTCGACGATTCCTCTCTCGAGGCAGATCCAACGGCACCACAGCAACTGCCGTTCCGCATTCGCGGCGAAGATACTAGCAACGTGTCACGCGTCCTGCCACATGCCACCGGAGGTACATGTGCAACCTTGGTTCAACCCTTACCAACAATCTGTACCCGTTTTCGTGCCACGCCTGTACTCGCGCATACAGCACAAACGAACTACATAATATCAGCAACATTAGATATCACAGAAAACATAAACTATCAACTAATACCAAAAAGATACAATATTTGATCTTCGCGCCGCATCTGTAATATCCCCAGCAAAACTGATCTAAAAAAAAAAAGCTGCAACAAATACCAAAAGAAACAACCTGGTAATAATATCCATTATTAAAATAATGAATTAAATCGTTAGAGTATAAGTGGTATTGTTCAGAATATCAAAAAATCCCGCAAAAACCTGACGTGGTGGGTCCCACAATATCAACCAAATTCGTCTTCTACATCTATATTAGAACTGTATTAGGGCAAAAACCTACATACTCAACTCTAATCTACTCAAACACACACGGAAGAACTCAGCGCAAGGACGCGGTACAGGCCGACCCCGTACAAGAACTTGTCGGAGAATCAAGAAAGTCTCCACTGCTGCTCCATCCGAGGTTAGTTTCCCATCAAGCAACAGACTGCACTACGATGCCTGAATTCGTTGTCTCCACAACTGTATTCCTTATATACAAATTAGAACAAATAGACTGTGTGGCAGCTCCCATTTCTTCCCCCATCACCGGTCAAGCAAAAAGTGAGGGCAAACCCTAGCGAGCAGCCAAACACCTATCCTCTCTACAATCCCCTCCTCCTCATCGACCAGCGGTGACGGAAGCTGTGGAGATCTGAGTTGTTGCTGCGGGGATTACAGTGGCTACTCTACTCACTCCGCCGACTCCGCCGGCCACACTTCAATCCGCGACGGCGCGTGCCTTTAGAGATCTCAGATCTGTGAGTTCGGGCACAGTATGGATCAAGTCAACCGATTGCTCATCCTTTAGTTTCTTCTCCAATGGAATAGAAATTAAAGAAATAAATGGCATCTGCGTATAAAGAAGACCTTTCGTTATTAAATATTTATTTGCTTAGTAATCTGACTGTTGTAAACAGTTTTAGAACTGTAATGCACTCTGTATCTCCAGGTACAAACCTTATTAATCTAAGGCAAAACTACAGCAATATGTGTGTAACCATGAGTAGAAACCAAGGAAAATTTAAATAATAACTTTAACCCCCTGCACATATTGCCTTATCAAATTAAAACATAATCACAGCTTTATGTGTGAAAGTGCGCTATGGCACTCATCTTAACAAAATTAATTTAAGAATAGTTTCCATGATAAACTTAAACAATTGCTTTCCTCCCATGCAGATTTTTGCATTTCAATTTCAGGAAGAATAGCAAAACTCCGGTATGACAAGTCAGCAGGAATCACCGTCCTTGAATGAAGGTAATGTACAAACTTATCAATCAATGCAAAAATGTGTTACTCTTATGATTCTTTTGAAGTCAAACAGGCTTATCTTTAAAGCATATCAAAACAAAAAAATTCAAAATTTCTAATATAAAAATTTTCTGGTACTTATCATCCGTGACAATGAGTTTAAGATTAACTAAAACGTCTCTACAACTAAAACGCGTCTATATAAAACTATAATAGCTTCAAACTATTATATTAAATTTTAAATACGATTTCCATGTATTAACCTTTGGATAGATGATTTCTGCGATATTATTGCAGCCACTATAAATCACGAGGAAGCTCCAATTGCCCCACTAAACTTGAAGCCACTGGCGGTTGTGTTCCCAGAAGATCAAGACAACATAAATGCATTAAATGCAAATATACACTCTAAAAGGAAAAATTGTGAAGCAAGAACAAGCGCAGATTGCTCTAAAAATATTGCAACAGCAGTCAAACCGCCTCCTCGCAGAAACAATTTGAATAGCCTTGCAGGAAGAAAGCACAAGAATATATCATCAGAGAAAGAGGCAGCAAGAATGGAAAAAGAGTCTGAAACTGCCGATATTGGTTCTAAAAGTCCAAGGAGAAGCAAACGATTGTCATCTACAAAAGAGACAGTAGTCACCAGCTCTAGCCAAAGTGCTCCAAATATCAATGAAGAAGAAAAAACACAGCCTACAAAATCTGACAAAGGAGGAAAGAAATCAGAAAACGCCGCCGCAATAAGAAAATCGTCTCGCAATACCAAACATCACGCTGAGCATGACGACAACGAAGAGAACAACACCACCGTTGAAGAAAACGATGAATACAACGAGGTAAATATGAGTATTTTCTTAGTACATTGGATGCAAAATAAATGCATTTATTATATTGTTAAACATTTTTGTCTAACACAATTGATTTTAATCATGCAGAAAATATCTGAAAATTCAGAAGATAAAAAAAATAAAGGCAAGAAACAGGAAAAGGCAAAAAGGATTGCAAAAAAGGCAAAAATAAATTTTATGGCCAGAACGATCAACAAGACAGTAAGATGCTCACTTAGACAGCTATTCACCTGTGTTGAAATATTGGAGGAACGGCATATAAAAAGGCTTCGGGATGCAGGTTTGGGTCCTTTGCTTGACAGCAAGATCAGGCAAAACATTAATATCCGACTTGCCTGCTTCCTTATGAATAGAATAGATCCAGCAACCATGACTCTGAATCTAGGAGTAGCAAACAAAGTAATTGAGATTACTTCTTATGCTATCCATCTGCTGTTTGGGCTGCCAGACGGTTCAAACACAACTCCTAGACCATCAGAAAGTGGCAACGACAAAACATTACATGAGTTGAAGATTGAGCTTGGATTTAGGAAAAATGAGGATATGAATACTGATGACCTTCGCAAGCTCCTAAGACTGTTGGTTAAAGACGAAGCAAACGACGATTTAGCTCTGAAAGTATTTGTGTTGATTATGTACATGAAATTCATATGCCCTGGAACAGCTGTCCGTGTGTCAAGGGAGGCAGCAATGGTAAAAAATCTGGACATATCAAAGTTGAAGGACATGGATTTGTGTCAGTTGCTTGTAGATGAGCTCAAGAGAGCAGTCATCCAGTACAGAAAATCTAAATCAAAATGGACTGCCCTGCCTGGCTGCATCATAGCACCAGTTCTGTTATATCTTGACTGTTGTATGAAACAAGGCCTTTCAGACCTGGACACAAGAACACCTCGTACACACTTCATGGATTATGAAAAACTAAAGAGCATCGCTGCAGCAGACTGTGCTAAAAAAGGCGGGGAAGACCCCAATACCTGGATATTTGGAAACTTACCTGTAAGAAAATTACAATGACCCTTTATCTTTTCTGTTAATTATATCTCGTACTGCATAAGTTAATACAATGTTTTCATTTTCTCATAATAACAGTGGAAAGCACCAAATGACATAGTTTACTACCAGAAAAGGAATCCACTGAAAAGAATGTATCCGCATCATGAAGACCAAATGATGTCGGCAAAGCGTACTTTCAGAGGATCAAGCATTCCAACTGGTGGTTCCATTGAAGAAGAAAACACCAGTATATCAGAAGATACATTGGAACAGATTGACATCTTGCTGACTAGCGCATACGACCTATCACACAAAGTACCAACTACATTTGACCGACTCAAAAATGGAACAGCTGCTGAAAACCAAGCAACTACTGTCAAAGAAATTTCTGACAACGAAGCTAAAGTTATAGAAAGTTTACAGAAGACAACATTTCATCTCAGACAAACTTTCGCATTGTTCAAGAAAGCACAGGATGAACGTTGCAAGCAAATTCAGCAAGATGAAAGGATAGCAAATAATGAGGTACGACAAAAGACATAATCACACTTGCAATTTTTTGTTGTCTCTGTTCAAATTTAACTAATTGAACTGCTTACAAATCATAAATTTAAAGTTAAAAGTACAACAATTTAAGACTAACAAAATTTAAATACAAAAAACCAGGTCGACAAAGAAGCTGCATCTCCAACTCAAGAAGGCACTGCAGAAAAAACAAGAAGTGGAAAAAATGTGAGTTAACCTCAACTACATGTCCAATACAGCAACCGTTTAAATTGTTTTTTAAACTTGTTAATGTATCATAACAGGGTGCGAAGTAACCTGCTTCTCCAAAACAAAGGATTCAGGTACAATCAAAAAATAAAGATAATATTAATTTGCTCATTGAATACAAAATAAAGTAATATTATTAAGTTGTTGTAGTGAATTTACAAAATAAATAATGTTTTCCTAATTTTTGATTTAAAGGTGCAAAATGATGGCCCAGTGGAAGCATCAGGAAACTTTTACTTCTACAACTGAAGTTTGATAAAAGATGCGAATGCAATACTTTTCTTTTTCAAACCTCTGTACTAAGAAGTTGCTTTGAACTACCTACAACTTTTTTAGTGTCTGTACTTTTGTAACGTATGCAAAGTTGAAACTCCGCAAACATATGTTTCGAACCAGTGTTTATCAATGTGTAACAAGTGTACTCTTTCGAACAACCATGTTGGTTGGTGCATAAGTTTCTGCTCCTCTTAGTGCGGACGCTGTAATATTTGAGAAACTCCTCGAATTTATTGACACTGTAATGTTAATGCTAGTATCGTATGTCTGAAATTCTGTTGCTGCGAACTCTACTCGACTCGTCATCACCGTTGTACTCGACAAGCCTTTGCACCTGTAACTACGGTAGAGAAAAAGGAAAGAGACACATTCCTGTACTCTTCTTACTACATAAGTTGTACTCCTCTTCCTGCGCTAGACAAAACGGAAATCTATCCAGAGAAACAAACAGAGAAACAACGACCTTCGTACTCCTCTTGGTTCCTACGCTGTACTCGTCTCTAAGGCGGGGACGTACTTCACAGTCCTCGGAACATGTACCTGCGCTAGACAAAACGGAAATCTATCAAGAGATAAAAACAGAGAAACAACGACCTTCGTACTCCTCTTGGTTCCTACGCTGTACTCGTCTCTACGGCGGGGATGTACTTCACAGTCCTTGGAACATGTACCTGCGCTAGACAAAACGGAAATCTATCAAGAGAAACAAACAGAGAAACAACGGCCTTCGTACTCCTCTTGGTTCCTACGCTGTACTCGTCTCTACGGCGGGGATGTACTTCACAGTCCTTGGAACATGTACCTGCGATAGACAAAACGGAAATCTATCAAGAGAAACAAACAGAGAAACAACGACCTTCGTACTCCTCTTGGTTCCTACGCTGTACTCGTCTCTACGGCGGGGATGTACTTCACAGCTATTGGAATATGTACCTGCGCTAGACAAAACAGAAAATCTATCAAGAAAAACAAACAGAGAATACTCCTCTTGGTTCCTACACTGTACTCGTCCCTAAGGCGGGGATGTACTTCACAACCCTTGGAACATGTACCTGCGCTAGACAAAACGGAAAATCTATCCAGAGAAACAAACAGAGAAACAACGGCCTTCGTACTCCTCTTGGTTCCTACGCTGTACTCGTCCTAAGGCGGGGATGTACTTCACGGTCCTTGGAACATGTACCTGCGCTAGACAAAACGGAAATCTATCAAGAGAAACAAACAGAGAAACAACGGCCTTCGTACTCCTCTTGGTTCCTACGCTGTACTCGTCTATAAGGCGGGGTTGTACTCCAGAACCCTTGGAACATGTACCTGCGCTGGACAAAACGGAAAATCTATCAAGAGAAACAAACAGAGAAACAACGGCCTTCGTACTCCTCTTGGTTCCTACGCTGTACTCGTCTCTAAGGCGGGGATGTACTTCACAACGATTGGAATATGTACCTGCGCTAGACAAAACAGAAAATCTATCAAGAAAAACAAACAGAGAATACTCCTCTTGGTTCCTACACTGTACTCGTCCCTAAGGCGGGGATGTACTTCACAACCCTTGGAACATGTACCTGCGCTAGACAAAACGGAAAATCTATCCAGAGAAACAAACAGAGAAACAACGGCCTTCGTACTCCTCTTGGTTCCTACTGTACTCGTCCCTAAGGCGGGGATGTACTTCACAACCCTTGGAACATGTACCTGCGCTAGACAAAACGGAAAATCTATCCAGAGAAACAAACAGAGAAACAACGGCCTTCGTACTCCTCTTGGTTCCTACGCTGTACTCGTCCCTAAGGCGGGGATGTACTTCACATCCTTGGAACATGTACCTGCGCTAGACAAAACGGAAATCTATCAAGAGAAACAAACAGAGAAACAACGGCCTTCGTACTCCTCTTGGTTCCTACGTACTCGTCTATAAGGCGGGGTTGTACTCCAGAACCCTTGGAACATGTACCTGCGCTGGACAAAACGGAAAATCTATCAAGAGAAACAAACAGAGAAACAACGGCCTTCGTACTCCTCTTGGTTCCTACGCTGTACTCGTCTCTAAGGCGGGGATGTACTTCACAGCGATTGGAATATGTACCTGCGCTAGACAAAACAGAAAATCTATCAAGAAAAACAAACAGAGAATACTCCTCTTGGTTCCTACACTGTACTCGTCCCTAAGGCGGGGATGTACTTCACAACCCTTGGAACATGTACCTGCGCTAGACAAAACGGAAAATCTATCCGAGAAACAACAAACTTGTACTCCTCTTGGTTCCTACGCTGTACTCGTCCCTAAGGCGGGGATGTACTTCACAACCCTTGGAACATGTACCTGCGCTAGACAAAACGGAAATCTATCAAGAGAAACAAACAGAGAAACAACGGCCTTCGTACTCCTCTTGGTTCCTACGCTGTACTCGTCTCTAAGGCGGGGTTGTACTCCAGAACCCTTGGAACATGTACCTGCGCTGGACAAAACGGAAAATCTATCAAGAGAAACAAACAGAGAAACAACGGCCTTCGTACTCCTCTTGGTTCCTACGCTGTACTCGTCCCTAAGGCGGGGATGTACTTCACAACCCTTGGAACATGTACCTGCGCTAGACAAAACGGAAATCTATCAAGAGAAACAAACAGAGAAACAACGGCCTTCGTACTCCTCTTGGTTCCTACGCTGTACTCGTCTCTAAGGCGGGGTTGTACTCCAGAACCCTTGGAACATGTACCTGCGCTGGACAAAACGGAAAATCTATCAAGAGAAACAAACAGAGAAACAACGGCCTTCGTACTCCTCTTGGTTCCTACGCTGTACTCGTCCCTAAGGCGGGGATGTACTTCACAACCCTTGGAACATGTACCTGCGCTAGACAAAACGAAAAATCTATCCAGAGAAACAAACAGAGAAACAACGGCCTTCGTACTCCTCTTGGTTCCTACGCTGTACTCGTCTCTAAGGCGGGGTTGTACTCCAGAACCCTTGGAACATGTACCTGCGCTGGACAAAACGGAAAATCTATCAAGAGAAACAAACAGAGAAACAACGGCCTTCGTACTCCTCTTGGTTCCTACGCTGTACTCGTCCCTAAGGCGGGGATGTACTTCACAACCCTTGGAACATGTACCTGCGCTAGACAAAACGGAAATCTATCAAGAGAAACAAACAGAGAAACAACGGCCTTCGTACTCCTCTTGGTTCCTACGCTGTACTCGTCTCTAAGGCGGGGTTGTACTCCAGAACCCTTGGAACATGTACCTGCGCTGGACAAAACGGAAAATCTATCAAGAGAAACAAACAGAGAAACAACGGCCTTCGTACTCCTCTTGGTTCCTACGCTGTACTCGTCCCTAAGGCGGGGATGTACTTCACAACCCTTGGAACATGTACCTGCGCTAGACAAAACGAAAAATCTATCCAGAGAAACAAACAGAGAAACAACGGCCTTCGTACTCCTCTTGGTTCCTACGCTGTACTCGTCTCTAAGGCGGGGTTGTACTCCAGAACCCTTGGAACATGTACCTGCGCTGGACAAAACGGAAAATCTATCAAGAGAAACAAACAGAGAAACAACGGCCTTCGTACTCCTCTTGGTTCCTACGCTGTACTCGTCCCTAAGGCGGGGATGTACTTCACAACCCTTGGAACATGTACCTGCGCTAGACAAAACGGAAAATCTATCCAGAGAAACAAACAGAGAAACAACGGCCTTCGTACTCCTCTTGGTTCCTACGCTGTACTCGTCTCTAAGGCGGGGTTGTACTCCAGAACCCTTGGAACATGTACCTGCGCTGGACAAAACGGAAAATCTATCAAGAGAAACAAACAGAGAAACAACGGCCTTCGTACTCCTCTTGGTTCCTACGCTGTAATCGTCCCTAAGGCGGGGATGTACTTCACAACCCTTGGAACATGTACCTGCGCTAGACAAAACGGAAAATCTATCCAGAGAAACAAACAGAGAAACAACGGCCTTCGTACTCCTCTTGGTTCCTACGCTGTACTCGTCTCTAAGGCGGGGTTGTACTCCAGAACCCTTGGAACATGTACCTGCGCTGGACAAAACGGAAAATCTATCAAGAGAAACAAACAGAGAAACAACGGCCTTCGTACTCCTCTTGGTTCCTACGCTGTAATCGTCCCTAAGGCGGGGATGTACTTCACAACCCTTGGAACATGTACCTGCGCTAGACAAAACGGAAATCTATCAAGAGAAACAAACAGAGAAACAACGGCCTTCGTACTCCTCTTGGTTCCTACGCTGTACTCGTCTCTAAGGCGGGGATGTACTTCACAACGATTGGTAAAGAAAAATATCCAGAGAAACAAACAGAAAATCAAACGGAAATATTTCCAGACAATAAAAGAGAAAACGGAAATCTTTCCAGACAATAAAAGAGAAAATCAAACGAAAATATTTCCAAAGGAAAAAAATAGAAAAAAAAACAATAGTTTGATGCGCCGAAGGCGCCTTGATACGAGGCGAAGCCGAGCCGTAGCACTCGCTTCGACATATGGGGGTAACGACAAACGGGGACAACGACATATGTTTGCCATTCATTATGTTTATTAATGTTTGATGCGCCGAAGGCGCCTTGATACGAGGCGAAGCCGAGCCGTAGCACTCGCTTCGACATATGGGGGTAACGACAAACGGGGACAACGACATATGTTTGCCATTCATTATGTTTATTAATGTTTGATGCGCCGAAGGCGCCTTGATACGAGGCGAAGCCGAGCCGTAGCACTCGCTTCGACGTATGTCATCTTGTAGCACTCTGTTGGAATTTAAAAAAAATGTTATTTGAAAGTGCTACCTCCCTCCCATTAATTCCCCAGAAAACTCACAGCCCGGAAATACAAAGGGAAAAAGCCAAAAAGGAAGTCCCGCCCAATTTTTTGAAAACGTACAGCGCGCGTAAAGGGAAAAAGAAGCGTAACGGGTCCGCATATTGTTAACGGGTCTACCGGAGCGCAAAGGGAAAAAACCAAACCCGGAAAACGATTCGCGTCTTTTCCCGGGGACACGTTCCGCGCGCGACACGTGTAGTCGCGACAGCACGCGCGCGGGATGGGTTTTTCCCTTCTCAAAGGTCGGTCTCTAGGTAGTGGTACCCTTATCGATCCCCCACCCTAAAGGGCATCTCCAGCGGCCCGGATGCAAAACAGACATCAAAAGTGTTCGTTTATGTTTGTTTGGATCGGGCCGCGTACACTAAATTAGATGCCCGTCCACGATTGTTCACGGGGGATAGCCCGAGCGGCCCGACGCATTCAGCCCATGTATATTTGAATCAAACAAATGCATTAAAAAAGGGGCAAATTCAAGAGACATTTAGACCATTCAAATCCAGACATTAGTGGCTCAAAATACGCCTAATTCAGTCCATACCGAAGTTCACTAGGTAGATTACGAAATGAACATCCAAGATGGGCACAAGAGGGCCATGAGTAGCAAAGGTAGAAGGAGGTCATAGTGCTCTCGACATAGACACGGGCGATCACGCGTCCCGTTGCCAGATTTTGGCTCGCTTCTTCTCAAACCAAGCCCGCTGGTCCGCATCCATGATGCTCAAGTCGGCGAGCATGATCTGATTGTCCTCTGCGCGAGACTTGGCCTCGGCGTCAAGCCTTTGGACCTTTATGGCCTATTTGGTGAGGTTGATGTAGATGGCAGCAGAGGTCTCCTTCTCCCGGCACTTCTTCTCGCCCCTTTTGGTCATGTCGTCTTGAGACTCGGCCATCATCGACCTCAAGGTCTCGCTGAACGCAATGACTTAAGTCTCGCAGACAAAATTGGCCTTGGTGGACTTGTGGCTCCTTGGACGAGATGGAAGCGCCTTCTGGCAAGGAGCCTCGTCTTCTCCATTTATGACCACAGTGACCTCGGCTGTGCCATTCTTGACGCTGGCCATGTAGGCTGCATAGCCTAGCCTCCTTCAACACACTCCAACAGTGGACCATGTGGTTTCCCTTCTTATGTTTTGCCTTGAAATACTCCTATGCCCGGGGCACCTACAAATACAAAATGTTCGGAATTTTGGGTATGCCAAGGCATGTACATTGATGGAATGATGATACTCGTGCCCTTACCTTGATGGAATGATGATACCCGTGCCCTTACCACTGCCACAATGCCTGGGGCACCTACATTGTCGATCGCCGCGCAAAACTTGTCGGTCTCTTGTTTGATGTAGTTCCACCTCTTTTTGATGGACTCTTCATTGCGGGTGTTGTAAATCTCGGAGGGCGTGTGTAGACGTATCTCACAGAATTCCCAGGCCACATTTCGCCAATATGCTTTGCCTTTTTGTTGGGCGCTGCATATAGATCGAGTCTTCGCTATAGGTCAATCAAGATTTGCAGAGCACGAGGTCCTCCTTTTCGGTGAAGCCACCGGTCCTATGGCTCTCCCCCTTCTTCTTGCCAACGCCGGGGCCGCCCCTTTCACCTGCGACATCATCGGGGACCAAGATGTCCTCGCCCTCCTCAAATCTCTCGCCGTCATCATCGCACACTGTCGTGGCTTGCTCCGTTGCCTGGGTATAGGCATCGAACAATGGCTCCCCATCGATGTCGGTCTGTACGTACTAGGTCTACGTCTATGTCCCAAGGCTGTCGTCGACAAAGCCACCATCAAAGATCAGCGCTTGCACTTTGTGATTGGCCCAGTAAGCATATGGTTCAACGGGCGGCATATGAATACGGTGCTTGATAAAGGACACGGGAGCGAGATCGAGGGTGCGTACCAGATCGTCCATCGTCGGGGCGCTGGGCGCCAGCATGTTCCGCGGAACCGCTCGTGGATTTAGTCTGCGTCCAAAGTGTTAGACTGTGTATATACGTAGCCTGTGTAGTTGTATTTGTACACCTCTGTAACTTGTATTTGTACACAACGTGTACGTCTATATATATTGAGAGCCGAACCCCAGCTAGGGGTGTCGAGCAGTTCCCAAACACATTGTTTTACATGGTATCAGATTAGGTCACGATATGTCTTCCGCTGCCCCTACTCCCGCCGCCGCCGCGCGGGATCCCGCCGCCGTCACTCCTCCGCCGGCCTCTGCTCCCTCCTCGCCGTTCCTCGCGTCACGGCCTCTTGCGCCTCACGCCTGGTGGCACGCCCGGTCTCCAGGGGCTGCGCCTCCGCAGCCCGCTCCGATCGGCTCCTCCTCGTTCGCTCCCCGCCGCCGCCGGGGGAGGGCGATCTGCCGCCGCCGGTCTCCGATGGTGGTCCATCTGCTTCGACCGATGCGGCCGCGCCTCCGCCATCTGGTGGCTCCGCACCGCCACCCTACGGTGGTTCTGCGCCGCCGCCCCATGGTGCTTATGCGCCGCCGCCTTACGGCGGCTACTACGGCGCTCCGACTGCACCGATCTACGGTGCCCCGCCTGCGTCGGCTCACGGCGCCCCTGCGCCGTCCTACGGCGGTCCTCCGCCCTCTCCTTCGGCTTGGTCGGTGCCACCATATGGTGCCCCGCCCTCGTCGTCCTACGGTGTTCCGCCTCCACCGACCTACGGCACCGCCCTGCCTCCGTCCGCCTACGGGGGCCCGTCCGCTGCTCCCCAAGGCGGGTATCCACCGCCGCCGATGAGCTTCTACCCTCCACCGCCGACGGCTGATGCGCGTAAATGTACACGTCCGTTGGGAACCCCAAGAGGAAGGTATGATGCGCACAGTGGCAAGTTTTCCCTCAGAAAGAAACCAAGGTTGATCGAACCAGGAGGAGCCAAGAAGCACGTTGAAGGTTGATGGTCGCGAAATGTGATGCGGCGCAACACCAGGGATTCCTGCGCCAACGTGGAATCTGCACAACAAAACCAAAGTACTTTGCCCCAACGAAGCAGTGAGGTTGTCAATCTCACCGGCTTGCTGTAACAAAGGATTAAACGTATCGAGTGGAAGATGTTTGCAAAGAAAATAGTAAAACACAATTGCAGGTAGATTGTATGCTATGTAAAGAATAGGACCGGGGTCCACAGTTCACTAGAGGTGTCTCTCCCATAAGATAAAAGCATGTTGGGTGAACAAATTACAGTCGGGCAATTGACAAATAGAGAAAGGCATAACAATGCATATACATGA
Organism: Lolium multiflorum; assembly: GCA_030979885.1. Classification (NCBI taxonomy): domain Eukaryota; kingdom Viridiplantae; phylum Streptophyta; class Magnoliopsida; order Poales; family Poaceae; genus Lolium; species Lolium multiflorum. Next base: position 240,016,975 of record CM061753.1, on the reverse strand, counting down.
TATGATAAATATAGTGAGATTTAATTGGGCATTACGACAAAGTACATAGACCGCCATCCAACTGCATCTATGCCTAAAAAGTCCACCTTCAGGTTATCATCCGAACCCCCTCCAGTATTAAGTTGCAAAGCAACAGACAATTGCATTAAGTATGGTGCGTAATGTAATCGACAACTACATCCTTAGACATAGAATCAATGTTTTATCCCTAGTGGCAACAGCACATCCACAACCTTAGAACTTTCTGTCACTGTCCCAGATTCAATGGAGGCATGAACCCACTATCGAGCATAAATACTCCCTCTTGGAGTTAAGAGTAAAAACTTGGCCAGAGCCTCTACTAGTAACGGAGAGCATGCAAGATCATAAACAACACATAAACAATAGATTGATAATCACCATAATCATAGTACTCTCTATCCATCGGATCCACAAACACAACATATAGAATTACATATAGATGATCTTGATCATGTTAGGCAGCTCACAAGATCCAACAATGAAGCACAACAAGGAGAAGACGACCATCTAGCTACTGCTATGGACCCATGGTCCAGGGGGTGAACTACTCACTCATCACTCCGGAGCGACCATGGCGGTGTAGAGTCCTCGGGAGATGAATCCCTCTCAGGGTGCGGCGATCTCTGAATCCCCGAGATGGGATTCGCGGCGCGTCTCGGAAGGTTTTCCGTATCGTGGCTCTCGATACTGGGGGTTTCGACGGAGGCTTTAAGTAGGCGGAAGGTCAACGCGGGGGCACACGGGGCCCGGGGTGGTCGGCGCGGCCGGGCTTGGCCGCGCCGCCCTGCTGGCCCTCGTCGTTATCTCTTCGGTCTTGGAAGCTTCGTGCAAAAATAGGACCCTGGGCGAAAGTTTCCAATTCCGAGAATATTTCCTTACTAGGATTTCTGAAACCAAAAACAGCAGAAAGAACTGGCTCTTGGCATCTTGTTAATAGGTTAGTTCAGAAAATGCATAAATATGACATATAATGTGTATAAAACATGTAGGTATCATCAATAAAGTAGCATGGAACATAAGAAATTATCGATACGTTGGAGACGTATCGGCATCCCCAAGCTTAGTTGCTCGTCCCGAGCAGGTAAAGCGATAACAAAGATAATTTCGAAGTGACATGCCATCATAATCTTGATCATACTATTTGTAAACATATGTAATGAATGCAGCGATCAAAACAAAGGTAATGACATGAGTAAACAACTGAATCATAAAGCAAAGACTTTTCATGAATAGTACTTCAAGACAAGCATCAATAAGTCTTGCATAAGAGTTAACTCATAAAGCAATAAATCAAAGTAAAGGTGTTGAAGCAACACAAAGGAAGATTAAGTTTCAGCGGTTGCTTTCAACTTATAACATGTATATCTCATGGATATTGTCAACATAAAGTAATATAACAAGTGCAATATGCAAATATGTAGGAATCAATGCACAGTTCACACAAGTGTTTGCTTCTTAAGGTGGAAGGAGATAGGTAAACTGACTCAACAATAAAAGTAAAAGAATGGTCCTTCAAGAGGAAAGCATCGATTGCTGTATTTGTGCTAGAGCTTTTATTTTGAAAACATGAAACAATTTTGTCAACGGTAGTAATAAAGCATATGAGTTATGTAAATTATATCTTACAAGTTGCAAGCCTCATGCATAGTATACTAATAGTGTCGCACCTCGTCCTACTTAGCTTGGACTACCGGATCTTCGCATGCCATGTTTCAACCAAGTGTCACAAAGGGGTACCTCCATGCCGCCTGTACAAAGGTCTAAGGAGAATGCTCGCATTTTGGATTTCTCGCTTTTGATTATTCTCAACTTAGACATCCATACCGGGACAACATGGACAACAGATAATGGACTCCTCTTAAATGCATAAGCATGTAGCAATGATTATTATTCTCATATGAGATTGAGGATATATGTCCAAAAAACTTCCACCATGGTTCATGGCTTTAGTTAGCGGCCCAATGTTCTTCTCTAACAATTTTGCATGCTCCAACCACTAAAATGATAGATCCTTCAGACAAGACGGACATGCATAGCAACTCACATGATATTCAACAATAGTTGATGGCGTTCCCAGAAGCATGGTTATCGCACAACAAGCAACTTAATAAAATATAAAGTGCATAAGTACATATTCAATACTACGATAGTTTTTAAGGCTATTTTGTCCCATGAGCTATATATTGCAAAGGTGAATGATGGAATTTTAAAGGTAGCACTCAAGCAATTTACTTTGGAATGGCGGAGAAATACCATGTAGCAGGTAGGTATGGTGGACACAAATGGCATAGTAGTTGGCTCAAGGATTTTGGATGCATGAGAAGTATTCCCTCTCGATACAAGGTTTAGGCTAGCAAGGTTATTTGAAGCAAACTCAAGGATGAACAGGTGCAGCAAAACTCACATAAAAGACATATTGTAAACATTATAAGACTCTACACTGTCTTCCTTGTTGTTCAAAACTCAATACTAGATATTATCTAGACCTTAGAGAAACCAAATATGCAAATCAAATTTTAGCAAGCTCTATGTATTTCTTCATTAATGGGTGCAAAGCATATGATGCAAGAGCTTAAACATGAGCACAACAATTGCAAAGTATCACATTATCCAAGACATTTTAGAATTACTACATGTAGCATTTTCCAATTCCAACCATATAACAATTTAACGAAGAAGAAACTTCGCCTTGAACATTATGAGTAAAGCCTAAGGACACATGTGTCCATATGCAACAGCGGAGCGTGTCTCTCTCCCACAAAGTGAATGCTAGGATCCATTTTATTCAAACAAAAGCAAAAACAAAAACAACCGACGCTCCAAGTAAAGAACACAAGATGTGACTGAATAAAAATATAGTTTCAGGGAGGAACCTGATGATGTTGTCGATGAAGAAGGGGATGCCTTGGGCATCCCCAAGCTTAGAGCTTGAGTCTTCTTAAAATATGCAGGGTGAACCACGGGCATCCCCAAGCTTAGAGCTTTCACTCCTCTTGATCATAGTATATCATTCTCCTCTCTTGACCCTTGAAAACTTCCTTCACACCAAACTTCAAGCAAACTCATTAGAGGGTTAGTGCATCATTAATAATTCACACATTCAGAGGTGACAAAATCATTATTTTCACTTCTGGACATTGCATAATGCTACTGGACATTAGTGGATCAAAGAAATGAATCCAACATAGCAAAAGAGGCAATGCGAAATAAAAGGCAGAATCTGTCAAAAATAGAACAGTCCGTAAAGACGAATTTAAAGCTGGCACCAGACTTGCTCAAATGGAAAAACTCAAAACTAATGAAAGTTGCGTACATATCTGAGGATCACGCTCGTAAATTGGCAGATTTTTTCGAATTTTCTACAGAGAACTGTGCCCAGATTCGTGACAGACAGCAATGCTGTTTCTGCGCAGCGATCCCAAATATAACATCAACTTTGACATAGAAACTTTACTTGGCACAAAAACATGATAAGGAGAGGTTGCTACAGTAGTAAACAACTTCCAAGACTCAACAAAACAAAAAATTGCTGTAGGTAAAAACATGGGTTGTCTCCCATAAGCGCTTTTCTTTAACGCCTTTCAGCTAGGCGCAGAAAAGTGCAAATCAAGTAACATCGAGAGTAGAAGCATCAACATCATAACTTGTTCTAATAATAGAATCAAAAGGCAACTTAATTCTCTTTCTAGGGAAGTGTTCCATACCTTTCTTGAGAGGAAATTGATATTTAATATTACCTTCCCTCATATCAATAACGGCACCAACAAGAAGGTCTTCCCAACACAATAGGACAAGATGCATTGCATTCGATATCCAAGACAACAAAATCAACGGGGACAAGGTTATTGTTAACCGTAATGTGCACATTATCAATCCTCCCCAAAGGTTTCTTTTTAACATTATCGGCAAGATTAACATCCAAATAACAATTCTTCAATGGTGGCAAGTCAAGCATATCATAAATCTTTTTAGGCATAACAGAAATACTTGCACCAAGATCACATAAAGCATTACATTCAAAGTCATTGAATTTCATTTTAATGATGGGCTCCCAACCATCCTCTAACTTTCTAGGAATAGAAGTTTCAAGTTTTAGTTTCTCTTCTCTAGCTTTTATGAGAGCATTTGTAATATGTTTTGTAAAGGCTAAATTTATAGCACTAGCATTAGGACTTTTAGCAAGTTTTTGTAAGAACTTTATAACTTCAGAGATGTGGCAATCATCAAAATCTAAATCATTATGAGCCACAGCAATGGGATCATTGTTCCCAAGGTTGGAAAAGATTTCAGCAGTTTTATCACAAGCAGTTTCAGCAGTTTTAGCAATTTCAGGCAGTTTTGTTCGCTTTGCACTAGAAGTAGAAACATTGTCAACACCAATTATTTTACCATTGATAGTAGGAGGTGCAGCAACATGTGAAGAATTAGCATTACTAGTGGTGGTAATAGTCCAAACTTTAGCTACATTATTCTCTTTAGCTAGTTTTTCATTTTCTTCTCTATCCCACCTAGCACTTCAGCCATTAATCTTATATTCTCATTAATTCTAACTTGGATGGCATTTGCTGTAGTAGTAATCTTATTATCAATATCATCAGGTTTAGCAGCCATTTTATTAATTAAAGAGGATTGTGATGCGGACATGTATGAGATTCGGGTTTCAGCATTTGAAATTTTAGTTTGCAGACCAGAAATCTCCCTATTCAAGTTTTCAAGTTGATTTCCTATATTTTTCAACAAGGTAGATTGTTCATTCATAGTTTTAGTAAACAATTGATTTTGCTCATATTGTGATTGCATAAAGTTTTTAGTGGATCTTTCAATTTCTAGCATCCTTTCCTCATATCTACCATAATCATTACCACTAGCAGGATATGGCCTATAGTTATTACCAGAGTTGTTCCTATAAGCATTGTTGTTGAAATTATTGTTTTTAATGAAATTCACATCAACATTTTCTTCTTGAGCAACCAATGAGGCTAAAGGAACATTATTTGGATCAACATTAGATCTACCATTCACAAGCATAGACATAATCACATCAATCTTATCACTCAAGGAAGAGGTTTCTTCAACAGAATTTACCTTCTTACCTTGTGGAGCTCTTTCGTGTGCCATTCAGAGTAATTTATCATCATATCATCAAGAAGTTTTGTAGCCGCCCCAATGTGATGGACATAAAGGTACCTCCACAGCTGAATCCAATAAATTCGAAGAAAAATTTAGTCCTGCATAGAAGGTTTGGATGATCATCCAAGTAGTCAGTCCATGGGTTGGGCAATTCTTTACCAAAGTTTTCATTCTCTCCCATGCTTGAGCAACATGTTCAGTATCTAATTGCTTAAAATTCATTATGCTACTTCTCAAAGATATAATTTTAGCGGGAGGATAATATCTACCAATAAAAGCATCCTTGCATTTAGTCCATGAATCAATACTATTCTTAGGCAAAGATAGCAACCAATCTTTAGCTCTTCCTCTTAATGAGAAAGGAAACACTTTCAATTTAATAATATCACCATCTACATCTTTATACTTTTGCATTTCACAAAGTTCAACAAAATTATTGAGATGAGCAGCAGCATCATCAGAACTAGCACCAGAAAATTGATCTCTCATAACCAAGTTCAGTAAAGCAGGTTTAATTTCAAAGAATTCTGCTGTAGTAGCAGGTGGAGCAATAGGTGTGCATAGGAAATCATTATTATTTGCATTTGTGAAGTCACACAACTTAGTATTTTCAGGGGTATTCATTTTAGCAACGGTAAATAAAACAAACTAGATAAAGTAAATGCAAGTAACTAATTTTTTTTGTGTTTTTGATATAGAGAGCAAGACATTAAATAAAGTAAAACTAGCAACTAATTTTTTTGTGTTTTGTTTAGGTGCAGCAAACAAAGTAGTAAATAAAATAAAGCAAGACAAAAACAAAGTAAAGAGATTGAGAAGTGGAGACTCCCCTTGCAGCGTGTCTTGATCTCAACGGCGCCAGAAAACAGTGCTTGATGCGCGTAAATGTACACGACCGTTGGGAACCCCAAGAGGAAGGTATGATGCGCCTCAGAAAGAAACCAAGGTTGATCGAACCAGGAGGAGCCAAGCACGTTGAAGGTTGATGGTCGCGAAATGTGATGCGGCGCAACACCGTTCTGCGCAACGTGGAATCTGCACAACAAAACCAAAGTACTTTGCCCCAACGAAACAGTGAGGTTGTCAATCTCACCGGCTTGCGTAACAAAGGATTAAACGTATCGAGTGGAAGATGTTTGCAAAGAAAATAGTAAAACACAATTGCGGTAGATTGTATGCTATGTAAAGAATAGGACCGGGGTCCACAGTTCACTAGAGTGTCTCTCCCATAAGATAAAAGCATGTTGGGTGAACAAATTACAGTCGGGCAATTGACAAATAGAGAAAGGCATAACAATGCATATACATGATATGATAAATATAGTGAGAAATTAATTGGGCATTACGACAAAGTACATGACACCCATCCAACCTCTTTCTATCTCCCCTCCATTAAGTTATGGTCCAGTATCCAGTATGGTGCTTGTAACAGCACACCTTGACATTAAGTTGGTGCCCTAAGTGTAAAACTATCAACCTTAGACATCATCAATGTTTTATGGAGGCATGAACCCACATGGAGCATAAATACTCTCTTGGAGTTAAGAGTAAACCAGAGAGCATCTACTAGTCGGATGAGCTCAAAACACAACCCGGCCTAGATTGATACCATAATGCAAGATCCTATCCATCGGACCCGAACAATATAGAATCACATATCTGTACATGATCTGATCACAAGATCCCACAATGAAGCACAACAAGGAGAACGACATACTACTGCTATGATAGTCCAGGGGTTGAACTACTCACTCATCACTCCGGAGAGATCATGGCGGTGTAGAGTCCGAGATGATCTCTCCTCGGCCAGTGCGGCTCTCTAATCCACTGGGATCGACGCGGTATTTCCGGTTCCATGCGTGGGTCTCGGTTCGGAGCCTTTGCAGGGTGTCGAAGGTGAAGGTGACCCAGGGGCCAGGCGGAGGGGGGCCAGGGCCTAGGCCGGCGTGGCCGGGGCTTGGCCGCTCTTCTGGCAGTGGGGCGTGCCCCCACTTCGTTATCTCTTCTCTTTTCTTCAATTCCAAATATTTTGACCCTGGGCGAAAATTTCAATACTACATTTAACTTAGGCAAAAAATTAAATATACTTCTTCGGCATCTTGTAATAGGTATATCGAAATATAAATATTCATATAAGTGTATAAAACATGTGGGATATCCGATATGCATTTGAGAAATTATGCACGCGGGCATTCTTCTCCCGTCCTCCGCCGTGACACGCGTCGATTGCCGGCCCGCCACCTCGTCCTCTCCTCCGCAAATTGGAGGCTATGGATCTTGGCATCCAGTCCTCGCTCATGCCACGTGTCGTGCCAGGTTTTTGCTATACATCTCGTGAGTCCTCGCGCTGCCACGTGCCTCCCAGTTCATTTTGGCTCATGCCATCGCATGCTGAGGAGACCAGGCGCTCGCGTCTCAGCATCATGCCATCCGCAACAGCTGAGTGAGACTCTCCTCCGCGACCTCAGCATCCACTACTTCAACAAGATGTCCAGCCTCACGACACGTTGGCCTGGCCAGCCCCTTCGACGAGGAATTCATGATGTCCTGAACGGCCTGGACGACGACTATGACAACCTCGTGGAGAACGTCAACGGTCGTGACACCCCGCTTCAGCCTCGAAGCTCTAGTCCTCGGTCGCGAGTGTCAAGGCCAAGCATGCCTCTCCGCACTTCTCCTCCGCCAACGCTGCGACTCGCGGAAAAGCTCCCAAGGTCAGGTGGCAAGACGGCGCCCGCCCCCCAGTCGGGGTCGCGCCTTGCTGCGCCTCCCACCACGGGGGGCAATCGTCCGCGAGCCTGCTGCCCCTCGTGTGGGGCACAGCAGGCGTGTCAGCTGTGTGGTCTTGAGGGGCATATTGCCTCCTGCTGTCATTTCAAGCAGGATTTCCTCGGGATTGGCAACAACGGCAAGGGCAATGATAAGCAGGCTGCTGCAGCGGTGTCTGGCGACGAGCATGGGTATACACCCTCATATCCTATCGACCCCGCGTGGTACTGCGACACGGCAGCCACCAATCATCTGACAAGTGAAACTGCCAAGCTGTCCGTCCAGGAGCCCTACCGTGGTCATGATCAGGTTCGCACCGCCAATGGAGCAGGTATGCGCATCACACATATTGGTCAGGCTTCTCTTCTTGCACATGATTCTCGAAAATTGCATCTTCTCAATGTTCTCCGTGTTCCCTCTGCCACACGTAGTTTGTTGTCTATTCCCCAACTTACTCGTGATAACAATGTCTTTGCTGAATTTCACCGTTTCAATTTTTCATTAAGGATCGGGACACGAGGGACGTGCTGCTTAGAGGCCGACTCCGCCACGGCCTATATGCGCTTGATGCGCCCCATGTGCTCACTTCGCCGTCTACTCCTCAGGTGTTCAGTGGCGTTCGCGTGTCGTCTTCGCATTGGCATGCGCGTCTTGGTCACCCTGCTGCCCCTATCGGCATGTTCTTCATCGCCATGAATTCCAGTTGTGTCTAATAAAATAGCTGCCACCGTCTGTGATGCCTGAGCAAGGCAAGAGTTCCTTCCGTTTTCAGTCGAGTCGTGTAGTGAAACAGCCTCTTGAGATTGTGTTTTCTGATGTATGGGGGCCTGCCCAAACGTCTGTCAGTGGTCACAATTATTATGTCAGTTTTATTGATGCTTATAGTCGGTTTACTTGGCTTTATCTACTTAAATGCAAATCTGATGTGTTTGATGTTTTCATTCAGTTTCAAACGCATGTTGAGCATCTCCTTAAGCACAAAATACTTCATGTTCAGTCCGACTGGGAGGGTGAATACCGCAACCTCAACTCGTTCTTTAATAAGCTTGGGATTTCTCACCGTGTGTCCTGCCCACATACACATCAGCAAAACGGCGCAGCCGAGCGTAAGCATCATCATCTTGTCAAAACTGGCCTCACTTTGTTAGCTCATGCCTCCGTTCCGTTTCGGTTTTGGAGTGATGCTTTTTCCACTGCCTGTTTTTTGATCAATAGGCTCCCCTCACGACTCTTACAGATGAAAACCCCTCTTGAACTCTTGCTCAACGAACTTCCAGATTATACTTTTTTTAAGGTGTTTGGATGTGCGTGTTGGCCTCATCTCCGTCCATATAATAAGCATAAACTTGAGTTTCGGTCTAAAAAGTGTGTCTTCCTTGGGTATAGTTCCCTTCACAAAGGATACAAATGTCTACATGTTCCCACTAATCGCGTTTACATCTCTCGTGATGTCGTTTTTGATGAGAATGTGTTTCCCTTTTCCGCACTTCCGACTCAATCCACCACTCCTGTTTCACATGTGCAATCCACTATACCTCTGCCTGATCAATTTGTTGATGTTGCATATGCTCCTGCGTTGCTTCCTAACCATGCTGCAGGTATTGGACGCGGCGCTCGCCTTGAACTGCTGATCAGGCATCGGACGTCGATCACGTCCAGGACGTCCCGGTGCATGCCGCATGCATGCCGGGTCGCGCCTGCTCGCCCGCTGGTGCTGCGCCCGTGGCGGCCACGCCCGGCCGGCGCCCCGCCCCTCGCCCAGCCCGGCTTCCCGGCTCCTGCCTCGCCCGGCCCGGCTGCCGAGCCGGCCTCGCCTGTCGAGTGGGCCGCCTTCTGCTGGGCCGGCGACGCCTGCTCCTGGGCCGGCGCCGGAGCCTCCACCTTTGCGCTGCCTGATCCTGCCTTGCTGTTGGTGCTCCTGCATCGCGCTTCAGGGGTCTTCCGTCCCAAGACGCGCACTGATGGGACTGTGGCATGGATTGCTGCTTGTGTTGCTGATGCTGTTGCTGATCCGACTGCTGAGCCCAGACATTTTCAGGCTGCACTTGGTATTCCTCATTGGCGTGCTGCGATGGAACAGGAGTTTGATGCGCTGCAGAAGAATGGTGCTTGGCGGCTTGTTCCTCCTGTTTCTGGTGTCAATGTTATTGATTCCAAGTGGGTCTTCAAGGTGAAAAAGCATGCTGATGGTTCTATTGAACGTTACAAGGCACGCTTGGTTGCGAAGGGTTTCAAGCAGAGGTATGGTCTTGACTATGAAGACACGTTCAGCCCAGTTGTTAAGCCTACCACTATCCGTTTGTTGCTCTCATTGGCTGTCACTCGAGGGTGGTCTCTTCGTCAGCTTGATGTGCAGAATGCCTTCCTGCATGGATTATTGGAGGAGGAGGTCTATATGCGTCAGCCCCCAGGGTTTGTTGATCCCTCTCGTCCTCAGCATCTCTGTCGTCTTGTGAAGGCTCTGTATGGACTGAAGCAGGCTCCTCGAGCATGGCATGCTCGTCTTGGCTCTGTTCTTCGGGCTCATGGATTTGTTGCATCCACTACGGACACATCCCTGTTTCTTCTTCGGCGTCCTGAGGTTACGATGTACCTGTTGGTTTATGTCGACGACATTATTCTCATTAGTTCCTCTGATGCTGCGGCCGATCGTCTTGCGAGTAATCTCAGTGGTGATTTTGCTGTCAAGGACTTGGGTGCTCTGCATTATTTCCTTGGCTTAGAGGTTGCGCGGTCTTCTGCTGGGTTGACTCTCACACAGCAGAAGTATTCTATGGATCTGTTGAGGCGTGCTGGTATGTTGCAGTGCAAGCATGCTATCACTCCTATGTCTGCCTCTGATCGGTTGTCTGCCTTTGATGGAGATCCTCTTTCGCCTGATGATGCCACTGAGTACCGTAGCCTGGTGGGTGGTCTCCAGTATCTCACTATCACCCGGCCTGACATCTCTTTTGCTGTGAACCGTGTCTGCCAGTACCTTCATGCGCCCCGGACATCTCATTGGTCTGCCGTGAAGCGTATTCTGCGCTATATTCGTCTTACTGCCTCCTATGGTTTGCTTCTTCAGCCTGTGCAGTCTTGTTGCCTCTCGGCTTTCTCGGATGCGGACTGGGCTGGGAATCCTGATGACAGGCGATCCACGGGGGGATATGCAGTGTTCTTTGGCCCTAACTTGATCGCCTGGAATGCTCGCAAGCAAGCTACGGTGTCTCGCAGCAGCACTGAAGCTGAGTACAAGGCAGTCGCGAATGCTACAGCTGAGATTATTTGGGTACAGTCCTTAGTGAGAGAATTGGGCATCCCTCAGGCTCAGCCTCCGGTTCTTTGGTGTGACAACATCGGTGCTACATATCTTTCATCTAACCCGGTGTTTTATGCTCGCACCAAACATATTGAGGTAGATTATCATTTTGTCAGGGAACGCGTTGCACAGAAGCTACTCTGTATCAAGTTCATCTCGTCTAAAGATCAACTTGCTGACATCTTCACGAAGCCTCTTCCACAGCCACAGTTTGTAGGTTGTAGGCGCAATCTCAACTTGCTTTGTACTTCAGGCCACAGTTGAGATTGAGGGAGGGTGTTAGACTGTGTATATACGTAGCCTGTGTAGTTGTATTTGTACACCTCTGTAACTTGTATTTGTACACAACGTGTACGTCTATATATATTGAGAGCCGAACCCCAGCTAGGGGTGTCGAGCAGTTCCCAAACACATTGTTTTACACAAAGAGTTCTCAGCCAAGTCGTCCTATGTGGCTTTGTTTCAGAGTAGCACTTTGTGGGCTTGGCATGATCCAGTTTGACAATGCAAGGCATCGTTTAAATACAAACTCTTTGCGTGAAACGTGGTGTGGAACCAGTGCGGGGCGGGAGAACGAAGACTTCGACATGGTTTGACAAATGATGATTCTTGCACCTTGTGTCTGCAGCACTATGACAGTATCGATCATCTCCTTCTCCAGTTCCCTTTCTCGTGAACCATTTGGTTCGAAGTCCGCACATCCCTCATTCCGACTAGTGTGGGAGGCTTTCTCAAGTGGTGGCAGTGTGTCATTGAGTCCCGACATACCAAAGTGAAACCTCAAGAGTTCAAGAGTGCTCCATGTTCCTCCTTGTTCTGAGGTCGATTTGGATTGAGTAGAACAACATGATTTTCAAGAACAAGTCAACCGCGATCCTTGAGGAAGTGGATAGGTGGAAACTAATGGGTTTTTTTTCTGTTTTGTATTTCATATGTTTTTCTTTGGCTTCGGCCGAGTGTGTTGTAACTGTAGAGCTTGTGAGTTTAGCACTTTGCGCACCGGCCACGGTTTCCCCCTCGCGTCGCCTCCTCCAGGCGACCGGGGGGCGAAAACCCTAACAGCCGCCGCTGCCGCTCCTTCCCCCTCCGTCCCCCCTCCTCGTCGCTCCCTGAGGCGCCGCCGGGCCTGGCTCGCGACGCCGGTGATGGGGGCGGCGGGGATCTGGGCCCCTGGCTCCCCGCGCGGCGTATAGATGGAGGAGCTCTGCGCCGGGTTTGCCATGGCTGGGGCGGCCGCTCGGTTCTTCCTCCGGCGTCGATGGCGGGCCTGGATCCGCTGTGGGCTCGGGAGGTCTCGGCCGGCGACCCCCTCGGTGGGGGCTCGGGATCTCAGGGCGGTGGCCCTGATCTGGTGGTGCGGCGACTCCGGCTCGGCGGCGAGCGGTGTTCGCGGGTGCGGGCTGGCTTCTGCGGCCGTGTGGGCGGCGCGGAGCCGGCGGGTGCTGGCCTTGGCCCGGGGCCCCCTCGGTGGTCGCCGGCGCCAGATCTGAAGGTACTAGTCCCTCCTCTCCTCATGGCGTCCAAGCTCCCTGGCCCTGTTCGGCCGAGCTGCTGGCGGCGGGACTCTGCGACCGGGAGAAATCCCTGACCGGTGGTACCGGTCACGACGGCGGCGACGTCCTTGGGCGCCGCCTTCCCTGCTGGGGGCACCGTCGAGGTACTGTCCCTCCCCTCCTCCTTGCTCCCTGGGTGAAAACCTAATCCCGGATTGGACTGCGGTGTCGCTGTAGCGTCGCTAACCTTGCTGAAGGCGCGGTCTTGGGGAGTTTGGTAGGTTGTGGGCGCAGGTTGTGTGTGCGGGTGGTGTGCCGGTGCTCTTCTCCAGCATGCCCAACTGCTTCGTCTCCGATGCGTTCGAGCTCCGGCTTGCTGTTGTGCTTCTCAGTGTGTGTGGTATGGTGTCGGTGTGCTTGGTTCTCCTTCCTAGGACGTCGCCGTTAGTCTGCAGTCAAGCTCAGGGGAGCGCCTCCATCGGCCGACGGTACGGCGCCCTTCGAGCCAGGGCGAGGAGGCAGGGAGCCTTCTTCGGCGATGGTATGGCTGAGGCTGATGCTCGATTCCGTGGGGTTTTCCATGTCCGACCACACTTGCTGTCTCCCTCTCGAGCTCCACCGGCGCCGGGCTGCTGATCGTTGAAGAGGACCTTGGTGTTGCAAGCTGTGTTTCATCTCTGTTGTTTTTTGCTTGTAGCTTCTTTGTGTTGTAAGCTGTTCTCAGCACCTATGTACTCTGCCGTTGTGGCTTTATTAATTTAAAGCTGGGCTTAGGCCTTATGTTTAAAAAACTGTAGAGCTTGTATTTGGTACTTCCTTTGTCTATTAGGAAAAAAAGGCTTACATTCTGGCACGATTAAAAAAACAAGAAACTGAACTATGCTTTAGCTTGCGAATTGCCGGTACTTGTGGACGCAAAGGGAAACTATACGTTGGGATGTGCATTTTGAATAGTGTGTACAGTTTCGATGACGATGTGCAACGCTATGTGGCTGGCATCCAATTTTCCGCAACAGATGTGCAGAGAGCAGCTTCAAGAATGCAGATAGAGGGCCAGTGTCGGTTGGATCGTTGTCGTCACAGGCACCTGCCCGTGTCCCGGTTCCACAAAGCCCCTTGACGGACGAGGAAACGGTAAAGGAGACCCCTTGACAGCACTGACAACAACGGAATAATTTTGGAAAACCTTAGTCTAACTTATAAACATGGTACTGGAAATCTCGCACCAGTGTGTCGACAAGAACACCTTTTAAGGTAAAAGAACAACAAATGGGGGCTGTCAACGGCATAAGGCCAAACCTGTGAACTGCAAAATCTCATTTTCTTCCAACTTTCGCAGCTACTTCGATTTTCTCGATTGGATTCACGGGTGTCAAGAAGTTTACCGGTGGACCTTCCTTCGAGCATACAAAAATCCAATGACACCACTACAGATCAAAATATTTAGATGGTTAGCTTAGATACATATGATTTCGGTACGTAGATAACTCTAAACAATGGGGAGGTACAGCTGACTGAAAACTACTTATGTTTTGCACAACCAGATGTTCACAAAGGGAAACAATTAAACATTGCATATACTTTCGGATTGTAATCATTAATTATGCACCTCCGGCATCGGGTTGCCACAGCATGCACTGAGCAGATACTACAAGCTGAAGTGGAGATTGTGGGAAGGAATATCCTAGAAGGGTTAGTATGCTAATTGGCCAACCTACAAAGGTACAGTACAACAGTAGACGCAATCTTCTAAATATCCACTGCACAATGCAACAGACAGGGCCTTGGTGAAATGTTGGCCAACAAAGAGTGATTCCACCCTTACAAGGCAGAAGGTTCAGACCCAAAATTATGCAAAGCAGAACAGCTTTAAATTTGCAGAGCATGCAATAAACTGACCAAAATGGATCGGGCGGTAACACGTTGTGAAAATAATAATGTAAAACCAGGACATTTAAGCCAATATATGAAGGTGTCACATAGGTTGGGACTATGTGTTACTATTGTATGGGAACACGAAACAGAATACTCACTGTACACAGATTATTGATATATACACCTATATAAAATCAGGTTAATAATCGCATCCACACCTATTACAGTGTTACCTTTACATGAATATATACAAACACGCCTACCGTTGCTATCTAAACCAAGTAGGGGTACACCATTCAATTATTATGCTATTGGGATTTCCCACCTCGCCTTCGAACAGCCAATGAAAAATTAAGGCGACATCAGTGAGTACAACCGCACAAATCATGCAGAAAAAATGGGCACCATCAAGTTATCCAAGTTCGCAAGTGATGACTCGGTAAAACTATTGCTCTTCTGCTGAAAAGTTCGGTTCTGCTGGCTTCTGTAACAGCCTTGCAGGCACTCTTTCCTGCAGGCGGGCCTTTCGGGTGGAATTCCTCCTCAGGATCCGCATCATGTTGCGAGCGAAACGTGAAGCATATATCGCTGCACCGAAGCTGAGCGAAGTAGAGCCATCATTCACAATGGCAAGTTGCAAGCGCTCCTCCTTCTCGCGTAAAGAATCCTCAATCTTCTTCCTGCAGTGCCTGTGCCAAGCTGCTTGTATAAAACAAGCAGCCCAAGTTCTCCACTGCTGTGAATAGAACCTAAATGTGTGCCGGAGCTGTTTGCTGTGGAGTCGTCGGAATTGAGTGGCCACAAACTTCAAGTCTTCAGAGATCAAAGCAAAACCTTCAACTTCAGACATCGGCTTCACTGTCCTGGTTGAGCTGGGGAGACTGGATGTTGAGTTGGGATCAAGAGCCCAGGTAAGAAGCTCATCACCACAGAAGTCTCCACCTTTCAGAACATCGGAGTTGAAGAAGCCAGTTTTTCCACCATTTGTCGTCATACTCATGAGGTTTCCTCTCATGATGAAGAACATTTCATTTACTGGATCCCCTTCACGAACAATGCACCCACCCTCTGTGTATAACACAGCCTTTAGGCGGTCGCACAAGGCATTCAGGAGCTGATCGTCCATTTTTTCAAACATTGGAACCTGAAAAGGAAAAATCGGCAAGGTAAACACATTAAGGGCTGTACATCATCTGCAATGAGTCCTGACTACTGTCGGTGGCAACAGGAGGGGGAAGAGGGAGACTATGGCGGTGTTCATAGCAGACCACCTCTGCCTGAGCAAGGGAAGTCGAAACCATAAGTGATAAATAGGTCAGGGATAAATTTTCTATTCCGGACTCTTTTCTCACTCGTCCAGGCAGCAGTCATGGGTACATGGATGAAAAACATAATGGTAATGGTGTCTTTCCAGAACTGTGGACCTAGGGATGGTACATCCGTACAGGCAACTAAGGTCCTTCTACTATGTTATATTCATAATTATGGCCCATGAACAGCCAAATTTTCTGGAAGAAACTATCACAAAATTTCAGCATGTAAACGAGGTGTGATGAGGTTATATAAATTATAAGAGAGAAGTCCAATTTACACCCCTGGATTTGTCTCAAAGTTCACTTTACAACCCTTTAGTCTAACTTGGTTCAACTTACATCCTCAAACTCTAAGAACCGATTGGGATTGCCCCTTTCACTATTTAGCCTTGTTTCTGAACCGGGTTTTCTCGCCATGTCAGCGTTTTCCCGTATGCCAACACTGTATATTGGTCAAAATACCACATACATGTATCTGCGTATGTTTCTCCTACATGAAACGAATGCGCGATCGGCTAAATGGGTGAGGAACCTGATGATATATTTATGTGTGTTTTCCAAATGATGAATTATACGTACGTACCACATGGGGTCGCATCTGATCTACCTGTCCACACTCTGGTCAAAGGTAGTGTATCTAAGGATCAGTTTAATTGATTTTGTGAATTCACTAGATCAACAGGTTACTGAATAGTGAATACTGATCTGTGGTATGCGCAATGGTCGTATGGCGGTGGGCAATGGATGGATCTGGTGCCGGCGCCGTTGTGCTTGCTATGCTGATCATGGATCTCCCATTTTTTCAGCTTGTCCGGTGCCGTCATGCTTGCTGTTGCTGATCCAAGATCTCCCAATTTTTCAGCTTGTTCCACGGAAGAAACGATCAGAGAGGGATACGAACAGAGACAGACATGCATGTACTACGAAAGAACATGTACTCTGCACTCCGGGGACATAGTGCACGTACGAGCACATATGTTATAGCATAAAAGAAAAACCGATGAAGTGGCAAAATAAAACAGGCCAAAAGTTGGAGGAAGGGGTGATTCTGATCGGTTCTTAGAGGTTGAGGGTGTAAGTTGAACCAAATCATACTAAAGGGTTGTAAAGTAAACTTTGAGACAAGTTTGAGGGGGTAAATTGGACTTCTCTCAAATTGTAACAGTACTTAAAAGAAAATTCCTCCCAGTAGTCAGTAGTAGGAGTAGTAACTAGTAAATACTCAGCAGTTGTCATGGAACATGCAATGTATTCTTAACATGAATTAGTTGTCTACTTGTGACTCAGCTTACTGAGTTTTTTTCGAATTTTCAAATAAACTACTCCTGAATGACACCTACAAAAAAAGTGAAACCGAACAGGAAAAAATAAAGAATCATTCATAGGTCATAACTCAGAATATATGGTTTAAAAATAGCTCAACTGTTCATTCGACCAGATGATTTTCTTAAACTGGCTCAAGCCAGCAATAACGATTACTGATCAAGTGATACACTTATTTGGCGAAACGCAAGCGCAACAGGGTGCAATATAGATTATACATGGCTTTATTACCAGGTGTCAATAGTTCGACTGTTTGCTTGACTAAATGATTTTTCCAAAACTTCTCAGATCGGAGACTAACATTAGTGTTTATAGCCAGCACAGGAAGTTACTCTATAACAGAAACTTGTATGTTGTAAGAACATACCCTCATAAGAAGTGATAAACAAAGATGTCGTTTTATATCCCTCCTAAGATCCTTAGGGAGGTTCACCAGGAGGTGTTCTTCATCAACCCCACTTGTTTCTTGCCATCTATATTGTTCATAACGCCGTATTCGCTCCTTGAGATTCCCAGGAAGATGTCGATATGACATCCATTGATCTGTGTCACGACTTTTCACTCTTGTTTCTTCTATTCTCAGAGAGGCTGACTGCAAATAGGTCTATAAAATATGCAGAAAAATACAAAAGAAAACAGTTAGGGGCTTCGCATGAGTTAGCTACACACATAGCAGAGTCACATGTCAGCAAAGAACACCATGATTTGTATTTCTATATCAGGGAGAATTTAAAACATTGTTTTGTATTATTTGTTCCACAATTTAAGAAAGGAACCATTTGTTATACTTAGATCGAACCATTTTGCACTAATAATATACTGTTTTAGCTCATAAAGTCATAATGGCATGTCACATGGCATAGTTCCGTGGAGGTAGTACTCAGAAGTCACATCCGGTAGCGCAATAACATGTGCCCATCTTACTGAAGATCAGTTGGACAGTTTTGGGGTTTTATGTAATTCAATTATAAATACAGTTTTTTTTGGCTTCATGTAATTCAATCATAATCATTTTCTTCTAGCGTGGAATATATTTTAGCACCAGTCTAGCATTTGATCTCCAATTGCTTGTGAAGGTATCATAAGTTCAAAAACAATAACACATTATCATGTTTCTGTTTCCAATGCGACTTTTATTGATGGAGTAATGTCAAATGTGATATTAATTTATTTTCCTTCCATGATATCTACAAATTCTGAATTAAAATGGAGGAAAATGAATTATAATATTCCTATCTATCAGTGATAAATATTATTACCTGCACATTACCGATAAGAAGTGAGAAAAGAACTAAGCCAGATATTGAGACAAAAACTGCAAACATGTTTTCCCATGCATGCGTGCTTGTTTTTAGGTTTTGGCCAAGAGAGCTGCATTAAATAGATCAAGAGAAATGTAAGTGACTAATTATTACAATCTATAAACACATATATGCGCTGTAGTTATCTTTAGGGCAAACCTGAGATTTTGCAGACCCCACCAAATACAATAGAATAATTTCGCAAAAAAGTTTGTTGATTGTGAAACATTTGCTATGGCTGGTGCATAAATTCCAAGGAGTGGATCTGGAAGATTGCTCGTGGGGTTACTTGGAACGCAAACATGCTGTAAGAAAGCATATCCTATGTTTTTATTACTATTTCCACAGTATAAATATGCAGGTTTACAGCCTAAATGCTGATTACATTGCTGTCTCCAGCAGGCATCTTTGCGTTGAATGGAAAGCAAGTACCAAATCGCTCCAAGAACCTGCAGGTATTAAAGTTAGCCGTAAACATGTAGCCATCAAGGCTTAATTGCATTGCAATTCTAAAATTAGTCCATTATGCCAAAGATAGATCCAGATGATGACATACAAATCAGCCTACATAGCACCTTCACTTAAAAGCAGGTGTCACTTCAGATATTAACATGAGCTAGAATATAAAACCTTGCATCTTTTAACATCGATAATAATAATAATAATAATAATAATAATAATAATAATAATAATAATAATAACTGAAAGATAAGAAATATGATACTCTGTATTACATAAGAATTTTATATGATAAATCTAAAACAGTATTAGAAGAAATTGACATAGACTATGAAAATGTGGAAAGCATTTAACAATATCCCTTAGCAAGACTATCAGGAATTGATATATATATGTGGTAGAGTATATCTCGACATGGACGAGAGCTCACCAACGGCATGTTACGACAGAATTGTAACATAAGTACACATATTGCATAAAAACAATTTTTGCCTTCCTTTTCGGAAAAGAAAAATCCAGAAATGGTTTGAAGCCTGGAATGGTCCTATACAGGCACAAACCAGAATGGTATCTAGAACAGAATTGGTAACTTCGCCCAAGAGCCCTAAAAAGTGTGAGGGTTGTGAAGATTGATAATCCATTCTACTCTCTTGAGATTGTGCCTACAGAATTTGCAGCTAACTTTGCCAAATATGGTTTCATTTTCACCATGATTATTTATTGTAACTATTTTAGTACTGTATTGCCCGCATCGACAAAGTATCACAAATAATCCATGCCAAACTTTTGCACATACTTTTTAATCTATGATCTACAGAATCTCTTACCACACATGCCTGCTGACTTCAGAGTTATTGCAAAAAAGGATGACTGACTTACATTATTCACAATACAGAAATTTATGAACAGGGCACTTACATGGCTAGCAAGCATGTAATTTATGAGGTTGAAAGCAGCACCAGCCCATGCTGTCTCTGTAATTATCCCAGCAGATCTGGTGATTTGAAGATACAATGGTCGTATTCGGATTAGCCGAGGCACATATTGGCATATAACTATAAGCAACAAGATGTGTATGGCTTTCAACTCAGAGCTTTGAAGATTAGGTAGCACGACCAAAATGACCACCTGAACAAAAGCTGGTCAAGATTAGTTACTGCACTGTCAGAACTACAAATTACAGAAAAATCCCCAACCAGAATGATAGTATCGTTCTTTGTCTATATTTTGTGTCAATCAATATTCCAATATGTGAATTAGTACAAGGCAACAATATAAACTGAAAAAGGCAAAAATTGTTTTTATGCAATATAACTCTTGAAATAGATGGACCGCAATTTTGACATAGTTCTCATACACGGGGTACCAGAGGTAGGTAATGGATAAGATTGCTAATATAGAATAGCATAGGATCTATCTAAAAAAGCATTTGCTATGATGGGATCAAATGCTCCATCCTAAGCCTAATCAACAAAATAGCATAGTACCTGAGGGATGGGTAAGATAGCACAGACATCAATCCAAAAATATGTTGACAAATACCGCTTGGCTATAGCATATTTGTCCCCAACCAGTACACCCCTACCAAAAGCTGTAGAGGAAGATGTGATAAAGCCTGTCCAAAACTGAAATACCATATGGAGTATATAGAATATATCTGTCACAGAGCGCAGGAAACTTGCTGTGATTTCCAATTTCCTATCCAAATACCAGCAAGAATTTTGATCATTGATAACTGGGATATAGAGGAACAATGGGTCCACAGAAACCGCAAAAATACATGATAACACAAATATCTTGTTCCATCTTTGCAGAAATGGTCCTTGAGGGTGAAGAATGTTTGGCCTGGACTTTCTGTCATCCGGCATTGAACTCTTGAAGGTTTCAGAATGGAAACAGTTTCGAAGGAATGCAAATACTCCATCAGTTCTTTCTTTAAGTGATCTAGGTTCATTATGTCCTCGTGGTGAAACTATGTTCTCCGAGTTAACAGATGGCTCAGGTGATCTCCAGTCCTCAAATCTGCGTATATCATGAAGCAAACAGAACAATCAGAACCCATATAACATGGATTTTTCACCAATGCTTCATTCTTTACATACAACCAAACGAAATTGCGCTGCTTTAGGAGCAGAGGACTTCATTGACTGATTTTGAGGTAGAGGGACTAGTCATAATATTGTGTGATCAAAGCAGAGGCACCAAACTCCATGTACCCTCTTTTTTTTTTACTTAAGGAACTATCCCACTAGTATTCACATGTGTTGTGCTGCTACCATACTAAAACAACTAGTTGAAGGCTGCAAATTTGACAAACCATTGTTCTCTAGAAATTATCTCAAACAACAGGGGGTGCAAGCAGCTGACCTAACATATTTGTCCTCTCTTTCCATCATCATCTCCACCAGGCCAACAGTTAGCTGCTGGAGGATAGATCAGTTCTTCAAGGTGAGGAAATTGCATACATCGAGTTCCCTGATGATTATCAAGCGTAAGTAACAGAGCAAACAATAACTTTCTGTACCAAGAAGAAATGTCCAGTGAGAGAGCTTAAATATTGTCAAATGGATTATAATAGATAAAAAGATAAACACGGTGGTTCGGAGATTTCCATGAGTAGAAACAAGAAAATGATGGGTAAAATGTAGACAACTATGAGGAAGCTTACAACTGAAAGACAACAACGAGGAATACGTACATTCTAGCATTGTTTAACTCTTCTTCTTGAGGAATTTATCTGCCTAACTAATGTATATGGCTCACACGCTATATATGAAATTCCCACGGTAATTCTTTAGTATTCAACTTTAGTTTGATGAATAAATTTCATGTTGGTGTCTTTTTCAAGGAACTAAACATTTTGGTTTCAGTTAGATCAACCAATCAACATTTTCTGGAAAACGAACGAGAAATCCAAGTCAGCTTCAATAGAAGATGACAAGTTCATGCCACGGACAGTGTGATAGTCTATTTTTGAATAATATACAATGGTACAGTGATGAACTGATGGTGCATCTCTTGGGCGCAGTCAGATTTTTCTTATATTTCTTATAGCAGTACATTAGCACAAGTGAACACTAAGAATTCAAAATAATGACCTATTCTATCAAGTGTATACACATTCAATACACATAACAATAAGCAAAAATACAAGGTATGGTAACCATGCCTTTGCCGTTGCGATGTTTTCGACAACATCATAAGTAAAAACACGCTATTGTAAACATGCCTTTGCCGATGCGCTGTTTTCTATTTTTAAGTCTACAATTTTCTGTTTTCTGTATTTGAAGTTAACAATTTTTGCTCTTCAGCAGCAAAGCGCGGGCATTGTGCTAGTAATAGATAAAAAGATAAACACGGTGGTTCGGAGATTTCCATGAGTAGAAACAAGAAAATGATGGGTAAAATGTAGACAACTATGAGTTCCCTTGGTATACTTTAAAAGGGATAGCCGTCAACATAATAGTAAACACTAGGTGGTTAAAATTTTCCACCAGCATAACAGTAAACACTGGGTGGTAGTACAACTGGGCCAGTCTGATAAAGGCAACTACACAGCGAGCGCTCAAACCAGAGTTTTTCCAACATCGATACATCTCCGTGGCCATTCAATTCGACCTCCCCAAAAGAAGTACTACCAACGAGAGGCATACATACAAGAACTAAACAATTGGCCATGTCTAAAGAATCACCCCCTAAAAATGATTATCAATCATTTGGCAACGTTGCTGCTGCGACAGACAACAGCAGCAGAGTGATAGCGCTAAAATGCCAAAGTAAGCCTGGGCGAAATTAACCCCCCACCACCCCTGGTTTCGCCTACAACTCTTGGCGATTGGCGATAACAAATCCAAGCCCGCAAACCTATACAACCGCAGCATGAGAGCATAACTTGCATGCTCGAACTAGACAAAAACAAAATCTACAAAGAAACAGAGAGCCCACAGAAAAATCGCCCGCACTAGACTAGACAGGGTACAGTACGACCATAATCTCCCCGGTCCCCGCCGCAAAATCATGTATGTACAGAAAAAGGCCAAAGGTAAGCGCGCACAAGAACAAACTACCGCAGAATCTCAACTCGGAGCAGAGGAAGCGGGAGCTTTACCTAGGGTTTGAAGAGGGTTTTTCCTCTCCTTGCGCGTGTTAGGCGGGGAGGAGACGGGTGGTGGGGTGGAGCAGTTGGGGAAGCATTGACGGGGGCTTGGCGGTCTTGCGGCATTGTGGTGGAGGTGGTGCCGTGGAAGGGTGGTGGTGGACTGGAGTCTGGAGCGGAGGAGGAAGGAGAAAGTGGGTGGGTGTGGACACTCGTGGTGGACTCCACAACGACGACGGGTCTCGTCTACGCCGTGGACCGACCGGCCTACGCCGGCCCACTGTGGAATTCTTAATTGTTACACGAGATTAGAGGGTTAGGGTATTTTATTGCACCTGATAATGATAATGATGGAGATACTGCATTCCTTGCAGAATATATAAAAACACGATTAGCTAATTATATTGTATGCTAATTAGTATCATTTAACTTGTATTCAAAAATATTTTCTAATGATGCTAATTTTATAGCAACAATTTCTATATATTTGAAGTAATCTTAGTTAAAGAAAAAACATGGAAAATAGGGCATCTTATTCATTTGAGATGGAGGGACTATACCAGCGGTTGTACCCACCGCCACCGCCTTAGCGGCATCATCTATAATATTTTCTTCTAGAAGACCTAAGTGTCTTGAAACCCTATTCTCGTCCTCTAAGGGTGCAACCACCATGATAGAGACGACTTTTAAATCCATCAAACCGAAGGGTTGTCGCCATATACGCCACGTAGGATCCATCACCGCTAGCCAAAGTACTACTTGTAATGTTGACTAGTACAAATGCCCGTGCGTTGCTACGGGGCAACAACACATGTAAACAAACAAAAAAAATGGTTAAAACGCAGATATCATGTCGTTGACCTATGGCATCAGGACCGGTCCATACAGGGCCTGGGGAGAGACGACGAAAAAGAGTCCTTGTTCAAGAAAAATTTCAAAAGTAACCTATTAAATATCATATATTGATTGTCTTTGAACTATAAACTTCACATCACAAATTATTTATTTGTAACCGTCGGAGAACTACATCATGATAGTAAGGAAATAATTTGCAGAAAATAGTCAATACAAGGAACAAAAGCACCTAAATATGAGCATATGGCTCAATATCGAATTGTTGATGTAGATTCCTTGATTTGCAGTCTGCAACACTCAACCATCCCCTCTTCTTCTCCTTATGTAGATTCCTTCATCTGCAGTTCACCAAATACATATATTTCAGGAGGGTTTCAAAGTTGGATATACATACTTGTTGTTGTATGCAAGAGACAAAAATAAATAACATGAACAACTTTGCGCAGATCTTTCCAATTACAAAAATATGCAATGACCATGATCAAAGAGGTGCTAAAATATCACTCCAAGAGCTCTACCAAAAACAGAAAATGTTCTCAGCAATTCATAAATATGGAGTGGGCGTCATGTCACAATCTGGTTGTCGGAATCAATTTCAGGTGTAAGACAGAAGCGACCATTGTAGTAGATAGAATAGACACTTCTCCAAGGGAACAATTGAAGAAGAAACCATACCTTAATACCCCAGATTTAGAATATAACCATCGTAATGAAGGGTGAAATAAAAAGCATATAGAATACTCTGATTATTTATCAACTGTTTTCCACTTCCTTCTGTATAGCAGCAAGCATGATCCGGTACAACCAACTTCAAAGAAAACAGATGCCTTCATCAGCCATGCATATAGCCAAAGAGCCAAGAAACAAGTAAATGCATAGCTAGTAATTATATGTGGCACTTCCTAATGCATAGTACACAGAAAACTTTGAAAATAACAACTACACCTCTTGCATTAGTTTTCAAAAAAAAAATCATCGTACATCAAACACCGGAGGGAAAGATTATTTCGATTCAACATACAACAAGGTCTGATTCAAGCAGATCACTCTGACTTGCAGTCACGAGACCGTCACTTCTTTGTTGCTTTATGGTCCAGGGTTTTCATTATGACACCACCAGTACGCACCTATAATTTGGGTTTTCTAAGATACTCCACCTTGGAATCTAGAGATTCCAGAAATGTTGTTTCAACCTTGGAACTGCAGTAACCAATTTCAAAAAATATTAAAACATGATTTTTCAAAAGAACCACACCTACAAGCACACGATGGTTAAGATTTTATTCAGCAAATGGTTCACAAATTAGATGGACATTAAAGAACTGCCATATCGATGAGTAAATTCAAGGTACCTGTATCCATGAGCAAATGCCAGACGAAGTATGATTCTTCTAATTATACGGTTGAAATGATAGTTATGAAAGGCTTAATCCATATCATCTCTCTCCAGGCGTGTTGCATCATAAGCTATTGTGTCGTGAAGTATATGAATCGTGTCAGATATCCCCTCCATAAATCTTCGGGGTACAAGTCATGCAACAACACAATTCGTAATTATGTAGCAGCAGGATGTACACTATCTCCAGCTTGACGGTCCTTTTCAGTGTATGTCTCCCAACACAATTCTTAATAAGTGAAGCTCAGCAGTCAACTTGGAAGCCAGAGGTATTGCACATCGGGAAAGCACCTTCCGATAAACGAAATGACAAATTAGTTCATGAGATGATACAAAGATGATATTAGTTAATTTCACCTATAAGTATACCTATTTGAAGAAACTCGCATAAAATTAGACGTATCAAAAGCAACGATGTACAATTAAACGGAAGAACATATCGGACTTTTGCTTTCACTTATTCATATTTCTCCAAACAGAACACAATTGCTTTCTGGCCCATTTTTTTTCTAAGAGTTGTAGCTTTGTACTGCAATATGCTTATTGTGGAATTTTTTTTAGCATATATGTATTGCCCTATTACTTTGGTAACCTCGATCTTAATTCCCTAGCGCTAGATGGTTGGAGTGCAGAATATAATGAATGGGCCTTTAAATTTCCATGTTCGGCAGAGCCACCTGTGATAGTTGCTGTTGAAAATCCACCTGGCTCGGCAAATAGAATTTTTACACAAAAATTCAGCACACATCGCTATGTTGCATTTAACATTTCTGGCCAGTAAGATAAGTACTCTAGCATTTGCAGCTCATACGAAATAAAGTTGATATGTTGTACCTGGTGTTCGGCATGATTCCACCGATGGAGACTTTTTCATTTGATGTCCATTCCATTGCCACAATGCTCCCAAGATGCAAACTCTCCTTTGCTTTTTCCCATGCAAGCGATCGATCGGTTTGGGCAGCTAGAGATAGTAAAAGACACAAGGGGATAAACACATGTTCATTCATCATATATCTAATATAACCTTCTATTCAGTCTCCAGTGGCATCATGTTTGTCCTCGTTCATCAGTTGCCATCAGAAGCAGGTGTAGATATCAGCTGGCAGATAGACGGCCTTGTGCCGCCATTCACCCGCAGGCTGCTACCGCTTCAGTCGATGGAGGCGCACCCACCCAATGTATTTTGCACACCAAACGCTGGAGATCTCACATCGATGCTTAGTCAACACTATTTGATCGATGTATGCTGAATTTTAGCGGCGGGAGTAGCTAGCAGTGGTCTGCATGTTCACAGATCAGTACTCAATGTCTGGCCTGGACACTAAATAAAACATCTAACATCGAGCATGATTGTCTCATCAATGATATGCAACAATGTCACAGCAGTTAACAGTGGATACAAGGAATGATAGTGTCATCAATTGGATTCACCTGCACGCTTTGCATACAGCCCTACCTTGCACACTTGTGATTGTAAACATCATGACAAATTGCTCAAGGTTGTATAACAGATTTCATTGCAAGGATTGATCCAAATATTGCGAACCTAGTATGCATACCATTTAACTCTGCATTAAATATACCACCACAATTTCAATACCAAAACAATGAAGGAACCCATTACCTATAACAAGCATATGACTACATATATTTAGCCAACTACCGCGAGTAATACAAAAGAGAATATAAATTTCTAACCACTTCTCCCAGAAAGCACATCAATCATCTTGCCGCCGTTATTAATATGTCACAAGTCATATGCGAGTTCATGAAACTTAATTGTCTTAGCCGCACTAATGTAGAAACAAGAGATAGATGTTGTCCTTCAAAAAGAGAGATACAACAAAAAAAAATCTATATTTGTAGAATTGAGGGTTCAACAACTATTTTGGTTCGGAAAAGTTTTGTATTTCACTTTGGGAGAGCTGACATGTTGCCATTATTATAGGCACGAAAATGCACGACATTTCATCCTCCTAGAAATCTTACAAATAACATGATGTTTAGTTGTGCCACTAAAAGAAATGTAGCAAAGTGTACCTCTCCCTGTAGTTTCACAAATATGCAGCAATCACAAAATTACCCCAAGCATGAATGGTAGCAATGCTAACATCATGGAGACGCCCTCAATAATCTCTATGAACTGGTTGCTCAAAGAGTACAGGAGCACTCCCATTTTTGAAGCCAATGCAAAAATAGTGGAAGAACCAATGATCGAGATATATTTATATTACTGAAAATACTGAACATACTTGAGAAAGATTAAAACTACCAAGTTTTTCTATTAGGATCAAATTATAGCCTTCGGGCCATTTATATCTGAGTTCAGTGTACCCTTAACCCAAAATTACACTGTAAGGACCCTAAAATTAGACCATCTTGGGCATGTTCCTCCATATTTCCCTTAGCTTGTCAACGTGGAACAACATCAGAATTAAGTTGCAGGTCATGAGACCATCTTGTCCACTATGTACAGCTAAAGCCCACATAATATGTGCAAGGAAAATGCCCACGCGCCAGCAGCATCCCAGCCTGACTCGGATTCATGACAGTTTCAGGACAAACCACAACAAAAAGAGTCACATATCCATAGTGGTCCAAGTGTCTCCAATAACACTAACATGCAAATATGGATCGAAATCACTGGAAAAACCTGCAGGGATTCGCTCAGTCACCTCTAAGGCATGCAATACGACCAACGCCATCTCGCCATGATCCCTATTCCACCGACCTCGCCTGAACTCTTGCCATGTGTCCGCCGCTGTTTCGTTGTTATGCCTGCTTCACTGGAATCTCGTTCCGCTGAGTTTGCCAGAACTCTCCGTGGTGTCTAAATAATTATTTAGAATAAGTAGAGTTTTGATTAGTATAATTAATATCCCATCTAATGTAATTGGTGGTGACTTTGTATGAATGCATATGGTGGTCAGGTTGAGAGTCAAGCAAAATTAGGGAACAAATGAGCATGAAATTTGTGTAGCATGTATATCTACCTATTTGGAAGCTTTCAAAGTAAGAGTTACCTTGAAGATTCTGAACATGAGTGTCGGCTGTCTCGTAGATACCATCATATGCCATTGAAGTTGGACCTTGTGCCATTGAAAGTCGTAGCTCACGTGTGGTTCTGAGATGAAGTCATCCTCTACATTTCAGAAATTCACATAAGAAACTATGGTTCTTTCCGTGGCTTAAGGAAACAATCAACCACATTGTATGAGATTTAAAGCGTGTTGATTCTCATTATCTGAGACATATTCATTGGCGTGCAAATGATGAGTTCGTGAATAAAACATGAACTGGAGAAATATATGTCTGACAATCAATGCAATGTATAAGCATGGTACACACGGAAGAACATACGTACCAAACACCCAAAACTGAACCACCACAAATCCACAATGAGCAGCGGTAGGGAGAGTCTACATGAAGAATTCTGCTGTCCTTGAAGCTCTTGCTCCTCACCAGCACAGGAACCTTCTTCAAAACCAGGCGAGAGGACGAGGAAGGTGTCAGATGACGTAGCACACCGCTCACTCCATCCCGAGAGCTTGCAAAATCAGGCCCAGACCTGCTGCGCCACCTCCGCACCGTCGTTTGTTGCCGCCGTGGGGACCGGTTGATCCCCACCGCCGCCGTCGGGACCGTTTGATCTCCACTGCCGCCGGATGTTGGGCGAGGACTCGCCCGATTCGCGGAGGTACGGAGATGAGGAATTTCAAGCGAGGAGGTCCGATCCCGGCCTCTGTTCCCAGATCTTGGGCACGTATGCACAAATCCATGCCTCCAGCCGCGCATCCGTGCTGCTCCTTTGGCTCACGATCTGGGGAGGACGGTGGGCCTCCATGCGCGAGAGATGTGACGTGAGGACAAGAACAGACGAGGGCAGCGTTGACGGCCGGATCCGGTGGCGGTGTGAGCCTATGGGCCGGGGGTGTCGGGTGCGGAGGAGAGCGGTACGACGAAAGCACGACGAAGGGGGCGCAGAATCGTGAGAGTCAAGGCAATGGATTCGTTGGGCCTGGCCCATTTGGGCGCGACGGATGCGCGACGAACGAGTACGACGAAAGCAAAGACGTATTGGAGCCTGGCAGAATAAGGAACATGTTCCTCCTTTTTAAGTAGTGTAGATTCCATAGCGATTGCGGTGTTGTAAGACTATCAAGCATTCATCTTCAAGCAATTCTTTATACACTACCATCTATTTGTGATCTAATTGTGTGTGAGTAGTCTCCTTAGGCTATGGCTATGGCTAAGGCCTAGGCTCACGGCACCATGTGCGCATGAAGATGGAATTCTCGGTATAATTGCAATCTTTAGATATTTTTGCAAAAATTTGTTTATTGTCTCTCCCTCAACTCCATGACTCGCTGTAGCCAAGAAACAGAAGATCGATACAAAGAGAGACACGAGCATGGAGAAAAGAGAGGAAGGTAATGTTGAACCTAGTAACAATAAGGGTAGTACGGTCGCTGGAATCAAGTCCATGCCTCCATGGTAAGAAACAACGACATCATCGGAATGTGTTGGTCATGTGTAAACCTTAATAATTCAGGGCAACCCCACGAGATGGGCATGACTAAGAGAAAGTTCAATCAAAAAATGCATCTCTCACTTATATCTTTCACAAATAACACATATGAAATTATCATTGATAACTAATCTTATAAAGCACCACGTGTGTGCAAAGCTGCAGGTGGAACCTTTGCTCTAAGGCTATTTCTTTTATTTGATAACCAGTGCAATCTCCTTGTTGCTCTAGGAAACCAAAAAGAGCACACTAACAAGACTTGAAGAAATTACCTTTCCAAGCTTAATCACTTTTTCGATTCAACAATTTTTAGGTCTCCAGGAAAGAAGAGTTATTACTACATCTGAAACCAGATCAAATGTAATCAACCCATAACCACATATTCTTCCGTGTGAATAGTAAAATTTATTGAATGCAATAGAAGAAAATCATTTTTTTACAATGAACTGAATTGTGTTCTAACTTCATACAAATTTTCTCCAAGAGCAGATATGTTTAGTCTATAACAAAACAATTCTCTAAAAGAACTTTCTGTGAACATCAACTTTTTATTCTGCACATACCACCACACATGTCTTCTTCCGTCGAAAGTTTGAAGCCACAAATGTACATGTTCGCTATAAAAAATACCAGTTTTTTTTTTTGCTAATTGTAGATTTTACGGTTCATTCCCGAGTTCACATTTGAATTTTCGATCCTTTCCATCTTAGCTTATCATTATCATGTTATCACTTCTATACGAGTCTTTATTGTTTTGTGGGAGAGGGAGATCTCTCATGCACATATTTCACATAATAGTTGCACATTCTTTACATAAGTTTCACACGAATGACTTTCATCCACATATGAGAAAACACTTTCAGAATCTCTTGAGGGTTCTCATTATTGTCTCTACTTGATGATTGTGTTTGAGATCAATGGTACAAATGTTTATGAAAAACACTTTGAAACAAACGAACGATCGAGCGAATTGACTGGTCGCCCTCTACTTATCAGTGTCCTTTCCTCCTTGCTTTGCTACACACCTCCTTCATCTTCCTCTTCAACCACCACATCATTCCTCCTCGTCCCATGCGAGTCCCGCTCCACCGCCTTCACCCGGTGCCCCGCTTCCTCCTCCACCAAGGTGGATGATCACATCCATGGATGACCTCAAAATGGAGGTTGATGTCGGTGTGGAGCTCGAGAAGATGGGGTTCCATTGTGAATTGAACCAAGGTTGTTGCTGACTTTTATGCAATCCTGACGAGTCGGACTCATCGATAGCGAGGTTGATGCTACAACACATGGTTAAGTTTTCGCGTATTTTTTATGATGCATACGTTCACCCTGAATTGCTGCAAACTCGTGTGGTTTTTGTTGTGAACGCGCGTGCACACACACAAGATGTTGCAAGAACTATGGACGTGTGCTACAACTTTTTTCACGGATAATGTTGCATATGTGTGTTCAATATGCTACAAATACATGTTTGTTTTGCTGCATTACTACTTTACAAATGGTGAGAATATTTTTTGCACGGTTTTAAAACATCTTTAGAGAGACTAAAATTGTTTTTTCTTTTGAAATGTTGCAAATTTTGCATGGTTTGCTGGTCGTAACAACTAGCCTTGTGTTGCATTACTATTTTGAAATACCACATAACTTTTTTTGGCATTGTTTGTAACATCTTCTAAAAAATGTTGCAACGACTTACTGTGATAGTATATATTTTGGTGCCAATAGAGGACAGACTGGATCCATATTGAGAACCAACATGTGGTTGGATGGTTAGGAGGGCAGTGTCACCCCAGCCACCAGAGTTAAAATCCTAGATTTGACACTTTGATGTCTTATTAAAAAACGGAATTTTTCTTCAGTGAGAGGTGACGTTTCCATCAACAGCGAGGCACCATTAGTGACTTCGTCAATCTCAAGACCCACCCAATCAATTTTTTGGACTTAGTCTCTCGGATGTGCTCATAGAGATAGGTGTGCGTGCATGTATTTATAGAAGTAAATGTATGTACGTATGTGTGAGCGACCTATGTCTGTACTGAGTTTCTGGAAAAAAAAAACCATATGATGATTTTCGCCTCCCGATCGGCCGATCTCGCAGAATCAAAGCGTCCAAGTCCAACACGAGTACACGACCCTTGCAGAATGCAGACGCAGCTCTTTTCAGTTTTCCCTCATCCAGAACCCAAAGACCCGGCGGCTCACTCGCCCCCTTCCGGAAGCTCCAAACCTGCAGCTGCTAGGGATGACACGCGCCGCTGCCGCTACCCTGCGTGGCCTGGTCGGCATTGCAGCGGCGGGCCGGCGGCGGGTGAGCGCCTCCGTCCAGGGCCGGGGCGCGTCGCCCGGGTGGCGCGGGTTCCGGGCCGTGGCCCCAGGCTCCGGGGGCAGGACGACGCCTGAACCCTCCTCTTCGTCCACGCCGGCCCTTCCGCAGCTGCAGCCGCGGCGCGTCTTGGCGACGAGGCAAACGGTGCTGCCCGGCTTGATTAGCGGCGGCTGCGAGAGGTAATTTAAGGTCTAATGACCATCTCACTCTCCTGGTGACGGGTTAATGCCGATGTGCACCACTGGCGTGTTCATGGAAAGCCATTGTTGATGGCCATATCTAGATGCTTCCGTTGATCCTTTAGTAGCCTCTGAAACATTTAATAGATTGACTTCCTTACAAGTTACGACCGTAGTAGTATGAGCTGCGGTATTTAACTTTGAACACTTGTTTTACAAGTACTTAGATTGTGGTTAAATCTACCCTCTGGCTATTAACCTCGAGGTAGCTTGTATGCGCAATTCCTTTTACTTCACATGCCCACGATCCTAGGTTGGCAATGCTATTTGGATTGGTGTAATACAAACAATTTGTTGGCAGCGAGGATGGTAAGCTGAGCTGTGGATACTCGAGTTTTAAGGGGAGGAGACCTACTATGGAGGATCGCTATGACATGAAGTTTGCAAACGTCGATGGGCAGACAGTTAGCCTGCTTGGTGTGTTTGATGGTATTGTCTTCAGACATTCCTTCATGATTCTGTGATTCCTTGTCTACCATGTTGATGTTTACAAAGATTTGGTACACCAGGTCATGCAGGACCACTTGCTGCTGACTATCTGAAGGAGAACCTGCTTGACAACGTAATGAAGCACCCTCAGTTCCTGGAAAACCCAAAGCTTGCTCTGAGTAATGTGTTTTTTCCCTTTATGTTTGGATGTACCTTTCTGCACAGCAAGGCCCTTTCCAGTGCCACATAATACTTATCTTCTCTTCGCTGTTAATTACTTTTGCAGAGACGACCTTCCTGAAAACTGATGCTGATTTCTTAGAGGCGGTGTCCATTCCTTATAGGCAGGATGGTTCGACAGCTTTGGCTGCTGTATTGATCAGTGACCAATTGTATGTAGCAAACGTTGGCGATTCACGTGCTATTGCTTTAAAAGGCGGCAAAGGTAATATTATTTTTCTTATCTTTTTTTTGCTTTCTTACTGAACATCCATCTTTCTAATATTCAATACCACAAACATCTACCAATGCTTAATATACCCTGAAACTCCTTTCATCCAGTGGCTAGCATATCTTTGTACTGTGGTTAATACTAGATTTAAACTTGCTTAAATGACCATGTGCTATTGCTTTAGAAGGCGGGGAAGGTAATATTTTTCTTATCGTGCTGTTTTGTTAGACAACACCCTTCTCTCTGTTATCCAGTACGACTAATAGCTACTAATGTTTAGTAACCTGAAACTCCCAGTCAATCACTGGATAGCATATCCCTGTGCTGTAGTTAATATAGTAGATTTAAAGTTGCTTCAGTTCTATTTTCTAGATATTTGGCACGCATCTTCTGAGTCCCAACTATCAAAGGAGTGATTTGTTTAGTTACACTGTTGGTACGGAATGACAAGTCCGGCCTACTAAAATTTATTAAGTGTTCACAATGCGTTACTTTGTTATGTTGCTATATTTTACAAACTGTGAACACTAATTGTTATCTGGTTTCTTCTTTACCCGTGAAGGATATAACAAGGACATGTTTATTCCTACGTTTTTGTAGCCATATCACTCTCAGATGACCATAAACCTAACAGAAAAGATGAGCAAACGAGAATTGAGAATGCTGGAGGTAGTGTTAGTTATGATGGTAAGACTTCTTAATCCTTACAATACTCTTTTGATATTAGCCAGCTTCATCTTAATTGGACGTGGAAGCTAGGGAAAAGTCAAAGGTTATTACCTCAAGGCAACTAATTTTATTGGGGCGTCAACAGGGAGCTTTAAGCCCACCTTAATTTTTATTTATTCAAAACCGAAGTTCAAAGATTGGGAAATTAGACAACTACTCCCTCTGTGCACAAATATAAGATGTTTTAGACATTTCAAAGTGAACTAGATACACACTATAATGAGTGAAGCTACACACTAAAAGTAGACTAGATACATACCAAAATGGATGAATCTATAAAAGGCTAAAACATCTTATATTAATTAACGGAGGGAGTAATTATGTACATGTCTAGCACCACATGTTTCTCCTATTTTTTCTACTAGTAGTTGAAGGTTCTTTAGAAGCAACTTTATAACTAGTGTTTGTTCTTCTGTTTTCATGCGAGCTTTTTTGTAGGTTATACTTGGAGGGTTGATGGAATTCTGGCAATGTCCCGTGCATTTGGCAATCGTGCATTGAAGAAATATGTGATAGCAGAACCTGATTTTCAGGTATCTAATATATGTTTAGTTTTGCATTATTTACAGTTCCTTAAACTTTAATTAGCTCAGTATTTCATTGTTTATTGAGGAAGGAACTGGTTTTCTCGTGCTGTTTTTGCATTTCCTATTATCTATTTCCATTCACATGAGGAATAATGAATACCCACTTTACGGACCATTAACCTGAAATTGAAATGACGACTACCTATTTTAAGAACCATCAACTTGAATAGAAATGGATGTCCTGCAGTCCTTCAGAAGCTGAAAATTCAGTCCATCTAATCAAATACTTTCATTTACTTGGTCAAAAAAAAAATTTCTTTCATTTACTGATTGATCCTGTTGAGAAAATATTGGGACCCTTGCCTGTGATCTGGACCATTGTAGCTGAGTGAAGCAGTTAAAGTTTTATAATTGTCCTGTAGATTTGTTGACTGATGGTAGCAGGTTCTTATTACAACCTGAACTACAGTCCTGAAATGACAACTTCAATTTGGGTATCAATATTGCCCCTGCAACTGGAAGGGCACCACTCCTTTCTATCCAGCAGAGAAGCTAGGATCAGCTGCAAGTGATGTCAAAAGCCGAAAATGAAAGACATACGAGACTAGTGTGGTCATTAGTCAGTATTTATAGGGTCAAGATGGATGTACAAGCTGGCATCTATAGTGCTTACCAAACTTTTGCGATATCGCTTGACCACATAAACAATTCGTAGCTCCGCTACTGTGTCTATCACAGTCTACTGTAGGTGCTTGGTTCAGTGATGGGAGATATGGTACTCTGATTTTTTACTGAGTCGGCGCTCTATTCTGGAATCTTTTTTTTTTCTTCTTATTTTTTGGGAGTTTGGGAGGTAGCAAGGGCTACATCAATTTTGTGGCAGAGAGTGGATTTGTCTCCTGAAATTTTAAGTAGGAAGTGAAAGAGGTGTCAGATAAACAAAGATGGGTGGTTAAGCCGTGTTCTAATGTAATGGATGATATTGTTCTGATTAAGTAGCGAGACACGTTGAAATACATTTTTGGGTGTAACTATCATATTTGGCTGCTGGCAAGCCTTCAGGATTTTGCTATCTCTGTAGTTGTTTTTCTGGAGAGGCGTGTCAAAATGTAGAGTATGCAGATTACTTGACCAACACTGTCATGAAGTTCTGCATATATCTGTTAACAGTAAAGTGACAATGATATTCTTCATACGATAGAGTTTATTTTAAGAATGCTTAATGCTGAAGAAAGGACAAAAGGCCTCAAGCAGTTAACACAACTTCACCGGAAGTGGTGTGTTCTGAAGTTTACTTAGATTCTCGAACTTTTGAATGCAGGAATCATTAGTAATCATCTACTGTTAACACAACTTCACTGAAGGTCTTTCTGTTGGAAAAGCATGTTAAGCGTCGGTTGCTCAGTCTTTAGTAATGTTCTACTGTAAATAAAATGCAGGAAGCAGAGGTCAACAGTGATTTTGAATTCCTGGTTCTCGCTACAGATGGTCTTTGGGATGTTGTGCGAAATGAGGTATATCTAGTTTAACACACTCACCGCGCGCACACACAGATTTAGATACAGTGAACATGGTCTTTGGTATCATTTACGCATCTCATTTGGTCTAATCAATGTTTTATGTCTTTTTTTACCTACAAGGATATTATTTCACTTATGAGAGCAACAGAAGGGACCGAGGCAGCGGCCTTGAAGCT
Organism: Lolium multiflorum; assembly: GCA_030979885.1. Lineage (NCBI taxonomy): Eukaryota > Viridiplantae > Streptophyta > Magnoliopsida > Poales > Poaceae > Lolium > Lolium multiflorum. Next base: position 239,980,718 of record CM061753.1, on the reverse strand, counting down.
GACGGAATTGGCCTACTCTCGGCACAGCTCTGATAACATCACATGCATCGTGGTGCAAATTCACCATTCAAAGCCGTAGGATAAATATACCTGAACCTGACAGAGGTCGATGGTAGTGAAGTTTTGTTACTCTTTTTTTTTTCTCTCTGTTACTTGATATCCTGAAAGTACGTATTCCTCTGATCTGCGGCTTGTGTAACTTACAAGACTTCAACAGCTATGCAAGAGTTTTTTTCTAGGAAATTTATATATCTGATTTCTAGTGAAACTGCATCATATCCGTTTGGACTTGGAACATGATACGTGTTCCACAGAATCTGGAGAAAAATCTCAAATGTGGAAAATGTTACATCCCACCTTCATTTTTCATTTTGGCGCAACAAAATAAAGGAGGCCTGGCCTGAGAGGCTGATACACATTTACTTTGTGTTTTAGTTTGATTTATCTTTTCCAGAAAACTCAGGATACTCATGTGATCCAAAATCTATAGTAGATTGTCAAGGCGATTTTTTTACCAATGACATCATATTACCATGATATAGTAGCATATCGAAAATCAAATTGACAAAGCACATTGCAATGAAACGGGCAGTGTTTATAGGTGAGCCGAGATTTCATTTGAATCGAAACTTTCATATCTGAAATTCTAAAAAATCGGACGGCTAGTAGAGCTCACCAAGAACAAAGGCGCCTTTGGTAGCTTGGGCGTCCCTTGGCTTGCATCGGCCTAGCATTTTTTGGTCCGCTTGGTTGCCTGGGCTCACTCGCGTTCTTGCATAGCACGGGTCTTAAAGGACCGCTGGACATGCTCTGGAGGAATGCCCAGTTTGATAGTTTCTCTAGGGACAGCCTGGCGAGACGAAAATCGACAACGCCGTTTGCGCGGGCGCTCCGCCTCGGCATGCCGGGAGAAGCCGAAATCCCAGCGGCGTTGCGCGGCAAAGGTAGGGGTAACCTCCCTCTTGGGTTACCCTCTCCATTAGCCCCCTACCAATTTTGCCTTCCCCCCAATTTTCGCACCAACGGTGGCTGCGGCGACCTAGATCTGGCAGCGCGCATCTTCCTTCGGTCTCCGGCGCTGGATCAGGGTCGTCGTTTCCACCCGTGGCGGAGCCTGCGCACATCTGCGACGGCTTTCGGCCCTGCCCGTCGTCCCGCCATGACGGAGGTAAGGGGAAACTCCTCTGCTCTACTGTATTGTCAGATTCATGTTGGTAGAACTAGTTGGGTGTATAAGACCGTTCGTAATGCATATATTGTTTGAGTAGATCGACCAACTCTAGCTTGTGCATCACGCCACAACACTCATCGTTTGCATACAAGCCTGGATCCCGATGGTGCACAAGAGAGCAATTAGGCATGCTGCTTTTGCTCGTGTCATTTACGGTCCTATGTTATAACGAGATCAGGAGAGGATTGCCAACCTAAACCGCATCTACAACTCCAACGATATAGATGCTACCCAGATGCTTCAGATGAGAAGAGCCCCCTTCTTTGCACTTGTGAAAACGTTCAAGGAGAGAGGACTGTTGGTTGATAGCATCCACACCTCTATCGAAGAACAAGTCGCAATGTTTTTTCATGTCGTGGGTTAGAGTCATCCATAGCACATTCAGACGATCCACGGAGACTATCTCTCAGTACTTCCAACATGTGTTGTACGCAGTTGAGGAGTTCAGAGGTGAAATAATCAATCTAGCATCAACGAACACACCACCCAAGATCAAGAACAACTACAAGTGGTTCCCTTATTTCAGGGTGAGTACAAAAGCGTGTTCGTTCTACCTATCAGATATGTGACTATGTGCTAATTTTTTTGTCAGGATTGCATTGGGGCTATTGATGGTACTCACGTGACTACAAAGGTACTGAGATCAATGTCTGCAACATTCCGCGGGAGGAAGCACTACACCAGACAGAACGTGCTATCAGCTGTGGATTTCGATATGAGGTTCACAGACGTGCTTGCTGGGTGGGAGGGTTCAGCTCATGATGCGAGCATCCTGGCCGACAACTTGTCAAGGCCTGATGGGTTGCAAACCCCCGAGGGTAAGTTATACCTTGGAGATGCTAGATATGCATGCCGACCTGATATTCTACCTCCCTTCAAGAAAACGAGGTACCGGCTCAACGAGTTCTCTCTCAGACACCGACCTCAGAATGCAAAAGAGTTGTTCAATCTGAGACACTCAAGTCTTAGAGTTACCATTGAGAGGGCCTTTGCTGCATTGAAGAACAGGTTCAAGGTCCTTGATCAGAAACCGTTCCACACTTTTGACATTCAAGTAAAATTTGTCCTTGCTTGCTGCATTCTTTACAACTGGATCCTAGGTTGGAGCGAGGATGAGTTCTTCGAAGAGGTTGTCACTTTTGATGAAGTAGAGATCGGCCATGGCGTGGACGCAGACGACAATGATGTCTGAAAGGAGAAGAGGCAAGAGTGGGCAGACGAAATGTGGGAAGCCAGAGGAACAACACCATCTCAGAAGAAGAAGTGAAGAAGTGAAGAAGAAGAAGAAAAAGACCCCGTGATTTCATTTTTAGTGTGTTGGCTAATGATGTAACTGTTATGTGATGCAGACAGCAAGTTTCTTACACACTTTTTTTTTTCTTTACCAGGGTATCTAAGCGGATAGAAAGATTTTTAATGGGGCGGCTTGCTTGTCTAATATGTTATGATTATGTTTTTTTTTTAAAAAATGTGTACATATTTGCGAACGTCTGTATTGTGTTTCGAAAAAAAAAGTAGAGCGGAGATTTCATTTGAATCGAACCTCTCAAATCTGAAAAATCGGACGGCTAGCAGAGCTCACCAAAAACAAAGTCGCTCAGTGATCCAGTGATGAGTATGCCCTCCTCCGAACCTGAACCTAAACCCCCGAATTCCTTTCCCAGGGCCGCCGCCGTCTTCCTTAAACCCTAAGCTCAGCCATGCGAGGCCGCCACCACCTGCTTGGCTTCCTCCGCCGCGCGGCGGCCGCCTCCCCGTCCTCCACCGCCCACCCTCTCAGCCACCTCCACTCGATCCCGCCGCGAAATGGCGCCGCCGTCCCCATCGGCGCCCGATTCCTCTCCTCGCGCGCCGGGGGCGCCGCCTCGAAGAGCCTTATCGACGACGAGGCCGACCTCAGCGACTGGGTCAGCGACCTCAAGACCGACTCCTTCCACCTCGGCGTCAGCAGCGGCGACGAGGGCGAGGGCCCCCGCAGACCCGCTGCCTCCAGGGGAGGCCGCAGAGGGAGGGATTCGGGGGGCCCGCCTCCGAGATCGAGGTTTGATGGTGGTGACTTCGGCGGCGAGAGGCGCGGCGGCGAGTTCAGCGGCGAGAGGCGAGGCCGTGGTGACTTCGGCGGCGATAGGCGCGGCGGTCGGTTCGGCGGCGCTGATACTCGTGGTGGTGGTCGGTTCGGCGGCGATAGGCGTGGCGGTCGGTTCGGTAGCGACAGTCGCGGTGGTCGGTTCGGCGGTGACAGGCCTGGTTTTGAGCGAAGGGGGAGGGTGGCGAGTTCTGATCTCAGTGAGGATGATGATGCTGGGTTTGGTTCTGCGAGGGGAAGGCGAGGGCGCGGCGGGATGTCTTCGGGGTTTTCTCAGAGGGGAGGGAGGGGAGGTGATTTTGGTGATGATGCTGGGTTCCGGTCTCCTAGGGGACAGCGTGGCCGGGGTGGGAGGGCATCAGGTATGTCGCACAGGGGAGGGAGGTACGGCGACTTGGATGAAGAAGAATCTGGGTTTGGATCTGCCAGGGGAAGGCGAGGTCGTGGTGGAAGAGAGTCAGGTTTGTCACGCAGAGGAGGCAGGGGAAGTGATTTAGATGACAATGAGGATGACAGTGGCGAAGAACTTGGTTTTCGGTCTCCCAGGGGAAGGCGAGGTCGTGGTGGAAGAGAGTCAGGTTTGTCACACAGAGGAGGCAGGGGAAGTGATTTAGATGACAGCGAGGATGACAGTGGTGAAGAAGTTGGTTTTGGGTCTCACAGGGGCAGTCGGGGCCGTGGTGGAAGGATGTCAGGTTCGTCAGGCAGGGGAGGCAGGGATATTGATTCAGATGACGATGAGGATGACAGCGATGATGCAATTGAGTTCGGGGCTTCTGGTAAGAGAGGAGAGAAAAGGGGGAATTTGGGCTCACGTAGAGGAGGTAAAGTCGGGGATGTGGATTTTGGTGACCGGCAGTCAAGGGGTGTGAAAGCATTTGATTTTGGTTCGTCCGAGAGTGATAGTGAGTCAGGGGAAGCTGATGAGGATGATGGGCCATCAGGCTTTGAGGACGATCTCTCTGGTGATGATGGCGGCGAGGAGGATTTGGTGAACACTGCAACTAAGAAGTCCATCTCTTCTGAATCAGCTGAACAGGAGAGTGTAGTGGGCACAAGAGATAATGGAGGTGGTGATTCGTATTTGAGTCAGACAAGGTAACTCTTACTCAAGTTTTCTCGAATTCAAGAATAAATAGATCCTGCCATTGTTATGGAATGTTTCTATATTTGTTGTGCATTGTATTTTGTTCTATATGACAACTAGTTAGATTTTTTTTTTTTTACTCTGTGATCATATATTGGTGCATAGGATATAAATGTTCGGTCATCCATATATTTGAGCTGTGAAGTGTACTGTGCAACTGCTTGCTATCATTTTGCCGGTTTTTTTATTTACTTTTTTTAATCTTTGGCTGCATGTTAGTTTAATTAATAGCAGTGAATACGATAGCAAGCAGTTAATAAGAACTTCTATAGCTGCCTCCAACATGGCCAAAAAACCTCCCTTCCTTGAAGTGCAATCAAGTATTTGGTATTTGCCTGTTGTTTGGTGTGTTTTCATCACAGTGTAACAGGTTATGTGGTCCTTTGGATATGGATGTGCTACTTGAAACTTCAGTATTGTCCTATCCTCAATGCTGACAAATTCTTGGACCTTAAGGGCAGCTAAGAAAATATATCTTGATTCTTCAGAGTTCAGAGTCACGCTCTACTAGAACCTGTGACCGACAACTATCTGAGTATATGTCACTATTCAATCAGGATTGATTTTATCTAGCTGCATTTGTTGGCTTTTGTATTGAAAATGCACAAATGATATACATTGTGATACCCTGGTTGATATAAATGATATATTTTCTGGAAACTATAGTCTGGCATGTGCTATGATCATGGTCAGATTGTATTGGCTTATTACGTCCCTATGATCTATAACTGACCATCTGCATTATTTCCAAATAGTTGTTGACATGAAAAGTATTAAGAGCATATCTGCTGATAGCGCTCCTAGCAAAACCTATTAATCTCTAATGCACTATCCTGTTGGATCTTCCCTCCTTTTACATCACAGGTTTGATGAATGCGCTCTCTCTCCCTTGACACTAAAAGGTGTTAAAGCTGCTGGGTATGAACGAATGACTGCGGTCCAGGAGGCCACTCTTCCTATTATACTTAAAGGTTAACACGGTTCTGCTTGTATATGTTGAAACAGTTATGATTTTACTTGATGCTATGCATATTTTCCCCACAAAGTTGTTATGACTCGTGGGCTATACAAAAGGGACGGGCAATATCTGTTACCGCTCTCTTTATATTCGTTTATCTTCTCACTTGCAAATATATGCTCCTTGCACCTCCATTTTCTAGAAATATCTTCCACCGTTCCTTGCTTAACCTTGTTTTTTACCGAGTCCCTGATCTGTGAAGGCCACTGAATTACTCGCCCAATTAGCTTAATTTCCCTCTTCCATTTTCTTGCTATGCATATGTGCACCGCTCACCCATGTCGCATAATTCTTTGCTTTGATGGGCTTGAAAAGCTAAGGTGGCGGACATAAATAAATAATTGTAAATTGCTTCATGGTGTCTACCCATATGTTGGGGATTCAATGGGTTAACTTCGATAACTAGCAGGAGGACCAGGGCATTAAACTCTGTTTGTAATGTGATTTTTTTTTGGGATTGCTCTGTTTCTAGCCAAATTTCCGTGTTCCAAAAACACCTTTTGTAGGTTTAAGCATCCATGAGTAAATTACACTGTTTGCAAAAACCAAACAGTTAATATGAAACACATCAGTGGGCTTGGCCATGGAATTATAGTGCTGATATACTTCCATAGTTTCTCAATAGTTGTATGCTCTTGATTGTCTTAAACAAGCTTTAACCGTGTATAGATTCTTGAATTTTTGAGTTGTAAACTTTCGATTGGTTTTAAGTTTTAACAACATATGTATAGATTCCTAAATTTCAACAATTAGTTCTGAGACTTCTGAAATCTACATATAACTGAAATAAGTAGATAAGCTCACTGAACTTGGAGACTGGAGATGGATTTGGTGTGTTTGCGCTGCAAATAAAGCTGTTTTGACGGGATACTTCTGGAGATAGTGCGATAGAACAATTTGGCAATATGTACTTATCATCCTAGTCTTATGGCACAAGAAACACAATATGAAAACTTGAGTTTATTTGAGGGTGTTATCTGGAGGTCTGGATGATATTTAATTATAAAATGTGCCTTTTGGCATTAAAATCAGATAGTGTACATAAGTGTGGAAATATGATAACTTGAATTGCATCTTTTTAGTCATGGCTACAATCTAACAAGCCTTTCTCTGCAGGGAAGGATGTCCTGGCCAAAGCAAGGACAGGAACTGGAAAAACTGTAGCATTCTTGGTGAATACTATGCTTGAGTAGTGATTTTTCTTTTGTTTACTTTTGGGCTTTGATAAATTTCAAATTGTAACTCACCATTGTTTTATGTTCAGCTTCCGGCTGTTGAAGTTATCTCCAAATTGCCCCCTAATGACCATGATAAAAAAAGACCTCCCATTAGTGTTGTTGTTGTGTGCCCTACACGTGAGCTTGCTGATCAGGCTGCTGCAGAAGCAAACAAACTTCTTAAGTTCCATCCATCAATTGGAGTACAACTTGTAATTGGTGGCACTAGGATGGCTCTTGAGCAGAAACGCATGCATACAAACCCTTGCCAGGTGATTGGAAATGACTTGCTGAACAATCCTTGCTATTTCTATGGTCAAATGTTGTGATCTGAATGTATTGCTTATATGCAGATTCTGGTAGCTACACCAGGAAGGCTTAAGGATCATATGGAGAACACACCAGGTTTTGCTACTAGATTGATGGGCGTAAAAATCCTTATTCTTGATGAAGCTGACCGCTTGCTAGATATGGGGTTCCGAACTGATATAGAGAGAATAGTAGCTGCACTCCCTAAACAGCGTCAAACACTTCTATTTTCTGCTACAGTTCCAGATGAGGTAAAATCATTAAACTTGCTTGAGTCATCATCAGTTTACTTGATCAACCACTGAACATGTACTAAATACTTATTCTAGGTTCGTCAAGTATGTCATGTTGCCATGAAAAGAGATCTTGAATTTGTCAACACTGTTCAAGAAGGAAGCGAGGAAACACACTCGCAGGTATATTTAAGATTATATGCATGTTGATTGCTTCTACTGCTTTTAGTCCAACATGATGCTCATTATTACCATATTCAGGTGAAACAAATGCATTTAGTTGCACCACTGGACAAACAATTCTCTATCCTATATGGTCTTCTAACGGATCACATGTCGGAAAATGTTGACTACAAGGTAATTGCATTATCGACTTTGCAGTGTCTTCTCTTGTCACTGCTCTGTATTATTCACAGATTTATAACAAGACAACAAATGCAGGTGATTGTGTTTTGTACAACAGCAAAGGTAACAAGTCTTGTTGCTGAACTTCTGTCTGAACTGAAGTTGAATGTACGTGAGATACATTCCAGAAAGCCACAAAGTTACAGAACCAGGATATCAAAAGAATTTAAGGAATCAAAGGGTCTTATTCTTGTTAGCTCTGATGTATCTGCTCGGGGTGTTGATTATCCCAATGTCACACTTGTTGTGCAGGTAACCAACCTCTTGCACTGTAGTTGTCTATTTGCTTAATTTATTTATTATTGTACAGATTTTTCTTCTGTTTCCTCTTTATAAGTTTCAGAACTGTCTAGACCTTTGTACACCCCCCTTCCCCCTCTTGTAAATATTTTGCTCTTTTATTTAAAAGTTACTGTCAGGGCCTCGCCTACAGTTTTCAGTTTAAAAAGAACCACTCAGAAAGATCTTTCTGCATTCAAGTATAAATACTCAGCTGTAATTAAATACGAACATGCTTACCTTTTTTTACTTACACATCTTCCGAGTTATAAATTAGAATGAACTGATACCATATCCTGGTCATTGCAGTTGGGAGTTCCTAGTGACAGAGAGCAATATATCCACCGTCTTGGTAGGACTGGCCGCAAAGGTAATGAGGGGAGCGGAGTCTTACTGTTGGCGCCATGGGAAGAATACTTCTTAAGAAGTATCAAAGATTTGCCTATTACAGAGGCTACGCTACCACTAATTGACCTGGACACTAAACGAAAGGTACATAAACTCTTTCACCAGTGCGCATCTTATAGTTAGTGTCTCGACATGGAGTAGCAATGGTCAATGGACATTTTGTTTTTTCATTTGTCAATCAATGATAGAAAAGTACACCTTTTGAAAAAGCTATTTAGGAACCTTCTGGTTCTGATGGTTTTGCTGTTGATTATTTTCATCTCTTGATGTTTTCGCTAGTTTGTGTCTGTTTAATCTTCCACCACATTACCTATGAATTTCTGGAAGTAGCAAAGTGTTGTACTTTTTGAAAGCCATTGAAATGTCTTAGGCACATAATAGGATGAATCCACCAAGTAGAAACTGTTTTCAGGTGATGGATCAGCTTGTATCATACATGGAATGTTATACCACACACACACACACACACACATATATATATATATATATCATTAATCTGTTTAATATACTTGATAAGTCGACATGTGGCATGATGGTATATTTGACATTGCTTATTCTTTTATAGGTTGAGAAGGCTCTTGCACATGTGGAGGTGAAAGATAAGGAATCTGCTTATCAAGCATGGCTTGGGTACTATAATTCAAATAAGCAAATCGGCCGTGATAAGTACCAGCTTGTATCACTGGCCAATGAGTTCAGTAGAAGTTTGGGTCTCAATAACCCTCCTGCACTGACTAAGCTTATCCTTAAAAAGATGGGACTGAGCAACATTCCGGGTCTACGGTCAAAATAGTCTTCACGTCTTCTTGCCTATAGTATGGTGCTCCTTATTCGTAAGAGCATTCCAAGCTCTAGCTAGGTAAACAGGCTGTGGATTTATAAACATGGTTTCGTATACAGGTTATGGACTCATGCTTGCAGTACAGCAAACTTCCATATCAGTAGTTTTCATTCTAATCCTGTAACATGGAAACACACCTCAAGTGCCTGTCCCCACTAGTGTATGCTCTGTTGCATATCGTGGACAATAGTTTGACTACGGCGATCCTATAAGCAAGTTTACTGAGCATTTTGGGAAGAGATATCCCAGTTATTGTCTCTTCACCTGCTCTGGGGTTCAGTTCAGTATTTTTTTTGTACATTGGTGACGCTGTCATGCCAATTCGTGAATGTTTTTTGGGTCACAAATTCGTACTGTACTACTGTATGGAAGTAACAAATTAGGCTCTCATATTATATTCAAAGGCTAATTTGATAATAACTAAACAGTACCACTTGCAATCTCCAGTATGCAACTTCGTAAATTTTACGCACTTTTGGTACGTGTGTGTTTTTTTTTCTTGACTTGGATCCATTTTGCATACCAGGACTTAGGTATGTTACATATAGTATGAATCACGTTTGAGTTACCAAGTCAAAAAAACTCAGGTAGCAAAAGTTTGTCAATTTACGAAGTTGCATACTGGGGCAGTTTCCTTTGGTAAATTGAATTTATTTTGACCATGTATAGTTGGAAACGGTGGGTGTGCGTTAGGTTGATTGCTGTCATCGACGAGCACATCATTTATCATGTACGAAAGAGAAACGACTTGAAAATCTTCATGACCAGGCATGTTCGTTGAGCGCAAGAAAACAAATGCAGTCAACGATCAAATGAAGTAGCCGTGCTGAATCTTCCTCCTCGCTTAGCTGCATGTTCATGTTTATCTTACCGTGTTAATCTAAATACCGACGAGGTAGATATGCATGCTTCACTACATACGCATGTTAACGATCCTTAACAAGCTGCCCGCGAGCGCTCGCAAGAACATAACGCGCCGAGTGAAATAATGATTTCAGCTCATTATTTTAACGAGCTTAAGGATTCGAGCTTTAACGATCACGAGCTTAATGAGCCGTGATACGTCTCCAACGTATCTATAATTTCTTATGTTCCATGCTAGTTTTATGCCAATAGCTACATGTTTTATATGCACTTTATATCATATTATGGCATTTATTGGACTAACCTATTAACAGGATGCCACCAGTTCTTTTTATTATGTCTGTTTATTGCAGAAAAAGCCCAAAAACCAAAGTGCTCGGAAAAATCCAGAAAAATTACAGAAATTCTATTTCGGAAGACCCAAAAGGCCACCAGAGGAGGCCACGCCTCCTCCCCATCCAGCGCGGCCGGGGGGCGCGCCGCCTATGGGGTGGGCCCTCGGGCACCCCCTCGCGCTGCCCTTTCACCTATATTAAGCTCCTGCCCTGAAAACCCTAGGGGAATCGACGATTTCTCCAGAAGAGTTCCGTAGCTCCGCCGCCACCAAAAACCCTAATTCGGGGGACATAAGTCTCTGTTCGGCACCTGGGGACGGGGAATTGCCCCGGAGCCATCTCCATCGACTCCATCGCCATCTTCATCGCCGTTCTGTCTCCCATGATGAGGAGGGAGTAGTTCTCCCAGAGTGAGGGCTCTACCGGTAGCTATGTGGTTCATCTCTCTCTCCCATGGTGTGATCTTTATGTGATCATGAGCTTTGTAATCTAGTTGAATATGTAGATGTTACTCTTGTCTATTATGAACTCTAGAGGTTACTTTAATATGAACTCCGGAGTCACTCTCCACGGTGTGATGGTGACAGTGTGCGTATCGTGTGTGATTTCTTTATGACGTTGTGGAGCTTGTTTACTCCGGCTTGAGGTGTGCTTTTGCAGCCCTACACAATGAATGGTGTTTGTTATCCAACAAGAGAGTGTTTGAGAGTAGCATATATTTATTCAATTATGTGATCATTGTTGAGAGTGTCCACTAGTGAAAGTATGATCCTAGGCCTTGTTTCTAAGCATTGAAACACCGTTTCCAACAAGTTCTGCTACATGTTCGCTTGCTGCCATTTTTATTTCAGATTGCAATTACTACTTATAATCATCCATATTACTTGTATTTCACTATCTCTTCGCCGAACTAGTGCACCTATACATCGACAAGTGTATTAGGAGTGTTGGGGACACAAGAGACTTCTTGTATCTTAATTGCGGGTTGCTTGAGAGGGATATCTTTGACCTCTACCTCCCTGAGTTCGATAAACCTTGGGTGATTTACTTAAGGGAAACTTGCTGCTGTTCTACGAACCTCTGCTCTTGGAGGCCCAACACTGTCTACAGGAATAGAAGCGTGCGTAGACATCAAGCCGAACCTTAGCGATTCAAGCAGCTCGTTAGTCCACACCTATCTCTGCCGAATAACAGAAAATGTGTGAAAAATCAGATCGGCCAAGCTGTAGGAAACTCACAGAAGTCTGATTTGAATAAAATTAAAAAATCAAACTAGGGGAGTCGCAGGTACGATTTGTTAGGCAATCGGCCCTTCCCTGCCCCAATGGAACCAATGGAAAAGGGTAGGGTTGATACGTCCATTTTGCATCACTATTTTATATCATAATTTACTGTTATTCATCGATATATTCCACATTTAGAGATGATACTTATGTCATTTCACCTATTTTGCATGTTTCATGATTATTGGAGAATCATTCACCGGAGTCAGGATTCTGCTGGAAAAAGCACCGTCAGAATGCAATATTTCGGAGATCAACAATTGACGGAAATTACACCGAAGATTTTATTTTTCCAGAAGAATGAGCCAGCCAAAGGAGGAGCCGAGGAGGGCCGCCATGGCCCCCCATAGGCCAGCGCGGGCCCTGCCCTGGCCGCTCCGCCTTGTGGAGAGGGGCCCATAGCCCCCGCCGCCTCTCTTTCGCGTACTTCATCTACCCGAAAACCTAAGGTGCGGGAATAATCGCGAGGAGACACAGCCGCCTCTGCGGGCGGAAAACACCAGAGAGAAAAGAGCTCTCCGCAGCTGAAATCCGGGGAAATTCCCCCTCCGGAGGGGAAATCACGCCATCGTCCCGTCATCGAGCTGGACTTCATTGGGATCATCATCACCATCATCTCCACCACCGTCACCGTCATCTCCACCGCTGCACCTCGTCACCGCTGTAACATCTAGGGTTGAATCTTGATTGTTTGATAGGGGAAACTCTCCGGTATTGATTACTCCTTGTTATTGATGCTATTGAGTGAAACCATTGAACCAAGGTTTATGTTCAGATTGTTATTCATCATCATATCACCTCTGATCATGTTCCATATGATGTCTCGTGAGTAGTTCGTTTAGTTCTTGAGGACATGGGTGAAGTCTAAATGTTAGTAGTGAACTATGTTGAGTAATATTCAATGTTATGATATTTAAGTTGTGGTGTTATTCTTCTAGTGGTGTCATGTGAACGTCGACTACATGATACTTCACCTTTATGGGCCTAGGAGAATGCATCTTGTATTCGTTTGCTAATTGTGGGGTTGCCGGAGTGACAATAACCTGAACCCCCGTTAGTATATCGATGCAGGAGGGATAGCAGGATCTCGAGTTTAAGGCTGTGGTTAGATTTATCTTAATTACTTTCTTGTATTTGCGGATGCTTGCAAGGGGTATAATCACAAGTATGTATTAGTCCTAGGAAGGGCGATGCATTAGCATAGGTTCACCCACACAACACTTATCAAAACAATGAAGATTAATCAACTATATGAAGCGAAAGCACTAGACTAAATTCCCGTGTCCTCAAGAACGTTTGGTCTTTATAAGTAAACAAACCGGCTTGTCCTTTGTGCTAAAAAGGATTGGGCTACTCGCTGCAACTATTACTCTCGCATTTTATTTACTTGTACTTTATTTATCTGCTATATCAAAACCCCCTGAATACTTGTCTGTGAGCATTTGATGAATCCTTCATCAACTTTTCAACACCTTCGCTTCAACACCTTCGCTCCTCGTTGGTTCGACACTCTTATTTATCGAAAGTACTACGATACACCCCTACGTGGGTCATCAAGACTATCTTCCGCGCCGTTGCCGGGGAGTGAAGCGCTATTGGTAAGTGGAATTGGTAAGGGAAACTTTTACTGTACGTGCTGATTTTATTTCTGCCTCTGCTATAATTCATTATGGAGAGGTCTTCTCTTGAATTCCTATTTAGAAAATCTACTACTACTGCAAAGGTAGTGGATGAGGCGCCAGGTGAGAAGGGGTTCCATACAAAATACCTATGAAAATTATTGAACGTGTTGTGGATAACCGCTATGAAGGGGATGGAACTGTCCATCCGGAGATCATTTACTGTTTTTACATGAATTATGCGGGTTATTCAAGTGTGCAGTATTTCTATGGATGAAGTTAGGAAGAAACTATTCTCTATATCCTGTCTGGTAAAGCGGCGCATTGGTATAAATTGCTGAAGAATGGTGATTCTCTTGATTGGAAGGATATTGTGCCTCTATTTTATTCTGAATTCTATCCTCCAAGTGAAATTCACAAAGACCGAAACCGCATATATAATTTCTGGCCTCATGATGGAGAGAGTATTGCCCAAGCATGGGGAGATTGAAGTCTTTAATGCTCAAATGCCCCATTCATGAGCTTCTGGTAATATCATCATTGATAATTTCTATGCAAGACTTTCTTTTCAAGATAAAACCTTGCTGGATACTACTTGTTCTAGATCATTTACACGCAACAAAGAAGAGTTTAAAAGGGACCTTCTTGATCGGATCCAAGAGAATACTGAAGGATGGGAGAACGACAAAGATAGAGAGTCAGGTATAAATTATGATTATGAATGCATTGAAACTTTTATGGATACCGATAAATTTCGTAATATGAGTGCTGCTTATGGTCTTGACTCTCAAGTTGTTGCAAATTTTTATAAAGCTTTTGCCTCTCATTTTGAATTGCCTAGGAAGAATTTTGATAAGTATCATGAACCTTACAAAGATAAAACTGATTCATCTATAAATAAATGTGTTGAAATTAAAACTGTTGATCATATTCTTCCTGAAGCTTATATTGAAAAACTCCTTTCCCTGTTAAAATGAAGGAGTATTCTGTTATAACTAGTGCGGTTAATAAAAGTGCAAAGAAACCTATAGAACCTGAAGAGCAAATAAAGGTTGAACCTGCTATTGCAATAGTTAAAGATCTTGTGACTGAAAATGTAGAAGATGGTCATATTATTTTCTGTGAAGATGCTTCTAATATTGTTTCGCATCCTAATAAGTCTAGGGAAGCCAGTGTTCCTATGCTCTCTGTTAGAATTGGTGATCATTGTTATTATGGTTTATGCGACATTGGTGCAAGTATTAGCGCCATTCCTTATGAGCTTTACACGGAAATCATGCATGAAATTGGTTCTTGTGAACTTGAAGATATTGATGTGGTTATTCGGCTAGCTAATAGAGAAACTATCTCTCCTATTGGTATTGTTCGAGATGTGGAAGTTCTATGTGGTAAGATTAAATATCATGCTGACTTTTTGGTACTTGGTTCTGCTGCTAGTAAGTCTTGTCCTATTATTTTTGGTAGACCTTTTCTAAACACTTGTGGAGCTATTATAGATTGCAAGAAAGAGAAAATTGTGACTAAATTTGCTGGTGAATCTTATGAGTTTAATTTCTCTAAATTTTCCAAAACTCCTTATAAAGCTGATTTGCCTAACGATGATTTTAGAGTTGAACAGTGTGCATCTATTGCTCTTGCTCCTAATAATCCTTTGCAGCAACATTTGGAGGATAGTGAGAGTGAAGTTTTTAGGGAAGAAAGGAATGAGCTTGATGAAATTTTCCTTCGTCAACCTATTCTTAAACATGACTTGCCGGTTGAAGATCTAGGTACAACACCACCACCAAAGGAAGATCCTGTTTTTGATTTAAAACCGTTGCCTGATAATCTTAAGTATGCTCATATTGATGATAAGAAAATATATCCTGTTATTATTAGTTCTAAGCTTTCAGATTTTGAGGAAGAAAGGTTATTGGAAATATTGAAGAAACACCGAGGAGCTATTGGCTACACTCTTGATGATTTGAAGGGGATTTCTCCCTCTATTTCCCAACATGCCATCAATATGGAAGATGATGCAAAGCTGTTGTTGAACATCAGCGTCGTTTAATTCCTAAGATGAAGGATGTGGTAAGAAATGAGGTATTGAAACTTCTCGAAGCAGGTATTATATATCCTATTGCTGATAGTAGATGGGTTAGTCCTGTGCATTGTGTTCCTAAGAAAGGAGGAATAACTGTTGTGCCTAATGTTAATGATGAGCTCATCCTCAAAGAGTAGTTGTAGGGTATATAATGTGCATTGATTTTCGAAAAGTTAATAAAGTTACTAAGAAAGATCATTACCCTTTACCTTTTATTGATCAAATGTTAGAAAGGTTATCTAAAAATACTCATTTCTGCTTTCTTGATGGTTATTCTGGTTTTCACAAATTGCTGTTAGAGCTAAAGATCAAGAGAAAACAACTTTCACTTGTCCCTATGGAACTTATGCTTATAGGTGTATGCCTTTTGGTTTATGTAATGCTCCTGCTACTTTTCAAAGATGCATGTCTGTTATTTTTCATGGCTTTTGTGAAAAGATTGTAGAGGTATTCATGGATGATTTTTCGTCTATGGGAATTCTTTTGATAATTGCTTGCGAAACCTTGATAAAGTTTTGCAGAGATGTGAAGAAACTAACCTTGTTCTTAATTGGGAGAAATGCCACTTTATGGTTAACGAAGGAATAGTATTGGGACATAAAATTTCCGAGAGAGGTATTGAAGTTGATAGAGCTAAAGTTGAAGCAATTGAGAAGATGCCCTATCCGAGGGATGTTAAAGGTAGTCGTAGTGTTCTTGGTCATGCTGGGTTTATAGGAGATTTATTAAAGATTTCTCTAAGATTTCAAAGCCTCTTACTAATCTTCTTCAAAAAGATGTACCTTTTGTTTTTGATGATGATTGTAAGGAAGCTTTTGAAACTCTAAAGAAAGCCTTAACAACTGCTCCTGTAGTTGAACCTCCCGATTGGAACTTACCTTTTGAAATTATGTGTGATGCTAGTGATTTTCTGTAGGCGCTGCTTGGACAGCGAGTAGATAAAAAATTGAATGTTATTCATTATGCTAGCAAAACTCTTGATGCTGCTCAAAGGAATTATGCTACAACTGAAAAAGAGTTATTAGCTGTAGTCTTTGCTTGTGACAAGTTTAGATCTTATATTGTTGATTCAAAAGTTACAATCCATACTGATCATGCTGCAATTAGGTATCTTATGGAAAAGAAAGATGCTAAGCCAAGGCTTATTAGATGGGTACTTCTTTTGCAAGAATTTGATTTACATATTATAGATAGGAAAGGTGCTGATAATCCTGTTGCTGATAATTTGTCTAGATTGGAAAATATTGCTTATGATCCTATTCCTGTTAATGATAGTTTTCCAAATGAACAATTGGCTGTAATAAAGGTGAGCTCGCGAGATAGTCCTTGGTATGTTGATTATGCTAACTTTATTGTTTCCAAGTACTTGCATCCAACCTTTTCAGCTCAGCAAAGGAGGAAATTCTTTATGACTTGAGGCATTAATTTTGGGATGACCCACACTTATATAAAGAAGGAGTGGATGGTATTATGCGAAGATGCGTCCCAGAATATGAACAACAAGATATATTGAGTAAGTGTCATGGTAGTGTTTATGGAGAACATCACGCCGGAGATAGAACCGCACAAAAAGTTCTACAATCAGGTTTCTATTGGCCAACTCTCTTCAAAGATGCAAGAAAGTTTATTTTATCTTGTGATGAATGTCAAAGGGTTGGTAATATCTCCAGACGCAATGAAATGCCTATGAACTATACTCTTGTTATTGAACCATTCGATTGTTGGGGATTTGACTTCATGGGTCCTTTCCCTTTTTCAGAAGGTAACACTCATATACTTGTCGCTGTTGATTATGTTACTAAATGGGTGGAAGCTATACCCACAAAAAGTGCTTGATGGTGAGACCTCTTTAAGAATGCTTTTAGATATTATTTTTCCTAGGTTTGGAGTTCCTAGATATATTATGACTGATGGAGGTTCTCATTTTATTCATGGTGGTTTTAGAAAAACTCTTGCTAAATATGGTATTAATCATAGGATTGCTTCTGCTTATCATCCTCAAACTAGTGGGAAAGTAGAATTATCGAATAGAGAAATTAAATCTATCTTGGGAAAGACTGTTAATAAATCTAGAAAGAACTGGGCTAGTAAATTGAAGGAAGCACTATGGGCTTATAGAACTGCTTATAAAAATCCTATGGGAATGTCACCTTACAAAATGGTTTACGGAAAAGCTTGTCATTTACCTTTAGAACTAGAGCACAAAGCTTATTGGGCTGTAAGAGAACTAAATAAAGATCCTAAACTTGCCGGTAATAAGAGATTGCTACAATTGAGTTCTCTATATGAATGGAGAAGTGAAGCTTATGAAAATGCCAAACTCTTTAAAGAGAAAGTTAAGAAATGGCATGATAGAAGAATTATCAAAAGAGAATTTAATGTTGGGGATAAAGTCCTATTGTATCGGTCTCGTCTCAGATTTTTTGCAGGGAAATTGCTCTCAAATGGGAAGGACCATACGCCATTGTGGAGGTGTATCGTTCAGGGGCAATTAAAATTAGTTCTCGCAAGGTGATGCCACACAAGTGGTGAATGGACAAAGACTCAAGCATTATATCTCGGTGATTCTTATAATGAAGATGTTGATGTTATTCGAGTGGTGACTCCGCTTTCATCAAAGGTCAAATTGACAGTCCGCAGAGTTCGACTTTGAATAGGTAACAGTACAGTGTCTTTAACTTTCCGAACAATGTTTTTGCTATTTTGGAAAATATGAAAAATTACGAGATCGAAACGGAAAGGAGGAGACGCACGAGGCGTGCCCATAGGCGGCGGGCCCGGCCGGCCGCCGCCCTATGGTGACGGCCCCTCGGAGTCCCTCTTCCACTCGTTTTCGACCTGGTGCTTTCCTTCTGTCGTGAATTTTTTTGCTATATAATCTCCCGGACCCTTGGAGGTCCGTATATCATTTTCTCGTCGTGTTTTGTTTCGAGCTGTTTTCGCAGATGCCTTCGGATCTAGAGCCAGCATGTGTTCGCCGGGAACTCCGAAGGACAGTTTCTTTGAGGACGTTGTCAACCCGTACATAAACGAGCTGAAGATGCACCCCAAGGAGTTGCTTCTCGTAGATGGAGAGTTGCAGATTGAAGATGTCCGGGGTCCTAAAGGAGAAGGAAGTTTGGAGGACATGATGGAGAAATTAGAACAAGAGGTCTTCAACTACAAGAAGATGGCTGAGCGTGAAGTGGACATCTTCCACAAAATTGTGTCTGAACTTATTGATGGACACAAGAAGGAGACTGCAAAGATGTGGGATGATATCCTCTCACTTCATGACATTACCAACAAACTCCAAGCTCAACTCTATGATGTTCATAATCAAAACTGAGTATGAAAACAGGTTTAAACACATAAGCTATGCTGCTAGTTTCAGGATTCCTGAGACCAAGATGTCGTTTGTTGATGGAGAGCCTCTTCCTTGGAAGTCTGATGATGGGAAGGATTCACCATCACCACCGAAGGAGTAATTCATCATTGGTATTGGCATCCCCTTGGTTTGTTCCAAGCTTGGGAGAGTGCCGCGGTATCACATCATCACTCTTTTACCTTTTACTGTCAAGTAGTGTCATATCATGAGTAGGGAAGTTATCATATAAGATGGTTGCAGTGTGGAAGTATCTCTCTCTTTAGTTGATTATCTATGTATCCCTTGGTGTGAGTTATCATTATGGAATATTAATGAGAAGTTTTATCATTTACATATTGCACACCTTATTTTAGTTTGCAATCTCTATTATATGATTGATCTTGTTGTTAGTATTGGTATCACTTTGGGAGCATTGATTAAATCTATTTGGTTTTGGCAAACTTAGCATTGGTCAATAGCAACAACACTTTGAGTTTAAGTAGAAAAAAAGGAAATACATGTAGATGTGTTATTTCATTATCTTTCTTGTTAGCTATGAGTTTAGTATTCTGAAGTTAAAATTATTTGTGCTTACAGGAAAGATGCATGATTGTTTCTATCACATGTATATTTGTTTGTTTCCCCCAACACTTATGCTTGCTAATCAACCTTGCTAGCCAAAGACCTGTACTGAGAGGGAATGCCTCTCGTGCATCCAAACCTTTAAACCAAACCTATGCCATTTGTGTCCACCATAACTACCTATTATGTGGTATTTTGCGCCACTCAAGTAAATACTTCATGTGCTACCTTTAAACAATTCAAAAGTTATTATCTCTTATTTGTGTCAATGTTTTATAGCTCATGAGGAAGTATGTGGTGTTTCATCTTTCAATCTTGTTGGGCAACTTTCACTAATGGACTAGTGGCTTCATCCACTTATCCAATAATTTTGCAAAAAGAGCTGGCAACGGGGTTCCCAGCCCCAATTAATTAACTTTCATTAATAATTCTCTTTACATGTTTTGCCCTGATCCATCAGTAAGCAACTTAATTTTGCAAATAGACACTCCTCCGTGGTATGTGAAATGTTGGAAGGCACCCGAGGATTCGGTTAGCCATGGCTTGTGAAAGCAAAGGTTGGGAGGAGTGTCATCCATAAATAAAACTAAAGTACATGTGTAAACAAAAGAGAAGAGGGATGATCTACCTTGCTGGTAGAGATAACGTCCTCATGGGAGCCGCTCTTTGAAGTCTGTTTGGCAAGGGGTTAGAGTACCCACTACCATTCGTTGACAACAACAAACACCTCTCAAAACTTTACTTTTATGCTCTCTATATGATTTCAAAACTTAAAAGCTCTAGCACATGATTTAATCCCTGCTTCCCTCCGCGAAGGGCCTATCTTTTACTTTCATGTTGAGTCAGTAAACCTATTTCCCTCCATCTTAAGCAAGCAATTGAGTTGTTGTGATCCAACCATCTATATTGTGATCTATTTAATCATGCCTTTTATTCTTTCTTGTTTAGTACAAGTTTTATCCGAATGAATATAGCTTTGAAAGTTACCAATGATTATGAGGAGATTATTATGATTGAGTATGCAAGTTTTGCTGTATAAGCTTTAATATAAGAGCGCTGCTCGACAGATAAGTACAATCTGATAATTGTTCTTTGACCAAGAACGATGTTTGCCATCACTAATTATGATTTCTTATGCACCTTTATTTGTGATTTCCTTCTACTTGTTTCAAGTTGAATTATATGAGGAAGTTGTTCACTAGAATGTCTTGTGTGAATTAATATGATGCTTCTTGTCCGTATTTTATTTATCGACTCTTCACTCCATAAACATGTGGTCTTGTTTACGAGTTCAGTTTCGCTTGGGGACAAGCGAAGTCTAAGCTTGGGGGAGTTGATACGTCCATTTTGCATCACTATTTTATATCATAATTTACTGTTATTCATCAATATATTCCACATTTAGAGATGATAATTATGTTATTTCACCTATTTTGCATGTTTCATGATTATTGGAGAATCATTCACCGGAGTCAGGATTCTGCTGGAAAAAGCACCGTCAGAATGCAATATTTCTGGAGATCAACAATTGACGGAAATACACCGAAGATCTTATTTTTCCGTAAGAATGAGCCAGCCAAAAGGAGGAGCCGAGGAGGGTCGCCATGGCCCCCCATAGGCCGGCGCGGGCCTGCCCCCGCCGCGCCGCCTTGTGGGGAGGGGGCCCAGCCCCTTCGGCCCGCCTCTCTTTCGCGTACTTCATCTACCCGAAAACCTAAGGTGCTGGGAATAATCGCGAGAGACACAGCCGCCTCTCGGGGCGGAAAACAGAGAGAGAAAGAGCACTCCGGCAGGCTGAAATCCGGGAAATTCCCTCCCGGAGGGAGAATCGACGCCATCGTCCCGTCATCGAGCTGGACTTCATTGGGATATCATCACCATCATCTCCACCACCATCACCGTCATCTCCACCGCTGCACCTCGTCACCGCTGTAACATCTAGGGTTGAATCTTGATTGTTTGATAGGGGAAACTCTCCCGGTATTGATTACTCCTTGTTATTGATGCTATTGAGTGAAACCATTGAACCAAGGTTTATGTTCAGATTGTTATTCATCATCATCACCTCTGATCATGTTCCATATGATGTCTCGTGAGTAGTTCGTTTAGTTCGATCTTGAGGACATGGGTGAAGTCTAAATGTTAGTAGTGAACTATGTTGAGTAATATTCAATGTTATGATATTTAAGTTGTGGTGTTATTCTTCTAGTGGTGTCATGTGAACGTCGACTACATGATACTTCACCTTTATGGGCCTAGGAGAATGCATCTTGTATTCGTTTGCTAATTGTGGGGTTGCCGGAGTGACAGCAACCTGAACCCCCGTTGGTATATCGATGCAGAGGGATAGCAGGATCTCGAGTTTAAGGTCATGGTTAGATTTATCTTAATTACTTTCTTGTATTTGCGGATGCTTGCAAGGGGTATAATCACAAGTATGTATTAGTCCTAGGAAGGGCGATGCATTAGCATAGGTTCACCCACACAACACTTATCAAAACAATGAAGATTAATCAACTATATGAAGCGAAAGCACTAGACTAAATTCCGTGTGTCCTCAAGAACGTTTGGTCTTTATAAGTAAACAAACCGGCTTGTCCTTTGTGCTAAAAAGGATTGGGCTACTCGCTGCAACTATTACTCTCGCATTTTATTTACTTGTACTTTATTTATCTGCTATATCAAAACCCCCGAATACTTGTCTGTGAGCATTTACAGTGAATCCTTCATCGAAACTGCTTGTCAACACCTTCTGCTTGTCAACACCTTCTGCTCCTCGTTGGGTTCGACACTCTTATTTATCGAAAGTACTACGATACACCCCCTGTACCTGTGGGTCATCAAGACTATCTTCTGGCGCCGTTGGGGAGTGAAGCGCTATTGGTAAGTGGAATTGGTAAGGGAAACCTTTACTGTACGTGCTGAATTTCTGTCTGCTGCTATAATTCATTATGGAGAGGTCTTCTCTTGAATTCCTATTTAGAAAATCTACTACTACTGCAAAGGTAGTGGATGAGGCGCCAGGTGAGAAAGAGGTTCCATACAAAATACCTATGAAAATTATTGAACGTGTTGTGGATAACCGCTATGAAGGGGATGGAAATCCATCCTGGAGATCATTTACTGTTTTTACATGAATTATGCGGGTTATTCAAGTGTGCAGGTATTTCTATGGATGAAGTTAGGAAGAAACTATTCTCTATATCGCTGTCTGTAAAGCGGCGCATTGGTATAAATTGCTGAAGAATGGTGATTCTCTTGATTGGAAGGATATTGTGCCTCTATTTTATTCTGAATTCTATCCTCCAAGTGAAATTCACAAAGACCGAAACCGCATATATAATTTCCGGCCTCATGATGGAGAGAGTATTGCCCAAGCATGGGGAGATTGAAGTCTTTAATGCTCAAATGCCCCATTCATGAGCTTCCTGGTAATATCATCATTGATAATTTCTATGCAAGACTTTCTTTTCAAGATAAAACCTTGCTGGATACTACTTGTTCTAGATCATTTACACGCAACAAAGAAGAGTTTAAAAGGGACCTTCTTGATCGGATCCAAGAGAATACTGAAGGATGGGAGAACGACAAAGATAGAGAGTCATATAAATTATGATTATGAATGCATTGAAACTTTTATGGATACTGATAAATTTCGTAATATGAGTGCTGCTTATGGTCTTGACTCTCAAGTTGTTGCAAATTTTTATAAAGCTTTTGCCTCTCATTTTGAATTGCCTAGGAAGAATTTTGATAAGTATCATGAACCTTACAAAGATAAAACTGATTCATCTATAAATAAATGTGTTGATTAAAACTGTTGATCATATTCTTCCTGAAGCTTATATTGAAAAAACTCCTTTCCCTGTTAAAATGAAGGAGTATTCTGTTATAACTAGTGCGGTTAATAAAAGTGCAAAGAAACCTATAGAACCTGAAGAGCAAATAAAGGTTGAACCTGCTATTGCAATAGTTAAAGATCTTGTGACTGAAAATGTAGAAGATGGTCATATTATTTTCTGTGAAGATGCTTCTAATATTGTTTCGCATCCTAATAAGTCTAGGAAAGCCAGTGTTCCTATGCTCTCTGTTAGAATTGGTGATCATTGTTATTATGGTTTATGCGACATTGGTGCAAGTATTAGCGCCATTCCTTATGAGCTTTACACGGAAATCATGCATGAAATTGGTTCTTGTGAACTTGAAGATATTGATGTGGTTATTCGGCTAGCTAATAGAGAAACTATCTCTCCTATTGGTATTGTTCGAGATGTGGAAGTTCTATGTGGTAAGATTAAATATCCGTCGGACTTTTTGGTACTTGGTTCTGCTGCTAGTAAGTCTTGTCCTATTATTTTTGGTAGACCTTTTCTAAACACTTGTGGAGCTATTATAGATTGCAAGAAAGAGAAAATTGTGACTAAATTTGCTGGTGAATCTTATGAGTTTAATTTCTCTAAATTTTCCAAAACTCCTTATAAAGCTGATTTGCCTAACGATGATTTTAGAGTTGAACAGTGTGCATCTATTGCTCTTGCTCCTAATAATCCTTTGCAGCAACATTTGGAGGATAGTGAGAGTGAAGTTTTAGGGAAGAAAGGAATGAGCTTGATGAAATTTTCCTTCGTCAACCTATTCTTAAACATGACTTGCCGGTTGAAGATCTAGGTACAACACCACCACCAAAGGAAGATCCTGTTTTTGATTTAAAACCGTTGCCTGATAATCTTAAGTATGCTCATATTGATGATAAGAAAATATATCCTGTTATTATTAGTTCTAAGCTTTCAGATTTTGAGGAAGAAAGGTTATTGGAAATATTGAAGAAACACCGAGAGCTATTGGCTACACTCTTGATGATTTGAAGGGGATTTCTCCCTCTATTTCCCAACATGCCATCAATATGGAAGATGATGCAAAGCCTGTTGTTGAACATCAGCGTCGTTTAATTCCTAAGATGAAGGATGTGGTAAGAAATGAGGTATTGAAACTTCTTGAAGCAGGTATTATATATCCTATTGCTGATAGTAGATGGGTTAGTCCTGTGCATTGTGTTCCTAAGAAAGGAGGAATAACTGTTGTGCCTAATGTTAATGATGAGCTCATCCCTCAAAGAGTAGTTGTAGGGTATATAATGTGCATTGATTTTCGAAAAGTTAATAAAGTTACTAAGAAAGATCATTACCCTTTACCTTTTATTGATCAAATGTTAGAAAGGTTATCTAAAAATACTCATTTCTGCTTTCTTGATGGTTATTCTGGTTTTCACAAATTGCTGTTAGAGCTAAAGATCAAGAGAAAACAACTTTCACTTGTCCCTATGGAACTTATGCTTATAGGTGTATGCCTTTTGGTTTATGTAATGCTCCTGCTACATTTCAAAGATGCATGTCTGCTATTTTTCATGGCTTTTGTGAAAAGATTGTAGAGGTATTCATGGATGATTTTTCTGTCTATGGGAATTCTTTTGATAATTGCTTGCGAAACCTTGATAAAGTTTTGCAGAGGTGAAGAAACTAACCTTGTTCTTAATTGGGAGAAATGCCACTTTATGGTTAACGAAGGAATAGTATTGGGACATAAAATTTCTGAGAGAGGTATTGAAGTTGATAGAGCTAAAGTTGAAGCAATTGAGAAGATGCCCTATCCGAGGGATGTTAAAGGTAGTCGTAGTGTTCTTGGTCTTGCTGGGTTTTATAGGAGATTTATTAAAGATTTCTCTAAGATTTCAAAGCCTCTTACTAATCTTCTTCAAAAAGATGTACCTTTTGTTTTTGATGATGATTGTAAGGAAGCTTTTGAAACTCTAAAGAAAGCCTTAACAACTGCTCCTGTAGTTGAACCTCCCGATTGGAACTTACCTTTTGAAATTATGTGTGATGCTAGTGATTTTGCTGTAGGTGCTGTCCTTGGACAACGAGTAGATAAAAATTGAATGTTATTCATTATGCTAGCAAAACTCTTGATGCTGCTCAAAGGAATTATGCTACAACTGAAAAAGAGTTATTAGCTGTAGTCTTTGCTTGTGACAAGTTTAGATCTTATATTGTTGATTCAAAAGTTACAATCCATACTGATCATGCTGCAATTAGGTATCTTATGGAAAAGAAAGATGCTAAGCCAAGGCTTATTAGATGGGTACTTCTTTGCAAGAATTTGATTTACATATTATAGATAGGAAAGGTGTGATAATCCGTTGCTGATAATTTGTCTAGATTGGAAAATATTGCTTATGATCCTGTTCCTGTTAATGATAGTTTTCCAAATGAACAATTGGCTGTAATAAAGGTGAGCTCGCGAGATAGTCCTTGGTATGCTGATTATGCTAACTTTATTGTTTCCAAGTACTTGCATCCAACCTTTTCAGCTCAGCAAAGGAGGAAATTCTTTATGACTTGAGGCATTAATTTTGGGATGACCCACACTTATATAAAGAAGGAGTGGATGGTATTATGCGAAGATGCGTCCCAGAATATGAACAACAAGATATATTGAGTAAGTGTCATGGTAGTGTTTATGGAGAACATCACGCCGGAGATAGAACCGCACAAAAAGTTCTACAATCAGGTTTCTATTGGCCAACTCTCTTCAAAGATGCAAGAAAGTTTATTTTATCTTGTGATGAATGTCAAAGGGTTGGTAATATCTCCAGACGCAATGAAATGCCTATGAACTATACTCTTGTTATTGAACCATTCGATTGTTGGGGATTTGACTTCATGGGTCCTTTCCCTTTTCAGAAGGTAACACTCATATACTTGTCGCTGTTGATTATGTTACTAAATGGGTGGAAGCTATACCCACAAAAAGTGCTGATGGTGAGACCTCTTTAAGAATGCTTTTAGATATTATTTTTCCTAGGTTTGGAGTTCCTAGATATATTATGACTGATGGAGGTTCTCATTTTATTCATGGTGGTTTTAGAAAAACTCTTGCTAAATATGGTATTAATCATAGGATTGCTTCGCTATCATCCTCAAACTAGTGGGAAAGTAGAATTATCGAATAGAGAAATTAAATCTATCTTGGGAAAGACTGTTAATAAATCTAGAAAGAACTGGGCTAGTAAATTGAAGGAAGCACTATGGGCTTATAGAACGCTTATAAAAATCCTATGGGAATGTCACCTTACAAAATGGTTTACGGAAAAGCTTGTCATTTACCTTTAGAACTAGAG
This sequence comes from Lolium multiflorum, assembly GCA_030979885.1. Classification (NCBI taxonomy): domain Eukaryota; kingdom Viridiplantae; phylum Streptophyta; class Magnoliopsida; order Poales; family Poaceae; genus Lolium; species Lolium multiflorum. The sequence continues at coordinate 239,954,255 of CM061753.1, read as the reverse complement.
CACAAAGCTTATTGGGCTGTAAGAGAACTAAATAAAGATCCTAAACTTGCCGGTAATAAGAGATTGCTACAATTGAGTTCTCTATATGAATGGAGAAGTGAAGCTTATGAAAATGCCAAACTCTTTAAAGAGAAAGTTAAGAAATGGCATGATAGAAGAATTATCAAAAGAGAATTTAATGTTGGGGATAAAGTCCTATTGTATCGGTCTCGTCTCAGATTTTTTGCAGGGAAATTGCTCTCAAAATGGGAAGGACCATACGCCATTGTGGAGGTGTATCATTCAGGGGCAATTAAAATTAGTTCTCTGCAAGGTGATGCCACACAAGTGGTGAATGGACAAAGACTCAAGCATTATATCTCTGGTGATTCTTATAATGAAGATGTTGATGTTATTCGAGTGGTGACTCCGGAAGCTTTCATCAAAGGTCAAATTGACAGTTCTGCAGAGTTCGACTTTGAATAGGTAACAGTTGGTAATAAAAGTCCGCGTTTAACTTTCCGAACAATGTTTTTGCTATTTTGAAAATATGAAAAATTACGAGATCGAAACGGAAAGGAGGAGACGCACAAGGGCGTGCCCCATAGGCCGGCGCGCCCTGACGGCCGCGCCGCCTATGGTGACGGCCTCGAGTCCCTCTTCCACTCGTTTTCGACTGGTGCTTTCCTTCTGTCGTGAATTTTTTGCTATATAATCTCCCGGACCCCGAGGTCCGTATATCGTTTTCTCGTCGTGTTTTGTTTCGAGCTGTTTTCTGTGATCTCGTCGCGGATCTAGAGCCATGTGTTCGGGAACTCCGAAGGACAGTTTCTTTGAGGACGTTGTCAACCCGTACATAAACGAGCTGAAGATGCACCCCAAGGAGTTGCTTCTCGTAGATGGAGAGTTGCAGATTGAAGATGTCCGGGGTCCTAAAGGAGAAGGAAGTTTGGAGGACATGATGGAGAAATTAGAACAAGAGGTCTTCAACTACAAGAAGATGGCTGAGCGTGAAGTGGACATCTTCCACAAAATTGTGTCTGAACTTATTGATGGACACAAGAAGGAGACTGCAAGGCTGTGGGACGATATCCTCTCACTTCATGACATTACCAACAAACTCCAAGCTCAACTCTATGATGTTCAGAATCAAAACTGTGAGTATGAAAACAGGTTTAAACACATAAGCTATGCTGCTAGTTTCAGGATTCCCGAGACCAAGATGTCGTTTGTTGATGGAGAGCCTCTTCCTTGGAAGTCTGATGATGGGAAGGATTCACCATCACCACCGAAGGAGTAATTCATCATTGGTATTGGCATCCCCTTGGTTTGTTCCAAGCTTGGGAGAGTGCCGCGGTATCACATCATCACTATCTTTTACCTTTTTACTGTCAAGTAGTGTCATATCATGAGTAGGGAAGTTATCATATAAGATGGTTGCAGTGTGGAAGTATCTCTCTCTCTAGTTGATTATCTATGTATCCCTTGGTGTGAGTTATCATTATGGAATATTAATGAGAAGTTTTATCATTTACATATTGCACACCTTATTTTAGTTTGCAATCTCTATTATATGATTGATCTTGTTGTTAGTATTGGTATCACTTTGGGAGCATTGATTAAATCTATTTGGTTTTGGCAAACTTAGCATTGGTCAATAGCAACAACACTTTGAGTTTAAGTAGAAAAAAGGAAATACATGTAGATGTGTTATTTCATTATCTTTCTTGTTAGCTATGAGTTTAGTATTCTGAAGTTAAAATTATTTGTGCTTACAGAAAGATGCATGATTGTTTCTATCACATGTATATTTGTTTGTTTCCCCAACACTTATGCTTGCTAATCAACCTTGCTAGCCAAAGACCTGTACCGAATGCCTCTCGTGCATCCAAACCTTTAAACCAAACCTATGCCATTTGTGTCCACCATAACTACCTATTATGTGGTATTTTGCGCCACTCCAAGTAAATACTTCATGTGCTACCTTTAAACAATTCAAAAGTTATTATCTCTTATTTGTGTCAATGTTTTATAGCTCATGAGGAAGTATGTGGTGTTTCATCTTTCAATCTTGTTGGGCAACTTTCACTAATGGACTAGTGGCTTCATCCACTTATCCAATAATTTTGCTAAAAGAGCTGGCAACGGGTTCCCAGCCCCAATTAATTAACTTTCATTAATAATTCTCTTTACATGTTTTGCCCTGATCCAGTAAGCAACTTAATTTTGCAAATAGACACTCCTCCGTGGTATGTGAAATGTTGGAAGGCACCCGAGATTCGGTTAGCCATGGCTTGTGAAAGCAAAGGTTGGGAGGAGTGTCATCCATAAATAAAACTAAAGTACATGTGTAAACAAAAGAGAAGAGGGATGATCTACCTTGCTGGTAGAGATAACGTTCCTCATGGGAGCCGCTCTTTGGAAGTCTGTTTGGCAAGGGGGTTAGAGTACCCACTACCATTCGTTGACAACAACAAACACCTCTCAAAACTTTACTTTTATGCTCTCTATATGATTTCAAAACTTAAAAGCTCTAGCACATGATTTAATCCCTGCTTCCCTCTGCGAAGGGCCTATCTTTTACTTTCATGTTGAGTCAGTAAACCTATTTCCCTCCATCTTAAGCAAGCAATTGAGTTGTTGTGATCCAACCATCTATATTGTGATCTATTTAATCATGCCTTTTATTCTTTCTTGTTTAGTACAAGTTTTATCTGAATGAATATAGCTTTGAAAGTTACCAATGATTATGAGGAGATTATTATGATTGAGTATGCAAGTTTTGCTGTATAAGCTTTAATATAAGAGCGCTGCTCGACAGATAAGTACAATCTGATAATTGTTCTTTGACCAAGAACGATGTTTGCCATCACTAATTATGATTTCTTATGCACCTTTATTTGTGATTTCCTTCTACTTGTTTCAAGTTGAATTATATGAGGAAGTTGTTCACTAGAATGTCTTGTGTGAATTAATATGATGCTTCTTGTCCGTATTTTATTTATCGACTCTTCACTCCATAAACATGTGGTCTTGTTTACTGAGTTCAGTTTCGCTTGGGGACAAGCGAAGTCTAAGCTTGGGGGAGTTGATACGTCCATTTTGCATCACTATTTTATATCATAATTTACTGTTATTCATCAATATATTCCACATTTAGAGATGATAATTATGTTATTTCACCTATTTTGCATGTTTCATGATTATTGGAGAATCATTCACCGGAGTCAGGATTCTGCTGGAAAAGCACCGTCGAATGCAATATTTCGGAGATCAACAATTGACGGAAATTACACCGAAGATCTTATTTTTCCGTAAGAATGAGCCAGCCAAAAGGAGGGGCCGAGGAGGGCCGCCATGGCCCCCCCATAGGCTGGCGCGGGCCCTGCCCTAGCCGCACCGCCTTGTGGGGAGGGGGCCCACAGCCCCTTCGGCCGCCTCTCTTTCGCGTACTTCATCTACCCGAAAACCTAAGGTGCTGGGAATAATCGCGATGAGACACAACCGCCTCTGCGGGGCGGAAAACACCAGAGAGAAAAGAGCACTCCGGCAGGCTGAAATCCGCCGGGGAAATTCCCTCCCGCAGGAGGAAATCGACGCCATCGTCACCGTCATCGAGCTGGACTTCATTGGGATATCATCACCATCATCTCCACCACCATCACCGTCATCTCCACCGCTGCACCTCGTCACCGCTGTAACATCTAGGGTTGAATCTTGATTGTTTGATAGGGGAAACTCTCCCGGTATTGATTACTCCTTGTTATTGATGCTATTGAGTGAAACCATTGAACCAAGGTTTATGTTCAGATTGTTATTCATCATCATATCACCTCTGATCATGTTCCATATGATGTCTCGTGAGTAGTTCGTTTAGTTCTTTGAGGACATGGGTGAAGTCTAAATGTTAGTAGTGAACTATGTTGAGTAATATTCAATGTTATGATATTTAAGTTGTGGTGTTATTCTTCTAGTGGTGTCATGTGAACGTCGACTACATGATACTTCACCTTTATGGGCCTAGGAGAATGCATCTTGTATTCGTTTGCTAATTGTGGGGTTGCCGGAGTGACAGCAACCTGAACCCCCGTTGGTATATCGATGCAGGAGGGATAGCAGGATCTCAGAGTTTAAGGCTGTGGTTAGATTTATCTTAATTACTTTCTTGTATTTGCGGATGCTTGCAAGGGGTATAATCACAAGTATGTATTAGTCCTAGGAAGGGCGATGCATTAGCATAGGTTCACCCACACAACACTTATCAAAACAATGAAGATTAATCAACTATATGAAGCGAAAGCACTAGACTAAATTCCCGTGTGTCCTCAAGAACGTTTGGTCTTTATAAGTAAACAAACCGACTTGTCCTTTGTGCTAAAAAGGATTGGGCCACTCGCTGCAACTATTACTCTCGCATTTTATTTACTTGTACTTTATTTATCTGCTATATCAAAACCCCCTGAATACTTGTCTGTGAGCATTTACAGTGAATCCTTCATCGAAACTGGTTGTCAACACCTTCTGCTCCTCGTTGGGTTCGACACTCTTATTTATCGAAAGTACTACGATACACCCCCTATACTTATGGGTCATCAAGGGTCCATTGGGCCTTCCCCCTCCCTAATGGAACCAATAGAAAATGGTAGGGTCATCAAGTAGAGGCTTCCCCTTTCTCTACGGATTGACCAATAACTACATTGCTTTCTTCAAGTCATTTCTAGGCGTAGAAATTTACTTTCCTTGGCTACCGAGAATAACTCAGAGGAGACCCCTATGGAGACACAAGCTTAATATTGATCAAATGATTTAGATGATATTGTAATCTCTTCTCATGGTATTTGTTCGCTTTATTATCCCGCTGTGAGAATGGGTAGGACTGTGGATCCACGCGACCACGCGCCCTTCTAGTTAGTACTTTCCGAGTAGCGCAAGGATTTTCTATACACATACAGCATGCCGACGGTTAAACAACTTATTAGAAACGCAAGACAACCAATATGAAATGCTAGAAATATGGCCGCACTTAAAGAATGCCCTCAATGGCAAGAAGGCTTTCCTCGCCAACTGAATTGCGTCACCAAGGCGATTCCTTTTTGGTGGAGGTCACCTTTTATTTGTGAAATTGCCAAAAGACAAGAAGACTCTTCATTGCAAGTGGGGTTTCAAAAGGTTAGATAGATGGGTGTTTCTCCAACAAGGTTCCCAGAACTTCTACTTCAGGCTTTGAGGAATCTATGGCGTTAGAATACGTTTTTTGATTGAATAGGTTCTACCTGCTTCCATTCATTATTCGCATGCCTGTGAATTATTAGAATCCATTTCAGTAGGACAATAGGGCTCTCGCCTAGCTGATTCTAAAGTGGAAGCAATTCAGGTATCAGCGGGGGTTGCCAAGAGAGTTGTAGCGAGATGCTGCTAATGCATCTATTTGTGATGTTGTTGGGTAGGGTCATCCTTAGCAATAGTTCGTCTCATTTGAAATGAAAGCGATTTTTACAAGAACCGATTCAAAATACCCTAGCTGGTGGGGTGTTATTGTGTTTTTAGGGCATATCTAAGGTCCTGATGGCATTTTCTTCTCTCATTATTTGGTTTATAGGTGTTGCGTGATGGCTTCGGATCATTTTTTGTATACTCTTACACGTTCTTTATTGAATAAAATACAAGTAAAGGTTATATACATCTATTCGATGCAGAGGCCAGGACCTCAACCTCTTAATCAGAAGAAAAACATCGTCACCATTGTTGCCAGCATGGGTACCGGGGCATCACCGAGTCACCCTATGGTGAAACATGAGCACACATCCAGACCAGCACACTCTCCGCAAACACCTCGTTTCCTTGCTTCAGAAGTCGCCACCTCCGTCGAACCACCATGTCAACTCCAGGAAAAGTTATCCGCATAGCCCTTGCTAGGTCTCCCATCGACACCCCCACGGCACCAAACAACGCCTCCACCCTGCACGAGTCCATCTTGGCACACCCGATCCCGAGACCCCGCTGCATCATTCCCGCTAGGACTCGCCATCATCGGCGTGATAGATGCAACACGTTCGATGACTAGATCCCTCCATGGCATGGGCTTGGCCGCGCCTTATTGTGGCAAAGCACATTAGCTAACCTTTAACACGATTTTTCCCTTCCCTTTGGTGAACATGCTCTGCTCTATACATGTAAAAGAATAGATAACTTTTTTTTCTATTGTCCGATCAAATTTGGCATCAAAGCAAACAAGAGTGTGTAGCCGTTATCTCTTTTCACCAATTGGCACTAGTACAGAATAGCATACCACTCGACATGTATAATTTGACTATCATTCGCGAGCTCCCACCCGCGAGTGATAATTCATTTGTGGTAAGCTCCTACTAGTCGCGTGCGTACGAGGAACACGACAAGTAGGCCATGTACTTGTCGCTTGCCTACCTGACACGCTGCCAATAAAGTAGTAGCCACGTGCGGCCCTGCCTGCTGTCAGTCTTTGTAACACTGGTCGCGTGCCCCCAACCGCTACCACTACCTGGGCGCGCTTCAAGTTTTCATTAGGCCGTGGCAATTTAGACAGGAATATACATGACCAGGTATATACACATGTCTCAATGGATTACTGAAAATAGTACATCAAGGTCTCACAATAATACACAAGTCTTAATGTATGTAGTATACATGTATATGCATGCATAGATCATGAACTACACTAGAATCACATACAAATAACGCAACCACGAAAAGCATCATGAATACTACGGTGGTCTTCTTCCGGTTCTTCTTCCTGTATCGCTCCTTCTTCCTCTCTTCACCTAACAGGTGGTTCATGCTTTGCTCTTTTACCCTTTGTAGTTGTTTCCTTTCACTTTGTTTAGACAATCATTTCACTCGTCATAGACTCCTGGAACCCACCCTACCTCTGACGAAGGGGCTCCTCGGCAATCCCGCAGGTTAGCACAAGACATCGGATACCAAACAAACATAAGGCAAGATTCACCCAGGTTTGGGGCCCTCGATGAGGTAAAACCCTTACTCCTACTTGTCTAATCTTGATTTATCGATGAAAAATGTTACAATGGGGCAACCGATAGACTGCGTTGTGGTGATCTCGCCAGAGGGCAAGGTTTCCAGGGTTTGGTGTATGCGGGACTATGTAGGTTGATTTCGATGTCATCGGCAGGCCCTCTTGTCTTTATGCAATTACCATTCGGGTGTTTTTGTATTTTTATCGTAAGAATGATGTGTTATAGTAGTCCATAGATCTATTTTAAGTTTGCATCGCTTGCTTGGTGGTCTTGTGATGCTTCTCTATCGTGAGCACGATGTACGCCTTGATGGATTCTTACAATAAAACTTATTGATTGCAACCTCCGAGTATTTGTCGGGTATGCTTACTGCATTGGTAGTATATCGAGATTTTTAGATAATTATCGTATGTACGAAGTTCTTTGAAGGATCTGAAGATTTCCCAAGGGCCTCGAGTAAATTCGGGCATGCCCTACTGAATAGAATAATACTTGCATAAATGAACTTGGACTTTATTGATAAGCTGTAATTGAAGAGTATGCTAAACTGCTATGGCTGAAAAAAGCCTTATTGAATCAAAAAGTAAATTGTTCTAAAGGTAGAAATGTTGCTGCCGCTCGTCTTATTAAGTAAGAGGAGGGTCTGCTGGTGCGTTGATAGCTTCTGTCGGCGCGGTAGAGTCGACTGACTGTTTCTTCGACTTCTTGCCATTGTCAATCTCCTCGGATTTGGATGCCCGGCCGTCGACATGTGGCTTCTTGGGGAGCACGTCTAATGTTTTGATCTCCTGCTCCACTACGAACTTGGAGGCGATCTTCTGAAACTCCATGCCGCAATTGTCTGAACGCGAAAAGCTTCCATGAACAGTGATAGTGGTTCCATTGTTGCCTGACATCTTGAGCATTAATTATGCGTAATGAGGTACTGCCATGAATTTGGCGTATGCTGGCCTTCCATGGATAGCATGGTACTGAGATTCCTAATTCACTACCTCGAACTCAAGCATTCCCTTTCTGAAGTTATCGGGTTTACGGAAGACAACATCCAGGGACAGCTTGCCAAGAGGGTACGCTGGCAGGGCAGATTCCTGCAGCATATCAGTTGTGATGCCCATCGCCTTCATCGTGCTTGCGAATAGAAGGTTTAATCCGCTGCCTCCGTCCATGAAGACTTTGCTTATGTTGAATCCACCAATCTGTGCCTCGAGTACTAGCGCAGCGTGACTTGGCCTTGGGACAGACATCGGGTGGTCGGCCCTGCTGAATAGGACACTCTGCTCGGACCAGTCGATGTATTCAGGAACGTTCGCCATGGTGACTTCCGCGAGGTTGATTTCTTGCGTAAGTTCCTTCAACTCTCTCTTGGAGACACCGGTCTTATGGATCATGCTCATCTTCCCCGAGGTGGTGGTGGGGGGGGATGCTTCGTTTGGTGTGCGAGGCTGAACTTGCTGAACTTGGTGGCGCGGTGCAGGTGGTGGATTAGGGGGTTGCACTCCCTGTATCATCGGATATGCCTGCACTTTGGCGCCGGGATTGACTGATTCGTAAAATTTCTGAAGATCGAGAAACTGTCGACAGTCCTTGAGCAGATGGGTCGACTTCTTGACGTTGTCCTTTGTGTCAATGTACACGTGTATGTAACAAGGAGCGTTTAGTTGCTCCGCAAATGGAAAGTCACCCGCGGAGGGCGGTCCCTCCAGTTACTTCAACTGCCTCCATACCCACTGCGATTATTATCCTGACGATCATCACGTCGTTCACTGCGACGATCATCATGCAAGTCGTAGCGTCGATCAGTGTAACCCGCCGCAACAATGTTAGTATCGCCGAACGTTCCATACCCATGATCTATCCTTTTCTGACGATCGGGTCGGCTGCTTGAGTCGTTTGGGTGCTTCCATTCATCTTCTTCGTCATCGCTGCGTGGGCGTGGCTCCCGCACGTGATCCTCGCCATCTGCCCAGCTGTTGGCAATCTCCATTAGTTTGGTAATAGTTTTCGGTTTCTTGCGACCGAGTCCTTCGATATAGGATTCTCGTCGGATGCCATCGCTGAAAGCGTCGATTGCCCTATCATTGGAGACATCTTTGACAGTGTTCAAGAGTTTAGTGAAGCACCCGATGTATGAACGCATCGACTCCTTCGGCTTCTGGTGACATTGGTGTAATTCTTCGATTCCGACAACTCTCTTGTACATGGCTTGGAAGTTTTTGATGAAAGCGCCGACTAGATCTTCCCAGGATCTGATGGATCCTTGCGGCAGGCCTCTCAGCCATGCTCGTGCCAAGTCCTTGAGGTACAGCTGTAAGCATTGCATTGCTGCCACTTGGTTTCCCTTGTGCAGGATTACAGTTTGCAGGTAGTCGTCTATCCATGATCTCTCGGCTCCTGCTCACCGTCATACTTGGCGGCGTCAGTAGGTGTTAGCTTGAACATCTTCGGTGGCATCGCCTCCCAAATCTTATGGATCAGGCAATCGGCGCCGCGAAGTTCGCCATCGTGCTCTTGAGTTTCTTCAGAATCGTCGCTATCAAAACCATCATGTGTGGCGTGTTGGCGGCGGGCTTTGTCGATTTTGATCTGTGTAATATCATCGTGAGCGTCTTTGGAGGACGAACGGTGTCGAGAGCCACTGCCGTGATGTGAAGATTTATCTTTCCTGGGGGTAAGCTTATCGCCGATGATCCCGAGGCTTTCTAAGGCGACCCGATGAACTGGCCCCATCACATCGTCAGGTGTCGGCTGGTTGTTGATCAGGTAGGTCGCGATGTGCGCGGTTGCTCCTTCGACTGTTTTGGGCCTGAGGATGCGTGCTGAATCCATTGTCATGAAGGAGTTGGAGAGGTTCGATGTGATCTCTCTTGCGTCTGCCTCCGAGAGGCGTGGGATGCGTGGGCGATACCTGCCGGGGGCCTGGTTGCTCTTAGAGGTGCTCCCGAGAGAAGATAGCTCCCTTCGTCGTTCACTTGATATATCAGCTGCCTGCCAGCGTCGATCAAGGTCAGCTCGCGCCTTGGCTAACCGAGATCGGTTCTTCTCGAGAATAGTGTGTTAGGTGTTGAGGGCGCCTGCGGACACACCGACATGGAGGCGGGTGTTGTTGACCACGACGTTGCGGGCTACGGCCCACTCTTCCTTGGAGACAGAGAAAGTGCTATTGACGTTGCTACCGCTGGCTTTGCCATCTCGCCGCCGTTCGACGTTGGTGCGTGGGGTGTGTTCACCGGTAGGGACTTTGGCTCCCGTTTCAGGGCTGATGATGATGCAGACTTGATAGGGAGCCAACCGTGCCGTGGATAAGGGATGACGTCGTCGTGTTTGCCGATGCTTTCTTCGTCAGAGGAGTACTTGATGCCACACACAAAGGGAGGAGCGTCCGAGCCGAGCTCGTGCCTAGTGTCGCAGTTGAGGCAGTAGTACGATGTTAGATCTGATGACTCAGAGTCATCAGACCCGACAGACATGGTGGATGTAGTGTGGCATGATGATGACGCCGATGGTGATGACGGAGCCAACATAATCGATCTTGCTCATGCAGTGGGCATTGAAGTAGAGGTCGATAAGCCAACCGTGGTTGGTGATGAAGCAGTATACGTGGCAGTCGATGAAGTCGCGACTGCCGCATGGCCCGAAGTGATCGGGTCCGGAAGCCGCAGAACGCCACCAGCGCTGATGTTGAGGTGGACGCTCCCGAACGTCATGTCCATCCCGCCATTCAGGCCCGAGAAGGCCGAGCGGGGGGGGGGGGGGGGTGAACTCGAAGGACCCGAAACAGATCGAGTCCTCCAAGAATGGGGAAGATGAAGCCGATGATGATGACGATGCCGGCGAAGATGTAGCCGGCACGATCGGGATAGCCGATGAGGTGCCTTGAACAAGCAGGTTACCCACAGACGGCGCCAATTGACGAGGGGGCTCCTCGGCAATGCCCGCCATGAGGGGCTTAGGGTTGATGGAATCCTGCAGGTTAGCACGAGACATCGGATACCAAATGAGCAGAAGGCGAGATTTACCCAGGTTCGGGACCCTCGATGAGGTAAAACCCTTACTCCTACTTGTGTGATCTTGATTTAGTGATGAAAAAGGTTACAATGGGGCAACCAATAGACTGCGTTGTGGTGATCTCGCCGGAGGGCAAGGTTTCTAGGGTTTGGTGTATGCGGGACTGTGTAGGTTGATTTTGATGTCCCTCCTGGCCTTTATATAGGAGGCCAGGTCCCGAGAGTGCTGCTCGGATTCTACTATGTTACAATAAGATCTAATCTATCCTTTCTTTATTCGATATTTCCTTGCCTTGTCCATCAAGAATCCTTCTCCTTCTACCTTTCCTCCATGGCAACCGACGTATTGGTCCATCTTGGGTTGCGGTGATCTTGATGGATCCCTTGTTGGGCCAAATGAGGTAGACCAATGTTGGGTACCCGAAGGGAATGTGTCATCAGCCAAGCCATGCATAGATAATATGCAACATAATATTAGGCAAAAAAATGTTTGCAATAAAAATCAACATAATTAAGCATGCATGATTCGTAATGCAAAAGGAATAAAGTTTACACCACAAGTTGATAGTGTCGCAATAAAGTTTAAAACACAAGATCATAGTATGAAACTAGAGCGCTAGGCAAGTATTTGAATGAAGTTCACATCCCAGGAGTTTATCGTCACTCTTTACTTGAACGGTTCCGCCAAGCGCAGGAGAATGTCACCTACCATGTTAAATTTCCTAGTGTCACCTTGCTATTCTAAGCGATCAGCTATGTCCAGTCATTTTGGATTGCCTCCATGGAGCATCACTTCACGTCTGAGAATATCCTGGTAGATGATTGTCCTAAGATTTTGTTGGATGCAACATAACTCAGCTCTAAGAGCTTCAAAAGTGCGATCTGCAGTGTCTTTGCCCCATTTGTCGAGTTGAGTTTGTGTCATGAGTTCTTATTGATCTCGTATACTAAGTCATGCATGTGAAGGATGACTTATTAGTATACATCCTTCGTACATTTTGGAGATTTCTTGAGGCAGGTAAAGTCAATTTTGTAGGTGAATCCCTTCTTGCCTGATTTGCATATTGTTTTTCTGAGGTAGCCTCCACTAGTGGAAAACAGGGCTTCCGTGGGAGCCTTTTGTCGCGGGCGCGCCTGCACCCGCGACAAATGGCCTGGCCACGTCGCCCCGAAACCATGTGGAGCGCGCGGAGGCTTTTGTCGCGGCCTTTTGTCGCGGGCCGTATTACGACCCGCGACAAAAGGGTTAGGAGCGACGTGGCCACCCCTTTTGTCGCGGGTCGTAATACGGCCCGCGACAAAATGTCCCCCTATATATAGAAGAAGCCAGCCACCCCCCCACCTCATTTTTTCCTTGGTGGTGAAGGTGGAGGTGTATGCTAGCTCATTTTTTCTACATGTGCACAAGAGGTGTTTGATGGAATGCTTGTGAGAGGGATGCCACTTGGTTTTATTTGATAAGATTTCTCCTTTTTTTATCCTAAAAGGTTAGCAACTATTTTCTCGACTATATATATATGCATAGTCCGTACAATACTAATTTTAGCAAGGTGATTGCATCTGATACATATATAATTGTACTTATGATGCAGATGAGTCATCCATGGATGTACGGTAACCGATGTGCCCGCTTTCAGAGAGGGCGTGAATTCTTTCCTGCTTGTGGCCGAGGCCAACAAGTCGAAGCAAGGTTTTATGTGCTGTCCATGTCTAAAATGTAAGAACGAGAAGGATTACTCTTGCTCAAGAGACATTAAGAGCCACCTGCTTCGGTTTGGATTCATGTCCAGCTATAATGTTTGGACCAAGCACGGAGAAGAAGGGGTTATGATGGAAGACGGCGATGAGGAAGAAGATAATGATGACCAGTACCGATCTATGTTCTCTGAATGCTTTGATACCGCAATGGACGACAATGAAGAAGAAGGAGGTGAAGAACAGGCATCAGATGATCCTGTTGATGATGATCTTCGTCGGGCCATTTCTGATGCAAGAAGAGACTGTGGCACGGATAAGGAGAGGTTGCGCTCGACAAGATGTTAGAGGACCACCACAAATTGTTGTACCCAGGTTGTGAAGATGGGCATAGAAAGCTGGGTAGCATATTGGAATTGCTGAAATGGAAGGCAGAGGTCGGTGTGACTGACTCGGGATTTGAGAAATTGATGATAATATTAAAGAAGCTGTTTCCAAGAAATAATGAATTGCCCGTCAGTACATATGAAGCAAAGAAGCTTATCTGCCCTCTAGGATTAGATGTGCAGAAGATACATGCATGCATTAATGACGTATCCTCTACCGCGGTGAGAAGTACGAGAATTTGAATAAATGCCCGATATGTGGTGCATTGCGGTATAAGATCAGAAAAGATGACCCTGGTGATGTTGAGGGCGAGCCACCTAGGAAGAGGGTTCCTGCGAAGGTGATGTGGTATGCTCCAATAATACCACGGCTGAAACGTTTGTTCAGAAACAAAGAGCATGCCAAGTTGTTGCGATGGCACATGGAAGAACGTAAGAAAGACGCGATGTTGAGGCACCCCGCTGATGGTCGGCAGTGGAGAAACATCGGGAGAGAGTTTCCGGATTTTGCAGGTGAGGCAAGGAACTTATACTTTGGTCTAAGTACAGATGGCATGAATCCTTTTGGGGAGCAGAGCTGCAGTCACAGCACCTGGCCCGTGACTCTATGTATCTACAACCTTCCTCCTTGGTTGTGCATGAAGCGGAAGTTCATTATGATGCCAGTGCTTATCCAAGGCCCAAAGCAACCGGGCAACGACATTGATGTGTACCTAAGACCATTAGTCGATGAACTTTTGGAGTTGTGGGCCAAACCAGGTGTACGTGTGTGGGATGAGCACACGGAGCAAGAATTTGACCTACGAGCGTTGCTATTCGTAACCATCAATGATTGGCCTGCTCTCGTAACATTTCAGGACAGACGAACAAAGGATACAATGCATGCACACACTGTTTAGATGAGACGAAAGTAAATATTTGGGAAAAAGCAGAAAAGTTGTGTACCCGTTCAATCGTCGTTTCCTTCCGCGCAAGCATCCCTTAAGGAAAAAAGGCAAGCATTTCGATGGCGAGGCAGACCGAAGCCTGTCCCCGTAGTGGTGCTGATATATTTGACATGGTCAAGGATTTAAATGTTATCTTTGGAAAGGGTCCAGGCAGTCGACCTGTTCCGAAAGACGATGACGGACACGCGCCCATGTGGAAGAAGAAATCTATTTTCTGGGAGCTAGAATATTGGAAAGTCCTGGAAGTCCGCTCGCAATCGACGTGATGCACCTGACCAAGAATCTTTGTGTGAATATTCTAGGTTTTCTGGGCGTGTATGGAAAGACAAAAGATACAACAGAAGCACGGGAGGACCAGGAACTTCATAAAGGACGAAACGGCAATCATCCAGGGCAGTTTGTAGGGCCTGCCAGCTATGCTCTTACCAAACAAGAGAAGGAGATCTTTTTTGAAGCCCTATTCAGTATCAAGGTTCCGTCTGGTTTCTCGTCGAATATAAAGGGGATAGTAAATATGAAGGAGAAAAATTCCAGAACCTGAAGTCCCATGACTGTCACGTGCTTATGACACAATTGCTTCCGATTGCATTGAGGGGACTTCTACCAGAAAATGTTCGACTAGCCATTGTAGAGATATGTGCATTCCTGAACGCAATTTCTCAGAAGGTAATGGATCCAGAAACTTTGTCGGATTACAGGAAGATGTGGTCCAATGTCTTGTCGCCTTCGAGTTGTTGTTCCCACCATCCTTCTTCAATATTATGACGCACCTCCTCGTTCACCTAGTTGAAGAGATTAGAATTCTCGGTCCTGTATTTCTACACAATATGTTCCCCTTCGAGAGGTTCATGGGAGTCTTAAAGAAATATGTTCATAACCGAGCTAGGCCGGAAGGAAGTATCTCAAAGGGCTACGGAACTGAGGAGGTCATTGAGTTTTGTGTTGACTTTCTTCCTGACCTTAAGCCGATTGGTGTTCCTGAATCTCGGTATGAGGGGAGGCTGACTGGAAAAGGCACACTAGGAAGGAAAACAACGGTGTGGAGGGACAAGATTTCTTTCAATCAAGCGCACTACACAGTTCTATACAATTCCAGCTTGGTGGCTCCGTACATCGAGAAACATAAGAATGTTTTACGAGAAATAAACCCGGGCCAGCCCGAGTCCTTGATTACACGTCAACACATGAATACCTTCGGCAGTTGGTTGCAAAGACATCTCATTAATGACCCATCTGTTGTGGAGCAGCTGTACTTGTTGGCCAGGTTACCATCTTCAAACATATGTACATTCCAAGGGTACGAGATAAATGGGAATACATTTTACACGATCGACCAAGATAAAAGAGCACCAACCAAAACAGCGGTGTCCGCTTCGATGCAACAGACGAGAATGGGCAGACCACCACATATTATGGATACATAGAGGAGATATGGGAACTTGACTATGGTCCCACTTTTAAGGTCCCTTTGTTTCGGTGCAAATGGGTGAAGCTCAGCGCTATACATATTGACGATAAGTACGGTATGATAACAGTGGATCCCAACAATCTTGCGTACCTGGACGAGCCATTTGTCCTAGCCAGCGAGGTGGCTCAAGTTTTCTACGTGAAGGACATGTCTAGCAAATCAAGAAAAAGAAATCAACAAAAGAATACATCAATCGAGGAGCCAAAGCGCCACATAGTTCTTTCGGGGAAAAGAAACATCGTGGGAGTGGATGACAAGACAGACATGTCAGAAGATTATAATAAGTTTAAAGAAATTCCGCCCTTCACGGTGAAAATTGACCCAAGCATCTTGCTAAATGATGAAGATTCTCCATGGCTACGGCGTAGAAGATCACAACACTAGATGGCGATGTAATAATGTATTCTTCATATATAGTTCCCAAGACAATCTCTACATTTATGTAATAATGAAGATTAAACCGTGCTTGGCTTGTTGATCTGCTTGGCAAGGCGTATCGATGCTCCTTTTATAGGCACGGCACCGCTTGTACTTTGTCTTATTCCTTCGACAGGCCGTCGTGCGCTACATGCTTTATCTCATCGAGCAGTGCGTCCACCCACGCGTCCTTATCCTGCCGACACCTTTAGTCGCGGTTGCAGCCACCAACCGTGACAAAAGGTTACCGACACATCCTTATCCTGCCGACAGCTTTAGTCGCGGTTGCAGCCACCAACCGTGACAAAAGGTTACCGACACATCCTTATTATCCTGCCGGCATCTTTAGTCGCGGTTGCAGCCACCAACCGTGACAAAAGGCCCTCCTAGATAAGCCTCCCCAGTCTTTTGTCCCGGTTTGAGCCTCCACCCGGGATGAAAGTTTCGCGCGCCACTTCGTTCCCGCCTATTTTCTTCCCGCATTCCCGCCATTTTTCCACTATATATATGTAGGCTTGGACTCTCATATCTGCAAACCTCATCACTATCTCCCATGGCTTCCATCGTATGTCTAACACCCCGGGAGGCGGAGGCGCTTGCGCCTCGAACACCCCTGCCCGCCCGGCTACCGTCCCGACCGGCTGGTTGCTGAGCGCCGGAGGCGTACCGGTCCCTCCTATCCCTGTAGGTGTGCCACGCGAGATGGCCATCACGAACCACTACTATTTCGAGCTCACGCCTGAGCAGCGGAGGAATCCCCAGTGGCATCCCGACTACAGCCCGACTTGGGACAGCTTCTTCATCAATCGGCGTGAGAGGGCGGTTGCCAGGTACGAGGAGGACGGCCCTCCTCCTTCGAACTTCAACGAGGCCGGCCGTCGGATGTGGTGGCGCGGCCGGACTCTCCAGAGCGTCCTGGCCTATCGTGGCCCCCGCCTGCGCTACCCTCAATCCCAGCCCACGCGTGGTCATCCGCCGAGGTTCGACAACCGCGACCCCGATGCTAGCGACGATGACGTCGGCGACTTTGATGACTACAGTGGCGACGTGTATAGGACTAGGCACGACTATGATTGAATGGCTCCAACATTCGAATCTGGCCATGTATCTTATTTTTCAGTTGAGCTCTGTACTTTAATTTCAGTTCAATCGTAATAAATTTCGTGTCAACCACTTTATTGAACAAAAACAACCGACAACGACTTTATAAACTAAATTTAAACTAATAGAACCGACAACGACTTTATTGAAATTACAATAAAATAGATAAATTACTAGTCTAGTCTCTACTCGTCGTCGGAGGTTGTCTCCGTCCAAAGGTCATCCCACCGAGGGTCGTTTTCGTCCAAGTTGTATTCGAGTTCTCGAGCTCGAAGGCGGCGACGGCCCGACGGTGGCGCCTGTTGGACCTGCGTTGTGCCCTAAGGTTAGCAAAGAACGCGTCGGGGGACCGCGCCCTCCACCGGCGCATCAACTGCTCGTCCGCCGGCGATGGCGATCCTGCGCTGCACCTGGCGATGCCGGCGACGGTCCTCGTCGTGACGAGGCACGGCGGTGGCGCGAGGAACTCCGCCTCCTCTAGCGATTCAACATCCGGGAAGTTGATGTCGTGCCCTGGCCGCCGAAAGCGCCACGCCGCCGCGTCGTAAGCGCGCGCCGCCTCTTCCGCCGTGTTGTACGTGCGAGGGTGAGGCGGAAGCCACCGCGCGTATCTCGGCGGTGAACCTACCGCTCGGATGCACTCGAACGCCACGGAAACCGGACGCCCCTCGACGACATGGAGGCATCCCGGAGATGAATGAGCGGAGGCGGTGGCGACGTGTGGTTGCGCCCGCACTCGTCGCTCTATATAGTGCACGCGGGGCATGGCACGTGTCAGCGGTGGCTACACGTGGCACGGGGACGCGACACGAGTGGCACGGGACACGACACGAGTGGCACGGGACGCGACACGTCGCACGCCGGCGTCGGCGGGGTGAGGCACGTGGAAGAGGTGGCGACACGTGGCACGGGGACGCGACACGAGTGGCACGGGACGCGACACGAGTGGCACGGGACGCGACACGTCGCACGCCGGCGTCGGCGGGGTGAGGCACGTGTCAGCGGTGGCTACACGTCGCACGCCGGCGTCGGCGGGGCGAGGCACGTGTCAGCGGTGGCTACACGTCGCACGCCGGCCGTCGGGGTGAGGCACGTGGAAGAGGTGGCGACACGTGGCACGGGGACGCGACACGAGTGGATATGATGCGTTTTATATGATGCGAGATGCAAATAGTTATATGGATGTCATATTCATGTTCATTGGATTTTTCTGATCAATTTTCATATATAAAACTTTTCTTTTTGAGTTACCATTTAAAAGTTATTGAAATAATAGTTTTTATTAAAAAAAAACAGAAAAACAAAAAAAAAAAAACGAATGTTTTTAACTGCTGCAGGCCTGATCCGCGTCCAACGGCTCCAGGCCGTTGGATTCAAACGGCCGGAGCCGTTGGATGCGCTTCACGCGGATCGGCCGCCTCCCTCCCACCCCCTTTTGTCGCGGGTCGAGCCACGGCCCGCGATAAAATCCCCTTTGTCGCGGGTGGGGCTTGACCCGCGACAAAAGGGGTCTTTTGTCGCGGGTCAAGCCCCCACCCGCGACAAAAGGGGGGTAGGTATAAAAGGTAGCCGTCGCGGGCGGAGCCGCCACCCGCGACTCCTGGAGGCCAACACTTAGACAAATTTGCGCCGCCAGGCCGCCCGCGCCGCCGCGCCGCCGCCGCCTCGTCCTCCGCCGCGCCGCCGCGCTCCTCCTCGCTGCCGCCGCCGCCTCCCTCTCGCGCGCGCCGCCTCGACCTTCCTCGCCGCGCCGCCGCGCCGCCTCGACCTCCTCCTCTGCCGCGCCCCCGCTCCGCGTCGTCCTCTCAGGTAGCACACCACGCCGCGCCACGCCGCCGCCGCCGCCGCCGCCATTGGCCTGACGCGCGCCGCCGCCTCGGCCATTTTTTTTAATTTTTTAGTTTTTAGTTAATTAGTTTTATGTAATTTTAGTTAATTTTAGTAGTTAGTAGTTAGTTTGTAGTTAGTTAGTTAGTTAGTTAGTATAGTTTTAGTTTTAGGTTTAATTAGTTAGTATAGTTTTTGTTACTTACTATATATAGTTTTAGTTTTAGATTTAGTTATTATAGTTTTAGGTTTAGTTAGTATAGTTTTAATTATAAGTTTTAGGTTTAGTTAGTATAGTATTAAGTTAATTAGTATATGTATTAAGTTAGTTAGTTTAGTTAATTCTTATATATATTTATGTATTTAGTTAGTTAGTATATGTATGGATTTAGTTTGTAATTTAGTATATGTATGTACTTAATTAGTTAGTATATGTATTTTGTATAGTTAGTTTATAATTAGTATATGGATTTAGTTTGTGCTTTAGTATATGTATTTGGTATACGGACGACTCCTCCACCGACACCCTCTCTCGCAAACTAGCTAGCGTCGCCGACACCCTCTCTCTCGCAAACACGCGTCCACCGACACCCTCTCTCTCTCTCGCAAACACGCGTCGCCGACACCCTCTCTCTCTCGCAAACATGCGTCGCCGACACCCTCTCTCCCTCTCTCGCAAACACGCGTCGCCGACACCCTCTCCCTCTCGCAAACACGCGTCGCCGACACCATCTCCCTCTCGCAAACACGCGTCGCCGACACACTCTCCCTCTCGCAAACACGCGTCGCCGACACACTCTCCCTCTCGCAAACACGTGTCGCCGATTAGGGTTAGGGTTTGGTTTGTGTTTGATTAGGGTTAGGGTTTGGTTTGTGTTTGATTAGGGTTAGGTTAGAACATGTACTTATCGATTTAATTCTTTTGCAGAAACAATGGATCCATACGAACGGGACTTGGAACAGGAAGACATGTTCGCGGAAATAATCCGCGATGGTACAGAAGCCGACCGAGAAGACCGCGACTGGGATGGCCGCCGGCTCCGGTCATGGAGAAGCCGGCGGCTCATGGAGAAGCCGACGGCTCCGGTGACGGAGAAGCCGACGACGGCTCCGGTGACGGAGAAGCCGACGGCTCCGATCATGACGAGGTATTAATGGAATTCTATATGTACATATGTATTGAGGCATTAGTATAGAGGCATTAATGCAATTCTATATATATGTATTCTCTTAGGCCTCCGAAGATAAGATAGAGAAACGAGGCCCGGCAAAGAAGTTGACCAAGAAAGACCACTTCACAATTGAAGCTATATCACCGGAAGGCCAACCGGTGGTACCCGAGAATGTCGGAGTGAAGTTCAAAAATCAGTGCGGAGTTGTGGTTAGAGATCGTGTCCCGATCACTGTCAGAGAATGGAACAAGACGAAGAATGTGTCCGAAAATCAGGTTGCCGATAGGTACAAAGGCACACTTTTCAGAGAACTGATGGCACATTTCACTTTGCCAGATTTGGGATCGGAGTCTGAGAATGCTAAGCAGCGAGAGCTAGTGAAGAAATGGGCTCTTAAGAAGATGGGGGAACTTTTCCGGGCGTATAAGAACCGGTTATGGAAAAATTATAAGAAAGACAAGAAGCCTCCATTATTCGAGAACTACCTAGCGAAGCAGGAGCATAACTGGGAAGAATTTGTGAGGTACAAAGAATCAGAGGAGGCTGTGAACCTGTCAGCGAAAAACAAGAAGAATGCAAGCGAGAAGAAGTATCACCATCATACGGGGCGAGGGGGCTACGGAAGAGCCATGCCTAAGTGGGATGCACAAGAGGCTGAGATGGAGCTGAACGGGATCACTCCAGAACCCACGCGAGAAGGATGGGACACAAGGGCTCGAAATTGGTTCCTCGCGCATGGCTGTGAGTATGACATGAAGACAGGGAACATTGTTGAAAGTGACACCAGGGTTAGGGTACCCAGGCAAAAATGGATTGAAGTGACGACAGATATAAAGGCGGGAAAACTAAAGTTTGCTCCCGATAGAGAGAAAGACTTGCTGACGCTTGTCCTCGGTAATCCTGAGAAGGGAGGACGAACAAGAGGCTTCGGCCCTAGTGTTTCGTGGTCGCTTGGGTTTCCGGCCGACGCGGAGACTTATAGAAGCCGAGCGAGAGCTAAACAACGCCAGCTGGAGGTGCAGAATGACCAGATGGCCGAGTTCCAACGCCGACTTGACCAGCAGCAGCGGGAGCTTCAGCAGCAGCAGCGGGAGATAAATGAACTAAAAGGACAGCGCCGAGATACCGCTGACATATCTCAGCGACGAGACAGCAGTGTGGCCGACTCGGAGGCCCCTTCTACACGGATGATGATAGATGCCGGTCCTGGCGACCCCTTGGATGGAATCAAGGAGCAAACACCTTGTGATCTCCATGAGGTGTTCAGGAAGGTTTCTGTTAAGGTGGCGGTCGGCTATGTCTTACCGGCATTTGGACCTGAAGGTGAGCCGGCAACATGGCATGGCAATCCGATTCCAGCTGGCTATGCTCGTGTCGGGGTGGATTCAGTTGTCCCGTCGTGGGGGACATTGGAGCTCGATATCCCTGGAGGTGATGGGGGGCTTACACTCGAGAGGTGCTGGGAGAAGTCATTCTCTGGGAAAAGAAGAATATCAGGCTGCCAGGCTGGGTAGCCCCTAGTACCGTCGTCCGAGCAGGTCACCATCACCTCCTCCAGATGATCGCAGGCCACCATCACCTCCTCCTACTGATCACATGTCGCCACCATCACCCCATGGGTACGACGTCGACCACGACATCGGTAGTCCATCTCCATCTCCAGCGCCGCCGCCTCCGCCCAAAAAGACTCGGAATGCACCCAGCCGGAAGCGTGTCAAGAGTCCTGTCCGCAAGAGGTCGCCCCTCCCAAAAGTACCAAAGGTTCCTCCCCCGTCCTTGGGATCTTACTGTCGAGGAAAATGCGGCCGCTGTTGCGAAACACAACTATGATCATTTCCATAAGCCAAAACCTCCAGCGCCAGAGCCATACCGAGAAGCAAATAGCATATGCTACTAGTTTTCTGAACACACCATCGCAGTATGACTTACACGAGAAGAAGGATGACTATACACGCGCTCTTGCGAAGGTAATTGACGAAAAGAAGGCTGAAAAGGCTAAGGAGAAGGACATTGCTGGCACGAGCAAATCATCAGCTAGCAGAAGTGCAGCTGAGAATAAGTCAACTGCAACAAGTGCACCCCTCAAGGCCAAGCCAACGACAAAAGGCAAAAAGAGAAAGGAAGTTCCCCTCCTCGGTGCTCAGCCCAAACAATCGATCCCAGCACTCAAAGTGTTTAATGTTCCCAAGTTGTACCAGCAACAGGGTGGTTTCGATATGGAAGAAGCTGCAAAGCTAGCGGCTTCATGTGACGTTACCCTGGAGGAATTGATGTCTGCAGCAGATATAGTTCCCACTGCTGATATGGTTCCTCAATTTGTCTACGGGGCCGACTTGGTCAGCAAAGAGCAGCTGCATAAACTGCCAACACATATGCGGAATTTGCATCAGTGGTACCTTGATGCATGCAAGGAGAACATAAGGTTCATCGTGGCGCATATACCACATGAATATTACTACCGAAAGGAGGAGATCCATATTGAGATAAATGAACTCTGGCAGTTATTCAATTTAGATGCCCTCGACAAATCTCTCATGAGTTGCTATTGCTTGTAAGTTGTTAACTACATATAAGTTCATTTTCATTCAGTTCATATTCGTTTTCATTGCATATACTCATTATTTCTTATGTGTTCTCTTATGCAGACTGAAGATCAGTGAATGCAAAAGTCACAATATTATCAATATTGGGTTTGTTGACCCAGATAAAGTAAATGTTCAAACGGTAAAGTATAACAAAGTAGAAACGGGGGGAAACCTACTCAGGTTTTTGGGGGAGCAATATTTCTGTGATTCAATATTGTTTCCTTACAACTACGAGTGAGAGTCTTAATGATCTTTTATGCACATCCAATTAATGATTTTTCTTACTCGATGTTAAGTGTAATTCCTGACGTATATACATAACATCATGTGCAGCTTCCACTGGATACTACTGGACATTAAAGTTGATAAGGGAATAGTTGAAGTAAGAGACCCACTGAGTAGAGGCGTGGACGGGTTCCGCGACTTGCAGAAGTTGCTCCAAGTGTAATTTCCTTCATCGCCGCGTTATATCTTTTGTGAGATATCAATTAATTATCCACTCATTCAATCATTCTTTTGCTTGGCAGGGCTTGGACAGCTTTCAAGAACCATCATAAGCAGACTACCTGGGCAGAGAAGCTAACATTTACTCCTGTACCGTGCCCTCAGCAGCCACAAGGGATGAATCTATGCGGATACTACGTTTGCGAGTCCATTCGCATGTTAACCACTGAGAGGCAGAACAACAATAAATTCGACGTAAGCAATAACACTCACAACTTTATTTATTATCGTCAATATTTCGTTATCAAGATTGATATAGTCATACTCATCTCATTTTCGTATATAGGTCGACTACATGCGGGACAGACTCCAACCAAAGGAACACCTACTAGGAATTGCGGAGGAACTGGCGGGACTTTTGGTTAGAGAAGTACTAAACAACAAAGGCTTGTTTAGTCCAAATAGATGCTCTACCTCCAAATAGACGGTCGTTAGTACCGCTTGTCGATCGTGAGCTAAATGTATATATATATGTAAGGGCTACATGTAAAGAGGAATCGACTTTTGCTTCCAACATTTGTTTGATCGATCTATATATATATATTGAATGAACGTGTACAATTTCTAGTAGCGTACAAATATATGCAACTTTTATTTTCGAACGAAAAAAATGATATAACAGGCGGTCGGTGGGGGGGGGAGGGGTGCTGCACCTCAAACCCTAAAGCAGCAGCGTTGTGCGTGCGCCACGTATAGGGCCTTTTGTCGCGGGTGGTAACACCGCCCGCAAAAGGGCCTGTGCCCTGCGCGCCGGCTGCCACGTGGTGTACCTTATGTCGCGGGTCGTAAGTGACCCGGGATAAAAGGCCACCCTTTTATCGCGCCTTGCTTGTCGCGGCTGGCCGCCCGCGACAAAAGGCCCTAACCACCCGGATCAAAAGGCCTGTTTTCCACTAGTGCTCCCTTCATGGAGAAGCCATAGAGAGTAGAATCGAGAATATTCTTAAGTTCCACGTAGTTTTTATTCGGGTTGATGGTCATCGACGAGTCCAATAACACGTCCTAAAACTTCTGGGTACAAAACGATGATGATGCAATGTTCTCTACACAAAAACAATTCAAAGAGACTATAGTCAAGAACACGGCTTGTGAAACTTCCGGTCGACATGTTCAGACTAAGGTTAATTAAATTGCAGGTAGTTAGTAACACGGAAATAAATGGAAAATTTTGGCATGACCATTGGTAAAAATAAGACCCATGCGGACTGCCAGAAATTTGTCAAAAGAGAAATAAATAATCATTTTGGAAAAACGTTGGCAACCTCATTTAAATTCCTTGTAAAAAAACCAATCGCATGCCACATTGCATAGCAACAACATTAGTAGCAGCAACATGATGGTCCATGTCTCATCATCAACATAAACATTTCGGCCGGACATTTCATCGAGCAGTTAGAGGGTGCGGTGAGGAAAAAGTGCTGGTGGTGGTTTAGGAACACATGTAGATAGTAGGGTACGAGAGGGAGGAGGAGGAGCTCAACCTGGGCGCGGCGATGCGAACAATGGGCCTCCTCTTGCGGGGGTACAGTCACTGCGAGTAGGGTCGCCGATGAGAGGCGAGCGCAGGGGAGGCCCACGGTGGAGCAAGGCAGTCGGTGGCGCGAGGCGAGTAGGGGAGATGGTGGTGCTAGGCGAGAGGAGGGAGGCACATCGAAGAGAGGCGGTCGGCGGCGTGAGGCACCCTAGGGATTTGGCCTAATTGGCGGGAAATGGTCGATTCACACGATCCGGCTGTTCCTTAAACACAAAATAATAGTAGCATACCATCCATGCCTCCACTGGCACTAACTTACTGGGAGCGTGCCCTCTACCCGCACGCAAGCAATAACTTATTGGTTGCGCCGCCTTCAGGAGCACACACGAACTAGTAACCTGTGATAATGTAAACTAATCCTAGGTGCTTAATACTATCAAAAACCCATTATAAGGTCATTTGAGTAGTGTGTTGCGCTTTCTAGGAGGCTAGCAGAATTCGGCATGACCTTTTCTAAAAATAGACCATATATGGAGAGACAAAAATTTGCCAAAACGGAAATGAATCAACATTTGGGCAAAACATTGCAAACTTATTTGACATTGAGTCCTTTAGGTCACCGCACTGTCTTTGAAACAAAATTGAACAATTTTATCATCTCGCGCGCGCACATGCACACAGATTTTCACACATATCCGAAGTCAGTCACATGCACACACATATATTTTAAGTTGCATAGTCACCTATTGGATAAATGAAGAGGAAGTAACCGAGACAATACGTCGACCAAGAGAGCGGTGGGCCAGCTTGTTGGAGAGTGTGCGGGTAAAATACTACTTAATTAGTGGAGGAGAAAGAAAATCTTTTGGTTAGATCTAGCAGTGGGAGAGAGAACTGGATAGATCTATGAACCAAAGTTTATTTTATTGGCCCAAATGGGAGCACTAGATGGTGGGAATAAGGTGGAGAGGAGGAAAGAGAGAGCAAAATTAATGGGGAGAGGAGGAAGGGCGACAAATGGCGATTGCGGGTAGGTGGGATATTCGCCGCGCAATAAGTCAATGTGTGCAACTACTAGCCGCGGGTGGAACTGTGAAATGCTACCAATAATGTGTTTATTGTCGCGTGTGATAACCCCCTAGTGCAGGAGGTTACCGTAGTACAATTCGACAAGTATTTGAGTGTCGAACCCACGAGGAGCTAAAGATAAACTATCTATTCTGTAAAGCCCTATAACCCACTTATATGGCCTTCTATGCAAAGCTAGGATCTATAGTGTGTGTGTGTGAAGAGGTTTCTACTATAAAACTATGAATGCTGGAAATAAAATGGAAGGAGTAAAACTAATGTAAGAAAAGTAAAGTATAGTAAAGTGATGTGATGTGAAGTGGAGCAACTCAAGGGAGTAAGTGTTTTGGCAAATTTCTATTTCATTTGTGTTGGTTGTCACAATTAGTGAAGCTTAGTATAGTATTTTTAGTGTTTATTCTAGAGAGGAGCCATAGATAGGTGTAGTCATAGATATGAGAAAATAAACCACTAGTGATTGATCCCAAAGCTAGTTAAGAGCAAACAAGGGAATTATTAACACATAAAGTCCAACCACCGATGTAAGTTTAAATGTCCCCATAGTTATACCCCCTGTTGATTAACCATGAATTAATACGACATGAATCTAAGATATGGGACATGGTTTATCTCAAGCTCCAGCTGTCCCTCCTCCTATCATCATGAAACAGTGAAAACCTCATGCATTCTTCAACATATGTGAGCACTCATATATCAGTACAAGAGATCATCATAGAAGATAACAAATACTTGTATGCAACCATCAACAAATTATCTCAAAATTTCCAAGAACAAGTCACTACTCAAATGGAGACATAGAGGTACAATACATCATGGGAAAATGATAGATTGCCTCACACATCATATTTTCCAGGAGATTACAAAGAGTACACGAAGATGGTGATACGTGCATTTTGCATCATCAATATTGTGACTTATATGATTAGTTTATATTGATATTTGCCATCATACATCATTATTTATACATTTTTAGTTGATTTACGAGACTTTCCTACAAAGTCCCTTTCATTGGTATTTAATTTTTAGGAGGTAGAAAACCTCCTTTTTCGTATTTTAATGTTTTAGGGACCTTCTGGACATCTAAAAATCGAAAGAAAAATACCTGATCAGTTTTTCACCGGGAAAAAGACCGTGGGCAAAGAAGCACGCGAGGGAGGCCACGAGGGACGAAAGTGGATAGGTGGCGCGCCCTACCCGCCTGGCATGCGACCCATGCTCAAACGGGCCCCGAGCATCGCCACGGGCCCCCCTTTATACAAACGTCTCCGTTTCACCAAAGAACCTAAGCCATATTTTTCCCGAGATTTATTGAGGCGGCGACGGAGGCGAAAGTCCTCTCCTACTCCGGGAGAGGGCAGATCCTGCCACACTGGTACCTCCGTTGAAGGGGAAACCAACGCCATCGTCATCACCACTCCTCCTTGACGTAGGGGGAGGCATCTCCATCAACATCTTCATCAACACCATCATCACCACCATCACCATCTACGAGATCGACTTCATCCCCCTCATAGTTTATGTTTGATTGAACACCGGATATTGTTTTAAGGGCTAGTTGCATGTTTGTGATTGGTACTTTGTCTTTATTTGGTGGAGAAATTATAATTTTAGATTGTTTTGTAATCATTATACCTCTGGTCCATATCATGTTAGGATGATCTGGCTATGATTCTATATGATGTGCAATGAGTATTTGGTCAAGTTTTTTTATCTTTTATGTTGTTCTATGGTGGTTTTATGCTACGCCGACTGCATAATACTTCACCTATATGGGCTCATTGGACTGCTCTTTAATGCAATGATGAGTGTTGGAAGGGACGGAATGACAGAAACCGTTTTCCAATATTTTGAGTTGCATTAGAGGGGTTTATGTCGGGGATAAATGGACTAATTGCTATGATGGGACATTTATGTCTTAATGATTCCCATACTTGCTCATGAAAAGGGCTCTAGGACCTATTATAAGGGGTACATTTGCTTATATATGTGGCTGCACCTAATTTAGGCTTCGCCCCTAAGGGAATGAAACTTGACAAAATATTTACCATATTTGTGTAGAACTGTAAATGCTAGTAAATCCATGCTGCCCTCCGGAACACTTGTCACATATAAGCACACAAACACTTGAGCTTATCTTGTTGATGCATAGAGGATTGGGCCTTATCTCATTGAGAGCATTTACATATGCACCCAAAACACCAAAACTACTGCATTTTTATTATTGTTTACTTGTCAAATACGCTAACCAATACCTTCAGCTCCTCATGGGTTTGACAACCGTTCTTATTGAAAAGTACTACAATTGATCTCCTACAATTGGGAGCCATCAAGACACTTTTCTGGCGCCGTTGTCGGGGAGCGTAGCGCTCTTGGTAAGTGGTTTGATTAGGAAGCTTTTATTATTTTTACTGTTTACTATTTTTCTTATCATGGATACCTCAAGCCGTGATGCTATGCTCTTAACTTTATATGAATATGTTTGATCTATTAAAGATAATATTGAGAAACCTCCTGAACCAAATGTGGTATATAAAATTCCTGTTGGTATTGCCAAAAGTGCTATGAAACTAACTTTTACAGGGGATAAAAGTCAAGCTGCTATGGGACATTTACACTCTATTGAAGATCTACGCTCTCTATTCAAACTATCTATCTCTTTCTAGTATGCTCGCATATGTTTAGATCTCTGAATGATAAATGCCGTCTTGATTGGGAATGTCTGAGGAAGGCCTTCTATCTTAAAAGCTATATATACTCCTAAAGCTTATGATGCTCTCTGTCTTATTTATAATTTTTGGCTCATGTTGGAGAAAGTATTTCTCAAGCTTGGGGGGGGGGGGATGGGGATGAGTGAACTCATCCGTATGAATCCTTGTCATGGTATTCCTGAGAGTATTATATTCATCAATTTCTATGTGAGGCTATCCCAACATCATAGGGACTTTCTGGATAATTCATATGAAGGGATTTTTACTAATAGAACTAAAAAAGAAGCAAGGGATATATTGGATACTATTGCTAATAATACTGATGCATGAGATCTTGATAAAGGTAACAAATCTCGTTTTGAATATGAATATTCACGTGTAGAGAATTTCTGTACTATTATATTATTTGAAGAGCTATAGAATAGGTTTGTTCTTGATCCTCATGTGTTGGAAGAAGTTACTAAATCTTTTGCTAACCATTTGAATGTCCCTAAATAAGGATTTGATGTTTATGTTGAACCTCTTAAAAATTCTTCATATGTTGCTAAAGTTGAGAAGCAGGTTAATGATACGTCTCCAACGTACCTATAATTTCTGATGTTCCATGCTTGTTTTATGACAATACTTACATGTTTTGCTTGCACTTTATAATGTTTTTATGCATTTTCCGGAACTAACCTATTAACGAGATGCCGAAGGGCCAGTTGTTGTTTTCTGTTGTTTTTGGTTCCAGAAAGGCTGTTCGGGCAATATTCTCGAATTCGACGAAACGAAGACCAGGACCTTATTTTTCCCGGAACCTTCCGAAAGTCGAGGGGACCGAGGGGTGCCAGGGGCCCCACACAACAGGGCCGCGCGGCTCCACCCCGGCCGCGCCAGCCTATGAGGAGGCCCCGTGGCCCTCCGACTCGACTCTTCGCCTATAAGCCCGTGACCTAAAACCTCGATACCAATTGACGAAACTCCAAAGACTCCAGGGCGCTGCCACCATCGCGAAACTCCGTTTCGGGGGACAGAAGTCTCTGTTCCGGCACTGGACGGGGAAGTGCCCCCGAAGCCATCTCCATCGACGCCACCGCCTCCATCATGCTCCTTGAGTAGTTCCTCCATGGACTACGGGTTCTAGCGTAGCTAGTTGGTATTCTCTCCCCATGTACTTCAATACAATGATCTCATGAGCTGCCTTACATGATTGAGATTCATTTGATGTAATCGGTGTTGTGTTTGTTGGGATCCGATGGATTGTTACATTATGATTAGTCTATCTATAAAGTTTGTGAAGTTATTGTTGCTGCAATCTTGTTGTGTTTAATGCTTGTCACTAGGGCCCGAGTGGCATGATCTTAGATTTAAGCTCTGTACTTATTGCTTAGATTGTATCTACAAGTTGTATGCACATGTCTATGTCCGGAACCAAAGGCCCCAAAGTGACAGAAATTGGGACAACTGGAGGGGAAGGCTTAGATATGAGGATCACATGTTTTCACGGAGTGTTAATGCTTTGCTCCGGTGCTCTATTAAAAGGAGTGCCTTAATCTCCAGTAGATTCCCTAGAGACCGGCTGCCACCGGCTGGTAGGACAAAAGATGTTGTACAAGTTTCTCATTGCGAGCACGTATGACTATATATGGGAAACATGCCTACATGATTAATAATCTTGATGTTCTGTCTTAATGCTATTTCAATCCTATCAATTGCCCAACTGTAATTTGTTCACCCAACACTTGTTATTGGAGAGTTACCACTAGTGTAGATAGCTGGGAACCCCGGTCCATCTCTCATCATCATATACTCGTTCTACATGACATTGGAAGTAGTATCAACTATTTTCGTGCCATTGCTCTCATATTATTGCTACTGCTGTTACTGTTACTACTGCTCTCATATTACTGCTGCTTTCACATCACCCCTGTTACTAGTGCTTTTCGGTGCAGCTGAATTGACAACTCAGTTGTTAAGGCTTATAAGTATTCTTTACCTCCTTGTGTCGAATCAATAAATTTGGGTTTTACTTCCCTCGAAGACTTGCGATCCCCTATACTTGTGGGTTATCAAGACTATTTTCTGGCGCCGTTGCCGGGGAGGCATAGCTCTACTCATAAGTTCACCTGGGAGTACACTCTACCTCTCTCTCTGTTTTATATTATTTTGTTTTGCTTAGTTTACTTTTGTCTAGTTTATTTGTGCTTAGTTTATTTCTGTCTAGTATTACTTTGCTTAGTTTACTTTTGTCTAGTTTGTTTTTGTTTTGTTTTACTTTCCTCATATACCCAAAAATCCATAAAAATTTGAAAATCCGAAAAATTAAAAATTGTTGCTATGGGAGAACCTACAACCTACTTGGAGCTTATAGAATATTATAATAATTATAGAGAATCAAGAGCGGGAAAAGTGATGAGTGCTGTGATAGAAAAATTGAATACAATTGCTAAAATCTTGCTTAAACGCCATGATATAAACTGTTGCTCTCAACAGGACACTAAACATCTTAAATTTCAATGTGGCTTTAGTGAGGAATTTTTAATTAAGAACTATAATCAGAATAGCTATATTCATTTTGGGTTTGAAGAGGTAGAACAATTTGTCATATTTATGGGAGCCTCTGAGATAGAATCCTTCATGGTTAAAAATTATGAAACTTGTGTTGTTTGTAAGGACCTTAAAGATTATGTCTCTTCTATCCTTAATTTTTGCAATGAAAGTTACACTGATAATCCTTATATCATTGATTATAAAGAGAGACTCATTAATGCACAAGAATGCACTCACAATTTGCAGGAACCTGTGGAAGAAGAAATTGATGAACCTGAAAGCTCATTGGATGAAAAAGAGGAGGAAATTGATGAACCTGAAAGCTCATTGGATGAAAAAGAAGAGGAGAGTGATGAACAAAAGGAGGAAGAATGGATTAGCTACCCATGCCAACCTTCTAATGAGAGTAACTCTTTATCTCTTACACTATTTGATTGTCCTCCATGCTTACCGAAAGAGGTTGAATGTTATGTTCTTGTGGATTCTCTTGCAATATTTCCTATGAGTAAAACTTGTGAGAATAATTATGCTACTGTTATCTATGATAATCCATGCTACTTTGATAAATCTTATGATAATGCTTTGTTTGTGCCTGATGTCGAAATGCATGGTACTAAAGAGTTTTGCTTGGCAAATGTTTATGATAAATCTCTAGATGATGGTCCTATGCTACTTGATAAATTTAATTGTACTACTAATGAAAATGTGATTGGAAAGGTCTTGACTTTATCTAGGAGTCCCATATCTCTTGAGATTGATCAATCATCATGTTATATTATTGATAAAAGTGTGTTTGAGAGTTTTAATCCCACTATATTTGAGCTTGATAAAAATTATATGTTTGTGAATCATGAAAAGCATGCTTTATGTGATAGTTATATTGTTGAGTTTATCCATGAAGCTACTGAAAATTATTATGAGAGAGGAAAATATGGTTGTAGAAATTTGCATGGTACTAAAACACCTCTCTATATGCTGAAACTCGTGAAGTTACTCTTGTTTTATCTTCTTATGCTTGTCACTTTGTTCTTCATGAATTTATTTGTGTACAAGATTCCTATGCATAGGAAGTGGGTTAGACTTAAATGTGTTTTGAATTTGCTTCTTGATGCTCTCTTTTGCTTCAACTCTTATTTCTTGCGAGTGCATCATTAAAACTGCTGAGCCCATCTTAATGGCTATAAAGAAAGCACTTCTTGGGAGATAACCCATGTCTTTATTTTGCTACTGTTTTGTTGTGTCTTGGAAGTTGTTACTACTGTAGCAACCACTCCTTATCTTTATTTTATTGCATTGTTGTGCCAAGTGAAGTCTCTAATAGAAGGTTGATGCTAGATTTGGATTTCTGCGCAGAAACAGATTTCTATCTGTCACGAATCTGGGCTGTTTTCTCTGCAGGTAACTCAGAAAAATATGCCAATTTACGTGCGTGTTCCTCAGATATGTACGCAACTTTCATTAGTTTTGAGTTTTCTGATTTGAGCAACGGAAGTACCTGTTTAAAATTCGTCTTTACTGGCTGTTCTGTTTTGGCAGATTCTGTCTCTGTTTTTTGCATTGTCTCTTGTGGACTTTAAGCAAGGCTTTCTAGACGTGGAGAGCTGTAGCTAATGTTTTATTGATTTCTTGCAATGTGTCACTACAGGACCAAGGTGGATTCAAGTTTTTTTTTGAGAGTACTAACCCCTCTAATGAAGTTTATGAGAAGTTTGGTGTGAAGGAAGTTTTCAAGGGTCAAGAGAGGAGGATGATATGTGATCAAGAAGAGTGAAAAGTCTAAGCTTGGGGATGCCCCCGTGGTTCATCCCTTCATATTTCAAGAAGACTCAAGCGTCTAAGCTTGGGGATGCCCAAGGCATCCCCTTCTTCATCAACTTATCAGGTTTCTTCTATTGAAACTATATTTTTATTCGGTCACATCACATGTTCTTTACTTGGAGCGTCTGTGTGTTTTTTATTTTTTGTTTATGTTTGAATAAATTTGGATCCTAGCAATCCTTGTTTGGGAGAGAGACACGCTCCGCTTTTTCATATGAACACTCGTGTTCTTCGCTCTTACTTTTAATGTTCAGTGACAAAAGTTGGAAGCTATTGCACTTATTGTTATTTGGTTGGAAACAGAAAATGCTTCATATTGTCTTGAATAATTTGATACTTGGCAATTGTTTTGAGCTCTCAAGTAGATCATGTTTCTCTTGCATCATGTAGTTTAAACCTATTAGTGGAGAAATACCGTAGAGCTTGTTGAAATTGGTTTGCATGATTGGTCTCTCTAAGGTCTAGATATTTTCTGGTAAAAGTGTTTGAGCAACAAGGAAGACAGTGTAGAGTTTTATAATGCTTGCAATATGTTCTTATGTAAGTTTTGCTGTACGGTTTATACTTGTGTTTGCTTCAAACAACCTTGCTAGCCAAAGCCTTGTACTGAGAGGAAATGCTTCTCGTGCATCCAAAACCTTGAGCCAAAACCTATGCCATGTGTGTCCACCATATCTACCTACTATGTGGTATTTCCTGCCATTCCAAGCAAATACTTCATGTGCTACCTTTAAACAATTCAAAAGCTATTATCTCTTATTTGTGTCAATGTTTTATAGCTCATGAGGAAGTATGTGGTGTTTATCTTTCGATCTTGTCATTTACTTCGGACAGACTTTCACCAATGGACTAGTGGCTTCATCCGCTTATCCAATAACTTTGCAAAAAGAGCTGGCAATGGGGTTCCCAGCCCCGATTAATTAACTTGCATTAATAATTCTCTTCACATGTTTTGCTCTGATTCATCAGTAAGCAACTTAATTTTGCAAATAGACACTCCTCCATGGTATGAGAAATGTTGGAAGGCACCCGAGGATTCGGTTAGCCATGGCTTGAGAAAGCAAAGGTTGGAAGGAGTGTCATCTAAAAAATAAAAAAATAAAAACTAAACTAAAGTACATGTGTAAACAAAAGAGAAGAGGGATGATCTACCTTGCTGGTAGAGATAACGTCCTTCATGGGAGCCGCTCTTGAAAGTCTGGTTGATAAGGTAGTTAGAGTGCCCATTACCATTCGTTGACAACAACAAACACCTCTCAAAACTTTACTTTTATGCTCTCTATATGATTTCAAAACTTGAAAAGCTCTAGCACATGATTTTATCCCTGCTTCCCTCTGCGAAGGGCCATTCTTTTACTTTTATGTTGAGTTAGTTTACCTACTTCCTTCGATCTTAGAAGCAAACACTTGTGTCAACTGTGCATTGATTCTTACATACTTGCATATTTGCATTCATCATATTACTTTGTGTTGACAATTATCCATGAGATATGCATGTTGAAAGTTGAAAGCAACTGCTGAAACTTATATCTTCCTCTGTGTTGTTTCAATGCCTTTACTTTGAATTTATTGCTTTATGAGTTAACTCTTATGCGAGACTTTTGATGCTTGTCTTGAAAGTACTATTCATGAAAAGTTTTGCTATATGTTATCTATTTGTTAGCAACTATAGATCATTGCCTTGAGTCACTTCATTCATCTCATATGCTTTATAATAGTCTGATCAAGATTATGTAAGTAGCATGTCACTACAGAAATTACTCTTTTTATCGTTTACCTACTCGAGGGCGAGCAGGAACTAAGCTTGGGGATGCTGATACGTCTCCAACGTACCTATAATTTCTGATGTTCCATGCTTGTTTTATGACAATACTTACATGTTTTGCTTGCACTTTATAATGTTTTTATGCATTTTCTGGAACTAACCTATTAACGAGATGCCGAAGGGCCAGTTGCTGTTTTCTGTTGTTTTTGGTTCCAGAAAGGCTGTTCGGGCAATATTCTCGGAATTCGATGAAACGAAGACCCATGACCTTATTTTTCCGGAACCTTCCAGAAAGTCAGAGGGGGACCAGAGGGGTGCCAGGGGGCCCCCACACAACAGGGCCGCGCGGGCTCCACCCTGGCCGCGCCAGCCTATGAGGGGAGGCCCGTGGCCCTCCGACTCCGACTCTTCGCCTATTTAAGCCCTGGTGACCTAAAACCTCGATACCAATTGACGAAACTCGGAAAGACTCCGGGGCGCCGCCACCATCGCGAAACTCCATTTCGGGGGACAAGTCTCTTCGGCACCCTGCCGGGACGGGAAGCCCCCGAAGCCATCTCCATCGACGCCACCGCCTCCATCATGCTCCGTGAGTAGTTCCTCCATGGACTACGGGTTCTAGCTGTAGCTAGTTGGTATTCTCTCCCCATGTACTTCAATACAATGATCTCATGAGCTGCCTTACATGATTGAGATTCATCTGATGTAATCGGTGTTGTGTTTGTTGGGATCCGATGGATTGTTACATTATGATTAGTCTATCTATAAAGTTTGTGAAGTTATTGTTGCTGCAATCTTGTTGTGTTTAATGCTGTCACTAGGGCCCGAGTGGCATGATCTTAGATTTAAGCTCTATACTTATTGCTTAGATTGTATCTACAAGTTGTATGCACATGTCTATGTCCGGAACCAAAGGCCCCAAAGTGACAGAAATTGGGACAACTGGAGGGGAAGGCTTAGATATGAGGATCACATGTTTTCACGGAGTGTTAATGCTTTGCTCCGGTGCTCTATTAAAAGGAGTGCCTTATCTCAGTAGATTCCCTAGAGGCCCGGCTGCCGGCTGGTAGGACAAAAGATGTTGTACAAGTTTCTCATTGAGCACGTATGATTATATATGGGAAACATGCCTACATGATTAATAATCTTGATGTTCTGTCTTAATGCTATTTCAATCCTATCAATTGCCCAACTGTAATTTGTTCACCCAACACTTGTTATTGGAGAGTTACCACTAGTGTAGATAGCTGGGAACCCGGGTCCATCTCTCATCATCATATACTCGTTCTACATGACATTGGAAGTAGTATCAACTATTTTCCGGTGCCATTGCTCTCATATTATTGCTACTGCTGCTGTGCTGTTACTACTGCTCTCATATTACTGCTGCTTTCACATCACCCCTGTTACTAGTGCTTTTCCAGGTGCAGCTGAATTGACAACTCAGTTGTTAAGGCTTATAAGTATTCTTTACCTCCCCTTGTGTCGAATCAATAAATTTGGGTTTTACTTCCCTCGAAGAATGTTGCGATCCCCTATACTTGTGGGTTATCAGTTAATCAAGTATGATCTGTGATAATAGAAGAATATGTAGAAACTCCTCCATATCCAAGCATATTGAAGGAAAATTTACTCACTACTTTTGCAAACAAGAGTGGTAGAAGATGTCATGAGCCATATGAATAAATTGAGGTGAAGCATAAAATTTCGACCATTAAGGAATTAAATGAAGAAAATCCTTGTGGTGTCTACTTATGTGAAGATTCCACTAAGGTAATTCAAGGTAATACCACTAAAGTTGGTAAACCCATTATATCATGTGCTATTGGAACTTCATTCTATCACGGTCTTTGTGATATTGGAGCAAGTATAAGTGTGATACCATATTCTCTATATCTTGAAATCAAGCCTAACATTGTTCCCATGCATATGAAAGAGACAGTTATAACTATTCAACTTTCTAATAAAGATTATATTCTTCCTCTAGGTATGGTTTGATATGTTGAAGTATTAGTAAGAAAAATTAAATACCATGCTGATTTTATTGTACTTGGTTGCTCCCAAGATTCATTTTGTCCTATTATATTTGGTAGATCTTTCTTACATACTGTGGGTGCTGAAATTAGTTTACCAAAAGAGAAATTATTAATTAAATGTGCCGGTGAAAGATTAGATTTTAACTTTTCAAAGTTTACTGATTAGCATTTAGAAAAATAAATATTCCAAAAATATATAGTGGAAACTATTACTTCTGTGGCAGTCGCTTCATCGGACGTGGTGGAACGATATGCACTTAATCAAGAGGAGTCATTTACTAATGAAGAAAGAGAAGCATTAGAACACATATTATCTCAACAACCACCACATTTACAAGTGCACATTCTACCTGATAATCTAAGAGAATTACCACCACCAAAAGAGGATCCTAGTTTCGAATTAAAACCTTTGCGTGAAGATATGAAATACGCATTCGTTACTGAGAAGAAAATATATCATGTTATTATTAGTGCTAACCTTTCAGGAGAACAAGAAACAATATTACTTGAGGTGTTGCAAAGCCCATTGGCTATTCACTTGATGATTTGAAATGTATAAGTCCCGTTTTATGCATGCATAAAATTGACTTGGAAGAAAATGCAAAGCCCATTGTTGATTACCAATGCCATCTTCATCCAAAAATGAAAGAAGTGATAAGGAAGGAGGTAAATAAACTCATTGAAGCATGTATTATTTATCCCATAGTTGATAATAAATGGGTAAGTGTTGTTCATTGTGGACCTTAGAAAGGTTTGAATCACTGTGGTTCCAAATAATGAAAATGAACTTGTAGCTCAACGTACTGTTACTGGTTATAGAATGTGCATTGATTTTGGAAAGATAAATAAAGCTACTTGTAAATATTATTATCCTTTGTCATTCATTGAACAAATGCTAGAAAGATTATCTGAACATTCACATTTTTGCTATCTAGATGGTTATTTCAGTTTCTCTCAAATTACAATGCACAAAGATGATAAAGAAAATACTAGCTTTTACTTTTCCCGTTGGTACTTTTGCTTATAGAAGAATGTCATTTGGTTTATGTAATGCTCCTGGTACTTTTCAAAGATGCATGAATGCTATATTTGCTGATTATATTGAGAAAATTATGGAAGTATTCATGGATGATTTTTCTATGTATGGTACCTCTTTCATAGTTGCCTATTCAATTTTAACAAAGTTCTGCAGCGGTGTGAGTACCAACACTTAGTCCTAAATTGGGAGAAGTGCCATTTTATGGTAATAGAAGGTGTAGTCCTTGGACATCGAGTTCCAGGAAGAGGCATTGAAGTGGACCACACAAAGATAGAAGCCATAGAGAAGTTACCATACCCGCGGGATATTAAAGGTATAAGAAGTTTCCTTGGGCATGCTAGTTTTTATAGAAGATTCATTAAGGACTTTTCATAAATATCAAAGCCTCTTACTAATCTTTTGCAAAAGGATGTTCCATTATATTTTAATGATGATTGTGTAGAGTCTTTTAATGTTTTAAAGAATTCTTTGATAAGCGTGCCTATATATAATTCAACCCCCTAATCAGAATTTACCAGTTGATTATGCGGTAGGTGTTGTGTTAGGCCAAATAGTTGATAAGAAACTAAATTTCATATACTATGCTAGTAAAACTCTTGATGGAGCCCAAAGAATTATGTTAGTACTAAAAAATAATTTTTAGGTGTGATCTTTGCATGTGTTAAGTTTAGACCTTACATTATAAACTCTGAAGTCATAGTATACTCTGATCTTTCTCCTATTAAATACCTTATGAACAAGAAAGATGCTAAGACTAGACTTATTAGATGCGTTTTCTTGCTTCAAGAATTTGATTTACACATTGTTGATAGAAAAGGTGAGGACAATCCGGTAGCTGATCATTTATCTAGAATGGAAAACATTCCAGTAGATCCAACTTCTATTAATGATAGCTTTGATTTATGAACAACTTCCAAATATTAATGTATTAAGCGCAAGAATAGCTTCTTCATTGTTTGTTGATTATGCTAATTTTATTATTGGGAAAGTTATACCACCTCATTTTACTTATCAACAAAGAAATAAATTAATCTATGATCTTAGACATTATTTCTGGGATGATCCATTTCTTTATAAGAAAAGTGTAGATGGTATTATTAGACGTTGTGTACCTGAGTTTGAACAACAAAGTATTATACCAGATTGTAATGATAGTCCCTATGGATCGAAGGACACCACGCTGTGGGGACCACACAACTGCAAAGGTGTAACATTCTAGTTTTTATTGGCCTACTTTATTTAAGGATTGTGCTACCTATGTTCAAGTTAGTGATAAATGTCAACGTGTGGGAAATATTGATAAGAGAAATGAAATTCCTATGAATTATTCACTGCCTCTTGAACCATTTGATGCATGGGGATTTGAGTTTATGGGACCATTCCCGGCCTCAACAACAAAGCACACTCATATTTTGATTGCAGTAGACTATGTTACAAAGTGGGTGGAAGCAATTCCCACAATGGATGCTGACCATGCTACAACAATGAAAATTCTTAAGGACATCATCTTTCCCAGGTTTGGAGTACCTAGATTTTTAATTACTGATGGTGGTTCTCATTTCATTCATGGAGTTTTTAGGGAAACTTTAGCTAAATATGGTGTTAATCATAGAGCAGCATCTCCATATCACACACAAACTAGTGGTCAAGTTGAATTATGTAATAGGGAAATAAAACTCATATTAGAAAGATAGATAATAGAGATAGGTCTGATTGGCCAACTAAAAAGCAATTATGCTCTATGGGCTTATAGAACTGCTTATAAAAATTCTATGGGTATGTCTCATTTTAAAATGGTCTATGGAAAAGCATGTCATCTCCGAATAGAACTAGAGATAAAGCTAGATGGTATGTTAAACAACTCAACTTTGATTTCAAAACAGCGGGAGAAAACGAATCCTAGAAATAAACTTACTAGATGAATGTAGAAATGAAGCTTATGAAAGTGCTAGATTATTTAAAGAAAAATTTAAAATTTGACATGAAAAAAGATAAAGAGGAATAAATTCAAAATATGAGAGCAAGTATTATTGTTCAACTCTCGTTTCAAGTTCTCTGCAGGAAAGCTAGCATCCAGGTGGCAAGGTTCATTAGTTGTGCAGGAGGTGTATCATTCCAGAGCCATCCGTTTTCTTGGATATTACAAAGGTAAAACTCATGTTGTTAATGGAAAATGTCTTAAGCATTATATTGCAGGTTAAAAGTTCATTGGAAAGGTGGAGGAGTTAAATCTCCAGAGTTCGGAAGCTATAATTGCAAAGAATTATCCCCTGATAGATAGGAGAAGCCAATAAAGGTGAAAATCAGGTACGTATCAATATCAGAATCTCTTCATATTTTAGGAATGTTATTATTTTGGAAAATAAGAGCGTATCACGAAAGATTTGGACGAAATAGTCACGATGGGCAAAAGAGACCAGGTGGTGCGCCCAACCTGCCTAGACCCAACGTCACGATGGACTTCCATTTTTCCTCCGTTTCGTCTCCAACACTTCATTTTGAACTAAAAACCCTTAATATATACCCCCCCTCTGGCGATCTAATCTCGCATCGATTGAACCTTGTTTAACCTGTCTAAGTTCTTTTAATTGTTTAGCCATGGCAAGCCCCAGATCCAATCTGGGAGGTGAGGATCCCAAGAATACGGGCGTGGTGAACCGCTACCTCAAGTCTGGGGTGGCACATTTGAATACCTTGACTTTCAAGTAGGGTGCTGCTCATGGAAGATGTGAAGGCTCCCAAGACCGAGGGAACCATGGAGGAGAGGCTGCAACTTTTGGAGGACATCTTCAGGTATGGAGAAGAAGGTTGAAGCTTATGAGGCAAGGGTCAAAGATATGCAGGGCAAGAGTCTGCATATCATCACACAACTGGACAGGTTCCAAGCCCTCATGTGGGATGTGCAAAACTAGAACCGTGAGTATGAAGATCGCTTCAAGAAGATCGCCGAGGTTGCCTCCACCAAGTTTAATGATCCCCCAACATACTTCTACAATGGGAGGCCTTATCCTTGGAAGCTCAAGGAGTGGGATGCCTATTATGAGGAACTAGGCGCAAAGAAAGAAGACTCCACATCAACAACCTAAGCTTGGGGGAGTTCTACCCAGTGTTTTATGCTTTTTAGTTCATGATACCACTTTTAGTCATTATCTTTATGTTGGTTTTTTCTTTCATCTAGTAGTTATCGATTCTCTCATAGTTTGGAAAGCTCTTAGAGCATCATCATCTATCTTTGTTCAAGTGGTTTTTAAGGAAATATAAAGTATGGTGTCATCCATGATTCTTTTGTCTGGAGATTTATGGGTAACACTCATGCAGATCTACATCTCGTATCTAGAAGTTTCAATTACACCTCTTGAACTAAATCAACTTGAGTAGGTTGGACAAGAATAGAAATTTTCAAGTATAACTTGCAACAATGGAAAGATCCATGCAAGTAATGCTAATAAACAAAGTAAAATAAAATACCTTGGATTTGTGGTAGAGATGTGGTTTTGGAGAACAAATAGTTAGGAAGAGATGATGACAAGGGGACATGAGGTAGTCTTCTACTACTTAGTAATCAACGGGTAAACTGACGGTCATGGATATTTCAAAACATATGCTCTAAACAAGAATGTGAATGAAAAGGTAGGCACCCGAGTATTCGGTTAGCCATTGGAAGTGAAAGGCAAAGGTTGATGTAGATCATATGCCACAATTGAAAGATCGTCCATGAATAAGATTTATACTGGTTACTAGGGGGCAAGACTATTAACTAATACCATTCAAAATATGGAAAAGTGTTTGACAAAGTCGAACTTCATGTTTATCTTGTTGTTTAGCTAATTCTCTTCCTGTAACTAGTTGCTCGATGAGAGTTTATCTTCGTTTCAAAGGCAAAGTAAAAGTCAAAGAAAGCAAGGTAAAAATTCATCCATATAGAAAAGAAATATATGAAACATGTTAAATTGTCCAACATGCAATGGTTAGTTTTGTTCAATGGTAAGGGCTAGTTCCTAGAATTTCTATCATATGAAGTCCATATTTGTATGGTTTTTAGTTCAGAGATTTTACAAGACAACTGAATATGCATAAGTTGATGATGCATTGATCGTATTTTTGCCAGAAGCTCATTGATATATTATATGATCTATTTTCTTATTTGCTCGAGGAAAGGCAAAGGTCTAAGCTTGGGGGAGTTCATACATGCATTTTACATCATAAATATTGTGACTTATATGATTAGTTTTCATTTATATTTGCCATAATACATCATTATTTATGCATTTTAGTTGATTTACGGGACTTCCTACAAAGTCCCTTTCATTGGTATTTAATTTTTGGGAGGCAAAAAACCTCCCTTTTCGTATTTTGCTGTTTCAGGGGCCTTCTGGACACCAAAAAATGAAATGAAAATACCTCATCAGTTTTTCACCGGGAGAACGACCATGGGCGAAATAAGCACGCGAGGGAGGCCATGCGGGCCAAAAGAGGACGTGTGGTGCTCCCTACCAGCCTGCACGCGCTACCAATGCTCGAACGGTCCTCGAGCATCGCCTCAGGTCCCCCTTTATAAAGACGTCTTCGTCTCGCCAAAAAACTTAAGCCATATTTTCCCAAGATTTATTAAGGCGGCGGTGGAGGCGAAAGTGCTCTCATACTCCGGGAGAGGGCTGATCTTGCCGCACCGGTGCCTCCGATGAAGGGGAAATCGACACCATCGTCATCACCACTCCTCCTTAACATGGGGGAGGAATCTCTATCAAAATCTTCATCAGCATCATCCTCACCACCATCACCATCTACGAAATCGACTTCATCCCCCTCATAGTTTGTATCTGATTGAACCCCATATATTGTATTAATGGCTAGTTTCATGTTTGTAATTGATACTTTGTCTTTATTGGTGGAGAGAATATACTTTCAGATTGTGTTGTAATCATTATGTCTCTGTTCTATATCATGTTTGACACTTGTGAGTAGTTCACCATGTTCCTTAGGGCATAGGATGATCTGGCTATGATTCTATATGATGTGGAATGAGTATTTGGTCAAGTTTTTATCTTTTATGTTGTTCTATGATGGTTTTATGTGAACATCGACTGCATATTACTTCACCTATATGGGCTCATAGAAATGATCTTTATTGCAATGATGAGTGTTGGAAAGGATGGAATGACAGAAATCGTTTTCCAATATTTTGAGTTGCATTAGAGGGGTTTATTTCGGAGACCAATGAACTAATTGCTATGATGGGACATTTATGTCTTAGTGATTATTATACTTTCTCACGGAAATGGCTCTAGGACCGATCATAAGGGGTGCATTTGCTTATATCTATGGCTGCACCTAATTTAGGCTCCGCCCATAAGGGAAGAAACTTGACAACATATTTACCATGTTGTGTAGAACTCTAAATTCTACTAAATCCATGCCGCCCTCGGGAATAGGGCCTACTCGGGAACACTTGTCACATATAATAACACACTTGAGCTTGTCCCCTTGCTGCATAGAGGATTGGGCTTTCTCTCATTGAGAGAATTTACATATTGCTATTTAGTTTCC
Organism: Lolium multiflorum; assembly: GCA_030979885.1. Lineage (NCBI taxonomy): Eukaryota > Viridiplantae > Streptophyta > Magnoliopsida > Poales > Poaceae > Lolium > Lolium multiflorum. The sequence goes on along the minus strand of CM061753.1, from coordinate 239,911,152 downwards.
ATACTTTATTTTATTACAAACTATATATACACCCAAAACATCAAAACTACTGCATTTTATTATTGTTTACTTGTCAAATCAGCTAACCAACACCTTCAGCTCCTCGTGGGTTCGATAACCTTCCTTATTGAAAAGTACTAAAATAGATCTCCTGCACTTGGGAGCCATTAGATGGTGCTGAGGGTGTTGGTGAAGAAGAAGATGACCACGCCGGAGGGGGTTGGAGTCCACCAGAGGCGATTCCAACAGCGGTTCCACCTCGTATCTCCACCGGCGGCAACCTGCTGACTCTCTGTTATGTGTTTTTGATCTCCTCAACTGTAGCCTCGAGGAAACACTAGGGGGTCATATATATAGGGGTTTTTAGGTCAAACGAAGTCTGCGTGCGCAAGTTTGAGGCTGATTGGACGGTCGAGGGAGAAACGAGCCTATGTGGCGTGCCAAAGGCCCTTTCTCCCATCCCATTGACCTCCTAGCATCCCACTTTAGCTCATTTTTTTCGTGTCAAAAATTCCGAAGCGTGGCCCCTGACATTGCCCTATTTCGAGTCACCTAGCCCTGGAAAGTCAAAATTACTAACAGACGGTGTTTTCTGCCAGACAGAGTTAAAACCAGAGGAGAGGGGATTGTTTAGAAAATCCCCAAAAATAATATAAAACATGAAAATAACATTATATAAGATGCAAATATGTGAAAATATGTGTCAATAAACTACAAAGTTTATGTATGCATTTTACACGCATCAACATGCAATGGTAGAGCCTGCTGCCACTATTTTTCCTCACCCGCGACCCGCCACCCAAATTTAGTGGAAGCGGGCGTGCAAATAAACACGCGACTAGTATGGACATGCCAGTCGCGTGCCACCATGGGCACCCGCTGCGGGTACTTTCTGCACCCGACTGCACCTGGGTCCCACCTAGTAGTCGCATGTGGTTTCTTCCGGTCTGCTATCAGTATGAGCAGACCAGCCACGTGCACCTTTCCGGCCTGGGATACATAAGAGTAGCCGCGTACGTTTAAAGTGGTATGCTTCAAGTGAGCATGCCCCTATAGCGATTTCTCTACTAATGTGGGCAACACCTCTACAATGGTAAAAATAGATGATAATTTTTTTTGGGATTTGCGCCGATATTTAGCGACACCCTTGCTACTTACACAAGAAAAGATAAGTATGCACCGCAAAACACACTTACTAAAAACCCACATGATAGTTAAGAGTGATTTCACTAGACACCGTGTAAAAGTGCAAAACATATACACGTACGGGACCTAACTTTTTTTTCCCTCTCCGTCCACATTGCTATGGCCTTCTCGTAGGTGAGGCCGGTGTTGAAAAAAGTTACATGAGCTAAACATGGGTTCTTGCTTTTTCTCTCTTTCCTAATGTAAATCTGCTCTACACATGCCAGAGGAGACAGTCACGTAGATCAACAATTCTTTATTGTCCAACCAAGCAAGTGGATACTCTGGTTCTCTTCCACCAATTTTGCAACACCTTCACAAAGGTGGCAACGGATGCCAAAAGTAATTTTAGCGTTTGACGCCAATATTTGGTGACACCCTGGCTGCTCCTCTACACTTGCAAGAGGAGTGATACACATATATCATCAATTTTTTTTTGTCCAACCAAGTAAAAGGATGCTCCGGTTCCCTTTCACCAGTTTGGAAACACCCCTATAAAGGTGTTAACGGATGCCATAAGCAATTTTAGCATTTGGCACCGATATTTGGCGACATCCTGGATGCTACAGCAAGACAATATAAATATGCCCCGCAAAACACACTGACTAGAAACACGCATGATAGTTAAGAGTGAGATCACTAGACAAGGCCTAAAAGTGTAAAACATATACATGATACCTGGCTTTCTTTTCCTCACCACCTCACGCTGTCATGGCTTTCTCATGGCAAGGGTGGTGTTACAGAAAATCACATGAGCTAAACATGCACGCTGCATCCACTCTACTCCTTTTTTTTAACCATAAACCTACTCTACAAATCCACGAGGAGAGAGACACGTAGACCAATAATTTTTTATTGTCCAACAAAGCAAGTGTTGATGCTCTAATTCCCTTCTACCAATTATGCAACACCTCCACAAAGATGATAATGGATGCCAAAAGCTATTTTATTGGCATCGTCATTTGGAGATACATTATATATGTCTGTTTTTGTAAGAAGAGATAGAAATACACCACAAAACACCGACTGCTAACATGCAAAACGGTTAAGAGAGAGAAAATTAGTTTGGCTAAAACCTCGAAACTCATGACCAAATCCGCCTTTCTTTCCCTCACCACCGCTAGTTGTCATGGCCTTCTCATGGGTGAGGCCGGCACTACAACAAAATGTGAAGCGCACTTGCAACCTGCTTTATATGGATGCAACATGAGAGATACGTGCATATCAATCATTTTTATTGTCCAATCAAACTGGGCATGCAAATATGAGGGTGCTCTGGTTCCATCTTTTCACCAATTTAGCAAAAATAGTGAAAATTGATGACACAAACTATTTTTGAATTTTGGCAATGGTATTTAATGATGTGTCTTGTTCTTACAAGAAAAGATAAATCCATGCACCCCAAAATACGCTGGCTGTAAATGCGGCCGATGAGCAAGAGTGGAGACCAGTTGTTCTGCTAAAAGAAGGAAACGCGTGCACTGAAACTGGCTTTCCTTTCCTTTCCGCCTCATGTTTGTATGGCCTTCTTGTGGCGAGGCCGGTGCTACCTCAAAGCACGCAAGCTAAAAAGGCCAGCTTGCTTCCACGCAATTAAAAGGCAAAATCTCCACGAGAGTGTTGCTACTGATATGCTCGCGGTAGCATATATGACCCCTCTATCTCTTCCATAAGAGTATACTATTTCTTCATCTCTAGGTGCTCCATATCCCTTCCGAGGTAGTCCAGAGCGAAGGAATCAAGGTGTGGAGAGCGGAGATGGACGGCGGAAGCAGCGAAGCGGCGCAATTGGCGAGGCAGCTAGCGGACTGCAGGCTCACAGAGCGGTGCGAGCTCTGCCCGGAGGAGATGTCGTACGTTCAGAGGTTTCACCGCCGTGAGCCAACCGGCAACCAGTGCACCTCCATCGTCACCCAGCATGTCAAGGCTCCTCTCCAAACGGTAACAAGCAGGCCCAACTGCTCTTCATATGGTTCTTGCTTAACTGAATTTGGTTAGTATATTTCCCTCTGTCATGTTATTACAACCAATATAGGACCTATATGGGTTCTAATAACATCGCATAACATAGGACAGGGGAAGTACCTGGTTATCATTTTACGTGTGTTATAATTGTCACCGGAACACAAGTGCGATAAATCCATTTGGTGCGTGATGCCATGCACCTTAGTCTTGTTGCGTGACCCGTGGGCACCCAACGTTGTCTATTTTGTGCTTTCGAGTATCCCGGTTTTACATATATTTTAATTTTCCAAGAATGCCCACCAAAATTAACTTAATTCTTTTTAAGAACTGTATATTCAATTATAGATGTGGTTCAGTTCGAACCGAGGTCTAGTGAAAGAGAGTAAAGATGATAGTGCGATCGATTTTTCAGGAATGCCTCTTTGATCACAACCCAAGAGTATAAAAAAGAATATAGTGTTTTAAATCCAATATTTAATATCACAAGAAAAAGTGTAAGAAGAGGTTTATGTGTAGTGGATGAAAGTTTCACTCCAAAACATAGTTAATGCAATCCTTGGGGAAATTATCTAAGGACTAAAGTCATATGAATGAAAATTTTATATAGGAAAAAATCCTCTAAAATGTATATATAGATTCGGTTGAATCAAAGCACGACAACAAGGGTGCTTCATGAGAAGGAACAAGAAGGGTGTGCACTTGGAGTAGCCTAAGTGACCCTTACCAGACGAGGACAAAATGTGGTGGATAAGTCTTCAGGATATGAGTACTAACGTCACCATGATCCTCATCTAGGACCGTAGGTGGCGTAGGAACTACGTGGGATTATATACGAGGTGAGTAGCATTAGTGAAAACATCATGATCGTTACGGTTGGGAATGGATAGGACATTGTGCTAGCTAGACATGTTTATTTTTGACATAATGGGCTAGCTAGGCCAAAAAATTAGAAAGTGGGAGGCCCACTTTCAGTTGATTCAGTTCGTTTGGTAAAATTAAATCAAAGAACGAGTTTTGTGAAATTACTTTGATTTTCATTTTTTACATCTTCTAGGCACCAGAAACTAAAACTAATGCCATATTTTATATTTTAAGGGTTCACCCAATGAAAGGGATGCGATCTTGTTTGGACCATGGAAGAGTATGAACATGGGCAAAATATGATATATTCTGGACACCATGATGATATAGCCGTACTCAAAGACAACCTTGTGATAAACCGGAGATGATGTGGAAACTGACACACACCATGACACGAGTAAACGTTCTAGCCTCACATGAACTAAGGAAACACTCTAGAATCAGACACGTTAGCTGGTGAGAGCATCACACATGTTAGGAAACTGAAGGGAGCGTTATAGAGGCGATTGCATCACACATGTTAGGAAACAAGAAGAAACTTCCCCCCATAGATTAAGAAAACAATATAACCACCAAGACTATATATTCATAATCATTTATTGCCAGCAGAATTTTGATCAATTAACAATGTGTGTCTTGTTCCACGACATAAGGCAACACCTAACAATAAGGATACAAATTCGGTCCTGCTAGGCCCGCAGAACATGAGGAGTTAGTACAAATTGTATTGAAGCACCAAGCTATCATAATTAAGGATATAGGTGATGGAAAGCATAAAGCACACTGAATTCATTACTAGGGAAAATCCTACCAGTGGCGTACAAAATTTAGCTACTGGTGGCACGCCAAGGTATGCCAGAAACTTAACGCCAATAGTACCAAATTTGGCACCATCCAAGTATGCCACCAGTAAACAACATACTTGTGGCACACCGGTCTGGTTCACCACCGTTATGCATTGTAGCTAGTGGTGCATCCTGGTCCGTCACCAGTGCCTAATAGGTACGGAAAAAATATTAGTTTTTTTCCTGACATTTTGGCGTATTTGTACAATATACAAATTTGTATGGTATCAGTACACAAGCAGTATATAAATTAAGAAGGTTACAAAATAATACAAACAAACATACATACAAAAATTTGTACGGTATCAATACACAAGAATTATACAAATATAGTAGTGGCCAAATTATTTGTTCGTCCATTCATCACATTATAACCGAAGTAGATCACATGCGACAAAGTTATTAAAAAAAATACATGTCTCGATCGAGTCTCTAGAGTTATAGCTCGCTAGGTGTTAAGAAAGGAAGTAGCTAGCTAGTCATCTAAACTAAGATCACATAGAGTAGAAACGCAGCCACGATGAGCAAGGTGGGGATTACGATGAAGCTGGTCTTCATGCGGTTCCTCCTCTCTCTCCTATCCCCCACTAGATACTTCATGTCTACATTCTGTCTCATCTCTATTATTATACCCTTAGTAGTTGTTGCCGCTGAAACAATACACTTCTTTCCGACAGTCTTTCCATTCGTCGTAGACTCGTAGAACCTAACCTTTTTACACGACATACCATGTCATCTCTATACACAAGACAAATACGACATTAGCAATTTTATAGATAATATATATGCAACAAAAAGGAAAGAGTTAATCATGGTTGATTCCATGACACTAACACAAGCTTATATCGATCAAAAGTTTTGTGCCAAAACCAAAAGTAGTAAAAAGCAAAAGACTTCACATGTTGGCAAAAAACAAAAAGCAACAACATCAAGTTTAGGAATAACATTTTTTACAAGACACAAGTCATCGATCTTTCGAACTAAGATCACTAACACCGGTAACATTGTCATTTCCTACTTGGTCTCGACGGGAAGGTACAAATGCCTTACAACGTGTTGACTTGCGTCTCCTCACTCTGCATTTATAAGCGCACTTCTATATCGGTATTAGTTGGTGGCGCGGGGCCGCAGTAGAACATCCCAGACTTAGTGCAGATATCCTTGTGGATTATTGTGTGTATGCACTTCATCTTCATGCACAATCAAGGCGGAGGAGGTTGTACATCCATACAAAAGCGGACTAGGTGCTATGTTTGTTGCTCTGGTTACCATATGAATTGAGTCCACCAGTGCACGCACCCAACCTGGTGTGTCTTGGCTCTATCCCAAAACTTTGGTATTCAACATCTAATACTTTCCACTGGCTTGTATCCGAAGGGTGTGTCGCATGTTTTGATTCCGCTCTTCATCATTTAACTCTTTTCTTTCTGCGTGTCAGCACATGAGTTTCGCTTCCTTGCGGCCTGTGAAGTACCACTGCATATGGGCAGAACATTCAGCGCTACTTTTAAGCGGGACTTATCCGGTCCGCAACCTGCATACAACAGAGTACTCGGATGTATCTACACTTGCGTGAACTTTGATATCTCCGTACCAGCACCTCTGGCGCCATTCGTCTTCTTGTGAAGCAATTCTTGAACATGAGGGTCCCGCATGCGGCGTCTGCGTGTTTGCGTCTTCTACATGTACGTTGTTCAGCCTGATCTTGATCTCCATCATGTGAGGGTGGCTCTTCGTTGTCTTTGTGCCCCTCGTTGTTATTGTCCTAGTGCCCTTCCTCATTTCCTGCTGCCGCTCCATGGACCTCCTTATCATCTTCATCAATCATCCACTTAGTGTGGCATTCCATGAACCCACACATGAGCAGGTGCTCCTGCAGTGTGCCGAAAAAGGGGTTGAGTAAGGTCCCTAGTTTGCATCTTTGACACATACACCTTATCTATGTGCGGTTATTTCGACACATGTTGTCCTTTGCATGTTTCAAATATCTAGCCATATCCCTTTCCCTCATGACGAGGACCATTTTTTCTGCACGGTATATAGGAATGATAAATGATTAGAACCATCGTTGTCATGGAAAATTTTCGGCATTACCATGCTAGAAATAGTACCAACGCGGAGTGACAAAAAGTTTCCGTAGAGAGATGAATAAATATTTCGGCAAAACATTGGCAACTAATTTTCATGTCATTACATCTTTGGGTTGCAAACACAATACAATTCCATATATACAGTCGGTTTCATCATCTCGCACGCACGCCCGGCTAATTTCACAATTTCATATACATAGCCAATTGTGTACAACAATTAGTAACCTATTAGGTTTATAAGTAGATGATATCGAAGATAACCGAGAAGACACGTCAACCTAGAGAGTGGTGTGGGGTGGCTTGTTGCCAAGTGGGGATCTTATTTTCTAGATCAAGATCTAGATATGGGTGGTGGACGGTGGGAGAGAGATCTTTTAGGAGATCTAGATCTATCTAGCTATAGGAGTGGTGTATGTGGGAGAAAGACATTTGCTTACATCTATCAAAAAAAAGTTGGTTTAATTAGCTAAAATGTGTGGCAGGGGAGGGGGTTAACTTGGAAGGACAGAGGATCAAGTTGAGTGGGGAGGGGGTGAATGAGGTAGCAATAATGACAGTGGCAGGTGGTTGAACGCAATAAGTGTAGTTCCCAGGTTACTGGTGCCGTACCACCTTCTTGGTACGCCACCACTAAGTACAAATGTGGTGCGCCACTAGTAGGTGGTAGTATAAAGGCACCCCGTACAACCACCTACTGGTGGCACACCATGTTTTTGGTCAGCCATCAATAGCTACACCAACTGTAGTCAACTACTGGTGGCACACCTAGAATTTGGTAAGTCACTAGTAAATAATATTGACGTACCCATTATTTGGTGTGCCACTAGTACCATTCTACCTATAGCCTTTTTCCTACTAGTGAGTAGGCAACCTCTTGCATCCGGATGTAATGAGAAAACTCTATTATTACCTAGAAAATATATACAACAAATAATTAATGTTGTGATAACTAAGACACACTAGAGGGAAAAAAACTCTTGCCACACGCAGATAAGAGATAAAGAGAATACTATTGCCACCCATTGAATAAGAAAATACTCCTGTCATACACAGTAATTACGTACAATCATGTATACTTGTATAATATATTTCCGGATGGTACCACATACCTTTTATACACGCAAAGGGACACAAGGACAAAAGGATTTTATATTAGCATTAGTCAATTAAAGTTATAATATAAGTTCCCATTATTTTTACAAGCTAGAGCACCCCAGAAAAAATAAAGTGCTTGAAAATTGTTTGGAATTGCACAATTATGTAATAACATTTATCTTCACATCTCATTTGTGGCACACACTACATAAAATTCATACCTATATTGGAACTTTCTATATATTGTTTTAAATTAATGTTCATGTTTATGATCACTACATGCTAGGTTTGGTCACTCGTGAGGAAGTTTGACCAGCCGCAACTTTTCAAGCCTTTTGTGACCGAGTGCGTGATGCATGGTAACATGGAGCCCGGAAGTGTTAGAGATGTCCAAGTGCAAACTGGGTTGCCAGCTACAAGGAGCACTGAGAGGCTAGAGCTGCTCGATGACAATGAGCATATCATCAGTGTCAAGTTTATTGGTGGTGATCATTTGCTGAAGGTAAAATGTTGAACCTGCATATGTTTAACTTTCACATCCATTATATAGTAGGTTTTATAAAAAGAAGTACATAATATCAAATGATCCCGACTAATTGATAGTTTGGTGAGGAATAATATTTAGAAGCTAGTTAGCTGCAATCCTTGCACACTGAAAAATATAGGGGGGTTTTAGAGTTATCAACTATTATTGTAGTTTCCAATGGCTATGTCAATAGTAACTGTAGATATTTTAAGTTAAAATATGTATTTTACTTTCATAACTAATATAGACATAGAAATCCACTTAATGAGTGAGCTAAAACTCACATCAATTTAAAATCGAAACAAGCCTGCCCGTGAATTTTTGCTCACCCATGAACATATTGGTTAAAAATTAGAGAAACTAGCTAGATTCATACCCTATGGGAGAAATATAACTCACACAATTTGTTTGAAATTTCGCACATACACATTGACAATGCTACGAGACAGGATCCTTAAATACATATTCCTAATCAAAATCGTACAAATAGACACACGTAAAGTAATAAAAAAATCCACTACAAATTTATCATCCAAATACTTTCGTACTGGATATATAGGAATTTATCGTAGGAAGTAAATAACATGCACATTTAGTTCGATTGTTTTATTTTAATAACATATGTTTATAGTTGCACAATGGATTTTCCTAGAAATATAAGTACAAAATTTCAGAATGAGCAAGGTTGATAATTCATGTGAATGATCCAGAGTATTCAAATTGGCAGGTAGAAGCTAAACATAGTATGTGTATTATCTTAGTTGATACAATACTTACAGACCCCCATGCCACCCAAAACTACATAGATTTCTTGTTATTGTAAGAGTTTTTTTTTCAGTTGATAATGAAATCAGATCTTATTTTTTATTGTCCAGAACTATTCATCTATTTTGACTGTCCACCCTGAGGTCATTGATGGTCATCCTGCAACGCTGGTGATCGAGTCATTCGTGGTTGATGTCCCAGTGATGAATACCAAAGACGACATCTGCTACTTTGTCGAGACCTTGCTGAGGTGCAACCTCAAGTCTCTTGCTGACGTGTCAGAGAAGCGCGTCAATCATGCTGCACTGAACTAATTGTCTCTTATTGGTTTGTCAATGACCAACCAATTACTTCTCTAGATGCATGAAACTTATCTATAAAATTGCAAGAGTGCCCCTCCTTTCAATGTTGGAGATTCTTATAAATTAATCCTGCCAATATAAGTGGAGTGTTGTCTGGTTTGGTGCTTGCATGCACAAGATGCTGGTCCTGTAATGCAAGTCTTATATTGAATAAAACATAGATGCTGGTCCTGTAATGCAAGTCTTATATGGAATAAAACATCTATCCAACTGTAACAGCCCTGTTTTATAAAACTTCCCTGTTTGTTTCAGCAGATTTGAATTTTCAATTTTTTTTAGTTTAAATACTTTCAAATTTGACAGAACTTCAGTTTTCAAAAATGTTGGAAATTATAGTTGGCGCATCTGGGACTTTGAACCACTCAAAACAGAGCATCCTATCCCTCCCAACACCCCAATGCCGGTCCTGACATGCTCCCAGGTGATCACCGGCGACGACCATCTTTTTTTGGCCCACGCCTCTCCGCCGAGCCCAGAAGACGTGCCCCACGCCGTCGCACCACCCTGCATGCTGGCCCGTGCGCGAACCCGTCTAGAAGGCCGATAGCCGCCGCCGCGCCGCCACACGCCCCACAACAGCTCTATCCGGCGTTGACGCGGGCCCCTCCCGTGTCGCCCCACCTTCCTGGGACGTCGCCACGCCGCAGGCTTGTGCCTCTGCACGCCCACGCCGCCGCCAGGAGGCTGTCCGCCTTACCACCCACGCGTGCACACAGAGCGTCTGTGCCGGTCTCATTCGCTCGGCCACGCCCGCGTGCAGCACCTCCCTCCCCTTTAAATACTGGCGCCCTTTCGCCACGGTCCCTTAGTTGTTGGAATTCGCTCACAGATCAATCACATGAAACTAGACAAACACACGTGAACACAAAATTTAGCGCCAAGGATGCAATGTCCTTCTATTTATTGATTTTCTGATTTTCTCAACTCGATACAACTTACAAATATAGAACTCGCCTTGCTAGTCTACCTAGCCGACTTAAACCATAAGAGCAATTCCAATAGTGTAGCCAACTGCTGGCTATAACAAGATGCCATGTTATTTGTAGTCACCATATAGCTAACATGTACAATAGTAGGCTATAAGATTGAAGTACTTTACTAACATAGGGTCCACATTTCACTCTCACAAAATGCCTAGGAGCACGTGCAAGAGCTGGCTATTGCATAGTAGCCCACCTCCCTTCTCTCTCCTCTTATCTCTCTTCCAACTCATCTAAAATATATTATTTAATGTCTTATAGTCAGCTGACTAGACTCTATTGTACTTGCTCTAACTCACCGGAAGATACCAAGATTACCTAGACCTATTCAAACCGAATTCCCTTTCCTGCGGTTGACCGCCTAAGCGGTCAGTTTCTGCCGCGAAATCCGACCCCGCCTATCAGATTTTGTCGTATTCGACCCGCCTCGTCTCGCGTCCGCGCCGGTAAAAATTAAATGATCCGTGGAGAATCGAACAAGCAACCTCTGCCCCCACGAGCGCCTGGGCTAACCATATGAGCCACAAGTATTTCTTGTAAAAAACAGAGACAGACGTTTTTTGTACTATCGGATGTACATGTTATAAATGTAAAATTATGAACTTTTTTTTTCGTGAATTCCCTTTTGTGATTTTTTCATTTGTATCAGCTATTTTATGATTGCGTAAATATATTCCAAATTTAACCTAGCTATGCAAAAAAAATTCAATTCCCTTTGTACAATTCCCTTTTAGAAATTATGTATCATTTTTTCTTTTTCCATATTGTTGTTACTTTTGTATAAATAATTCATGTTATTTGGACTATTTTTTTAATTCCCTTTCTTGGGCTAGTGGTTTTTAAGAGGGAAAAATAACGGGTGTGAGAACTACTTGCAACTCAAATGAACTACCACTTGCAACTCACTTTTAACTTAATTAGATTTTGGGGTAGGTAATTTTTCACATTTAGCGTTGATAAGTAATGGGCAGAGGGTTTATAAATTGTGAGCTAATATGTTTCTAAAATATTCTAAATAAAATTAACATTTTGGGTTGATAACTCTTCACATTTTCCATTGCTAAATAACGAATTGAGGGGTTGATAAATTATAAGATAAAAATGTTCCCAAAAATATTCTAAATAAAATTAGGTTTTCGGGTCGATAAGTTTTCACATTTACCTTTGATAAATAATATGCATAGCGGTTGATAAATTGTGAGCTAAAAATATTTCCAATATATTCTAAATTACATTAACTTTTCGGATCGATAAGTTTTCATATTTACCGTTGATAAATAACGGGCGGAGGGGTTGATAAATTTGAGAGCTAAAATTGTTTCTAAAATATTATAAATTAAATTATTTTTTCGGGTTGATAACTCTTCACATTTGCCATTGCTAAATAATGAACATAGGGGTTGATAAATTATGAGCTAAAAATATCCTCAAAAATATTCTAAATAAAATTAGCTTTTTGGATCGATAATTTTTCACATTTATTGTTGATAAATAATAAGCATAGTTGTTGATAAATTGTGAGCTCAAAATGTCCCCATAATATTCTAAGTTAAATTAGTTTTTCGGGTCGATAATTTTTCAAATTTATCGTTGATAAATAACGGACAGATGGGTTGATAAATTTTAAGTTAATAAAAATTTGTCATGATATATCAACATGGATGCTACGTTCATGGTTTGCTATCTGTTTTTTTTTTATAGTTTCGTCCGTGTTTTCTTTTCTTTTATCTCAGCCGTGTTAAAGTTTAGAATAAATATAGGTACGTCTATGTAGTTGACACAAATAACAGGTAGCTTAGTTGGTCGTCACGTCTTTGTCGCCCGCCCGGGCTGGGCCAGAAGGTCCTGGGTTCGATTCCTTCCTTTGCAATTTAATTTAGCTCCGCCTCACGTTCAGCTAGAAATGGAAACAGTGGAATCGTCCGGATTTCCATTTTCGGAAACGACAAAAACGATCGCTCGGATTGAATCTAGCGCGCGACCGCTAGCTAGGGTCGCCCTATTCAAACTCAGGTAGCAGCCTTGCCAAGTACACGACATGCTAACCAAAACCAAACCGGACACTAACTTGAAACCGACCTATGCTAGAACACGAACTAGGAAACTAACGAATCTACGCTGATGATACTTCAACCTTGTCTAGGACACACAAACTTGATTAGAGGCAAGATTATGTCAACAATCTCTTCCTAATCTTGATGTATCATCTCCTCGTGCTCCTCCCCATCTTGACTCCTGCAGCTTCACTCCACATCTTCATCTTTTTTTTTGTCATATCCGTACAGTCAGTATGACCAAGTAGAAAACATGTCGTGCACCTCTACACTGCCATGCTTTGCCACCGCTCTTGATCGGCCTCCCGCACTCGGTTCACACATATGTGCCACCGTCATTGCGGTCCTCACACTCGGTTTGCACCATACTCTTCTTGTACTTACGTATAGTAGCTTCTCCTTCTACTGCGCACACACCTCCCCGCTTTACGGTGGCTTTCCCTACTACCGTCCGCCTTCGGTATCGCATCGAACCCTGCTGGCCGCAACCCGGACGCTCCACGAGAACATGGACATAACTCATGGAACACCGTGCACACCTCACACACTTGACGCGCTTCAACTGCAATAGATCGTCCTGGAGACGAGCACTTAGACACAACGATGACTCACTGACACGACACCGATCGCACATGTAGACATTCACACACTTGACTCTTTGACTCATCGGACTCCTCCAAAGACAACCTTGACGAAACTCCTTGGTGATGATCTTGATGAGACTCCCGGTACCGTACCTCGGCACCACCTCTTCCATCAACGATCATCCACCTCCACCACCTTCCTGACGACGTCACCCCGCCATCTCCTCCGTGTTGCTCCGCGGAATAATGATCGCCCGCCCCGAGGCGCTAGTACGGTCGCCTCCCCGGGGCAAGCGTGGCTCAAATCTTTGACCTCGCTCTGATACCAATTGTTGAAATTCGCTCACGGATAAATCACATGAAACTAGACAAACACACGTGAACACAAAATTTATCGTCAAAGGTCCGTGTCGCACCCTCTAAACTTCTATTTATTGATTTTCTGATTTTCTCAACTCGGTACAACTTACAAACGTATATGCCTGCGTATATATATAACTCGCCTGGCTAGTCTACCTAGCCAAGTTAAACCACAACTCACCGGAAGATACCAGGATTACCTAGACCTATTCAAACTTAGGCAGCAGCCTTGCCAAGTACTCTCTCCGTCCCAAAATGCTAGGCCAACATGAATAGATTTACCATACAATATATTTTCTTAATATGTCCATTCAATATTGTATATGTAAATATATTTTTCTAAATATTTGATCAAAATTAGTAAAATTTAACTTTTGACCTGTCCTTAGACGCCTTACATTTTAAAACGGGAGAAGTACACGACATGCTAACCAAAACCAAACTGGCACTAACTTGAAACCGACCTGTGCTAGGACAGGTACTAGCACTAGCGGAAAAAAGGCCTTCCATCTTAATCCATTAGTCCTCAAATACTTTGACCCGGGACTAATGGGGTCTTTAGTCCCGGTTCTGCTAGTGAACCGAGACTAATGCTCCGTCCGGGACTAAAGGGTACCTTTAGTTCCGGTTGGTAACAGCAACCGGGACTAAAGGGCTATGGTGGACTGCGGCAGGCGCAGGCCTCTTTAGTGGTGTTACCAACCGGGACTAAAGGGTACCCTTTAGTCCCGGTTGGTGTCCCCAACCGGGACTAAAGATTTTTTCTGGTTTTTTACTCCCACGCACCCTTCACCCCCCTGGATCGTCTTTTTTTGCTTTGTAAAATACAAAATAAAATGATAGAAAATTGAAAAAATAAAATGTTTTCAGATTTTTGTATGTTATGCAACCTACTATTCGGTGAAATTAAGAAAATTCGAATTTTCATTTTTTTTTGCAAAAAAGGTTTGAAAAATGGTAAAACCGCATTAACATTTCCTATAAATTACGGATTATATATATATTTTATTTTTTTAAAAAAATTAAAATTAATAATTGCATCTTGCATAAAGATTATTATTACTTTTATCCAATTTTTAGATTTTCAAATTTTTAGGTTTTAGGTTTGGCAAAAAAATATTAAAAAATTAAAAAAATTAAAAATAATACAAATTAAAAATAATACAAATTAAAAAGTTAATGTTTATTTATTTATTCAAGATTATTATTACATCATTACTTTTGTTAATTAAAAGAATTATTTGAAATTCAAACAATAAAGAAATATGACATCGACCAACATGTTAATAGGATTGATATGATACTAGTATCACATACAAGCGCGCGAAGCACTTGGATGCGGGACGGAATGAAACTCCAAAGTTAAGTGAGCTAGTGCTAGAGTAGTGGGCGGATGGATGACCGAGCGGCAAGTTTGACCATGAGTAAGTAATTTGACTAGAGATAAGTGTATTTAGAGATAGAGACTAAACTATGCAAATAACTGAAATAATAGAAATTCTGAAAAAAAGAAAAAAAGTTAGAAAAAATAAAATTAGAAAAATTCACTTGGAGACATTTTCGCCCCGACGCACAGAACCCACGTGGATGGGACCTTTAGTCCCGCTTCGTAAGCAACCGGGACTAAAGAGGGGGGGGGGGGCTTTAGTCTCGACCCTTTAGTCCCGGTTGCACAACCGGGACTAAAGCCCGTTATGAAACGGGACTAAAGACCCTTTTTCTACTAGTGTAGGAAACTAACGAATGTACGCTGATGACACTTCAACCTTGTCTAGGACACACAAACTTGATTAGAGGCAAGATTATGTCAACATTAGCATCTCTCGTCGGTGCTCGGGATAGTCGGAGTCGACGGGGACAACCGCCACCTGCCGTCGACCGCCGCCTCACCTCCAGCCCCTCCCCTTGGCCATGCCGCATATCACCAGAACCGCCTCGACGAGCTGGAGATGTCCGTTGATACGTCTCCAACGTATCTATAATTTCTTATGTTCCATGCTAGTTTTATGCCAATAGCTACATGTTTTATATGCACTTTATATCATATTATGGCATTTATTGGACTAACCTATTAACAAGATGCCACAGTGCCAGTTTTTATTATGTCTGTTTATTGAAGAAAAGGCCCAAAAACCAAAGTGCTCGGAAAAATCCAGAAAAATTACAGAAATTCTATTTCGCCAGAAGATCCACGGAGCTAGAAGGGCCAGGCCAGAGGAGGCCCACGGCCTCCTCCCCATCCACTCGCGCGGCCAGGAGGGGGGCGACGCCGCCCTATGGGGTGGGCCCCTCGGGACTCCACCGACGCCGCCCCTTCGCCTATATATTGCCCCAGACGCGAAAACCCTAGAGGATCGACGATTTCTCCAGAAGAGTTCCGTAGCTCCGCCGCCACCAAAAACCCTAATTCGGGGGACAGAAGTCTCTGTTTCGGCACCCTGCCGGGACGGGGAATTTCCCCCGGAGCCATCTCCATCGACTCCATCGCCATCTTCATTGCTGTTGTTGTCTCCCATGATGAGGAGGGAGTAGTTCTTCCCCGAGGCTGAGGGCTCTACCGTTAGCTATGTGGTTCATCTCTCTCTCCCATGGTGTGATCTTTATGTGATCATGAGCTTTGTAATCTAGTTGAATATGTAGATGATACTCTTGTCTATTATGCACTCTAGAGGTTACTTTAATATGAACTCCGGAGTCACTCTCCACGGTGTGATGGTGACAGTGTGCGCATCGTGTGTGATTCCTTTATGACGTTGTGGAGCTTGTTTACTCCGGCTTGAGGTGTGCTTTTGCAGCCCTACACAATGAATGGTGTTTGTTATCCAACAAGAGAGTGTTTGAGAGTAGCATTTATTTATTCAATTATGTGATCATTGTTGAGAGTGTCCACTAGTGAAAGTATGATCCTTAGGCCTTGTTTCTAAGCATTGAAACACCATTTCCAACAAGTTCTGCTACATGTTCGCTTGCTGCCATTTTTATTTCAGATTGCAATTACTACTTATAATCATCCATATTACTTGTATTTCACTATCTCTTCGCCGAACTAGTGCACCTATACATCTGACAAGTGTATTAGGTGTGTTGGGGACACAAGAGACTTCTTGTATATTAATTGCAGGGTTGCTTGAGAGGGATATCTTTGACCTCTACCTCCCTGAGTTCGATAAACCTTGGTTGATTCACTTAAGGGAAACTTGCTGCTGTTCTACGAACCTCTACTCTTGGAGGCCCAACACTGTCTACAGGAATGGAAGCGTGCGTAGACATCAAGCTATTTTCTGGCGCCATTGTCGGGGAGGTAAGGTAAAAGGTATTCACATCCTCCGACTACTAAGCTATTTCCTAGCACTGTTGCGTGTGTGAGTGCTCGAAGCTATTTCCTTTAGATTCTGCAATTATATCTTTTTGTTTCTTGTTTTTATTTCACTAGTTAGTCTTAATGGAAAACAACAAAAAAATTAGAGATTTTTATGAAATTTATATTGAATTAGGACATGATGTGTTTGAAGAGAGAATTAAAAAACCCATGGAACTTTGTTTGCAAAATAGTTGTAGCAATGTTTTTAGCATGAATTCTTTGAACACTATTATTTTTAATGCTATGGAAAAGTTTAAGCTTGGGGAAGCTGGTTGTGATATTTTTAGTCCCCCAAGTTTTGAGGAGAAAATTTTCTTTGATGATACTTTGCCTCCCATTTATGATGATTATAATGATAGTGGTATTTTGGTGCCACCTACTATGGAGGATAAAGTTCATTATGATTATTCTATGCCTCCAATTTATGATGATTACAATGATGGATGTGATAGTTTTACTCCCATTATTACTAATAAATTGATTATGCTTATGTGGAGAGTAATGATACTTTTATGCATGTGGATCATGATAATAATGCTTTATGTGATAGCTATATTGTTGAGTTTATTCATGATGCCACTAAAAATTATTTTGAGAGAGGAAAGTATGGGTATAGAAATCTTCATGTTACTAAATTTCTTCTCTTTATGATGAATGTTTTGAGCTTTCTCTTGATTTGCTTTTATTTGCTGGGTACTTTAAGACCTACTGGTCCTTATGAGAGAGGGAGACATGATTTCATATATCACAATAATATTAAGTCTCCTCTCCTTGTGTTGAAATTTTTGAAGTTACACTTGTTTTGTCTTCCTATGCTACTCACTTTGTTCTTCATTGACTTGTTTTCTTACAAGGCTCCTATGCATAGGAAGAGTGTTAGATTTAAACATGTTTTATATATGCTTCTTGATTCTCTCTTTTCAACTCTCATCTTTATGTGAGCATCATAAAAATCACTATGCCTAGCTAAAAGGCGTTAAAGAAAAGCGCTTATGGGAGACAACCCATCGTTTTTATTTTCTGTTATTTTTGCTTTTCTTTTTGTTTTGAGTCAAGGTGCTTGTTACTTCTGTAGCAATACCTTTGTATCTTTATTTTCTTGCATTGTTGTGCCAAGTAAAGTCTCTAATAGAAAGTTGATACTAGATTTGGATTTCTGCGCAGAAACAGAATTTTAGCTGTCACGGTTTTGAGCTTTTCTCTCTACAGAAAAATCTAAAAATTCTGGAAAAATCCATGAGTAATCCTCATATATGTACGCAACTTTCATTAGTTTTAAGTTTTCGGATCTGAGCATGTTAAGTGCCTCGAAAAAATTCGTCTTTACGGACTGTTCTGTGTTGACAGATTCTGCCTTTTATTTTTGCATTGCCTCTTTTACTGTGTTTGAGTGGATTTATTTGCTCCATTAAATTTCAGTAGCTATGGATAATGTCTAGAAGTGTTGGTAATGATTGTGTCCATGCAGAACATGTGAATTTTTGATTATGCACTAACCCTCTAATGAGATTGCTTTGAGTTTGGTGTGAAGGAAGTTTTCAAGGATCAAGAGAGGAGGATGATATAATATGATCAAGAAGAGTGAAAAGTTTAAGCGTGTGGATGCCCCCGTGGTTCATCCCTGCATATTTCAAGAAGACTCAAGCGTCTAAGCTTGGGGATGCCCAAGGCATCCCCTTCTTCATCGACAATTTATCAGGTCAACTCTAGTGAAACTATATTTTAATTCCGTCACTTCTTATGCACTTTACTTGGAGCGTCTGTGTGCTTTTATTTTTGTTTTGTTATTTTCATTCTCTGAATAAATCGGATCCTAGCATGCTTGTGTGGGAGAGAGACACGCTCCGCTTTTTCATTTGAACACTTGTGTTCTTCGTTTTTACTTTAATATTCATGGCGAAGCTGAAAGCCTCAGCATTGATTATTATTTGGTTGGAAACAGAAAATGCTTCATGTGGTAGTTGGTATATTGTCTTGAATAATTTGATACTTGGCAATTGTTTTGAGCTCTCAAGTAGATCATGTTTAAGCTCTTGCATCATGTAGTTTAAACCTATTAGTGGAGAACTACCGTAGAGCTTGTTGAAATTTGGTTTGCATGATTGGTCTTTCTAAGGTCTAGATATTTTCTGGTAAAAGTGTTTGAGCAACAAGGAAGGCAGTGTAGAGTCTTATAATGCTTGCAATATGTTCTTATGTAAGTTTTGCTGTACCGGTTTATACTTGTGTTTGCTTCAAACAACCTTGCTAGCCAAAGCCTTACTGAGAGGGAATGCTTCTCGTGCATCCAAAACCTTGAGCCAAAGCTTGTGCCATTTGTGTCCACCATAACTACCTACTATGTGGTATTTTTCTGCCATTCCAAGTAAATACTTCATGTGCTACCTTTAAACAATTCAAAACTTTATTACTCCTTATTTGTGTCAATGTTTCATAGCTCATGAGGAAGTATGTGGTGTTTTATCTTTCAAACTTGTTGGGCAGACTTTCACCAATGGACTAGTGGCATATACATCCGCTTATCCAATAATTTTGCAAAAAGAGCTGGCAACGGGGTGCCTAGCCCCAATTAATTAACTTTCATTAATAATTCTCTTCACATGTTTTGCCCTGATTTATCAGTAAACAACTTAATTTTGCAATAGACACTCCTCCATGGTATGTGAAATGTTGGAAGGCACCCGAGGATTCGGTTAGCCATGGCTTTTGAAAGCAAAAGGTTGGGAGGAGTGTCATCTATAACCAAACTAAAATACATGTGTAAACAAAAGTGAAGAGGGATGATCTACCTTGCTGGTAGAGATAACGTCCTTCATGGGAGCCGCTCTTTGAAAGTCTGTTTGACAAGGGGTTAGAGTGCCCACTACCATTCGTTGACAACAACAAACACCTCTCAAAACTTTATTTTTATGCTCTCTTTATGATTTCAAAACTTAAAAAGCTCTAGCACATGATTTAATCCCTGCTTCCCTCTACGAAGGGCCTTTCTTTTACTTTATGTTGAGTCAGTTTACCTACTCCTTTCTAACTTAGAAGCAAACACTTGTGTCAACTTTGTGTGCATCATTTCTTATGTGCTTGCTTATTGCACTCCTCATATTACTTTGTGTTGACAATTATCCATGAGATATACATGTTAAAATTTGAAAGCAATTGCTGAAACTTAAATCTTTCTTTGTGTTGCTTCAAAACGTTTTATTAAGAATCTATTGCTTTATGAGTTAACTCTTATGCAAGACTTTTTGATGCTTGTCTTGAAAGTACTATTCATGAAAAGTTTTTGCTATATGATTTAGTTGTTTAGTCATTATCTATTTGTTAGCAAACTATAGACCATTCCTTTGAGTCACTTCATTCATCTCATATGTTTTACAATAGTATTGATCAAGATTATGTTGGTAGCATGTCACTTCAGAAATTATTCTTGTTATCGTTTACCTACTCGAGGACGAATAGAACTAAGCTTGGGGATGCTTGATACATCTCCAACGTATCTATAATTTCTTATGTTCCATGCTAGTTTTATGCCAATAGCTACATGTTTTATATGCACTTTATATCATATTATGGCATTTATTGGACTAACCTATTAACAAGATGCCACAGTGCCAGTATGTCTGTTTATTGCAGAAAAGGCCCAAAAACCAAAGTGCTCGGAAAAATCCAGAAAAATTTCAGAAATTCTATTTTGCCAGAAGACCCACGGAGCCAGAAGGGCCAGGCCAGAGGAGGCCCACGGCCTCCTCCCCATCCACTCGCGCGGCCAGGAGGGGGGCGCGCCCCCTATGGGGTGGGCCCCTCGGGACTCCACCGACGCCGCCCTTCGCCTATATATTGCCCTGCACGCGAAAACCCTAGAGGATCGACGATTTCACCGAAGAGTTCCGTAGCTCCGCCGCCACCAAAACCCTAATTCGGGGGAAGTCTCTGTTTCGGCACCCGCCGACGGGAATTTCCCCGAGCCATTTCTATCGACTCCATCGCCATCTTCATCGCCGTTGTTGTCTCCCATGATGAGGGGAGTAGTTCTCCCCGAGGCTGAGGGCTCTACCGGTAGCTATGTGGTTCATCTCTCTCCCATGGTGTGATCTTTATGTGATCATGAGCTTTGTAATCTAGTTGAATATGTAGATGTTACTCTTGTCTATTATGCACTCTAGAGGTTACTTTAATATGAACTCCGGAGTCACTCTCCACGGTGTGATGGTGACAGTGTGCGCATCGTGTGTGATTCCTTTATGACGTTGTGGAGCTTGTTTACTCCGGTTTGAGGTGTGCTTTTGCAGCCCTACACAATGAATGGTGTTTGTTATCCAACAAGAGAGTGTTTGAGAGTAGCATATATTTATTCAATTATGTGATCATTGTTGAGAGTGTCCACTAGTGAAAGTATGATCCCTAGGCCTTGTTTCTAAGCATTGAAACACCGTTTCCAACAAGTTCTGCTACATGTTCGCTTGCTGCCATTTTTTATTTCAAATTGCAATTACTACTTATAATCATCCATATTACTTGTATTTCACTATCTCTTCACCGAACTAGTGCACCTATACATCTGACAAGTGTATTAGGTGTGTTGGGGACACAAGAGACTTCTTGTATCTTAATTGCAGGGTTGCTTGAGAGGGATATCTTTGACCTCTACCTCCCTGAGTTCGATAAACCTTGGGTGATTCACTTAAGAGAAACTTGCTGCTGTTCTACGAACCTCTGCTCTTGGAGGCCCAACACTGTCTACAGGAATAAAAGCGTGTGTAGACATCACCCGTTCCCCGTGTCCTCTCCCTCACCCTGGCGCCGGCAAGGCTCGCCGGAGCGCCGCTAGGACCTCGGCCACACGTGGAAGAAGAAGAAAGGATAGGGTACTGATGACCCACAAGTATAGGGGATCGCAACAGTCTTCGAGGGAAGTAAAACCCAAATTTATTGATTCGACACAAGGGGAGGTAAAGAATACTTATAAGCCTTAACAACTGAGTTGTCAATTCAGCTGCACTGAAACGCACTAGTAACAGGGGTGATGTGAAAGCAGTAATATGAGAGCAGTATTAATAACACAAAGCAAGAGTGTAATATGAGGGCAATGGCACCAGAAAATAGTTGATACTACTTCCAATGACATGTAGAACGAGTATATGATGATGAGAGATGGACCGGGTTCCCAGCTATCTACACTAGTGGTAACTCTCCAATAACAAGTGTTGGGTGAACAAATTACAGTTGGGCAATTGATAGGATTGAAATAGCATTAAGACAGAACATCAAGATTATTAATCATGTAGGCATGTTTCCCATATATAGTCATACGTGCTCGCAATGAGAAATTTGTACAACATCTTTTGTCCTACCAGCCGGTGGCAGCCGGGCCTCTAGGGAATATACTGGAAATTAAGGCACTCCTTTTAATAGAGCACCGGAGCAAAGCATTAACACTCCGTGAAAACATGTGATCCTCATACCTAAGCCTTCCCCTCCAGTTGTCCCAATTTCTGTCACTTTGGGGCCTTTGGTTCCGGACATAGACATGTGCATACAACTTGTAGATACAATCTAAGCAATAATTATAGAGCTTAAATCTAAGATCATGCCACTCGGGCCCTAGTGACAAGCATTAAACACAACAAGATTGCAGCAACAATAACTTCACAAACTTTATAGATAGACTAATCATAATGTAACAATCCATCGGATCCCAACAAACACAACACTTTACATCAGATGAATCTCAATCATGTAAGGCAGCTCATGAGATCATTGTATTGAAGTACACGGGGAGAGAATACCAACTAGCTACAGCTAGAACCCGTAGTCCATGGGGGAACTACTCACGGAGCATGATGGAGGCGGTGGCGTTGATGGAGATGGCTTCCGGGGCACTTCCCCGTCCCGGCAGGGTGCCGGAACAGAGACTTCTGTCCCCCGAATTGGAGTTTCGCGATGGTAGCGGCGCCCCTGGAGTCTTTCTGGAGTTTCGTCAATCCGTATCGCGTTTTTAGGTCACCAGGGCTTAAATAGGCGAAGAGGCAGCGCAGGAGGGGCACCAGGGCGCCCTCCCCATAGGCTGGCGCGGCCAGGGGCCTGCCCGCGCGGCCCTATGGTGTGGGGGCCCTGGGCCTCCTCTCCGACTCTCCTTCGGTGTCCTGGTCCGTCTCGGTGAATTATGATGTTTGGTCTTCGTTTCGTCGAATTCCGAGAATATTGCCCGAACAGCCTTTCTGGAACCAAAAACAGGAAAACAGGAACTGGCACTTCGGCATCTTGTTAATAGGTTAGTTCCGGAAAATGCATAAAAACATTATAAAGTGCAAGCAAAACATGTAAGTATTGTCATAAAACAAGCATGGAACATCAGAAATTATAGGTACGTTGGAGACGTATCCATCCAAGCTTAGTTCCTGCTCTCCCTCGAGTAGGTAAACGATAAAAAAGTAATTTCTGTAGTGACATGCTACTTACATAATCTTGATCATCCTATTATAAAGCATATGAGATGAATGCAGTGACTCAAGGCAATGATCTATAGTTGCTAACAAATAGATAACATATAGCAAAACTTTTCATGAATAGTACTTCCAAGACAAGCATCAAAAGTCTTGCATAAGAGTTAACTCATAAAGAAATAAATTCAAAGTAAAGGCATTGAAGCAACACAGAGGAAGATTTAAGTTTCAGCAGTTGCTTTCAACTTTCAACATGCATATCTTATGGATAATTGTCAACATAAAGTAATATGATGAATGCAAATATGCAAGTATGTAAGAATCAATGCACAGCTTGACACAAGTGTTTGCTTCTAAGATGGAAGGAAGTAGGTAAACTGACTCAACATAAAGTAAAAGAAAGGCCCTTCGCAGAGGGAAGCAGGGATTAAATCATGTGCTAGAGCTTTTTAAATTTTGAAATCATATATAGAGTATAAAAGTAAAGTTTTGAGAGGTGTTTGTTGTTGTCAACGAATGGTAGTGGGCACTCTAAATACCTCATCAACTAGACTTTCAAGAGCGGCTCCCATGAAGGACGTTATCTCTACCAGCAAGGTAGATCATCCCTCTTCTCTTTTGTTTACACATGTATTTTAGTTTTATTTATGGTTGACACTCCTCCCAACCTTTTGCTTTCACAAGCCATGGCTAACCGAATCCTGCCTTCCAACATTCACATACCATGGAGGAGTGTCTATTTGCAAAATTAAGTTGCTTACTGATGAATCAGAGCAAAATATGTGAAGAGAATTATTAATGAAAGTTGATTAATCGGGGCTGGGAACCCCGCGCCAGCTCTTTTTGCAAAATTATTGGATAAGCGGATGAAGCCACTAGTCCATTGTGAAAGTCTGTCAAAAGTAAATGACAAGATCGAAAGATAAAACACCACATACTTCCTCATGAGCTATAAAACATTGACACAAATAAGATATAATAGCTTTTGAATTGTTTAAAGGTAGCACATGAAGTATTTACTTGGAATGGCAGGAAATACCACATAGTAGGTAGATATGGTGGACACAAATGGCATAGGTTTTGGCTCAAGGTTTTGGATGCACGAGAAGCATTTCCTCTCAGTACAAGGCTTTGGCTAGCAAGGTTGTTTGAAGCAAACACAAGTATGAACCGGTACAGCAAAATTTACATAAGAACATATTGCAAGCATTATAAAACTCTACACTGTCTTCCTTGTTGCTCAAACACTTTTACCAAAATATCTAGACCTTAGAGAGACCAATCATGCAAACCAGTTTCAACAAGCTCTACGGTATTTCTCCACTAATAGGTTTAAACTACATGATGCAAGAGCTTAATCATGATCTACTTGAGAGCTCAAAACAATTGCCAATTATCAAATTATTCAAGACAATATGAAGCATTTTCTGTTTCCAACCAAATAACAATAAGTGCAATAGCTTCCAACTTTTGTCATTGAACATTAAAGATAGAACTAAGAACACGAGTGTTCATATGAAAAAGCGGAGCGTGTCTCTCTCCCAAACAAGGATTGCTAGGATCCGAATTTATTCAAACACAAACAAAAATAAAAACAAACAGACGCTCCAAGTAAAGCACATAAGATGTGACCGAATAAAAATATAGTTTCAATAGAAGAAACCTGATAAGTTGATGAAGAAGGGGATGCCTTGGGCATCCCCAAGCTTAGACGCTTGAGTCTTCTTGAAATATGCAGGGATGAACCACCGGGCATCCCCAAGCTTAGGCTTTTCACTCTTCTTGATCATATATCATCCTCCTCTCTTGACCCTTGAAAACTTCCTTCACACCAAACTTCTCATAAACTTCATTAGAGGGGTTAGTACTCAAAAAACTTTAATCCACTTTGGTCCTGTAGTGACACATTGCAAGAACTCAATAAAACATTAGCTACAGCTCTCCACGTCTAGAAAGCCTCACTTAAAGTCCACAAGAGACAATGCAAAAACAGAGACAGAATCTGTCAAAACAGAACAGCCAGTAAACACGAATTTTTAAAAGATACTTCCGTTGCTCAAATCAGAAAACTCAAAACTAATGAAAGTTGCGTACCTATCTGAGGATCATTCAAGTAAATTGGCAGATTTTTCTGAGTTACCTACAGAGAATCATACCCAGATTCGTGACAGCAAGAAATCTGTTTCTGCGCAGAAATCCAAATCTAGCATCAACCTTTTATTAGAGACTTCACTTGGCACAACATTGCAATAAAATAAAGATAAGGAGAGGTTGCTACAGTAGTAACAACTTCCAAAAAACAACAAAACAGTAGTGAAATAAAGACATGGGTTATCTCCCAAGAAGTGCTTTCTTTATAGCCATTAAGATGGGCTCAGCAGTTTTAATGATGCTCGCATAAGGATGAGAGTTGAAGCAAAAGAGAGCATCAAAATGCAAATTCAAAACACATTTAAGTCTAACCCACTTCCTATGCATAGGAATCTTGTACACAAATAAATTCATGAAGAACAAAGTGACAAGCATAGCAAGATAAAACAAGAGCAACTTCAAAATTTTCAGCATATAGAGAGGTGTTTTAGTACCATGCAAATTTCTACAACCATATTTTCCTCTCTCATAATAATTTTCAGTAGCTTCATGAACAAACTCAACAACATAACTATCACATAAAGCATGCTTTTCATGATCCATAAACACATAATTTTTATCAAGCTCAGAAATAATGGGATCAAAACTTTCAAACCCACTTTTATCAATAATGTAACAAGATGATTGATCAATCTCAAAAGATATGGGACTCATAGATAAAGTCAAGAACTCTCCAATCCCATTTTCATTAGTAGTACAATTAATAGTATCAAGTAACATAGGACCATCATCTAGAGATTTATCATAAACATTTGCTAAGCAAAACTCTTTAGTACCATGCATTTCGACATCAGGCACAAACAAAGCATTATCATAAGATTTATCAAAGTAGCATGGATTATCATAAATGACAGTAGCATAATTATTCTCACAAGTTTTACTCATAGGGAATATTTCAAGAGAATCCACAGGAACATAACATTCAATCCCTTTGGTAAGCATGGAGGACAATCAAATAGTGTAAGAGATAAAGAGTTACTCTCATTAGAAGGTTGGCATGGGTAGCTAATCCATTCTTCCTCCTTTTGTTCATCACTCTCCTCTTCTTTTTCATCCAATGAGCTTTCAGGTTCATCAATTTCCTCCTCTTTTTCATCCAATGAGCTTTCAGGTTCATCAATTTCTTCTTCTACTGGTTCCTGCAAATTGTGAGTGCATTCTTGTGCATTAATGAGTCTCTCGTTATAATCAATGATATAAGGATTATCACTGTAGCTTTCTATGCAAAAATTAAGGATAGAAGAGACATAATCTTTAAGGTCCTTACAAACAACACAAGTTTCATAATTTTTAGCAATGAAGGATTCTATCTCAGAGGCTCCCATAAATATGACAAATTGTTCTACCTCTTCGAACCCAAAATGAATATAGTTATTCCAATTATAGTTCTTAATTAAAACTTCCTCACTAAAGCCACATTGAAATTTAAGATGTTTAGTATCCTGTTTAGAGCAACAGTTTATATCATGGCGTTTAAGCAAGATTTTAGCAATTGTATTCAATTTTTCTATCACAGCACTCATAACTTTTCCCGTTCTTGATTCTCTATAATTATTATATAATTCTATAAGCTCCAAGTAGGTTGTGGGTTCTCCCATAGCAACAGTTTTTAATTTTTCGGTTTTTCAAATTTTTATGGATTTTTGGGTATATGAGAAAAGTAAAACAAAACAAGAACAAACTAAACAAAAGTAAACTAGGCAAAGTAATACTAGACAGAAACAAACTAAGCACAAATAAACTAGACAGAAGTAAACTAAGTAAAACAAAATAAAATAAAACAGAGATAGAGGTAGAGTGTGTGAACTTATGAGTAGAGCTATGCCTCCCAACGGCGCTAGAAAATAGTCTTGATGACCCACACGTATAGGGGATCGCAACAGTCTTCGAGGGAAGTAAAACCTAAATTTATTGATTCGACACAAGGGGAGGTAAAGAATACTTATAAGCCTTAACAACTGAGTTGTCAATTCAGCTGCACCTGGAAAAGCACTAGTAACAGGGGTGATGTGAAAGCAGCTGTAATATGAGAGCAGTAATAACAGTAACACAGCAGCAGTAGCAGTAATATGAGGGCAATGGCACCAGAAAATAGTTGATACTACTTCCAATGACATGTAGAACGAGTATATGATGATGAGAGATGGACCGGGGTTCCCAGCTATCTACACTAGTGGTAACTCTCCAATAACAAGTGTTGGGTGAACAAATTACAGTTGGGCAATTGATAGGATTGAAATAGCATTAAGACAGAACATCAAGATTATTAATCATGTAGGCGTTTTAGTTATTTCCAACATTTTTTCCAGAAAAGAAAAAGGGATTTTAAAACCAGATTTTAAACCCAACTTTGAATGGCTATATTTCCTAAAATAATAGTCCAAAAAGGTTGAAACATTTTGCATTAATTTCTTTTTGAAAAACTCTTTCTTATGCCACTAGTTTCGAAACAAAATTATATTATTTGATTTGTTGTTTATTTAAAGTCTCGGGAAAGGATTTCTGACACATATACAATATTGTTTTAATGTAGATCTTCAACCCTAGCATGGAGTTTAGTTGGGTTACACCCCCAAACAGCAAAGGTAATGAATCGACACCTTCTCTATATTTTTTTAGATAAAGGGAATATATTAATATCAAAAGATACCAATTACACCCAGCCTCTGCAACAACGCCCCACCCTAATGGCAGTACGAATGCACACAACCAAAAAAAAGTAATGAAAACTAAGAAATAAAAGTCCCGCTAGAGCATTCTAGACCTAGCAACAACAATACAACCACCACCGTGACAACACCTGAAGTATAAACTCTCCAAAAGCGACGCCTCCAAGAAGGAAACAGTGCACCAGCACCGTCGTCGCCTGACCAAAGGTCTTAGGTTTTTACCCTGAAGATAGTCCCCACTCTCAAAACAATGCCTCCAACAAGAACATTGCCAGGCACAACCAGTTAAGGCCAGACCTTGGGTTTTCACCCTGAGAGGTAAGACTCTGAACTTCTCCTGTGCTGCCGCCCCCACATGCATACCACTGCTGCAGAGCCCGGAACGCCAAGCAGATCCCTCAGCATCACGGAGACTCGAACCTCCTTTAGCCAGTCCACCAATCCGGCCTTCATGATATTCCTTCTTCTGACTTCACCATGGACCAAAAAGTCACCTGATGTCAACACAGAATAGAGCTTCGCGCCACTCCCTCCGGAACCAAACGTTCGGAATAAAAACATGGGTGCACGCGACCGAATACCACTCGATCCAGCAAACTGCAGGCAAAAGATGCACTGTTCCATTCGCCAGCGGAGCTTTCCAGAACTCATCTCTCCAGCCAGATCAAAGCAAACTGACCTCCGGAAGATCTTCATCCTTGCATGCGAGAAACCCGAGGACCGCCACAAAAAACAAAGCAAGATCAGCAGCCCCCACGCCGCCAATCCCTCCTGCCGGATCACCAAGGAAGAGGACAGCGACGCGGATCATGCGTACCGCCGCCGAACCGTTACCGGGGGCGGAGGCCGCCACCGCTCCACCGAATCCTCCATGGCTACCGACGGAGAGCCTCAGGCCCCGGCCAAGTAGCCGTGCCGCCCGGCTTCCTCCACCAGCGCTACATCACCTCCCATGGAACGCCGCCGCGGAAACCCTCTTCTCCCCCTCGTCGATTCGACGGAGGGGGTGCCGCCACCACCGCCATAGCCAGGCCGGGACCGGGGCCATGGCCGGGGCCGAGGCACGGGGGCCAGGGCCGAGGCCAGCGCCGGGGTCGGGGCCGCGGCCGCGGGCGACGGGCGGCGGGGCTGTGGGGCGCGGGGGGGAGGAGCCTCCGCCGCCCGGGACGGGGCGGGAGAGGGAGGCGGCGGGTTAGGGTTCTTCTCACCCAACACCTTCTCTGCATTTTATTAGTATTTGTAGTATTTTAAATCTTGCTCAAATGCTTTGTTAAATCTTGTATGTGAATAATAATGCTCCATTATTTCATGTTGAAACATAGCTTAGTTAGATTATATTACCATGATATCTTGCATGTTAGGTTGCTCTTTTATTTCGTATTGCCATGTGGTAAATACCCTAGATCTTGTCGTAGTAATCATTGCTACTATTTCTATGTGCATATATAACTATCATTTTTGCATGGTGCTTGCACCTTGAGTGATATTATTTTCGTTGCAATAATAACAACCCGTGTGCCTATGATTGTTTGGATCTTTTCCTCCGTCAAAACTTGATTGGTATAGGCCAACTTTACCTTTTGACCCCAGGAAACCCTTCTTTTATTCGTTTAGACTGTCTCCTCCGTCAAAATTTGGTTGACATAGGCCAGCTTTACTTTTTGACCATAGGAACATTTGCCTTTATTTGGTTCTTCCACTTCTTCGCGAGGCTAGGTGCAGACGAATGTCGGCCAATGATCTTAGGGGTTGGGGCATTTGTGTTATTGCTTCTTGTTCTCCCCTCCTCACGAAGCTAGAGAACCATTTGGCTTTATTGCTTTTGGTCGGTGAGGTTGCTCTCCCTATGGCGGCATCCGCTGTCACTTTGGAGCCTACATGCTCGACTCCCCACTTCATGGTCAAAGGTTGGACAATATTACCGCCAAAGACCTGCGCATGGAGGAATGGATGCGTAACAGACTCCGCCTAAATAATATGATAATAACAATTAAACCAACATGGATACCCTTATGCTAAATAACATTCACTATACCAAATTTATTTCCACCATGTCAACTTAATAAAAGCTAGGAAAATATATTCATGCTATATTTAAATTTTGTTCTACCATGCTTGATATATAGTTTGTGCACTAACATTTGTTACTTGTCTTATTGCATCCATTATACGGAGTTTCATTAATCTTGACTAACAAGATAAACATCTACATCGACTAGATTAAGTTACATAGTGCCACCCCTCTGAACATACCGCGGTATCACCCACTTGGCAGGCTTAGTAGGTTACCAAGAGAGTGCGGTCGAGGCTAAATTCCGCGAAGGTCCCAGAGCTAGGTGAGACCCCCCCACTGGGTGGAGGGCGTGCCGGCTTCACTTCTGCATAAGTTTAGATGTAGGTCTAGACGGTGGCTAGATTGAGTGTCTTGGTAGGGCGAAAAGTTATGTAAATGATGCTCGATTATGGCTTGCAACGCAAGACCCCAAGCACTAGGTGGATGTCATTTGTGGATTAATTGTGGTTGGTCGCAATTTAGGACAATTAAGTAACCGTTGTGACGATTACTGTATGCCCAACTTTGATCTAGTAATTTTTTTATGTCATGTACGGTACATTCAGTGTAGATCGATTGCAGATTATCTTGGAACTGGAATTACTGCAGATGCGTGGAGGGGGTCGAGTTTTTGCACTACCATTTTTAATCTATCTTCGAGAGTAATACATGCATTTGTGTCAGATTTCGACAAACTGAGTTTACTAGGCCGATTCTTTTATGACTGCTGATGACCCACAAGTATAGGGGGTGTATCGTAGTACTTTTGATAAATAAGATTGTCGAACCCAACGAGAAGCAGAAGGTGTTGATGAGCAGTTTTGATCGATGATTCACTGTAAACAGTAGCGAACATGTTTGCAGGGGTATTTGGTATTACATGCAAATAAAGTACAAGTAAATAAAATGCAGTAATAATAGTTGCAGTGAGTGGCCCAATCCTTTTTAGAGAAAAGGACAAGCCGGTTGTTTTACTTATGATGAACAAACGTTTCTGAGGACACACGGGAATTACGTCAAGTGCTTTCGTTTCACATAGCTGAATAATATTCTAATATTCAAATGTTTGGTAAGTGTTGTGTGGGTGAATCTATACTAATGCACTAACTCATACTTGGACTAATACATACTTGTGATTATACCTCTTGCAAGCATCCATAACTACAAGAAAGTAATTAAGATAAATCTAACCACAACCTTAAACTTTGAGATCCTACACTTCCTCGTGCACCGGTTTTCTAACGGGGGTTTGGGTTCTGTCGCTCCCGCCACCCCACAGTTAGTAGCCAAATACACAATGCATTCCCCTAGGCCCATAAATGTGAAGTATCATGTAGTTGACGTTCACATGACACCACTAGAAGAATAGCACCACAATATAATATCAAATCATTGCATATTACTCAACACAGTTCCACTACTAACATCATGACTTCTTCCATGTCCTCAAGAACTAAACGAACTACTCACGAGACATCATATGGATCATGATCAGAGGTGCTATGACGATGAATAACAATCTGGATATAAACTTGATTCAGTGGTTTCAATCAATAGCATCAACTACAAAGAGTAATAAACACCGGGTGACATAGGCATCCCCAATGGGCCTGCCGAAGAAGGTACCCGGGGTTTACTGGAGGCCCACGACCCGAGGTTTTACATAGTTTGGAAAGATAGAATTGTATTAGGAATATCAACTTGTAATTGTTACGGGACGGTTCAGAAACCCTCCCGGACTCTGTAACTTGTGCATCATGAAATCCTCGGCTCCGCCTCCTATATAAGGGGGAGTCGAGGGACAAAGAAAGGATCGACTCATTATTTCACGCAACCCTACTTTTCATAGCAGTCGAGTACTTTTCTGGCTGAAACCTTCGAGATCTACTTGCCCTCTACTTCCAACTAAACCCTAGTCTACAACTCGTAGGCATTGATAAGTTAATCCCTTATAAATTGGCGCCAACCGTGGGGATTAGAGGCGACAAGGTTCTGATCTCGATGGCACGTTCGACATCATCAACATCTTCGGTAGCAAGCAACGCGATGGATCGAGGTAAACAGATCGAAACCACTCTAGTCGATTTTGTTCCTCACCCACCCTCCCGTATGGATGCATATGCGTATCTGGAGGAGCCCATGGACATGGCGTTCGGAAAGTTCCACTTCCGCGTCGGGAAGGAAGGATCTCATCGTCTCGCAAGATCGGATTCGGCGAGATCGGGTGCAGCTGGTTCCGATTCATCGGGATCGGTTTCATCGTTCGAGTCTGGCGATGAAGAGATTTCGTCGGCAATCTCCACCAACCTTGCATCAAGCGGCGAACTCATCAAGATCTTCAGCAACATATCCGTCGGGTCGTCTGCGGACTCAAATATAAGCAGCGACTCCGACAGCGTCGACGCTTTCGATTTCATCGACAGATCTACTTCTATTCGTGAGGTTTTTGCCGATCTATATGACGGTGTCACCGATATCGACGACAATCAAGCTTCCACACATCACCAAGTATATGCCATTGAGGAAGCAAGCCGAGCAGAGCCAGAGACATCAGAGGCTTTCGACGATGCGGGAAACCCATATGTCGATCCCGCTGATCTCAGGCGAGGTTTAGGCACTAAATATGTCGGGCCTACACCGCGTCTAAGGGTGCAACTCCCACAAGCAGCGTGGGACAGAGCCGCAAGAGCCATGGATGGTACGGAACCAATGAACACAACTGCTACGGCGGAAGAATTGCAAGCATACCAATACAAACTCGCCCGTGTTGGACGAGAATTAGAAAAACAGACAGCTGATCTGAATAGAAGAAAGGAGGCAGCTGCCGAGTCAAGCAGGCGAAGGGCGGAGTTGAGCCAACAATTAGGTACTTCGGGAGATAGTCACAAAGCAGCTCGAAATAGAGCAAGATCTTGGCTGCAAAATATACCCGAGGCCGACAGGGAGATTTTAATTCAAAACCTCGACATGTACTTCATGTCGATCGACACAAGAGGGAACATTATCCCAAAAACCCCGGAAGCAGGATATATGGCGACACAGGCCTTTATACTGGCGAACAGGCCACCCGCAGGAGATCCAAGAGAGGCATTGTATAACATGGCTTTGGCAGGAGTCGGAGTCATGGGGACGGCGTTTGCAAGTACAAGCACACCTCCCGAAGGTGCTGCAAGGCAAAATAGTCCACGACCTGCAGGGGCAGTCCAACCACCCCCAAGAACGTCGGCTAGAGACACAGTGGCGCAGACACGGGTTGACAGGGCGCGACAAGAAAGGAGAGAACGTCGACAATCACCTGAAGTAGATGACGAAGATCTGTGTGGACTCCCCTGTTTCACTCGACGAGTCGGCAAAACGCGAGTACCGTCAGATATCAAGTTGCCTGATAGTTATTAGAAATTCGACGGATTGCAGGATCCCGAGGATTGGTTGGTTGACTACCTGGAGACAGTAAAGCTGATGGGTGGAACTAAGGTGACAGCTATGCAAAGCATCCAGGTGTATCTAAGTGGCGCAGCTCGATCATGGATCAAGAAGTTACCACCTGGATCTATCGACAGTTGGGAAAACTTCGAGGATCTGTTCGTAAAGAATTTCTTGTCCACGTGCAAGAAACCAGCATCAATAGAGGAGTTGAGAGCCTGTCGACAGAAGTATGATGAGTCGATGAGGGCATACATACAAAGGTGGAATATTATCAAAAACTCGGCAGAAAATGTATCTGATGAGAGAGTGATACGTCCCAAACATATCTATAATTTCTTATGTTCCATGCTACTTTTATGATGATACTCACATGTTTTATACACATTATATGTCATTATTATGCATTTTCCGGCACTAACCTATTGACGAGATGCCGAAGAGCCAGTTGTTGTTTTCGCTGTTTTTGGTTTCAGAAATCCTAGTAAGGAAATATTCTCGGAATTGGACGAAATCAACGCCCAGGGTCCTATTTTTCCACGAAGCTTCCGAAGTCCGAAGAGGAAACGAAGTGGGGCCACGAGGCGACGCCACACTAGGGCGGCGCGGCCCAGGACCTGGCCGCGCGGCCCTGTTGTGTGGGCCCCTCGTGATGCCTCCTGACCTGCCCTTCCGCCTACTTAAAGTCTTCGTCGCGAAACCCCCAGTACCGAGAGCCACGATATGGAAAACCTTCCAGAGACGCAGCCGCCGCCAATCCCATCTCGGGGATTCAGAGATCGCCTCCGCACCCTGCCGAGAGGGAATCATCTCCGGAGGTCTCTTCATCGCCATGATCGCCTCCGGATCGATGTGTGAGTAGTTCACCCCTGGACTATGGGTCCATAGCAGTAGCTAGATGGTCGTATTCTCCTCATTGTGCTATCATGTTAGATCTTGTGAGCTGCCTATCATGATCAAGATCATCTATTTGTAATGCTACATGTTGTGTTTGTTGGGATCCGATGAATATTGAATACTATGTCAAGTTGATTATCAATCTATCATATATGTTGTTTATGTTCTTGCATGCTCTCCGTTGCTAGTAGAGGCTCTGGCCAAGTTGATACTTGTAACTCCAAGAGGGAGTATTTATGCTCGATAGTGGGTTCATGCCTCCATTAAATCTGGGACAGTGACAGAAAGTTCTAAGGTTGTGGATGTGCTGTTGCCACTAGGGATAAAACATCGATGCTTTGTCTAAGGATATTTGTGTTGATTACATTACACACCATACTTAATGCAATTGTCTGTTGCTTGCAACTTAATACCGGAAGGGGTTCGGATGATAACCTGAAAGTGGACTTTTTAGGCATAGATGCATGCTGGATAGCGGTCTATGTACTTTGTCGTAATGCCCCGATTAAATCTCATAGTACTCATCATGATATATGTATGTGCATTGTTATGCCTTCTTTATTTGTTAATTGCCCAACTGTAATTTGTTCACCCAACATCTGTTTATCTTATGGGAGAGACACCACTAGTGAACTGTGGACCCCGGTCCTATTCTTTACATCTAAAATACAATCTACTGCAATTGTTCTTTACTGTTCTTCGCAAACAATCATCATCTTCCACACAATACGTTTAATCCTTTGTTTTCAGCAAGCCGGTGAGATTGACAACCTCACTGTTACGTTGGGGCAAAGTACTTTGGTTGTGTTGTGCAGGTTCCACGTTGGCGCCGGAATCCCTGGTGTTGCGCCGCACTACACTCCGCCACCAACAACCTTCAACGTGCTTCTTGGCTCCTACTGGTTCGATAAACCTTGGTTTCTTTCTGAGGAAAACTTACTGCTGTGCACATCACACCTTCCTCTTGGGGTTCCCAACGGACGTGTGTCTCACGCGCATCAAGACTGTTTTCTGGCGCCGTTGCCAGGGAGATCAAGACACGCTGCAAGGGGAGTCTCCACTTCCAATCTCTTTACTTTGTTTTTTTCTTGCTTTACTTTATTTACTACTTTGTTTGCTGCACTAAAACAAAACACAAAAAAATTAGTTGCTAGTTTTACTTTATTTACTGTCTTGTTCTCTATATCAAAAACACACAAAAAATTAGTTACTTGCATTTACTTTATCTAGTTTGCTTTATTTACTACTGTTAAAATGAATACTCCTGAAAACACTAAGTTGTGTGACTTCACAAACTAATAATGATTTCCTATGCACACCTATTGCTCCACCTACTACTACAGCAGAATTCTTTGAAATTAAACCTGCTTTACTGAATCTTGTTATGAGAGAGCAATTTTCTGGTGTTAGTTCTGATGATGCTGCTGCCCATCTTAATAATTTTGTTGAACTATGTGAAATGCAAAAGTATAAGGATGTAGATGGTGACATTATAAAATTGAAATTGTTTCCTTTCTCCTTAAGAGGAAGAGCTAAAGATTGGTTGCTATCTTTGCCTAAGAATAGTATTGATTCATGGACTAAATGTAAAGATGCTTTTATTGGTAGATATTATCCTCCCGCTAAAATTATATCTTTGAGAAGTAGCATAATGAATTTTAAGCAATTGGATAATAAACATGTTGCTCAAGCATGGGAGAGAATGAAATCTTTGGTAAAGAATTGCCCAACCCATGGACTAACTACTTGGATGATCATCCAAACCTTCTATGCAGGATTGAATTTTTCTTCGCGGAACCTATTGGATTCAGCTGCTGGAGGTACCTTTATGTCCATCACTTTGGGGGCGGCTACAAAGCTTCTTGATGATATGATGGTCAATTACTCTGAATGGCACACGGAAAGGGCTCCACAAGGTATGAAGGTAAATTCTGTTGAAGAAACCTCCTCCTTGAGTGATAAGATTGATGTGATTATGTCTATGCTTGTGAATGGTAGATCTAATGTTGATCCAAATAACGTTCCTTTAGCTTCATTGGTTGCTCAAGAAGAAAATGTTGATGTGAACTTCATTAAAAATAATAATTTCAACAACAATGCTTATAGGAATAATTCTGGTAACAACTATAGGCCATATCCTTCTGCTAATAGTAATGGTTATGGTAATTCTTATGGGAATTCTTACAACAATAATAGGAGTGTACCCCCTGGTCTTGAAGCCATGCTTAAAGAATTTATTAGTACACAAACTGCTTTTAACAAATCTGTTGAAGAAAAACTTGATAAAATTGATATTCTTGCTACTAAGGTTGATAGACTTGCCTCTGATGTTGATCTTTTAAAACTGAAAGTTATGCCTAATAAGGATATTGATAATAAGATTGTTACTACAGCAAATGCCATCCAAGTTAGAATTAATGAGAATATAAGATTGATGGCTGAATTGCATGCTAGGTGGGAAAGAGAAGAAAATGAAAAACTTGCTAAAGAGAATAATGTAGCTAAAGTTTGGACTATTACCACCACTAGTAATGATAATGATTCACATGTTGCTAAACCTCCTACTATCAATGTTAAAATAATTGGTGTTGGCAATGTTTCTACTCCTAGTGCAAAGCGTGCAAAATTACCTGAAACTGCTAAAACTGCTAAAACTGCTTGTGATAAAACTGCTGAATTTTTTTTCAACGTTGGGGACAATGATTCCATTGCTGTAGGTCATAATGATTTAGACTTTGATGATTGTCACATCTCTGAAGTTATAAAGTTCTTACAAAAACTTGCTAAAAGTCCCAATGCTAGTGCTATAAATTTGGCCTTTACAAAACAAATTACAAATGCTCTCATAAAAGCTAGAGAAGATAAACTAAAACTTGAAACTTCTATTCCTCAGAAGTTAGAAGATGGTTGGGAGCCCATCATTAAGATGACGGTCAATGATTTTGATTGTAATGCTTTATGTGATCTTGGTGCAAGTATTTCTATTATGCCTAAGAAAATATATGATATGCTTGACTTGCCACCATTGAAAAATTGTTATTTAGATGTTAATCTTGCTGATAATGCTATAAAGAAACCTTTGGGGAGGATTGATAATGTTCGTATTATGGTTAACAATAACCTTGTCCCCGTTGATTTTGTTGTCTTGGATATTGAATGCAATGCATCTTGTCCCATTATATTGGGAAGACCTTTTCTTCGAACTATTGGTGCCACCATTGATATGAAGGAAGGTAATATTAAATATCAATTTCCTCTCAAGAAAGGTATGGAACACTTCCCTAGAAAGAAAATGAAGTTACCTTATGACTCTATTATTAGAACAAATTATGATGTTGTTGCTTCATCTCTTGATAACACTTGATTCACACTTTCTGCGCCTAGCTGAAAGGCGTTAAAGAAAAGCGCTTATGGGAGACAACCCATGTTTTTACTACAGTACTTTGTTTTATATTTGAGTCTTGGAAGTTGTTACTACTGTAGCAACCTCTCCTTATCTTTATTTTATTGCATTGTTGTGCCAAGTAAAGTCTTTGATAGTAAAGTCAATACTAGATTTGGATTACTGCGCAGAAACAGATTTCTTGCTGTCACGAATTTGGGTATGGTTCTCTGTAGGTAGCTCAGAAAAATCTGCCAATTTACGTGCGTGATCCTCAGATATGTACGCAACTTTCATTCAATTTGAGCATTTTCATCTGAGGAAGTTAAGTGCCTCTGTAAAATTCGTCTTTACGGACTGTTCTGTTTTGACAGATTCTGCCTTTTATTTCGCATTGCCTGTTTTGCTATGTTTGATGGATTTCTTTGTTCCATTAACTTTCAGTAGCTTTGTGCAATGTCCAGAAGTGTTAAGAATGATTATGTCACCTCTGAATATATGAATTATGCACTAACCCTCTAATGAGTTTGTTTTAAGTTTGGTGTGGAGGAAGTTTTCAAGGGTCAAGAGAGGAGGATGATACAATATGATCAAGAAGAGTGAAGAGTTTAAGCTTGGGGATGCCCCGTGGTTCATCCCTGCATATTTTAAGAAGACCCAAGCGTCTAAGCTTGGGGATGCCCAAGGCATCCCTTCTTCATCGACAACATTATCAGGTTCCTCTAGTGAAACTATATTTTTATTCCGTCACATCTTATGTGCTTTGCTTGGAGCGTCTGTTTTTTTGTTTGTTTGAATAAGATCGGATCCTAGCATTCTTTGTTTGGGAGAGAGACACGCTCCGCTGTTTCGTATGAACACATGTGTTCTAAGCTTTATCTTTAATGTTCATTGCGAAAGTTGGACTATTTCATTCATTGTTATATGGTTGGAAACGGAAAATGCCGCATGTGGTAAATGGTATAATGTCTTGAATAATTTGATACTTGGCAATTGTTGTGCTCATATAGATCATGTTTAAGCTCTTGCATCATGTACCTTGTACCCATTAATGAATAACTACATAGAGCTTGTTAAAATTTGGTTTGCATGATTGATCTCTAGAGTCTAGATATTTTCTAGTTAAGGTGTTTGAACAACAAGGAGACAATGTAAAGTCTTATAATAGTTACAATATGTTCATATGTGAGTCTTGCTGTACCATTTTATACTTGAGTTTGCTTCAAACAACCTTGCTAGCCTAGCCTTGTATTGAGAGGAATTCTTCTCGTGCATCCAAATCCTTGAGCCAAATACTATGTCATTTGTGTCCACCATACCTACCTACCACATGGTATTTCCCAGCCATTCCAAAGTACATTACTTGAGTGCTACCTTTAAATTTCCATCCTTTGCCTTTACAATATGTAGCTCATGGGACAAATAGCCTTAAAAACTATTGTGGTGAAGAATATGTACTTATGTGTCTTATTTCTTAATATGTTGCTTGTTGAGCGGTAACCATGTTTCTGGGGACGCCATCAACTTTTACCTTTGTTGAATATCATGTGAGTTGCTATGCATGTTCGTCTTGTCTGAAGTAAGGGAGATTTTCATGATCAAATGGTTTGAGTATGCATACTATTAGAGAAGAACATTGGGCCGCTAACTAAAGCCATGATTCATGGTGGAAGTTTCAGTTTGGACAATTAATCCTCAATCTCTTATGAGAATATTACCTGTTGTTGAATGCTTAAGCATTAAAAGAGGAGTCCATTATCTGTTGTCTATGTTGTCCCGGTATGGGTGTCTAAGTTGAGAATGATCAAAAGCGAGAAATCCAATGTGAACCTTCTCCTTAGACCCTTGTACAGGCGGCATAGAGGTACCCCTTTGTGACACTTGGTTGAAACATATGTTATGCAATGATAATCCATGTTAATCCAAGCTAATTAGGACAAGGTGCGAGCACTATTAGTACACTATGCATGAGGCTTGCAACTTATAAGATGTCTTATACATAACACATATGCTTTATTACTACCGTTGACAAAATTGTTTCTTGTTTTCAAAATGAAAAGCTCTAGCACAAAAATAGTAATCCATGCTTCCCTCTGCGAAGGGCCTTTCTTCTACTTTATTGTTGAGTCAGTTTACCTATTCTTTCTATCTTAGAAGCAAACACTTGTGTAAACTGTGTGCATTGATTCTTACATGTTTACCTATTGCATTTTGTTATATTACTTTATGTTGACAATTATCCATGAGATATACATGTTAAAGTTGAAAGCAACCGCTGAAACTTATATCTTCCTTTGTGTTGCTTCAATACCTTTACTAAGAATTTATTGCTTTATGAGTAACTCTTATGCAAGTCTTATTGATGCTTGTCTTCAAAGTATTATTCATGAAAAGTCTTTGCTATATGATTCATTTGTTTACTCATTATCTTCATCATTGCTTCGAATCGCTGCATTCATCTCATATGCTTTACAATAGTATGATCAAGATTATGATAGCATGTCACTTCAGAAAGTATCTTTGTTATCGTTTACCTACTCGAGGGCGAGTAGGAACTAAGCTTGGGGATGCTTGATACGTCCCAAACGTATCTATAATTTCTTATGTTCCATGCTACTTTTATGATGATACTCACATGTTTTATACACATTATATGTCATTATTATGCATTTTCTGGCACTAACCTATTGACGAGATGCCGAAGAGCCAGTTGCTGTTTTCTGCTTTGGTTTCAAAATCCTAGTAAGGAAATATTCTCGGAATTGGACGAAATCAACGCCCAGGTCCTATTTTTCCACGAAGCTTCCAGAAGTCCGAAGAGGAAACGAAGTGGGGCCATGAGGCGACGCCACACTAGGGCGGCGCGGCCCAGGACCTGGCCGCGCGGCCCTGTTGTGTGGGCCCCTCGTGACGCCTCCTGACCTACCCTTCCGCCTACTTAAAGTCTTCGTCGCGAAACCCCCAGTACCGAGAGCCACGATACGGAAAACCTTCCAGAGACGCAGCCGCCGCCAATCCCATCTCGGGGGATTCAGAGATCGCCTCCGCACGCTGCCGGAGAGGGGAATCATCTCCCGAGGTCTCTTCATCGCCATGATCGCCTCCGGATCGATGTGTGAGTAGTTCACCCTGGATTATGGGTCCATAGCAGTAGCTAGATGG
This sequence comes from Lolium multiflorum, assembly GCA_030979885.1. NCBI lineage: Eukaryota > Viridiplantae > Streptophyta > Magnoliopsida > Poales > Poaceae > Lolium > Lolium multiflorum. The sequence goes on along the minus strand of CM061753.1, from coordinate 239,869,942 downwards.
TCGTCTTCTCCTCATTGTGCTATCATGTTAGATCTTGTGAGCTGCCTATCATGATCAAGATCATCTATTTGTAATGCTACATGTTGTGTTTGTTGGGATCCGATGAATATTGAATACTATGTCAAGTTGATTATCAATCTATCATATATGTTGTTTATGTTCTTGCATGCTCTCCATTGCTAGTAGAGGCTCTGGCCAAGTTGATACTTGTAACTCCAAGAGGGAGTATTTATGCTCGATAGTGGGTTCATGCCTCCATTAAATCTGGGACAGTGACAGAAAGTTCTAAGGTTGTGGATGTGCTGTTGCCACTAGGGATAAAACATCGATGCTTTGTCTAAGGATATTTGTGTTGATTACATTACGCACCATACTTAATGCAATTGTCTGTTGCTTGCAACTTAATACCGGAAGGGGTTCGGATGATAACCTGAAAGTGGACTTTTTAGGCATAGATGCATGCTGGATAGCGGTCTATGTACTTTGTCGTAATGCCCCGATTAAATCTCATAGTACTCATCATGATATATGTATGTGCATTGTTATGCCTTCTTTATTTGTCAATTGCCCAACTGTAATTTGTTCACCCAACATCTGTTTATCTTATGGGAGAGACACCACTAGTGAACTGTGGACCCCGGTCCTATTCTTTACATCTAAAATACAATCTACTGCAATTGTTCTTTACTGTTCTTCAAACAATCATCATCTTCCACACAATACGTTTAATCCTTTGTTTTCAGCAAGCCGGTGAGATTGACAACCTCACTGTTACGTTGGGGCAAAGTACTGTGACTGTGTTGTGCAGGTTCCACGTTGGCGCCGGAATCCCCGGTGTTGCGCCGCACTACACTCCGCCACCAACAACCTTCAACGTGCTTCTTGGCTCCTACTGGTTCGATAAACCTTGGTTTCTTTCTGAGGGAAAACTTACTGCTGTGCACATCACACCTTCCTCTTGGGGTTCCCAACGGACGTGTGTCTCACGCGCATCAGAGAGCGATAGATGCTTTTGTCGGGGGAATCCGCAGGAAGGATTTCATCGAGGACCTCGGAAGGACTAATCCAAAGACAATAGCAGCACTCATGGAGATAGCAAATCGCTGGGCAGATGGAGAGGATGCTGTCAATAATAAGCGGCATAGGTCGCCCGAGGAGGATCGTAACAGAAACTTCCAAAATAGGCGGTATTTTCCTCGACAGTACTCAGATCACAACGGTCCCAGCCAAATATCGGCCGGCTTTCGCGGAAATAATGAAGGAAACAATCGAGATGATTATCAAAAAAGTAGCGAGCAGCGGGATGGTCCCCGCCCAAATAGGCAAAATAATGGTCCAAGGTTCCGGAGGCCGTACATATCTCCCGAAGATATGATGAACGGACCATGCCAAATGCATTTTTATCTCGACAACAATGTAAAGAGACAGTCCGGAAACTTGCAGAAAGATTGCCGAACTTTTCAGGCGTTGAACAGATTTGCAGGGATGCCAACGCTCAGGCAGCAAACAGATACCCTCAGGGGCCAAGGAGCGAGGTTCACCTGCCGCCTCCTCCCGCAATTACGGACGAAAATCGGCACCAACTCAGAATAGCGGCAGCACCACCCCCGCCTCCGTATATCGACACCAATGGCGCGGTCTCGATGATTCAAAAGGCTAGACCGTCCAACAGAGCTCAGAAAGTGATTTCGCGACAAGTTTTTATGGCAGAGAAGATGCCTCCACCAACAATAGAGTATCTAAATTGGTCGGGACAGGACATTGTCTTCACCATAGCGGATCACCCGCAGCAAGTTCCTCGACTAGGGCAATCAGCTTTAATCTTACCAGCAGTGATTGCAGGATTCGACGTGTCGCGAGTATTTATAGATGGAGGCAGCAGTCTAAACCTTATGTATGCAGATACATTGAGGAAGATGAATATATCCTTGGCAAACTTAAAACCAACGGATACACGTTTCCATGGTATCACACCAGACAAGCCAAGTTACCCATTGGGGAAGATCAATCTCGACGTTCAGTTTGGAACCCGAGAGAATTACAGGATCGAGAGGTTGGAATTTGAAGTCGTGGATTTTCCATCACAGTACCATGCTTTATTGGGACGACCCGCGTAGATTCATGGCAGTACCCCACTACACGTACTTGTTGTGCTCCCTGGACCCAAGGGACCAATTACAGTGAAAGGCAGTTTTGCGCTAGCGGATAAGTGCGACAAGGATTTCCATCGTCTGTCGGAAACTTTCGGGATGCAAGTAGAGTATATGGCGTCAAAGCTGACAACAGACTACGACGTGTTGCCAGATGTCGGGAGGCCGCTTAAGGAACCAACCTTTGATACTACCAAGAATTCAAAGGAAGTGCAGATACACCCGACAGATCCCAAGAAGACGACAGCTATCGCCACAAACATGGACCTCGCATAGGAAAGCGCGCTCGTCGAGTTCCTCCGTGAGCGCTGGGAAATCTTCGCATGGTGTCCAGCCGACATGCCAGGAGTACCCAGGGAACTTGCCGAGAACCCCTTAAATTTGGATCCATTGGCTAGACCAATCAGACAACCTCTGCGGCGTTTTTTGGAACCAAACCGTAAAGCTATGCTGTCAGAAATCAATCAACTCAGAGAAGTTGGGTTCATTAAAGAAATACACACAGAAGCCACCTGGGTAGCGAACCCAGTGTTGGTCCCGAAGAAAAATACAGAGGTCCTTCGCATGTGCGTCGACTTCACGTGTCTAAATAAACATTGTCCAAAGGATCACTTTCCCCTCCCAAGGATCGATCAAATTATCGACTCCACGGCAGGTTCTGAACGTCTTTCCTTCTTGGACGCATATTCTGGTTACAACCAGATTCGACTGAAGGAAGAAGATGAAGTCAAAACAGCTTTCATTACCCCCTATGGCGTATTCTGTTACAGAACAATGCCTTTCGGGTTGAAAAACGCGGGTGCAACATACCAGCGGATGATGCAGAAGTGCTTGGCCACGCAGATTGGCAAAAACGTCCAAGTATACATTGATGATGTCGTCATAACAACAAAGGAAGGATCAACATTGATCGACGATCTCAGAGAAACTTTCGATAACCTCGACAAATTCTGCCTCAAGCTAAACCCGACAAAGTGCTCTTTCGGCGTCCCGGCAGGAGAACTTCTCGGGTTCCTGGTGTCAGCAAGAGGGATCGAGGCTAACCCGGAGAAAATTCAAGCTATCGTGATGATGCGGAAGCCAACAAAGTTAAAGGAGATACAACAGCTAACCGGACGAGTCGCAGCTTTGAGCAGATTCGTCGCCAGGCTAGGAGAAAGGGCGTTGCCATTTTACGCCTTGATCAAGCAAGGAGAAAAGTTCGAGTGGAACGAAGAAGCGGACAGAGCCTTCGAGGATCTCAAGCGCACAATCTCGACACCCCCGATACTGGTGGCACCCAAGGAAAAGGAACCTCTCCTGTTATACATTGCGGCCACACCTCAGGTGGTCAGCACGGCACTTGTGGTTGAGCGAGAGGAAGAAGGGAAATTACATGGAGTACAAAGGCCGGTATATTTCATTAGCGAAGTTTTATCGCCTTCAAAACAGAGGTACCCGCATTATCAGAAGCTAGCATACGGAGTATTTACAACAGCAAGAAAGTTACGACACTATTTTTCGGCACATCCGATAATAGTGGTCAATGAGGCACCATTGTCAAATATACTGAATAACACGGAAGCTACGGGCCGTGTCTCCCTTTGGGGAATAGAGCTTTCCCCTCGGGACATCACTTATGAAAAAAGAAAAGCGATAAAGTCGCAGATCTTACCAGACTTCGTCGCAGAGTGGATGGAGCTGCAAAACACGGGACCTCCTGATTTATCGAGAACCTGGACCATGAATTTCGACGGGTCCAAGAGATTAGAAGGAGAGGGAGCAGGCGTGATACTGGTTTCACCTCAAGGAGACAAGTTAAAGTATGTGCTACGGATGACGTTTTCCAACGCATCTAACAATGAGGCAGAATATGAAGCGCTGATACATGGGATGAAGATGGCGAAGGCCTGTGGTGCGACCCGATTAAAAATATACGGCGACTCTCAGCTGGTGGCTCAACAAGTGATGAATCAATGCGACGCAGTCAACGATAGCATGATAGCATATAAAGAGTTATACAATGAACTCGAGAAGCTTTTCGACGGGTGTGAGGTAAATCATGTTAGCAGGCTCAGTAATGACGAAGCCGACATTCTGGCAAATATCGGGTCGCAGTGTCTAGCAATACCACCCGGAGTATTTTGGGAAGAGATAAGTGAAAGATCGACCAAGGCAAGAAAACAGCCAAAGAAGAAAGAAAAGGTCGAGAAAGGCTCGGGGGCTTCGGCAGCCCTCGAGGCAGGCACATCTGGAGATGAGGAAGAATCGCACGAGGTAATGGTAGTACAAGTACCATGGATGCAGGCTTATATTGCATATATTTCAAGGCAGCAAGTACCCGAAGATCCAGTGGAAGCAAGGCGAGTTATTCGACGATCCAAAGCCTTTACTGTGGTTAAGGGCGAGCTGTACAAGAAAAGTATATCGGGAGTCTTGCAGCGATGCGTCACAGCTGAAGAAGGTCGGGTGCTTTTAAAGGATGTGCACGAGGGAGTATGTGGACACCATGCAAGCAGTCGAGTTATTGCGGCCAAGGTCTTCAGAGCAGGGTTTTATTGGCTAACAGCCATTGAGGATGCAAAGGACATAGTGCGTACCTGTGATGCGTGTCAAAGGTTTGCCGCCAAACCTCATTCTCCGGCAGCAGAACTGATGCCAATACCTTTGTCGTGGCCCTTTGCCCAGTGGGGTCTTGATATGGTAGGCAAATTGCACAAGGCGTGGCCAGGAGGATACGAGTATATGCTTGTAGCTGTCGACAAGTTCACCAAGTGGGTTGAAGCAAAACCAATAAATTCGCCAGATGCAGCATCAGCGGTCAAATTCATTAAGAGCATCGTTTTCCGGTTTGGAGTTCCTCATAGCATCGTCACAGACAATGGTAGCAATTTCACGTCAAAGGAATTCAAGGCTTATTGTGCAGAAGTAGGTATCAAGCTACATTTTGCGTCGGTTGCGCACCCGCAAACCAATGGTCAAGTCGAGAAAGCAAACGGCGTCATCTGCAATGGCATCAAGAAGCGCCTGTTAGGACCATTGGAAAAATCTCGGCCCACTTGGCCAGAGGAGTTACCTAGCGTGCTATGGAGCATACAAACAACACCCAACACAGCAACACAGGAAACCCCGTTTTTCCTGGTTCATGGAGCTGAGGCGGTGCTGCCGATAGAAATAGAACACAATTCTCCGAGAGTGGCGGAATTTGACGAAGAAACCTCGAGAAAGGCAATAGAAGATGATATGGACGCACTCGATGAAGCTCGAGACGAAGTATTGTCAAGAGTCGCCAAATATCAGCAAGATATGAAAAATTATCACAGTCAACGATTGCGGCCAAGATCTTTCCAGGTTGGCAACTTAGTTCTTCGGCTCACGCAAGACAGCCATGAAAAGCTCGAGTCGCCATGGCTAGGCCCTTACATCGTCACTGAAGTAATCGAGGGAGGAGCATATAGGATAAAGGACAAGAAGACATGGGTTGCCGAGCCAAATCCCTGGAACGTGGCGCAACTTAGGCGTTTCTACGCCTAAGTCAAGATATATATGTAAACATACAATGTACTGGCCCGCGAGTTTTCAGACGCACTCTTTTCCTTTCAGGGCACCGAGTGGGGCTGGAAGGTTTTTGATGAGGCGGGCTCGCGGTGCTGCAATATAATAAATATATTGGTGATATACATCTTTTTATTCGACATGTTCGGGGTTTTCCTACCCGACAAAGTTTCGTTCTGCACAAGAACAACTTATACAACATATAAATTTACAAAGATCTTTGCCTTGGTTTAAAATACCTCGCAAACACAATAAAAATAAAGACACTAGCCACCGAGACACTCGGGGGCTAGGGAAAAGAAAAATACATATCTTTGTCTTACAATATATATACAGCAAGTTACAGGTTCTTTCGACAAGATAAGCTATCTACCGAAGAAGTAGATTTAGTCGCGACCTAACAGATCATCAATGTTTATTCTGTCTTCTTCGGCAGAGGCACCCAGAAAATCGGCATAATGGCCATCTGCAAAAAAGTCGGCATCCATTCGAAGAAGGTCATCAATTATTTCTTCAGCCACTGGTGTAACTACCGCATCGATTTTGTCGACACCCCTCCGCCGTCGCCTCAGCTTGGTATGGACAGTTTCAACCACCTTGGTCATATCCAGTTTTGAGTGGCAGATCTGAAGCATAATAAGGGAAAATCTGGCACCGGCTACTAGTTGAGCCCTTACAAAACCATGGATTTGGTGCGAGTCCTTAAACTTGGTCGTCAGCTCAGGAAGGGTCTTAGGCTGAATATTCCGAGGGAACATGGGGTTGTAGACCATGTACAACATTTTGGTGCAAAATTTAAGGAACTCACGAACTTGACACGCGCGATCTTTAAACCTGACCATTTGTCGGGTACGCTCAGGTGTAGCCCAAAAAAGGGAGCCATGGTCCAGTGCCAGGTTAACAAGGAAATTTGATCTTGTGTCAACCCGTTGATCTTCGGCAGCGGCATCCAAAAAGGGACCTATTTGACGACAGCACACCAGTTAGAGACAGAAAACAAGCAAACAACAGAGGAAGTTTAAGCTTGAGAAGTATACCTGCCATTTCCAGGCTTGCCTCAGTCATCAATTCAAGCATAAAATTCTCTCGGGAAGTAGCTTGTGTAGCTTCAGCGACTGCAACCTCTTTTGAAGTTATAGCTTCCTGAGCTTGCTGTTGTGCAATTTTCTCCCTCTTAGATGATCTTCAAGATTGCTCCATTATTACGAGTGCCTGTTTCTTCATCGATTGAAGCTATTGGCGGAGTTATTCCAATTCATGTGTTGGACCCGTACTCGAAGAATCTTCAATGAATTCGTCATCGGCTGACATTTTCTTCGAGTAAGAGGAAGCAGGCAAAGCATCGGAGGGACGAGGAGTTGAAGTATAGTTGTCAAATACCAACTGGAAAGAAAATTTCGACATCAATCATCACGAAAAATAGACTTCCATTGATTTTCAATATATTTACATGGTTCTTACAAAAGGTTGGATCCTAGTGAACCAATCATACGCTGTCGCAAGCTACATCTATGGCGACAGGCGTCAAAAGAAAGAAAAAAGAGAAAAAAAGATAGGCAGGGCGATCTACTTGACCTCCGGTTTGGCGGAACTGGAGGAAGGCGTTGGCTTGTACCCGAGGAAGGCTAGGATCTTCTTCGAGTGGGGCTTTGCAGCCCTGAATAGAGATGGACATTTATTCTGCTTCAGCTTTGTGGCTTCGCCAACTTTTGCCCAGTCGATGTTTTGCTGGCTCTCGGCAACCAGTGCTATAGTGCCTTCCACGCCTATCTTCAAGTTTTCTTGCTGAAGAGCAAGCCCAAGATCTTCTTGGGGGACGAAGCTTTTGGCAAGGTCAGCAAAGGTGTCGGGTTCCTTTTTCTTCGGGAAGAAATAAGGGAACAAGCGCGAAAACGCAGCTTGGGCGTCAAAGATGCTACGGCGCACCAGGTCCGCATGAATCTCAAGAAGAGACAACGCGTCGAGAAGATGGTCGTTTTCAGGCTTTTCCAGCACAAAATCCTGATTCATTTTCCCTGCTGAAACAAAAGTTCGGATCTTCAACAAGAAGAAGGGGCGGAAAACCAATGAAAAAAAGAAGATGGGATTAGCGAACTTACTGACAAAACACCGATTCAACGATTCAAGGCGGGAGGCGATGTTTCCTTCACGAGCGACATGCTGAGTGATTTTGTCACTTAGAGCAGTCTCTGCTTCGTGAAGCCTCTTTCGAAGATCTTCAATACAAGAGGCATCCTTTTCAGCTTTCTCGCGAGCTTCTTCGCTCGCCTTGAGTTTGCTGGCAAGGTCTTCAGCCCGTTTGTCCGCCGCAAGGAGAGCCTCTGTTGAAAAGACATAGGACAGAAGTTAAAATTGCACAAGGACAAAGGATGTTTTTGAGGAATAGAAAAGATAGATCATCCGACAATATACCTTTCAACCCATCAACAGTGTTGCGGTACCCAATAAATTGGGCGCCAAGGTTAATGAAGGGCTTCATCAGAGGCTGCAGAAAAGGAAAGGGAAAGAAAGGTTCAGAGTAGTGAAAAACTCGGCAGATAGAAAAACAAAAATAGTAGACTTACATCGTCCAAAGGTGGAGTCGCTGAACCTCCGGCAAGGTTGAATTCTTCGCCTAGCTCAATCCTCGCTCTTTTTGGCGAAGAGGCTCGGGGGCTAGTGGCAGGAGTTGACCTCTGAAGATCTGGATGAGGAGTCGAGGTTTCCTCCGCCGTGCGGTGTGTCTCCGACAAAGCTAAAGTATGAGACATGCTCATAGGAGCAGTCACATTGGCGGCGGGTTCTTCTTCTTCTTCGTCGCCGCTGGGCACAAAATAGAATGAGATTATTTGATATAGAATCAGGTTATTCGACACACCATGACTAAAAAGAGCGACAGGGCAACTTACGAGCTGACAAGAGCAGCTTCATAGGCGTTGAAGGGCTCCGTTTCTTCGGGAGCAGTGCCTTTTGGAGCAGTTTCTTCGACATGAGAGCTGCTCAGCTTGGAGGTGCCAGAGCCTTCTGCGTCACCCCTTTTCCGTTTCTTCGGGGAAACAGCGGAAGGGATGGACTGCGTGGACTCCGAAGCCTCGGATTCAACTTCTTTTTCAGAGGAAGCAGCGGGTTTGTGAGAAACCGCGACTTCGCTCTCAGGATGAGAGGGAACCTGGGTGTCTTCGGTAATGAATGCGCGTTCTTCAACATCTCCACCTTCGGGAAGGGGAGGAAGAGACGATGCAGTTTTATGGTTCTGTACAAGATAGGAATGTGTCGACAGGAAATTGTATCAATTAACAGCAGTCGAAGAAATAGCAGTCAAAGAAGTGAACAACAAACAAGCAGACGATAAAGATAGATTACCTGGGGGAGGGCGTTGGTGCCGCTGTATGGTACCACATGGCAAGATGACGGGATGGTGTCTTTCTTGCTGAGCGAAGAGATTTTTCGGACAAGTTTTTCTAAGTCCTTGACCGATAGATCTATCGACAGGAGATCCACATCTTTGTCGCCAGCATACATCCGTAGGGGTTTTTGCGAGCCTGCAGAGGCACCTAATCCTAAGGAAATATGCCGTAATCTGGATACCTGACAACTCTTGGCCACGGGTATTCTGGAGCTCGTGGATGCGTGTCATCAGCACCTCTGTCGCCGACTTTTCTTCATCGGTAGCTTCTGCATCCCAGGAGCGGTGGCGGAGGATTTTTTCGTTGCCGTTAAAAGGGGGAATGTTGTGTTCCAGCGAGTCGGCGCTTTCCTCGTGGATATACAACCATCTTTTGCACCACCCTTGGACGGAGTCGGGGAATTTGACGTCAAAATACTTGACATCAGGGCGGACGCAAATAACAACACCGCCTATATTATAGGCAATGTTGTGGGAGCCATTGCGGCGGAGGATGAAGATGCACTTCCACAGAGCCCAATTGGGATGGACTCCAAGGAAGCACTCGCAAAGGGTAATAAAAATAGAAACATGAAGGATGGAATTGGGGGTAAGGTGATGAAGCTGTAGCCCATACACGAACAACAATCCATGAAGAAAATCGTGGATGGGCGCAGAAAGTCCGCGGATGAGGTGGTCAACAAAGCTAACACGATATCCAATGAGAGGCGTCGGGTAGCTCTCCTCGCTGGGGAAGCGCAGCGCATCGTTCTTCTTGCTCAGTCCCAGTTTCTTCAGCAGGTTGATGTCCCGCGCGGAGATCTTGGATCTCTCCCACTCCGTGCTTCCCAGATCTTGCGCTGCCATTGTTGCTTCGGGAGTGCTGTGCCTCGTGAGTCTTGGCCGCGGTGGCATCAACGACGACGTAGAGGAAGCAGTGGAATGCGTGGACGCCGGAGCTTGTGTGGTTGCAAAGGGGATTTTGGCAGAGGAGATTTGAGTACGGTGCAGCGAAGGGGATTGACGGAGGAAGATGATGGCTATTTATAGCGGGTTCAGTCAAAACGTCGCACCGTTGGATGATCTACGAATGGACTTGATGATTTACACGTGGCCCAAGGGGTAAAACAGTATTTTTACTATGATGGAACTGAACAGGCGCTACAGCGCGCGTGCCAGAAAAAGTGGAGGACGTGTGTCCCCCACTTGCGTAACGTGTCAACGTGTCGTGGATTTTGGGCCCGCAGGTCAGTGAAAGGACAGCAACTCGCGTCTTCCCAATACAGTGGTTGTGGCTATCGTCAGCACTGATGTCACCTTACCAATGAAAAATCTCGGCTGTGATGTTATGAAAATTGGCGACAGTAAAGGACTACTGATAATCTCGAGAGCCTTTGATCAAATACAAGTTTTTATCAAATGCTCGGGGGCTACTTTATAAAGAAGTTTCGGGAGGAGATGATTCAGAGGATGATGTTTTCAAATGTTGTGACAAAGACAAAGTGGAGCCTACAGCCAAGTATAAATACTCGACTGTAGCCTCGGGGGCTACTCCCATCGGGAGCGCTGTTCGCGCACCCGATAAATATGAAAGGGAGCATGAAACATGACAATATAGTGGCAAAGATGCTAAAAAGGTGAGCCTACAACCAAGTACAAGCACTTGGCTGTAGCCTCGGGGGCTACTCCCATCGGGAACGCTGTTCGCATGCCCGATGAAATTTAAATAAGTCCTGGTGAGCATATTCCGAGTTATCAAAATAACTCTTCATATACTCCCATCGGGAGGATAAGTTAAAAACAATATAAGTCATCCGTTGACTAGAACAAATGTGCTACTCCAGCAGCCGGAAAAAGCACTCGACAATATATTCTCAGAGCGCCTCAGTCGCAAAATAATCTCTGAATGCCGCAAAACTCTACGAAGGTAAGTCCCCGGGATCCGTCCATGCGGCGTGGCACCGCCTCGACGGCGCTTTGTTACTTTTTCCGTATCAACAGATACGAAGAAAATCCTAACGGATGCGTTAGGTACTCGATAAAACATGGCTGGAATTCGGCATCTGATAAGACCTTAAGCGGCACATGTCGAATTACGCCAGTATCCCGAGATCATGTCCAGGGACGTGATCTTGAAGTAGGTTTTTGCGGATTGCTACGAGAGCAGTTAACTGGTACCTGATCCGTCAGATGAACCAGCCCCAATTACCATTATCCCTGTGCAATATATAATTCCTTTATAAATATTATTTGTCGAATTGAAGAAATCATGTGCAGATTGTAAAGATGGAGATTTTCCCTGATTCTTCGATTCAAGCAAAATCTCGGGGGCTACTGACATAGGCATCCCCAATGGGCCTACCGAAGAAGGTACCCGGGGTTTACTGGAGGCCCACGACCCGAGGTTTTACATAGTTTGGAAAGATAGAATTGTATTAGGAATATCAACTTGTAATTGTTACGGGACGGTTCAGAAACCTCCCGGACTCTGTAACTTGTGCATCACGAAATCCTCGGCTCCGCCTCCTATATAAGGGGGAGTCGAGGGACAAAGAAAGGATCGACTCATTATTTCGCGCAACCCTAGTTTTCATAGCAGTCGAGTAGTTTTTCGGCTGAAACCTTCGAGATCTACTTGCCCTCTACTTCCAACTAAACCCTAGTCTACAACTCGTAGGCATTGATAAGTTAATCCCTTATCACCGGGAAAGTTTCCCCTATGAACTAGACAAGTATCAAACTCAAGATGTTGCAGCGAGACAACGTGGAGGCGGCGGTGACGATGGTGCTGGTGGTGGATGATAACGCGTGAAGCACACGTCCGTTGGGAACCCCAAGTGGAAGGTGTGATGCGTATAGCAGCAAGTTTCCCTTAGTATGAAACCAAGGTTGTCGAACCAGTAGGAGATGAAGGCCACGTGAAGGTTTTTGGCGAAGGAGTGTAGTGCGGCGCAACACCAGGGATTCCGGCGCCAACGTGGAACCTGCACAACACAACCAAAATACTTTGCCCCAACTTAACAGTGAGGTTGTCAATCTCACCGGCTTGCTGTAAACAAAGGATTAAACGTATGGTGTGGAGAATGATGTTTGCTTGTGAAGAACAACAGAGAACAGAGATTGCAGTTGATTGTATTTCAGATGTAAAAGAATGGACCGGGGTCCACAGTTCACTAGTGGTGTCTCTCCAATAAGATAAATAGCATGTTGGGTGAAAAAATTACAGTTGGGCAATTGAAAAATAGAGAGGGCATAACAATGCACATACATATCATGATGACTAATATGAGATTTACTTAGGGCATTACGACAAAGTACATAGACCGCTATCCAGCATGCATCTATGCCTAAAAAGTCCACCTTCGGGTTAGCATCCGCACCCTTCCAGTATTAAGTTGCAAACAACAGACAATTGCATTAAGTATGGTGTGTAATGTAATCAACACAAATATCCTTAGACAAAGCATTGATGTTTTATCCCTAGTGGCAACAGCACATCCACAACCTTAGAACTTTCTGTCACTGTCCCAGATTCAATGGAGGCATGAACCCACTATCGAGCATAAATACTCCCTCTTGGAGTCACAAGTATCAACTTGGCCAGAGCCTCTACTAGCAACGGAGAGCATGCAAGAACATAAACAACACATATATGATAGATTGATAATCAACTTGACATAGTATTCAATATTCATCGGATCCCAACAAAAACAACATGTAGCATTACAAATAGATGATCTTGATCATGATAGGCAGCTCACAAGATCTAACATGATAGCACAATTAGGAGAAGACAACCATCTAGCTACTGCTATGGACCCATAGTCCAAGGATGAACTACTCACGCATCAGTCCGGAGGCGGGCATGGTGATGTAGAGCCCTCCGGTGATGATTCCCCTCTCCGGCAGGGTGCCGGAGGTGATCTCCTGAATCCCCGAGATGGGATTGGCGGCGGCGGCTCTGGAACTTTTCGTATCGTGGCTCTCGGTAATAGGGTTTTCGCGACGGAGAGTTTAAGTAGGCGGAAGGGCAGAGTCGGAGGAGGCACGGGGCCCCACACCATAGGCCGGCGCGGGCCCTTCTTGGCCGCGCCGCCCTATGGTTAGGGCGCCTCGTGGCCCCACTTCGTATCCTCTTCAGTCTTCTGGAAGCTCCGTGGAAAAATAAGACCCTAGGCGTCCAATTCCGAGAATATTTCCGGTGTAGGATTTCTGAAACCAAAAACAGCACAAAACAGGAACTGGCGCTTCAGCATCTCGTTAATAGGTTAGTGCCGGAAAATGCATATAAATGATGTAAAGTGTGTATAAAACATGTGAGTATTGTCAAAAAACTAGCATGGAACATAAGAAATTATAGATACGTTTGAGACGTATCAAGCATCCCCAAGCTTAGTTCCTACTCGCCCTCGAGTAGGTAAACGATAACAAGGATAATTTCTGAAGTGACATGCTATCATAATCTTGATCAATACTATTGAAAAGCATATGAGATGAGTGAAGTGATTCAAAGCAATGGTAAAGACAATGACTAAACAACTGAATCATATAGCAAAGACTTTTCATGAATAGTACTTTCAAGACAAGCATCAATAAGACTTGCATAGGAGTTAACTCATAAAGCAATAAATTCTTAGTAGAAAGTTTTGAAGCAACACAAAGGAAGATATAAGTTTCAGCGGTTGCTTTCAACTTCAACATGTATATCTCATGGATAATTGTCAACACAAAGTAATATGATGAATGCAAATAAGCAAGTATGTAGGAATCAATGCACACAGTTGACACAAGTGTTTGCTTCTAAGATAGAAAGAAGTAGGTAAACTGACTCAACATAAAGTAAAAGAATGGCCCTTCGCAGAGGGAAGCATGGATTACTATTTTTGTGCTAGAGCTTTTATTTTGAAAACATAGAAACAATTTTGTCAACGGTAGTAATAATTCATATGTGTTATGCATAAGACATCCTATAAGTTGCAAGCCTCATGCATAGAATACCAATAGTGCTCGCACCTTGTCCTAATTAGCTTGGATTTACATGGATTATCATTGCATAACATATGTTTCAACCAAGTGTCACAAAGGGGTACCTCTATGCCGCCTGTACAAAGGTCCAAGGAGATAAATCGCATTTGATTTCTCGTTTTTGATAGATATCAACTAAGGACATCCATACCGGGATAACATAGAAAACAGATAATGGACTCCTCTTTAATGCTTAAGCATTCAACAACAGATAATATTCTCATAAGAGATTGAGGATTAATGTCCAAACTGAAACTTCCACCATGATCCATGGCTTTGGTTAGCGGCCCAATGCTCTTCTCTAACAATATGCATACTCAAACCATTTGATCATGATAAATCACCCTTACTTCAGACAAGACGAACATGCATAGCAACTCACATGATATTCAACAAAGGTGTAATAGTTGATGGCGTCCCCAGAAACATGGTTACCGCTCAACAAGCAACTTATAAGAAATAAGATACATAAGCTACATATTCTTTACCACAATAGTTTTTAGGCTATTTTCCCATGAGCTATGTATTGCAAAGACAAAGAATGAAATTTTAAAGGTAGCACTCAAGTAATTTACTTTGGAATGGTAGAGAAATACCACATAGTAGGTAGGTATGGTGGACACAAATGGCATAGGTTTTGGCTCAAGGATTTGGATGCACGAGAAGTATTCCCTCTCAGTACAAGGCTTTGGCTAGCAAGGTTGTTTGAAGCAAACACAAGTATGAACCGGTACAGCAAAACTTACATAAGAACATATTGCAAGCATTATAAGACTCTACACTGTCTTCCTTGTTGTTCAAACACTTCACCACCAAAATATCTAGACTTTAGAGAGACCAATCATGCAAACCAAATTTCAACAAGCTCTATGGTAGTTCTTCATTAATAGGTGCAAAGTACATGATGCAAGAGCTTAAACATGATCTATTTGAGCACAACAATTGCCAAGTATCAAATTATTCAAGACAATATACCAATTACCACATGAAGCATTTTCTGTTTCCAACCAAATAACAATGAACGAAGCAGTTTTCAACCTTCGCCATGAACATTAAAAGTAAAGCTAAGAACACCAGTGTTCATATGAAACAGCGGAGCGTGTCTTTCTCCCACACAAAGAATGCTAGGATCCGAGTTTATTCAAACAAAAACAAAAATAAAAGCAAACAGACGCTCCAAGTAAAGCACATAAGATGTGACGGAATAAAAATATAGTTTCACTAAAGGTGACCTGATAAGTTGTCGATGAAGAAAGGGATGCCTTGGGCATCCCCAAGCTTAGATGCTTGAGTCTTCTTGAAATATGCAGGGATGAACCACGGGGCATCCCCAAGCTTAAACTTTTCACTCTTCTTGATCATATTGTATCATCCTCCTCTCTTGATCCTTGAAAACTTCCTCCACACCAAACTCAAAACAAACTCATTATAGGGTTAGTGCATAATCAAAAATTCACATATTCAGAGGTGACATAATCATTCTTAACACTTCTGGACATTGCCCAAAGCTACTGAAAGTTAATGGAACAAAGAAATCCATTCAACGTAGCAAAAGAGGCAATGTGAAATAAAAGGCAGAATCTGTCAAAACAGAACAGTCTGTAAAGACGAATTTTTTAGAGGCACTTAAGAGGCTCAGATGAAAAAGCTCAAAACTAATGAAAGTTGCGTACATATCTAAGGATCACGCATGTAAATTGGCAGATTTTTTGATTCTTCTACAGAGAGATCTACTCAAATTCGTGACAGAAAATCTGTTTCTGCGCAGCAATCCAAATCTAGTATCAACTTTACTATTAGAGACTTTACTTGGCACAACAATGTAATAAAGTAAAGATAAGGAGAGGTTGCTACAGTAGTAACAACTTCCAAGACTCAAATATAAAACAAAAGTGCAGAAGTAAAATAATGGGTTGTCTCCCATAAGCGCTTTTCTTTAACGCCTTTCAGCTAGGCGCAGAAAGTGTGAATCAAGTATTATCGAGAGATGAAGCATCAACATCATAATTTGTTCTAATAATAGAATCAAAAGGTAACTTCATTCTCTTTCTAGGGAAGTGTTCCATACCTTTCTTGAGAGGAAATTGATACTTAATATTCCCTTCCTTCATATCAATAATAGCACCAACAGTTCGAAGAAAAGGTCTTCCCAAAATAATGGGACAAGATGCATTGCATTCAATATCCAAGACAACAAAATCAACGGGGACAAGGTTATTGTTAACCGTAATGCGAACATTATCAATCCTCCCCAAAGGTTTCTTTGTAGAATTATCAGCAAGATTAACATCCAAATAACAATTTTTCAATGGTGGCAAGTCAAGCATATTATAGAGTTTCTTAGGCATAACAGAAATACTTGCACCAAGATCACATAAAGCATTACAATCAAAATCATTGACCTTCATCTTAATGATGGGCTCCCAACAATCTTCCAACTTTCTAGGAATAGAAGTTTCAAGTTTTAATTTCTCTTCTCTAGCTTTTATAAGAGCATTTGTAATATGTTTTGTAAAGGCCAAATTTATAGCACTAGCATTAGGACTTCTAGCAAGTTTTTGTAAGAACTTAATAACTTCAGAGATATGAAAATCATCAAAATCTAAACCATTATGATCTACAGCAATGGGATCATTGTCCCCAATATTTTGAAAAATTTCAGCAGTTTTATCACAAACAGTTTCAGCAGTTTTAGCAATTTCAGGCAGTTTTACACGCTTTGCATTAGGAGTAGAAACATTGCCAACACCAATTATTTTACCATTGATAGTAGGAGGTTTAGCAACATGTGAAGCATCAACATTACTAGTGGTGGTAATAGTCCAAACTTTAGCTACATTATTCTCTTTAGCAAATTTTTCT
Source organism: Lolium multiflorum (assembly GCA_030979885.1). Taxonomy (NCBI): domain Eukaryota; kingdom Viridiplantae; phylum Streptophyta; class Magnoliopsida; order Poales; family Poaceae; genus Lolium; species Lolium multiflorum. The sequence continues at coordinate 239,853,007 of CM061753.1, read as the reverse complement.
TCTTTTTCTTCTCTTTCCCACCTAGCATGCAATTCAGCTATCAATCTAATATTTTCATTAATTCGAACTTGGATAGCGTTTGCTGTAGAAAATGACTTAATATCTTTAGTTTCATTAGGCATAGCTTTTAATTTTAAAAGATCAACATCAGCGGCAAGACTATCAACCTTAGAAGCAAGAATATCAATTTTACCAAGCTTTTCTTCAACAGATTTGTTAAAAGCAGTTTGTGTACTAATAAAATTTTTAAGCATGACTTCAATACCAGAGGGTACACTTCTACTATTGTTGTAAGAATTACCATAAGAATTACCATAACTATTACCATTATTAGAAGGATATGACCTATAGTTGTTACCAGAATTATTCCTATAAGCATTGTTGTTGAAATTATTACTTTTAATGAAGTTCACATCAACATTCTCTTCTTGAGCAACCAATGAAGCTAAAGGAACATTATTACGATCAACATTAGATCTACCATTCACAAGCATAGACATAATAGCATCAATCTTATCACTCAAGGAGGAGGTTTCTTCAACAGAATTTACCTTCTTACCTTGTGGAGTCCTTTCCGTGTGCCATTCAGAGTAATTTATCATCATATCATCAAGAAGCTTTGTTGCCGCCCCCAAGGTGATGGACATAAAAGTACCTCCAGCAGCTGAATCCAATAGGTTCCGCGAAGAAAAATTCAGTCCTGCATAAAAGGTTTGGATGATCATCCAAGTAGTTAGTCCATGGGTAGGGCAATTCTTTACCAAAGATTTCATTCTTTCCCATGCTTGAGCAACATGTTCATTATCCAATTGCTTAAAATTCATAATTCTACTTCTCAAAGATATAATTTTAGCAGGAGGATAATATCTACCAATGAAAGCATCTTTACATTTAGTCCATGAATCAATACTATTCTTAGGCAAAGATAGCAACCAATCTTTAGCTCTTCCTCTTAAGGAGAAAGGAAACAATTTCAGTTTTATAATGTCTCCATCTACATCCTTATACTTTTGCATTTCACAAAGTTCAACAAAATTATTAAGATGGGCAGTGATACGTCTCAAACGTATCTATAATTTCTTATGTTCCATGCTAGTTTTATGACAATACCTACATGTTTTGTTCACACTTTATGATGTTTTTATGCGTTTTCCGGAACTAACCTATTGATGAGATGCCAAAGTGCCAGTTCCTGTTTTCTGCTGTTTTTGGTTTCAAATCCTAGTAAGGAAATATTCTCGAATCGGACAAAATCAACGCCCATCTTAGAATTCCACGAAGCTTCCAACACCCGAGAGCCACCAGAGGAGAGCCACAGGGGGCCCACACATGGTGGCGGCGCGGCCCAGGGGGCGCCCTATTGTGGGCGGCTCCGTACCCTCCGACTCCGCCTCTTCACCTATTTAAAGCTCCCTGACCTAAATCTTCGAGACGGAAAAGCCACGGTACGAGAAACCTTCCGAGCCGCCGCCATCGCGAAGCCAAGATCTGGGGGACAGAGTCTCTGTTCCGCACGCCGCCGGACGGGGAAGTGCCCCGGAAGGCTTCTCCATCGACATCACCGCCATCTTCATCAACGCTGCTGTCTCCCATGAGGAGGGAGTAGTTCTCCATCGAGGCTAAGGGCTGTACCGGTAGCTATGTCTCTCTCCTATGTACTTCAATACAATGATCTCATGAGCTGCCTTACATGATTGAGATTCATATGAGCTTTGTATCACTATTAGTCTATGTGCTACTCTTGTGATGTTATTAAAGTAGTCTATTCCTCCTTCACGGTGTAATGGTGACAGTGTGTGCATCATGTAGTACTTGGCGTAGGTTATGATCATAATCTCTTGTAGGTTATGGAGTTAATTATTACTATGATAGTATTGATGTGATTCATTCCCCCTTCATAGTGTAAAGGTGACAGTGTGTATGCTATGTTAGTACTCAGTTTAAATTGCAAAGATCTATTATGCTCTAAAGGTTACTTAAACATGAACATCGAATGTTGTGGAGCTTGTTAACTCCGGCATTGAGGTGCTCTTGTAGCCCTACACAACGAATGGTGTTCATTATCAAACAAGAGTATATGTAGCACAAAGGAAGAGAACTTATTTATTTATGTGATCAATGTTGAGAGTGTCCACTAGTGAAAGTATGATCCCTAGGCCTTGTTTCCAAATACTGCAATCATCGCTTGTTTACTGTTTTACTACATCTTTACTTCCTGCAATATTACTACCATCAACTGCACGCCAGCAAGCACTTTTCTGGCGCCGTTACTACTGCTCATATTCATTCATACCACTTGTATTTCACTATCTCTTCGCCAAACTAGTGCACCTATACATCTGACAAGTGTATTAGGTGTGTTGGGGACACAAGAGACTTCTTGTATCGTGATTGCAGGGTTGCTTGAGAGGGATATCTTTGACCTCTTCCTCCCTGAGTTCGATAAACCTTGGGTGATCCACTTAAGGGAAACTTGCTGCTGTTCTACAAACCTCTGCTCTTGGAGGCCCAACACTGTCTACAAGAATAGAAGGACCCGTAGACATCAAGCACTTTTCTGGCGCCGTTGCCGGGGAGGAAAGGTAAAAGGCACTCATACTCCGGTCCCAGGTAACTAAGTACTTTTCTGTTGCCATTGTGTGTGTGCTCGTAGCTATTTCCTTTAGATCATGCAATTGCATATTTTTGTTTCTTGTTTACACTAGTTAGGCTTAATGGAAAACAACAACAAAATGAGAGATCTTTATGAAATTTATCTTGAATTAGGACATGATGTGTTTGAAGAGAGAATTAAAAAACCCATGGAACTTTATATGCATGCTAATGGGAATGTTATCAGTATGAATGCTTTGAACACTATTGTTGCTAATGCTATAGAAAATTCTAAGCTTGGGGAGGTCGGTTTTGATGAAAATGATCTCTTTAGTCCTCCGGGTATTGAGGAGAAAGTTTATGTTGATTATGATATGCCTCCCATATATGATGATTATAATGATAGTGGTCTTCTGGTGCCACCTACTATGGAGGATAAAGTTTATTATGATGATACTATACCTCCTATATTTGATGATGAGAATAATAATGATAGCTACTTTGTTGAATTTGCTCCCACTACAACTAATAAAATTGATTATGCTTATGTGGAGATTAATAATTTTATGCATGTAGCTCATGATAAGAATGTTTCATGTGATAGTTATATTGTTGAGTTTGTTCATGATGCTACTGAAAGTTATTATGAGAGAGGGAAACATGGTTATATGCATCTTAATAATATTAAGTTTCCCCTCTTTTTGCTGAAAATCTTGAAGCTACACTTGTTTTATCTTTCTATGCTTGTTGCATTATGCTTCATGAATTTGTTTATTTACAAGATTCCTTTTCATAGGAAGTGGGTTAGGCTTAAATGTGTTTTGAATTTGCTTCTTGATGCTCTCTTTTGCTTCAACTCCTTTCTTGAGAGCATCATTGAAATTACTGAGCCCATCTTAATGGCTATAAAGAAAGCACTTCTTGGGAGATAACCCATGTGTTTATTTTACTACAGTACTTTTGTTTTATATTTGAGTCTTGGAAGTTGTTTACTACTGTAGCAACCTCTCCTTATCTTATTTTATTGCATTGTTGTGCCAAGTAAAGTCTTTGATAGTAATGTTGATACTAGATTTGGATTATTGCGCAGAAACAGATTTCTGTCTGTCACGAATTTGGGCAGGGTTCTCTGTAGGTAACTCAGAAAAATCTGCCAATTTACGTGCGTGATCCTCAGATATGTACGCAACTTTCATTCAATTTGAGCATTTTCAGCTGAGCAAGTCCAGTGCCTCTAAAAAATTCGTCTTTACGGACTGTTCTGTTTTGACAGATTCTGCCTTTTATTTCGCATTGCCTCTTTTGCTGTGTTGGATGGATTTCTTTGTTCCATTGACTTCCAGTAGCTTTGTGCAATGTCCAGAAGTGTTAAGAATGATTGTGTCACCTCTGAACATGTGAATTTTTTGATTATGCACTAACCCTCTAACGAGTTTGTTTCGAGTTTGGTGTGGAGGAAGTTTTCAAGGGTCAAGAGAGGAGGATGATATACTATGATCAAGAAGAGTGAAGAGTCTAAGCTTGGGGATGCCCCGTGGTTCATCCCTGCATATTTCAAGAAGACTCAAGCATCTAAGCTTGGGGATGCCCAAGGCATCCCCTTCTTCATCAACAATTTATCAGGTTTCTTCTCTTGAAACTATATTTTTATTCGGTCACATCTTATGTACTTTACTTGGAGCGTCTGTTTGTTTTTATTTTTGTTTATGTTTGAATAAGTTCATCCTTGTGTGGGAGAGAGACACGCTCCGCTGGTTCGTATGAACACATGTGTTCTTAGCTTTACTCTTAATGTTCATGGCGAAGGTTGAAACTGCTTCGTTCATTGTTATATGGTTGGAAACAGAAAATGCTGCATGTGGTAGATGCTATAATGTCTTGAATAATTTGATACTTGGCAATTGTTGTGCTCATATAGATCATGTTTAAGCTCTTGCATCATGTACTTTGTACCCATTAATGAAGAACTACATAGAGCTTGTTAAAATTTGGTTTGCATGATTAGTTTCTCTAGAGTCTAGATATTTTCTGGTTAAGGTGTTTGAACAACAAGGAAGACGATGTAAAGTCTTATAATACTTACAATATGTTCATATGTGAGTCTTGCTGCACCATTTTATACTTGAGTTTGCTTCAAACAACCTTGCTAGCCTAGCCTTGTATTGAGAGGAATTCTTCTCGTGCATCCAAATCCTTGAGCCAAAAACTATGCCATTTGTGTCCACCATACCTACCTACTACATGGTATTACTCTGCCATTCCAAGCAAATACTTCATGTGCTACCTTTAAACAATTCAAAAGCTATTATCTCTTATTTGTGTCAATGTTTTATAGCTCATGAGGAAGTATGTGGTGTTTATCTTTCGATCTTGTCATTTACTTCTGACAGACTTTCACCAATGGACTAGTGGCTTCATCCGCTTATCCAATAATTTTGCAAAAAGAGCTGGCAATGGGGTTCCCAGCCCCGATTAATTAACTTGCATTAATAATTCTCTTCACATGTTTTGCTCTGATTCATCAGTAAGCAACTTAATTTTGCAAATAGACACTCCTCCATGGTATGTGATTGTTGGAAGGCACCCGAGGATTCAGTTAGCCATGGCTTGAGAAAGAAAAAGGTTGGGAGGAGTGTCATCCATAAATAAATAAAAAAAAACTAAACTAAAATACATGTGTAAACAAAAGAGAAGAGGGATGATCTACCTTGTTGGTAGAGATAACGTCCTTCATGGGAGCCGCTCTTGAAAGTCTGGTTGATAAGGTAGTTAGAGTACCCGCTACCATTCGTTGACAACAACAAACACCTCTCAAAACTTTACTTTTATGCTCTCTATGTTTTCAAAATAAAAAGCTCTAGCACAAAAATAGTAATCCATGCTTCCCTCTGCGAAGGGCCATTCTTTTACTTTATGTTGAGTTAGTTTACCCACTTCTTTCTATCTTAGAAGCAAACACTTGTGTCAACTGTGCATTGATTCTTACATGTCTACCTATTGCACATGTTATATTACTTTGTGTTGACAATTATCCATGAGATATACATGTTGAAGTTGAAAGCAACCGCTGAAACTTATATCTTCCTTTGTGTTGTTTCAAGCTTTCTACTAAGAACTTATTGCTTATGAGTTAACTGTTATGCAAGTCTTATTGATGCTTGTCTTGAAAGTACTATTCATGAAAAGTCTTTGCTATATGATTCAGTTGTTTACTCATTGTCTTCATCATTGCTTCGAATCGCTTCATTCATCTCATATGCTTTACAATAATGTTGATCAAGATCATGTTGGTAGCATGTCACTTAAGAAATTATCATTGTTATCGTTTACCTACTCGAGGGCGAGTAGGAACTAAGCTTGGGGATGCTTGATACGTCTCAAACGTATCTATAATTTCTTATGTTCCATGCTAGTTTTATGACAATACCTACATGTTTTGTTCACACTTTATGATGTTTTCATGCGTTTTCCAGAACTAACCTATTGACGAGATGCCGAAGTGCCAGTTCTTGTTTTCTGCTATTTTTGGTTTCAGAAATCCTAGTAAGGAAATATTCTCGGAATCGGACGAAATCAACGCCCAGCATCTAAGAATTCCACGAAGCTTCCACCCGAGAGCCACCAGAGGAGAGCCACAGGGGGCCCACACATGGGGCTGGCGCGGCCCAGGGGGCCCCCTATTGTGTGGCGGCTCCGTACCCCCTCCGACTCCGCCTCTTCGCCTATTTAAAGCTCCCTGACCTAAATCTTCGAGACGGAAAAGCCACGGTACGAGAAACCTTCCAGAGCCGCCGCCATCGCGAAGCCAAGATCTGGGGGACAGGAGTCTCTGTTCCGGCACGCCGCCGGGACGGGGAAGTGCCCCCGGAAGGCTTCTCCATCGACATCACCGCCATCTTCATCAACGCTGCTGTCTCCCATGAGGAGGGAGTAGTTCTCCATCGAGGCTAAGGGCTGTACCGGTAGCTACGTGGTTAATCTCTCTCCTATGTACTTCAATACAATGATCTCATGAGCTGCCTTACATGATTGAGATTCATATGAGCTTTGTATCACTATTAGTCTATGTGCTACTCTTGTGATGTTATTAAAGTAGTCTATTCCTCCTTCACGGTGTAATGGTGACAGTGTGTGCATCGTGTAGTACTTGGCGTAGGTTATGATCATAATCTCTTGTAGGTTATGGAGTTAATTATTACTATGATAGTATTGATGTGATTCATTCCCCCTTCATAGTGTAAAGGTGACAGTGTGTATGCTATGTTAGTACTCGGTTTAAATTGCAAAGATCTATTATGCTCTAAAGGTTACTTAAACATGAACATCGAATGTTGTGGAGCTTGTTAACTCCGGCATTGAGGTGCTCTTGTAGCCCTACACAACGAATGGTGTTCATTATCAAACAAGAGTATATGTAGCACAAAGGAAGAGAAATTATTTATTTATGTGATCAATGTTGAGAGTGTCCACTAGTGAAAGTATGATCCCTAGGCCTTGTTTCCAAATACTGCAATCATCGCTTGTTTACTGTTTTACTGCATCTTTACTTCCCGCAATACTACCATCAACGCACGCCAGCAAGCACTTTTCTGCCGTACTACTGCTCATATTCATTCATACCACTTGTATTTCACTATCTCTTCGAACTAGTGCACCTATACATCTGACAAGTGTATTAGGTGTGTTGGGGACACAAGAGACTTCTTGTATCGTGATTGCAGGGTTGCTTGAGAGGGATATCTTTGACCTCTTCCTCCCTGAGTTCGATAAACCTTGGGTGATCCACTTAAGGGAAACTTGCTGCTGTTCTACAAACCTCTGCTCTTGGAGGCCCAACACTGTTTACAAGAATAGAAGCACTCGTAGACATCAGGCAGCAGCATCATCAGAACTAACACCAGAAAATTGCTCTCTCATAACAAGATTTAGTAAAGCAGGTTTAATTTCATAGAATTCTGCTGTAGTAGCAGGTGGAGCAATAGGAGTGCATATAAAATCATTATTATTGGTGCTAGTGAAATCACACAACTTAGTGTTCTCAGGAGTATTCATTTTAACAGTAATAAAAATAAGTAAAGCAAACTAAATAAAATAAAGTAAAGCAAGTAACTATTTTTTTTGTGTTTTTGATATAAGAAGCAAACAAGACAGAAAATAAAATAAAGTAAAGCAAGACAATAACAGATTGGATGTGAGAGACTCCCCTTGCAGCGTGTCTTGATCTCCCCGGCAACGGCGCCAGAAATTTAGCTTGATAACGCGTGAAGCACACGTCCGTTGGGAACCCCAAGTGGAAGGTGTGATGCGTATAGCAGCAAGTTTCCCTCAGTATGAAACCAAGGTTGTCGACCCAGTAGGAGATGAAGGCCACGTGAAGGTTGTTGGCGAAGGAGTGTAGTGCGGCGCAACACCAGGGATTCCGGCGCCAACGTGGAACCTGCACAGCACAACCAAAATACTTTGCCCCAACTTAACAGTGAGGTTGTCAATCTCACCGCCTTGCTGTAAACAAAGGATTAAACGTATGGTGTGGAGAATGATGTTTTCTTATGAAGAACAACAGAGAACAGAGATTGCAGTTGATTGTATTTCAGATGTAAAATAATGGACCGGGGTCCACAGTTCACTAGTGGTGTCTCTCCAATAAGATAAATAGCATGTTGGGTGAACAAATTACAGTTAGGCAATTGACAAATAGAGAGGGCATAACAATGCACATACATATCATGATGACTAATATGAGATTTACTTAGGGCATTACGACAAAGTACATAGACCGCTATCCAGCATGCATCTATGCCTAAAAAGTCCACCTTCAGGTTAGCATCCGCACCCCTTCCAGTATTAAGTTGCAAACAACAGACAATTGCATTAAGTATGGTGCGTAATGTAATCAACACAAATATCCTTAGACAAAGCATTGATGTTTTATCCCTAGTGGCACAAGCACATCCACGACCTTAGAACTTTCTGTCACGTCCCACATTCAATGGAGGCATGAACCCACTATCGAGCATAAATACTCCCTCTTGGAGTCACAAGTATCAACTTGGCCAGAGCCTCTACTAGCAACGGAGAGCATGCAAGAACATAAACAACACATATATGATAGATTGATAATCAACTTGACATAGTATTCAATATTCATCGGATCCCAACAAACACAACATGTAGCATTACAAATAGATGATCTTGATCATGATAGGCAGCTCACAAGATCTAACATGATAGCACAATTAAGAGAAGACAACCATCTAGCTACTGCTATGGACCCATAGTCCAAGGATGAACTACTCACGCATCAGTCCGAAGGCGGGCATGGTGATGTAGAGCCCTCCGGTGATGATTCCCCTCCGGCAGGGTGCCGGAGGTGATCTCCTGAATCCCGAGATGGGATTGGCGGCGGTGGCGTCTCTGGAACTTGTTCTGTATCGTGGCTCTCGGTAATAGGGTTTTCGTGACGGAGAGTTTAAGTAGGCGGAAGGGCAGAGTCGGAGGAGGCACGGGGGCCCCACACCATAGGCCGGCGCGGGCCCCTCCTTGGCCATGCCGCCCTATGGTTAGGGCGCCTCGTGGCCCCACTTCGTATCCTCTTCGGTCTTCTGGAAGCTCCGTGGAAAAATAAGACCCTGGGCGTTCGTTTCATCCAATTCCGAGAATATTTCCTGTAGGATTTCGAAACCAAAAACAGCACAAAACAGGAACTGGCGCTTCGGCATCTCGTTAATAGGTTAGTGCCGGAAAATGCATATAAATGATGTAAAGTGTGTATAAAACATGTGAGTATTGTCATAAAACTAGCATGGAACATAAGAAATTATAGATACGTTTGAGACGTATCAGTGGAGATGATGGTGATGATGATCCCGATGAAGTTCAGCTCGATAGCGGTGATGATGGCGACGATCTCCCCTCTCCGGGAAGGAATTTCCCCAGCAGATTTCAGCCTGCCGGAGAGCTTTTCTCTCTCTCTGGTGCTCCGCCCCGTAGCTGCGGTGGAATATTTCTCTCATCGTACCCCCGATCTTATGTTTCCCGAGGGGTTAAAATACGCGAGGGGGCATCGTCAGAAGTGGGCCAGGGCGCCCAGGCCATGCCTAGGCGTGGCCTGGGGTGGGCCCATGCCTAGGGGTGGTTTGGATCCCCCTGGCCCATCTCGGCCTCCCCTTCTGGCTTCCTCCGTCATCTGGAAAAATATGATTTTCTGTATCTTTGTTGGGAATTGTTGGTCTTCAGAAATATGGTGCCTTGACGGTCCTTTTTCTAGCAGATTCCTGGCTCCGGTGGTTAATTCTCCAATAATCATCAAATATGAAAAAATAGATGAAATGACATAAGTATTACCTCTAAATATGAAACATATCAATGAATAACAGTAAATCATGATATAAAATAGCGATGCAAATTGGACGTATCAACTCCCCCAAGTTTAGACCCCGCTTGTCCCCAAGCGAAACTGAACTTGGTAAACCAGACCACGGGTTTATGGAGTGAAGTGTCGATAACCAAAATACGGACAAGAAGCATCATACTTACCAATACATAAGTCATTATAGACATCCACTTCTTATTATATAATTCAACTTGGAATGAGTAAGGAATCACTAAATAGAGGTGCATAGAGGAAATCATAATTGATGATGGAAAACTTTTGTTCTTGGTCAGAGAACAATTAACAAATTGTACTTATCTTTCGAGCAGAGTCTTTATATTAGAGCTTATTGCAGAAATCACATGCTCAATCATTTCAATCTCTTTTCAATCATAGATAGCTTTTAGAGTTATATTCATTCAGATAAAAGTATTGTGCTACGCAAGGAAGAAGAAAAGAGAGGATTGAATGGATCAACATATATGAATGGTTGAATCACAACAACTCAAATGCTTGCTTGAGGTAGAGGGAAATAGGTTTACTGACTCAACATAAAAGTAAAAGATAGGCCCTTCGCAGAGGGAAGCATGGATCACTCATGTGCTAGAGCTTTTTGTTTAAAATGAATCAGATGTAGGAAAATGAAATTTTGAGAGTAGTAACTCATGTCAACGGTAGTGATAATTAATATGACTCATCATATAAGTTGTGTGCCTCATGCCCATATACTATTAGCGCCCACAACCTTGTCTTACTTTAATGATTACCAAAGATCTTCAACATATGCATATAGTTTCAACCAAGTATCGCAAAGGGGTACCTCCATGCCGCTTGTACAAAGGTCCAAGGAGATAAATCGCATTTGATTTCTCGATTTTGATAAATCTCAACTTTAGACATCCATACCGGGACAACATGGAAAAGGCTGGACTCCTCAGATTAATGCTTTAAGCATTCAACGGTAATATTATCTCGCTTGAGATTTGAGGATTTAATTGTCTGGCTGAAACTTCCACCATGTGAACATGGATTCGGTTGGCGGCCCTTTGCTCTTCTCTAACAAATATGCATACTCCAATCTAAACATGGCAACCCCAATTATTTCGCACAAGATGGACATTCATAGCATGGTAAAACATGATATTCAACAAAAGGAGACACGTTGATGGCGTTCCCCAGACAACATGGTTATCGCTCAACAAGCAACTTATAAGTTACATAATCCTTATCACAATAGTCCTTTTAGACTAATTTCCCATGAGCTAAGAACAAAACACAAAACGGGTAGTAATGTTTGAAGGTTTAAAGGTAGCACACAAGCAATTCACTTTGGAGTGGCGGCGAAATACCACATATAGGTAGATATGGTGGACACAAATGGCATGAGTTTTTGGTTCATGGTTTGGATGCACGAGAAGCATTCCCTCTCAGTACATGTCTTTGGCTAGCAAGGTTGGGTAGTAAGCATAAGAGTTGAGCAAAACAAACAAATATACATGTGATAGAAAACAATCATGCAATCTTTCTTGGAAGTATAAACGATTTAATCTTAAGAATATTAAGCTTATGAGCCAACAAGAAAGAAAGATAATGGAATAATGTATCTACATGTATTTCTCTCTTTTCTACTTAAGCCTCAAAGTAATGTTGCTACTGACCAATTCTAAGTTTGCCAAGACAAACTAGAATTACTTTATGCTCCCAAAGTGATACCAATACTAACTAACAATATTAATCATATGACCGAAATTACAAACTAAAATAAGATGTGCAGAAAGTAAATGATAAAAACTTCTTATTAATATTCCATAACGACAACTCACACCAAGGGATACATAGATAATCGACTAAAGGAGAGATACTTCCACACTACAAACTATCCTATATGATAATTTTGCTACTCATGATATGACTCTACTAAAAAGTAAATAGGTAAAAGAGAATAGTGTGATACCGCGGCACTCCCCCAAGCTTGGAACAAGCCAAGGGGATGTCAATACCGATGACGAATTACTTCTTCGGTGGTGGTGGTGCGTCCTTGATTGGAGTAAGAAAGTTCTCCAGCATTCTGCGAAGTCGGTTGTTCTCCTCTCGAAGAATCTCCACCTCCTTCCTCAGAGCTCGATATTTATCACAAAACTCATCAGTGACTCGAATGGCCTCCTCTGCTGCAGGGAAGGAGCTGGGGTCTAGAACTGGTGGTATTAGTCCCTGCATATTATGAGAAAAAGCACGCCCAGTGTTAATTGATCCTATGAGGGTATGTTTCCTTGCCCTCAATCTTGCAGCAATCTATCCCTCTCCGCTTGATGATATCTCCTTTACTTCCTCCATCCGTCCAGCAAGAGTCCTCCGTTCAAGATCACGGAGGAGCTCACACTGGCGAGCTTCGATCCTCTAAAGATGAACCCCGGAATGACATCTGGACAGAAACATATCGAAACAAAAACAATACGAGAACACGATATACATACCTCCGGGGATCCGGGGGATTATATAGCAAAAAATTCCATAACAAAAGGAAGAGAACATGGTGAAACCGGGCCAGAGCTGGCCCGCGCCTAGGGGTGGTTTGGTGCCCCTGGGCACCTTCTCCTACCCGTTTCCGTCTCGTAATTTTTCATATTTAGCAAAAACAACAAAAACATAACCTGGAAAGCTTAACGCGAACTTTTTCTTACTAAAAATGTTACCTATTCGAAAACAGACTCTGCAGATTCCTGGATTTGCTCCTTGATGAATTCTTCCGGAGTCACCACTTGAATAATATCCACATCTTCATTATAAGAATCTCCAGAAATATAATGTTTGAGTCTTTGCCCATTCACCACTGTGTAGTATTATCCTTCAAGGAAGCAATTTTTATGGCACCGGAACGATACACCTCTTCAATAATAAAAGGTCCTTCCCATTTCGAGAGTAATTTTCCTGCAAAAAATCTGAGACGAGACCTATACAATAAAACTTTATCGCCTACATGGAACTCTCTTTTAAGAATTCTATTATCATGCCACTTTTTAACCTTCTCTTTAAAGAGTTCAGCATTTTCATAAGCTCCACTCCTCCATTCATCTAAAGAACTCAAGTCAAGCAACCTTTCTTACAGGCTAGTTTAAAGTCTCTATTAAGTTCTTTCACTCCCCAATAAGCTTTCTGTTCTAATTCTGAAGGCAAGTGACAAGCTTTCCCATAAACCATTTTATAAGGAGACATACCCATAGGATTTTATAAGCAGTTCTATAAGCCCATAAAGCATCATTTAACTTTCTAACCCAATTCTTTCTAGATTTATTAACAGTCTTTTGCAAGATAGATTTAATCTCTATATTTGATAATTCTACTTGCCCACTTATTTGAGGATGATAGTCTGAAGCAATTCTATGATTAATATCATATCTAGCAAGTGTCTTTCTAAAACCACCATGAATAAAATGAGAACCTCCATTAGTCATAAGATATCCAGGCACACCAAATCTAGGGAAAATAACATCTTTAAGCATTTTTAATGAAGTCTCACCATCAGCACTCTTTGTAGGTATAGCTTCTACCCACTTAGTTACATAATCAACAGCAACAAGTATATGAGTATAACCTTCTGAAGGAGGAAAGGGACCCATAAAGTCAAGTCCCCAACAGTCAAATGGTTCAATAACAAGAGAATAAATAATAGGCATTTCATTGCGTCTAGAAATATTACTAACTGTTTAGCACTCATCACAAGATAAAATAAACCTTCTTGCATCTTTAAAGAGGGTAGGCCAATAAAATACTGATTATAGAACCTTTTGTGCAGTTCTATCTCCAGCATGATGTCCTCCATAAGCACTACCATGACATTTACTCATTATCTCCTGTTGTTCATATTCCGGAACACATCTTCTCATAATACCATCCACTCCTTCTTTATATAAGTGTGGGTCATCCCAAAAATAATGCCTCAAATCATAAAATAATTTCCTTCTTTGCTGAGCTGTAAATGTTGGAGGCAAATACTTGGAAACAATAAAGTTAGCATAATCAGCATACCAAGGACTCTCACGCGAGGTTAACTTTATTGCAGCCAATTGTTCATTTGGAAAACTATCATTAATAGGAATAGGATCATAATAAATGTTTTCCAATCTAGACAAATTATCAGCAACAAGATTTTTAGTACCTTTCCTATCTACAATATGCAGATCAAACTCTTGTAAAAGCAACACCCATCTAATAAGCCTAGGCTTAGCATCTTTCTTCTCCATAAGGTATCTAATAGCACCATGACCAGTATGAATAGTAACTTTCGAATCAACAATATAAGGTCTAAACTTATCACAAGCAAAGACTACAACTAGATTTTTTTTCAGTAGTAGCATAATTCTTTTGAGCAGCATCAAGACTCTTACTAGCATAATGAATACCATTCAACTTCTTATCTGTCTATCCAATAATAGCACCTACTGCAAAATCACTAGCATCACCCATAATTTCAAAGGGTAAATTCCAAACAGGTGGTTGAACAATAGGAGCAGTGGTTAAAGCCTTCTTTAGACTTTCAAACGCTTCTTTACAATCATCATCAAAAACAAAAGGTACATCCTTTTGGAGAAGATTAGTAAGAGGCTTTGAAATTTTAGAAAAATCTTTAATAAACCTCCTATAGAAACCAACATGACCAAGAACACTACGAATACCTTTAACATCCCTAGGACAGGGCATTTTCTCAATTGCTTCCACTTTGGCTCCATCGACTTCAATACATCTTTCAGAAATTTTATGTCCAAGACCAATTCCTTCATTTACCATAAATCCCAATTAATAACAAAATTAGTTTCTTCACATCTCTGTAAAACTTTATCAAGATTGTGCAAACAATTATCAAAAGAAGTCCCATTATCGTCCATAAATACTTCCACAATTTCTTCATAAAAACCATGAAAAATAGCATACATGCATATTTGAAATGTAGCAGGATCATTACACAAACCAAAAGGCATACGTCTATAAGCATAAGTTCCATATGGACAAGTAAAAGTGGTTTTCTCTTGATCTTGCTTTTTGACAGCGATTTGAGAAAACCCAGAATAACCATAAAGGAAACAAAAATGAGTTTTCTTAGACAACCTTTCTAACATTTGATCAATAAAAGGTAAAGGATAATGATCTTTCTTAGTAACTTTATTAACTTTTCTATAATCAATGCACATCCTATAACCAACTACTACTCTTTGAGGAATAAGTTCATTATTCTCATTAGGCACAACAGTAATTCATCCTTTCTTAGGGACACAATGCACAGTACTAATCCATCTACTATCAGCAATAGGATAAATAATACCAGCATCAAGAAGTTTCAATACCTCATTTCTTACCACATCCTTCATCTTCGGAATTAAACGACGTTGATGTTCAACAACTGGCTTTGCATCCGGTTCCATATTAATAGCATGCTGACATATAGTAGGAGAAATACCCTTCAAATCATCAAGAGTATATCTCATAGCTCCTCGGTGCTTCTTTAATATTCCCAATAATCTTTCTTCTTCCTGTCCTGAAAGTTTAGAACTAATAATAACAGGATATAACTTCTTATCATCTATATAAGCATATTTAAGATCATCAGGTAAAGGTTTTAAAATGAAAACAATATCCTCCTTGGGTGGTAATGTGTTACCCAAGTCTTGCACATGTAAATCATGCTTAACCATCTCTGGTTGATGAAGAAAAGTCTCATCAATCTCCTTTCTTTCCTCCATAAAGACCTCACTTTCGTGATCCTCCATATATTGCTGCAAAGCATTGTTAGGAGCAACATCAATAGAAGCAAGTTGTTCAACTCTAAAATCTTCATTAGGCAATTCAGTTTTATAAGGAGCTTTAGCAAACTTAGAAAAATTAAATTCATAAGACTCTCCATTAAATTTAGTAAGAATTTCTCCTTCTTGCAATCTATAATAGCACCACAAGTATTCAAGAAAGGTCTACCAAAAATTATAGGACAAGTCTTACTAGCAACTGAACCAAATACTATAAAATCAGCAGGATATTTAATCTTACCACATAAAACTTCCACATCTCTAACAATACCAATTGGAGAGATGGTCTCTCTATTAGCAAGCTGAATAACCACATCAATTTCTTCAAGTTCACAAGAACCAATTTCATGCATAATTTTCCTGTAAAGCTCATAAGGAATAGCACTAGAACTTGCACCAATATCACATAAACCATAATAGCAATGATCACCTATTCTGACAGAAAGCACATGAACACTAGTTTTCTTGGATTTAATATGATGTGAAACAATATTAGAAGCATCTTCCAAAATATAATATGTCCATCTTCTACATTTTCAGTAACCAAGTCCTTTACTATTGCTACCGCAGGTTCAATAGTTATTTCTTCATCATGTTCTATAGCTTTCTTTTTTTACTTTTATTAACCACACTAGTTATAATAGAATGTTCCTTTACCTTGGCAGGGAAAGGTACTTTCTCAATATAAGGTTCAGGCAAAACACGATCAGCAGTACAAACTTCAATATTTCTAGCAGGAACACAATTAACAATATCTTTATAAGGTGCATGGTACTTGTTCCACTCCTTTTTGGGAACATCAAGATAAGAGGAAAAAGGCTTAAAACAATTTGCAACAATTTGAGAATCAAGACCATAAACAGCACTAGTATTATGAAAGTTATCAGTTTGCATAAAAGATTCAATGCATTCATAATCATAATTAATACCTGACTTTCTTCCTTTATCATTCTCCCATCCTTTAGTATCTTCTTAAATGCGGTCAAGAAGATCCCATTTAGCCTCTTCCTTCATACGTGTAAATGATCCGGAACAAGAAGCATCCAATAAATCCTTATCATGAAGAGAAAGCCTCGCATAGAAGTTATTACTAACAATATTGCTGGGGAGCTCATGAATGGGATATTTGAGCATTAGTGACTTCAATCTCCCCCACGCTTGGGCAATACTCTCTCCATCTTGAGGCCAGAAATTATATATTTGATTCCAATATTTATGAATCTCACTTGGAGGATATAATTTGGAATAAAAAGAGGTACCATTTCCTCCCATCCAATAGATCGGCCATTCTTCAGTATCTTATACCATTCCACAGCTCTTCTCTTAAGTGATAAAGAGAATAATTTCCTCTTAACTTGGTCCATAGAGATACCTGCACACTTGAACAAATCGCATAATTCATGTATAAAGAGTAAATGATCACCCGGATGGATAGTTTCATCTCCAAAATAACAGTTATTCATAACACGTTCAACAATTTTCATAGGTGTTTTAAAAGGATCCAACTGAGCACGCGGTGGTTCATATACTACCGTAACAGTGGTAATAGTAATTCCAAATAGAGAGTCAAACGTAGACGCCTCCATAATAAAATAAAGCAGAAGCAAACATAAATAAAAACATCACTTACAGTAAAAGTTACCTTTACCAATTCCACTCTTCAATAGCGCTTCACTCCCCGGCAATGGCGCCAGAAAATAGTCTTGATGACACACAAGTATAGGGGGTGTATCGTAGTACTTTCGATAAATAAGAGTGTCGAACCCAACGAGGAGCAGAAGGCGTTGAGGAGCAGTTTTGATCGAGAATTCACTGTAAACACTAGCGAACAGGTTTGCAGGGGTATTTGGTATTGCAGATAAATAAAATATGAGTAAATAAAATGCAGTAATAATAATTGCAGCGAGTGGCCCAATCCTTTTTAGAGCAAAGGACAAGCCGGTTGTTTTACTTATGATGAACAAACGTTCCTGAGGACACACGGGAATTACGTCAAGTGCTTTCGCTTCACATAGCTGAATAATATTCAATGGTTTGGTAAGTGTTGTGTGGGTGAATATATGCTAATGCACTACCCCATACTTGGACTAATACATACTTGTGATTATACCTCTTGCAAGCATCCGCAACTACAAGAAAGTAATTAAGATAAATCTAACCACAACCTTAAACTTTGAGATCCTACACTCCCTCGTGCACCGGTTTCCTAACGGGGGTTTGGGTTTTTGTCGCTCCCGCAACCCCACAATTAGTAGCCAAATACACAATGCATTCCCCTAGGCCCATAAAGGTGAACTATTATGTAGTCGATGTTCACATGATACCACTAGAAGAATAGCACCACAACTTAAATATCAAATCATTGCATATTACTCAACACAGTTCCACTACTAACATCATGATTTCTCCCATGTTCTCAAGAACTAAACGAACTACTCACGAGACATCATATGGATCATGATCAGAGGTGATATGATGATAATAACAATCTGGACATAAAATTAATTCAATGGTTTCACTCAATAGCATCAACTACAAAGAGTAATCAACACCAGGAAAGTTTCCCCTATGAACTAGACAAGTATCAAACCCAAGATGTTACTGTTGGAGATATGCCCAAGAGGCAATAATAAAAGTGGTTATTATATATCTTTATGTTTATGATAAATGTTTATATACCATGCTATAATTGTATTAACCGAAACATTGATACATGTGTGATATGTAAACAACAAAGAGTCCCTAGTAAGCCTCTTAACTAGCTTGTTAATTAATAGATGATTAGTTTCATAATCATGAACATTGGATGTTATTAATAAACAAGATTATATCATTATATGAATGATGTAATGGACACACCCAATTAAGCGTAGCATAAGATCACGTCATTAAGTTATATGCTATAAGCTTTCGATACATAGTTACCTAGTCCTTTCGACCATGAGATCATGTAAATCACTTATACCGGAAAGGTACTTTGATTACATCAAACGCCACTGCGTAAATGGGTGGTTATAAAGGTGGGATTAAGTATCCGGAAAGTATGAGTTGAGGCATATGGATCAACAGTGGGATTTGTCCATCCCGATGACGGATAGATACCCTCTCGGTGGAATGTCGTCTAATGTCTTGCAAGCATATGAATAAGTTCATAAGAGACCACATACCACGGTACGAGTAAAGAGTACTTGTCAGGAGATGAGGTTGAACAAGGTATAGAGTGATACCGATGATCAAACCTCGGACAAGTAAAATATCGCGTGACAAAGGGAATTGGTATCGTATGTGAATGGTTCATTCGATCACTAAGTCATCGTTGAATATGTGGGAGCTATTGGATCTCCAGATCCCGCTATTGGTTATTGGTCAGAGAGAGTACTCAACCATGTCCACATAGTTCACGAACCGTATGGTGACACACTTAAGGTTTGATGTTGAAATGGTAGTATTTGAATATGGAATGGAGTTCGAAGATTTGTTCGAAGTCCCGGATGAGATCCCGGACATCACGAGGAGTTCCGGAATGGTCCGGAGAATAAGATTCATATATAGGAAGTCATTTTATGTGTTTGAAAATGATCCGGTGCATTTATGGAAGGTTCTAGAAGGTTCTAGAATATTCCGGAAGAAAGTCACTATGGAAGGCGGAGTCCCGAAGGGACTCCACCACCATGGCCGGCCAACCCTAAGGGGTGGAGTCCCAGGTGGACTCCACCTAAGGTGGCCGGCCACCCCCTTGATGTCTACGGGTGCTTCTATTCTTGTAGACAGTGTTGGGCCTCCAAGAGCAGAGGTTTGTAGAACAGCAGAAAGTTTCCCTTAAGTGGATCACCCAAGGTTTATCGAACTCAGGGAGGAAGAGGACAAAGATATCCCTCTCATGCAACCCTTCAACCACAAAGCAAGAAGTCTCTTGTGTCCCCAACACACCTAATAGGTGCACTAGTTCGGCGAAGAGATAGTGAAATACAAGTGGTATGAATGAATATGAGCAGTAGTACGGCACCAGAAAAGTGCTTGCTGGCGTGCAGTTGATAATAGTAAAATTGCAGGAAGTAAAGATGCAGTAAAACAGTAAATAAGCAGCGATAGCAGTATTTAGGAACAAGGCCTAGGGATCATACTTTCACTAGTGGACACTCTCAACATTGATCACATAACAGAATAAATAAATAGATGCTAGACTCTACACCCTCTTGTTGGATGATGAACACCACTAACTATGTAGGATTACACGAACCCTCAATGCCGGAGTTAACAAGCTCCACAATATTCGATGTTCATATTTAAATAACCTTAGAGTGCATGACAGATCAACATAACCAAACCAAGTACTAACATAGCATGCACACTGTCACCTTCACACTACGAGAGGAGGAATAGATCACATCAATACTATCATAGCAATAGTTAACTTCATAATCTACAAGAGATCACAATCATAGCCTACGCCAAGTACTACACGATGCACACACTGTCACCATTACACCGTGCAGGAGGAATAAACTACTTTAATAACATCACTAGAGTAGCACGCAGATAAATTGTGATACAAAACACATTGAAATCATAAAGAGATATAAATAAGCACTTCACTATGCCATTCATAACAGTGAATAAGTATTCTGTGAAATATAGCCTAAGAGACCCACACGGTGCACACACTGTCACCTTTACACACGTGGGACAAGGAGTCTCCGGAGATCACATAAGTAAAACCCACTTGACTAGCATAATGACATCTAGACTACAAGCATCATCATATGAATCTCAATCATGTAAGGCAGCTCATGAGATTATTGTATTGAAGCACATAGGAGAGAGATTAACCACATAGCTACCGGTACAGCCCCGAGCCGATGGAGAACTACTCCTCCTCATGGGAGACAGCAGCGTTGATGAAGATGGCGGTGGTGTTGATGGAGAAGCCTTCCGGGGCACTTCCCGTCCCGGCGGCATGCCGGAACAGAGACTCCTGTCCCCCAGATCTTGGCTTCGCGATGGCGGCGGCTCTGGAAGGTTTTCTCTGGTTTCGTCGAACGTGGTAGGGTTTTCGCGACGGAGATCTTAAGTAGGCGGAAGGGCAAGGTCGGTGGAGTCCTGGTGGGGCCACACACTAGGCCGGCGCGGCCAGGGCTTGGGCCGCGCCGCCCTACTGTGTCCCCACCTCGTGGCCCCACTTCGTTTCCTCTTCGGACTTCCGGAAGCTTCGTGGAAAAATAGGACCCGGGCGTTGATTTCGTCCAATTCCGAGAATATTTCCTTACTAGGATTTCTGAACCAAAAACAGCCGAAAACAGAACTGCCCTTCGGCATCTCGTCAATAGGTTAGTTCCGGAAAACGCATAATAATGACATAAAGTATGCATAAAACATGTAGATATCATCAATAATGTGGCATGGAACATAAGAAATTATCGATACGTCGGAGACGTATCACCCCTCCCAAGGGAAGGTGGGAATCCCACCTCTAGTGGGAGTCCTAGCTTGGGTAGGTTTCATGTCATATGGAAGGTTTTGGTTTGGGGTCTTATTCGAAGACTTGTAGACCAACTCTTGGGTGTTCCACCTATATAATGAGGACCAAGGGGAGGGGGCCGGCCACCCCAACACAACAAGGTGGCCGCACCACCTAGATGGCCGGCGCCCCCTCTCCCCAAACCCTAGCCGCCCACTCCTCCTTCTTCCCCGCACGCTTAGCGAAGCTCCGCCGGGATTCTCCACCGCCACCGACACCACGCCGTCATGCTCTCGGATTCAAGAGGAGCTACTACTTCCGCTGCCCGCTGGAACGGGTAGGTGGACGTCGTCTTCATCAACAACCGAACGTGTGACCGAGTACGGAGGTGCTGCCCGTTCGTGGCGCCGTGATCAAGATCTTCTACGCGCTTTTGCAAGCGGCAAGTGAACGTCTACCGCAGCAACAAGAGCCTCATCTTGTAGGCTTTGGAAATCTTCAAGGGTGAGTCTCGATCATCCCCTCGTTGCTACCGTCTTCTAGATTGCATCTTGGCTTGGATTGCGTGTTCGCGGTAGGAAATTTTTTGTTTTCTATGCAACGTTATCCTACAGTGGTATCAGAGCCGTGTCTATGCATAGATGGTTGCACGAGTAGAACACAATGGTTTTGTGGGCGTTGATGCTTTTGTTATCTTTAGTTTGAGTACTTTGCATCTTTGTGGCATAGTGGGATGAAGCGGCTCGGGCTAACTTTACATGACCGCGTTCATGAGATTTGCTCCACGCTCGACATGCAACTTGTATTGCATAAGTGGCTTTGCGGGTGTCTGTCTCTCCTACTATAGTGAAGATTCAATTTACTCTTCTATTGACAACACTAGTATCACCGTTGTGGTTCATGTTCGTAGGTAGATTGGATCTCACTCGAAAACCCTAAACCACGTAAAATATGCAAACCAAATTAGAGAACGTCTAACTTGTTTTTGCAGGGTTTGGTGATGTGATATGGCCATAATGTGATGATGAATATGTATGAGATGATCATTATTGTATTGTGGCAACCGGCAGGAGCCTTATGGTTGTCTTTAAATTTCATGTTGAGTAGTATTTCAAAGTAGTTGTAATAGTTGCTACATGGAGGACAATCATGAAGACGGTGCCATTGACCTTGGTGTTTCGCCGACGATGATGGAGATCATGCCCGTTGATGATGGAGATCATGTCCGTGCTTTGAAGATGAAGATCAAAGGCGCAAAGACAAAAGGGCCATATCATATCACATATGAACTGCATGTGTTGTTAATCCTTTATGCATCTTATTTTGCTTAGATCGCGACGGTAGCATTATAAGATGATCCCTCTCACTAAAATATCAAGATAATAAAGTGTTCATCCTTAGTAGCACCGTTGCCAAGACTTGTCGTTTCGAAGCATCTCGTGATGATCGGGTGTGATAGACTCAACAAGTGCATACAACGGGTGCAAGCCAGTTTTGCACATGCGGATACTAAGGTGGCCTTGACGAGCCTAGCATGTACAGACATGGTCTCGGAACACGTGATACCGAAAGGTAGAGCATGAATCATATGATTGATATGATGAACACTTTGAGTGTTCGCCATTGAAATTACATCTCGTCTCGTGATGATCGAACTTGATGTAGTGGATTTGGTTCGTGTGATCACTAAGACAATGCGAGGGATATTGTTTTGAGTGGGAGTTCACCTAGATTTTTAATTATGTTGAATTAAAATTTGAACTCAATTTGTCATAAACATTAGTCTAAACTATTGCAAATATATGTTGTAGATATGGCGTCCCCAATCAATTTTAACCAGTTCCTAGAGAAAGAAAAGCTTAAGAGCAACGGTAGCAACTTCACCGACTGGTTCCGTCATGTGAGGATCTTCCTCAATGGCGGAAATCTGCAATATGTGTTTGATGCACCGCTAGGTGACCCTCCTGCAGAAACTGAAACCGATGAAGTAAAGAATGTTTACGCGACTCGGAAAACTCGGTACTCTCAAGTTCAGTGTGCCATCCTGTGCAGTCTGGAAGCCGATCTTCAAAAACGTTTTGAGCACCACGATCCACATGAGTTAGTCAATGAGTTGAAAACTATCTTTGAAACTCATGCGGCCGTGAAATGCTATGAAGCATCGAAACACTTCTTCAGTTGCATGATGGAAGAAGGTAGCTCCGTTAGTGAGCACATGCTCGCCATGACCGGGCATGCGAAGAAACTCAGTGATTTGGGAATAGTGATTCCTAACCGACTGGGGATTAATCGTGTCCTTCAATCACGCCACCTAGTTACAAGAACTTTGTGATGAACTACAATATGCAGAACATGAACAAAGAGTTACCTGAACTCTTCTCCATGCTGAAATCTGCTGAGATTGAGATCAAGAAAGAGCACCAAGTGTTGATGGTCAACAAGACCACCAGTTTCAAGAAGCAAGTCTAAGGGAAAATCAAGAAGGGTGGCAAGAAAGCTGCCACGCCTCCTGTGAAACCTAAGACTGGCCCTAAGCCTGATGCTGAGTGCTATTACTGCAAGGAGAAGGGACACTGGAAGCGTAATTGCTCCAAGTATTTGGCGGATCTGAAGAGCGGCCTTGTCAAGAAGAAGAAAGAAGGTATATCTGATATACATGTTATAGATGTTTATCTTACTGGTTCTCGCACTAGTACCTGGGTATTTGATACTGGTTCGGTTGCTCATATTTGTAACTCGAAACAGGAACTAAAGAATAAACGAAGACTACTAAAGGATGAAGTGACGATGCGCGTTGGAAATGGATCCAAAGTCGATGTGATCGCTGTCGGCACACTTCCTCTACATCTACCTTCGGGATTAGTTTTAAGCCTCAATAATTGTTATTTTGTACCCGCGTTGAGCATGAACATTATATCTGGATCTTGTTTAATGCAAGACGGTTATTCATTCAAGTCTGAGAATAATGGTTGTTCTATTTTTATGAATAATATCTTTTATGGTCGAGCACCTGAAAAGAATGGCTTATTTCTGTTAGATCTCGATAGTAGTGATACACATATACATAACATTGATACTAAGCGAATTAAATTGAATGATAATTCTACTTATATGTGGCACTGTCGTCTTGGTCATATTGGAGTGAAACGCATGAAGAAACTCCATACCGATGGATTACTTGAATCACTTGACTTTGAGTCACTTGATAGATGCGAAGCATGTCTAATGGGAAAAATGACTAAGACTCCATTCTCTGGTATTATGGAGCGAGCTACGACTTATTGGAAATCATACATACCGATGTGTGCGGACCAATGAGTGTAGCATCGCGTGGTGGTTATCGTTATGTTCTAACCTTCACAGATGATCTGAGTAGATATGGGTATATCTATTTCATGAAACATAAATCCGAAACTTTTGAGAAGTTTAAGGAATTCCAAAGTGAAGTAGAAAATCAACGTAACAAGAAGATTAAATTTCTACGATCTGATCGCGGAGGTGAGTATCTGAGTTATGAGTTTGGCATGCATTTAAAGAAATGCGGAATACTTTCACAATTGACACCGCCGGGAACACCTCAACGAAACGGTGTATCCGAACGTCGTAATCGAACTCTCTTAGATATGGTTCGTTCTATGATGTCTCTTACTGATTTGCCATTATCATTTTGGAGTTATGCATTAGAGACAGCCGCATTCACTTTAAATAGAGCACCATCAAAATCCGTTGAAATGACACCGTATGAATTATGGTTTATAAGAAACCTAAGCTGTCGTTCCTAAAAGTTTGGGGTTGCGAAGCCTATGTAAAAAAGTTACAACCGGATAAGCTAGAACCCAAAGCGGAGAAATGCGTCTTCATAGGATACCCTAAGGAAACTATAGGGTACACTTTCTATCACAGATCCGAAGGCAAGATCTTTGTTGCTAAGAACGGAACCTTTCTTGAGAAAGAATTTCTCACTAAAGAAGTGACTGGAAGAAAAGTAGAACTCGATGAGATTGATGAATCTTCACTTGTTGATCAGAGTAGCGCAGTACCGGAAGTTGTTCCTGTACCGCCTACACCGGCAACAGAGGAAGCAAATGATAATGATCATGAAACTTCAAACGAGATAGCTACTGAACCTCGCAGATCGACAAGGGAACGTGCCACTCCTGATTGGTATGATCCTTGTCTAAATGTCATGATTGTGGACAACAATGATGAAGACCCTGCGACGTATGAAGAAGCGATGATGAGCCCAGATTCCAACAAATGGCAAGAAGCCATGAAATCCGAAATGGGATCCATGTATGATAACAAAGTATGGACTTTGGTAGACTTACCTGATAGCCGCAAGGCTGTCGAGAATAAATGGATCTTCAAGAGAAAAACAGATGCTGATGGTAATATTACTGTCTATAAAGCTCGACTTGTCGCAAAGGGTTTCCGACAAATTCAAGGTGTTGACTACGATGAGACTTTCTCACCTGTAGCGAAGCTAAAATCTGTGAGGATTTTGTTAGCAATAGCTGCATTTTTCGATTATGAGATTTGGCAGATGGATGTCAAAACGGCGTTCCTTAATGGAGACATTGAGGAAGAGTTGTATATGGTACAACCCAAAGGTTTTGTCGATCCTAAAAATGCTAACAAAGTATGCAAACTTCAGCGTTCAATTTATGGACTGAAGCAAGCATGAAGAAGTTGGAACCGACGCTTTGATAAGGTGATCAAAGACTTCGGGTTTATACAGTGTCATGGAGAGGCCTGTATTTACAAGAAAGTGAGTGGGAGCTCTGTAGCATTCCTGATATTATATGTAGATGACATATTATTGATTGGGAATGATATAGAACTATTAAGCAGTGTAAAGGGTTATTTGAATAATAGTTTTTCAATGAAAGACCTTGGTGAAGCATCGTATATATTAGGCATCAAGATTTATAGAGATAGATCAAGACGTCTAATAGGGCTATCACAGAGTACATACCTGGACAAGATTCTAAAGAAGTTTAGAATGGACGAAAGTAAGAAAGGATTCTTACCTATGTTACCAGGCAAGGTCTTGAGTAAGACTCAAGGTCCGGCTACGGCAGAAAGAGAAAGGATGAGTCGGATCCCCTATGCCTCGGCAGTAGGCTCTATCATGTATGCCATGCTATGTACAAGACCGGATATAGCACATGTTGTTAGTTTGACTAGCAGATATCAAAGTGATCCAGGAATGGAACACTGGACAGCGGTCAAGAATATCCTGAAGTACTTGAAAAGAACTAAGGATATGTTTCTTTGTTATGGAGGTGACCAAGAGCTCGTTGTAACAAGTTACACCGATGCAAGTTGGAACACGATCCTGATGACTCTAAGTCACAGTCTGGGTACGTGTTTATATTGAATGGTGCTGCAGTAAGCTGGGCAAGCTCGTGCACGGTGGCGAAATCCTCAATAGAATCGGAGTACATAGCGGCTTCATCAGAAGCGGTATGGATGAAGAGGTTCATTGTAGAGCTCGGTGTGGTTCCTAGTGCATTGGACCCATTAGTCATCTATTGTGACAACATGGGTGCCATCGCCAATGCACAAGAACCAAGGTCACACAAGAGGCTGAAGCATATCAAGCTGCGTTATCATTCGATTCGCGAGTACATCAAAGATGGAGAAGTAAAGATTTGCAAAGTACACACTGATCTGAATGTAGCAGATCCGTTGACTAAAGCTCTCCCTAGGGCAAAGCATGACCAACACCAGAATGCCATGGGTGTTAGGTACCTTACAATGTAATCTAGATTATTGACTCTAGTGCAAGTGGGAGACTGTTGGAGATATGCCCAAGAGGCAATAATAAAAGTGGTTATTATATATCTTTATGTTTATGATAAATGTTTATATACCATGCTATAATTGTATTAACCGAAACATTGATACATGTGTGATATGTAAACAACAAAGAGTCCCTAGTAAGCCTCTTAACTAGCTTGTTGATTAATAGATGATTAGTTTCATAATCATGAACATTGGATGTTATTAATAAACAAGATTATATCATTATATGAATGATGTAATGGACACACCCAATTAAGCGTAGCATAAGATCACGTCATTAAGTTATATGCTATAAGCTTTCGATACATAGTTACCTAGTCCTTTCGACCATGAGATCATGTAAATCACTTATACCGGAAAGGTACTTTGATTACATCAAACGACACTGCGTAAATGGGTGGTTATAAAGGTGGGATTAAGTATCCGGAAAGTATGAGTTGAGGCATATGGATCAACAGTGGGATTTGTCCATCCCGATGACGGATAGATATACTCTGGGCCCTCTCGGTGGAATGTCGTCTAATGTCTTGCAAGCATATGAATAAGTTCATAAGAGACCACATACCACGGTACGAGTAAAGAGTACATGTCGAGACGAGGTTGAACAAGGTATAGAGTGATACCGATGATCAAACCTCGGACAAGTAAAATATCGCGTGACAAAGGGAATTGGTATCGTATGTGAATGGTTCACTCGATCACTAAGTCATCGTTGAATATGTGGGAGCCATTATGGATCTCCAGATCCCGCTATTGGTTATTGGTCGGAGAGAGTACTCAACCATGTCCACATAGTTCACGAACCGTAGGGTGACACACTTAAGGTTTGATGTTGAAATGGTAGTATTTGAATATGGAATGGAGTTCGAAGATTTGTTCGAAGTCCCGGATGAGATCCCGGACATCACGAGGAGTTCCGGAATGGTCCGGAGAATAAGATTCATATATAGGAAGTCATTTTATGTGTTTGAAAATGATCCGGTGCATTTATGGAAGGTTCTAGAAGGTTCTAGAATATTCCGGAAGAAAGTCACTTTGGAAGGCGGAGTCCCGAAGGGACTCCACCACCATGGCCGGCCAACCCTAAGGGGTGGAGTCCCAGGTGGACTCCACCTAAGGTGGCCGGCCACCCCCTCCCAAGGAAGGTGGGAATCCCACCTCTAGTGGGAGTCCTAGCTTGGGTAGGTTTCATGTCATATGGAAGGTTTTGGTTTGGGGTCTTATTCGAAGACTTGTAGACCAACTCTTGGGTGTTCCACCTATATAATGAGGACCAAGGGGAGGGGGCCGGCCACCCCAACACAACAAGGTGGCCACACCACCTAGATGGCCGCCCCCCTCTCCCCAAACCCTAGCCGCCCCACTCCTCCTTCTTCCCGCACGCTTAGCGAAGCTCCGCCGGGATTCTCCACCGCCACCGACACCACGCCGTCGTGCTCTCGGATTCAAGAGGAGCTACTACTTCCGCTGCCCGCTGGAACGGGAGGTGGACGTTGTCTTCATCAACAACCGAACGTGTGACCGGGTACGGAGGTGCTGCCCGTTCGTGGCGCCGTGATCAAGATCTTCTACGCGCTTTTGCAAGCGGCAAGTGAATGTCTACCGCAGCAACAAGAGCCTCATCTTGTAGGCTTTGGAAATCTTCAAGGGTGAGTCTCGATCATCCCCTCGTTGCTACCGTCTTCTAGATTGCATCTTGGCTTGGATTGCGTGTTCGCGGTAGGAAAATTTTTGTTTTCTATGCAACGTTATCCTACAGTTACAGCGGGACGGCGTGGAGGCGGCGGTGATGATGGTGCTGGTAGTGGAGATGATGGTGATGATGATCCCGATGAAGTCCAGTTCGATAGTGGTGACGATGGCAACGATCTCCCCACTTCGGGAAGGAATTTTCCCGGCAGATTTCAGCCTGCCGGAGAGCTTTTCTCTCTCTGGTTCTCCGCCGCGTAGCGGCGGCGGAATATTTCTCTCGTCGTACCCCGATCTTAGGTTTCCCGAGGGGTTGAAATACGCGAGGGGGCATCGTTAGAAGTGGGCCAGGGCGCCTAGACCATGCCTAGGCGCGGCCTGGGGTGGGCCCGCGCCTAGGGGTGGTTTGGAGC
Source organism: Lolium multiflorum (assembly GCA_030979885.1). NCBI lineage: Eukaryota > Viridiplantae > Streptophyta > Magnoliopsida > Poales > Poaceae > Lolium > Lolium multiflorum. The sequence continues at coordinate 239,823,880 of CM061753.1, read as the reverse complement.
CCCCTGGCCCATCTCGGCCTCCCCTTCTGGCTTCCTCCGTTATCTGGAAAAATATGATTTTCTGTATCTTTGGTGGAGATTGTTGGTCTTCAGAAATATGGTGCCTTGACGGTCCTTTTTCCAGCAGATTCCTGGCTCCAGTGGTTAATTCTTCAATAATCATCAAACATGCAAAAATAGATGGAATGATATAAGTATTACCTCTAAATATGAAATATATCAATGAATAACAGTAAATCATGATATAAAATAGTGATACAAATTGGACGTATCAATTGCACAAACATATCAAAACTAGGATGCTCATCTTTTAGCAAGTGCAAAGCACTAGCAAAGTGACATTGCTTAGTATTTACTAAATGCCAGATTATCTCAGTCATTGTTGTGTGCAAATTTCATATGAGGCCCACATTGTTTTCTCTTCCTTGGAATTGGCCGATGATTAAAGTAGGACATAGAAATCAAGGGATTGAGTGAGCGAACCATGTCATTGTACTAACATTCATGGTTAGAAATGCACTAGGTTAACTCACTCCGTCCTTGAGATTTTTTTTTGTCCAATAGAAGTATGAGGCCCATTTTGCTTCTCATTGATGTTGTCTACTTTCTATGGCTGATGATTTACTAATGTTTATATTTCAAGGCTCTGTTTGGTTGTTGTTTGGCTGATGATTAAAATAGGATACAATAATCTCGGGACGGAGTTACCGAATCATTTGCATTTTACTAACAATCATGGTTAGTAATGAACTAGGATCGCTAACTCCGTATCCGAAATATGTTTATCCAATGAAAGTATGATATCATAAATATGTTCATTGCTTTTGTGTTATGTTGCAAGATCCGATGATTATATTCAGTAGCACAATTTGATGAGGAGGAACTACAATACCTAGGGCCGTGCAAAAAAGACACCACTATTGCATGCTCCATGGTCTTGTAAGGGCATATCTTATCTTGTGGATGCTACATTATGTAAGGCTCCAAATGTTTTCTTAATGGATACTCATTGGCCAGTGATTGAAATGTGTCACCCTATTAGTGCCACAGTGATGCTATCCAACCTAGCTTATACATTGCACAAATAGTCCTCCTCATGCATAATACTTGGTTGGATAGCATCAATTGTGGCATTTATTATGATGAGTAATATCAGGCCTTCTTTAAATGTCCTTCCTGCTTTTCAATGGTTATATGATGCCAATAATTAAAAATTACATCTCCAATGTTGATGATTTGATCTACATCTCCTTAGTATTATGTAGAAAAACAATGCTTCTATAAAGCATTTGTTGAGAGTTGTTCTTGTTTTTGTTAGCCAATGATGCAGACATGAAACTTCCAAATTATAGGGCTGGTATCATAGGACCATAAACTTTGCCCAAGGACATTGTTTAAGCAATCCTTGTGGTTCGTGTCACACCAGCTGTACCAATGTATGTGCTTCATGTCTAAGGCTCTTGCTTTTGTATAGACAATGATGGACCTAGGGGCACCTGTGGAGGTTACTAGTGATGGTCGATGAAGAGGCTTCAAGAAAGGCCGGACAACGTCAGACACTTCCACGACGAGGAGGGCCCGAAGCACTTCTCACCAAGTTCGTCTCCGAGCCAACCATGGGCGTGTGCCCAATCCCAAAGAAACTCATGACATAGTTTGGGAAGACCCCTTCAAAGATCACTATCCTCAACAACACTAGATGCAAGTGGGACGTGAAGACCAAGTTTGACATTGAGAAAGCCATCATTGATCAGGGTGGGCATCCCTTGTCATTGTCCATAATCTTAGGGTTGGATACTTCCTCATCTTCCACAAGGAAGCTCTGGGCATCTACCGAATGGTCATCTTCGACTACTCTTGCTCTGAGGTGATGACCAGGTGCCCATACCATGGAGATGCCACCATGAGGTTCGTGGAAGAGGAAGAGTGATGGTATTTTACTTCTGTGTCTCAAGTATTAATGTCGACCAACTATGGTAGTGTCGATCATGTCTTAACTTATTCTGTGTTAGTCGTGTCTGGACACTATGGTACTCTTCTTAGTAGTTAACCATTATATTTGAATTATAATGTTCACTTTTGTGCTATTCATCACTTCGTGGTAACCTCACCACACATGATAAGAGGTTACCAGGCCCAGTGCTCAACTAGCAACTAAAAATAACCTGCCTGATTTTGTGCCACTCCATGGGCTACAAACCGTGCAACCAAACATCCTCAGTCGAAATTTCCACTCAGCCCAAAAATTCCTTCACGGGTAACCAAACAAAGTGCTAAAAGTGGCCCGGACCTTGTTTTGGATAAGATAACATCCACAGAGCCTGCCCCTAGAGAACCCCAAAAAGGCCCAGGCTACCAAGCGTGCCCTAGAGTACTGGCACAACCACACAAATGCTTACATGTTTAGGCCACATCTGTGCTTTGTGCATGGGCTAGTAGTTGGTTGACTCACACACTAATACTAATAATAAGATAATTAGTTGTAGCACTTAATTTCAAGTGTAAACTCCTTGGGTGACTCATCATTAAGAATATTGTTTGCACCAATGACCTCCAAGGAGGGATTGGCATCTCTATCAACTTTGTAAGTTAGACCCCAAATCCGCGTCTCATATGGTTTTTTCATTTCCCCTACACTAGCAGAATTTGGAACCATGTTGGCACTTGGTTAGGTCCTCACCACCTTTTTGGGCTGGAAGGAGAGAGCTCCGGAGCGAACAATGCTTAGTGGCTTGGGAGGTTATCAGTAGGCCACTTTGGTTTGGGGGGGGGGGGGCTTGGTGTCAAGAACTTGAAGCTTCATGGCCTTGCACAGCAGGCCATATGGGAATGGCTTAGGCGCACCAATCCTCTCAGTCCGTGCAAGGTTTGCATATGCAGAATAATTTCGAGGCCCTATAGATTTTTCAGTGTTTTGCCAACATACAGGTGGGAAATGGCAAATGCGTATCTGGAAGGACCGCTGGATTGATGGGAAGACGGTGGAGGACATTGCTTCAAAAATCCTTTCTTTGGTGCCTACCAGGTGCAAGAATAGAAGGATGGTCGGCAAGGCACTGACAAAGAAGAACAGATGGGTAATGATATCTCAGGTTGCCACGATAGGGAAGCAAGCACACAGTGTGTCAACTTATGCATTGCAATTGGAGGAGTCACTAGGAATCCCATGAACCCGGAAAGGTTCACTTGGACTGGTTCGAAATCTTCGGCAAGCGATACCTACAGGCTACTCTGCCATGGCACTGTCAGTTTCAGTCTTCAAAAGCCGATTTGGAGATCCTTCACGCCTTTGAAATGCAAGTTTTTGAGCTAGTTCACGGCAAGACACCGACTTTGCACTGCGGACAGAAGGTTTAAGCAAGGGCTCCAAAATCAAAACAATGCATGTTTCACCTATCTGCAAGATGAGGACACTGTCGAGCAACATCCTTGTGTGGTGCGTTTACGCTAGACATGTCTGAGCATGTTGGAGTATTTGGTGTGTATTTGGAGTCAGCCAGCCTAATTGTTTGCAGTTGGGGTATGGATTTCTTGTAATTGAGTCTCTACCTTCTATAAAGATAAGGCACGTATTTGGGGTGCTCTTCAAAAAAGTTCCTCACGACCTCGACCCAACACTTTAGCTTGATTTCTCTTCAGCAAAGGATTAGTGGTTCCCTGCCATCAAGCGCCACCGTATTTCAAAAGAGGCATGGCTTCGACCTTTATGCTCTTGGTTTGGGAAATTTAGAAAGAAAGACACGTGTGTCTTCCAAAACACCTCCTCCCCCGCCACCTTTTGTTTTCGTGAACATCCAGAGAGATGCCGATCTGTTGGTGATGGACTGATGGCCAGGGGCATTCCATCTAGGAGACAGTAATCCCTTTTGTTTGGTATATTAGAAAAATCATATTTTGTTTGGTTTCGGCCTGGTTTTGTAAGTATTTGCCTATTTCTTCTTAACCAATGAATGACAAAGCTTTTGCCATCGTTTGAAAAGGAGGGGCTAAATATAGAATTCCATGCATCAATTACTTGAGCGAAGATTGTAAACCTGCAATCGAATTTAATCTAAATTAGGTGTCGCGCTCGTACCAATTACCATACATTCATACAAGGCAAATTTAAGCTAGCATTTTCAAATGAACCTCCTCTGGCTGGTACGAGTTGAGTTGTGAAAATTAAATGCACCATTTAACGAACAAATGCAGTTACATACGTACGTAGCTAGCAAAACGATCGATCTAGCTCTCTAGCTAGAGAACAACACCTGTACTACTATTCAAGTGCGCGACCCCTCAAGCAGCATTCACTAGTCTCATCTGCTACATAATCTGTTTTCCCCTCGAGAATTTGTGCTATTTCATCTCAGTTTCTCACAATTCCAGTGCCAGTGGTTTACGAGAACGTTTGCTGAATCTCTTGCACCAGCTCTTCCGCGCTGAGCGCACACTCGATTCCAATCTGTGGAAAGAAACTACGTTAGGAATTGCAAGGAACTCACATGTTTGCTAAAGAGAAGGGTCGTAACGAACAATGCATTTTAGTTAGTACATGCATGATAGAACAGTTGTCTAATGGAAGGGTAGTTGTCAATGTTGTGCAAGGAAATCCATGATACCTAGCTAGCAAATATGTGTATCACGTGTACTTACAAATTAACATTGTGCAAATATATGCCCTTTATTTTGCCTGCAAATATATGTTGGTCACATTTCACATCAGCTAAGATTTTTTTGGGTGAACAAGTGCATGTTTGGTAGGATCTAACTTTAGGTAGGATCCATGCGATCATTTTTTTGAAAATACAATTTTTTTAAAAAAATTAGAAAAATAAAACGCACATCCACGTTATATATACAACCCCAAAAAACTACATATCTAAATTCGACCCAAAGTATTCACCTCACATTTATCTTACTTGAGTTGAAATTTATGGGACTTTTAAATTTATAGCCTATAGGCATATTGTATGCAAATTTACATTTTTTAACAATTTATAAATGATTTTTGTGAGTTAGATCCTAGGATAGATCCTATACATGTATCACCCTGCGTATGCCATTCAGGTCGCTCTATTTTGAAGGTGTCCGGTCTGACCTATTCACATAGGGGCATTATACCATGTACACTATTTCACCAAACTATACTACATACTCCTAGGAGTAGTCGTGAGCCCTATTTTGAAGATGTCCAGGTCCCAACCTAGCCGTCCAGCCCACATTTATGACTAGTGCAGCTTCAGCATATGCGTGATTGGCCAGTAGCCTTACATGCACTTTACACGGGAACCTCGCATGAAACAAATGCAATCTTCTTCGACTTTAACTGGCATATAACTATACATATGCAGTGTTTAATTGGTCCATGCCTTTACTTTGTTCATGCTGAGGAGTGAGGAAACGAAAAGGTAGGGCAAGAAGCAGCCAAGAACTAGCTGGACGTAAGGTGCATACCTTGACGGTGAAGGCGTTGACGTCGGTGTCGTCGATGGTGCTGATCTTGGCGTGGAGGATCTCCAGCGCCGGCGCCCGTCCCTCCAGCGCGGCGATGATCTTGACCGCCTGCCCCGGCGCGCGGTGCGACACCGTCTTCAGCACTAGGTTTGCGCCGGCGAACTCCACCCTCACGTCGGGGAGGGGGTTTGTCGGGGGCAGCAGCAGCGCCTGCCGGTTGGCGTAGACCGACAGCTCGGCGGTGATGGCGTCGAGCGAGGGGAGGTAGGAAGAGGCCGCAGGATCGTGGCCGGTTGGCGTCATGGCTGGTGACACGTATGTGGAGCCGGAGATCAGTGGTGGTGGGAGGGGCCGGAGCTTGTAGGGGCTGCCTGGCGTCGGAGGCGTCCTTGCAGGGCTGATCGGGATGGCGAGGCGCGGGCTGAGCGGTGGCGTGGACTTGAGGAGCGGGCTTAGTGGCGGCGTGGATCTGTGGAGCGGGCTGAGCGGGAGGCGTGGACTGTATGACGACGGCAGCGGCCGCGGGCTGAGGACATGCTCGGTGTAGACCTTGCGCTGCTTCTTGGCCTCCAGCGACTGCTTCACTTGCTGCAGCTCCTTGATGTAGTCCACCACACCTCCTATGATTGATGCTTGGTCACCCTGATTCAAAAAGATAAAGCATATCATGATGTCGTCCACATGCTCATAGGTCTTACGACTGATGAATGAATTAAAAGCATAATCCTGCAGCAGCTGTCTAAGCTCAGGGTTTCCCAGAAGAAAAAGCAAGTAGCTAGGCTTCAGTTTGTTTACCTAGGCCGGTCCATGGCCGTGCATTCAGCGACTCAGCGTGCATGCACTTGGCAAGCAGTGTTCTAGCTAGCACGTACATTACGTAGGACCAGCTGATCTCAATTCCCAACGAGGAAGATCCATGAACAGATTCATGTCAATAACTGATATCTATCTATATATATATATATATGGGCCGGAGAACTAGCAGTACTCGTAGAGTAATACCGGTACAACATATGGTAATAAATCATCGAACAGTTAGTTACCTAACTCCTCAAACGAATCAACATCTTAACAGTACAGATCGAGTACGTAGTACGTACTCAAATATAGGGATGAATAGATAGACATGGGTAGATTGACGGAAAGCTATGCATGAATAGATGGAGTAGACGAGAGGCCGGTAGTATGATGAGCTTACCCGCTTGACATAGAAACATGGCATGAGAGACCGCAGCACGGTGAGGTGCTCGTTCATCTGCTTCCTCCGGTTGCGCTCCACCGTGATGTGCGGCGTCTTGGGCGCCGCGCCGCCTCCCTCCTCCGGCGAGTATCTCTGCCTCTTCTGCGTCTTTGCGGTGCCGTCATATTCGTCCTGCGGCGCTCGTCGCTTGCCGCCTTTGTTTCCCGGCGCAGGACCAGCCTGCAGAAGCCCACGACCACCGCTGCCGTGGCCGCCGGTGGTGGGGCTTAACGCGGCGGCAGGGCCGTTCACGCAGTCCTCCCACGTCTCCAGGATCCTGAATAGGTCGTCGGCGTCGGAGGGGAGCTGGAACTCGCCGTCAACGTCCACGAGGAGCTGATCGCACAGGGCATCACCCATGATCGATGCTTTGCACGTATACGAACTTACCACCTTGTGCTTGCTATAGCTGCTATGCGAGAGTGGTGTGGAGAAGGATGTTGTGCGCAAGTGGAATATATATTGGCTAGACAGCTTTGCTTCTTTTAAGCATGGAGCTAGAGTTCGGCCGTCTGCTTTTGGAAGATGGTCATGAGAAGAGACGAAATGACATAAATACCTGAAGGGATGTATGGTTGCAAGTGTGATGATCGCTGAAACGGTGTGTCACACTTGGTGGCCCCAACGACAACACTTTGGTCATATTCCCTCCTCTCTATTTTATGTTGCGCATAATTTTTCGCGTAAGTTAAACCATGCAAACTTTGACTAAGAATATATAGATAATAATATAATGCAAAGATCTACCATGTCAAATGCATATAATATAATATATTTCATAGAAGTTCTAAATATATTATTCTTTTGTTTTATATGTTTATATTTTTATCAATATAGATGATTAAAATTTACGAATTATGACTTTGACCAAAGCTTATATACAACATATTTTCAGGAGGGAGTACTTGTTAGGGAAACTCGAGGCATACTTGTCGGGCGATCATAACAGGTTAACCAGATATGAGGATGCATGATTTAAAGTCTTATAGATACATAATCACATCACACAATGATGTCTAGATAGGTGAAATGATAATAATACAATACTAATTAATATTTTTCATTTTATGTCTTCGTCTAGTGGCCTTCCTTTGAGTTTATCTTGGGCCTAATCCTACCTTTTACATTTATAATGAGGAATGTGAAGTAAAGTCAATATCTTTTAGGTTAAAAATAAATTAATAACTAAAACTTGTCTTGGCATGGAGTCATGTTTTGGGTATTTCTAAATGTTGAGAACTATATGAAACAACTTTTTACATGAAAGTGGTGATTTTAATTCACATTCCACGTTTTCAATGTTAAAGGAAGACCTATACAAAGTTTTGTAATAATTTGGCATATTTTCGAGTTGATCTTGTGGATAGGCGTTCCTTTACCATAGTAACTAGATAAATGACAAATTAGTGAATCAAATGTTTTACCCAGTTATGTTTTTTAAGTAACATGTATTTACTCTTTCTGTCTTTTATTGTATGTCAATGTCAATGGCCATGCAGCATGCTGCTGCTGGATGTAGAGCCAGTAATCCAAACTCGCTGGAGTTTATCTTTGAGGTATGCTTGATATTGTTCCTATAGTATCTTATTGTAGACTTGTATAAACTTTTTTATTAATTACTTAATGCATGTAGTCCCTGTGTTGGAAGGATTGGCATATTTTATTGTTGCTGTGTATGGGTAATGACATAGAGCTGACAAAGCCACGAACCAAGTGGCTTAGGAAGCATGTCAGTACGATGCTACTGGTCATTGCTTTGCATGTTTACCAGATGATCAAGTCAAATATCATTGTCGAAAAGAGTAAAATGATAAGCATATTTTCTACTTGTATTTTTCGGTGCACAATTCATGCAGATTAAAAATTAACTCATGATTTGTTCCTTTTTCAGTATTTTAGACAAGTTCACAATATTACCACTTGGAATTCACTTTTTAACAAGGAATGCCGATAGACACATTCTACATGTGCTTCGATGATGAGAAAGATGTTGGACTTAAGAAGGACAAGACTGACAACAACATACACGATCTTACTGCTGGCGGGATGCCGTGGAGGCGTATGAAATCGAAGAGACCACAATCAGTGCCTTCAAATTTGTTGTCGAAGATAATAACTTTTGCCTGCCTATAACCCCATGTGATGTGCATGGATTCCAACATCTTACCATTTGTCTTCAAACTTTTCCTACTTAGTAGTAGTTGATGTCTCAGATCAGCTACGTTGACATTGATGATGCCGGAACTTGATAGTTTGTTTAATGTGAACTATTTATTATAATTTCTTGTGAACAATTCTTATTAATTGGTTATGAAATACTAATTTGGTTACAAACTAATGTTGTTCGTGAATGAATTACTATGAATTATATATCCATTCTCCATGTGTAGTATGAACTCCGGCACAAGGCTACATAAAGTTTCTGCAACCCTAGGGCATGTTTCAGGATGCACCTAGTACCGTAAAGTCTTTTTAGGCAATCGCTAGTAGCGTGCATATCGAATTTCAGTTTCTTCACGCCCTCACACACATTTTTCCGCCATGCCTTCTGGCCTACCACAAACCCCAGTAGGTATGTTTGATGATTTATTTACTTTACAAGAGGTGGGAGCAGCTCAATCGGAAGGTAACGGTGCAGCTCAACTCCTAGAATTCCAACGATGATGTCGGCAGATGATGCCGCGACCTCCATGGTTTAACAAGAGCTCCACCACCAGTCACATCGATGCATTAGGCTCCGGCAAGGGCACCAAAACATGTTGATACTGAGGCCACGTGCTCCTGGCGTATGCCATCGACGAAGGAGTACTGCTCTTCAGTCCTTATGGAAATGAGGTCGTATAGTTTTTATTAGTACTGATTTGTGAAGGAGCTAAGAGTTTGTGAAGACCGGTGATCGGTTACTTAGTGTGAAGACCCCTATTAGTGGTTGGGTATGGATTAGCTGCCCTAACTCAAGGAGAAGCAGATTGGTATTTGTGGTTAATGACTTCGCGTCCTACACTTCTCCAGCGAGGACATCCGATAGATCCAACTATTCGACCCTCATGACACATCCTCGTGTTTGTAATCCCTTTTCCTAACTCATTTACATACCTGCGATATATTTTTACGCAAGATATATTTTAGTAGAGTTAAATGTGTACGATGTTTAGCCTACCATAGAAAACAAGCTATAATGTGAACATTCATTAAGATTTATGATCATCACCTATTCTTCCCCCTCTATTATACGTAGTTAATCTTTCAGTAGTGCCATAGATTGAGACGATGTATGCAGTTGTGGAAGTCGTGAATGAGGGAGGCATGTACATCGGGGATACGATGAAAGGCAGCGCACAACATGCTAGGTGAAGAAGGGAATATTTAAGATATGTCTTCTATTTTTTTGCAAGTTAATGGCCATGCTCCTTTACTTTATAGAGCATGTCGGTTAACTCTAGCCAATGACTATGCGTTCGTAACAAATCACACTCAGTGCTCCTTTAATTCGTTGGATGTTTAGAGGATTTTTGTATGATTAAGATCCTATGTTATTTCTTCTGTAAATTATGTTTGATTAATGGGATCGTATCCTATAGAAACTAATTGCATGAGAATTTCATAGTGTAAATTGCAAACAAAAACGACATTAATGTCAGAATCAAAGGGAATTCCTCTTCCATAGGATTCAAGTAAACATGGCATCTTCATCCTATATGTTTTCTATTTCTATTCATATACTATGAATCAAAAAAAAGCCCTCAGTATGTTAGGTTTCAATTTTTGAAATTCAACTTAAGCATGTATATGTATCACATCTATTTAAAAATAACTATTTCACAGATAACTAAGAAATATTATTCGTGCAAAGATATACACTATGCAATGAGGACGGGAAGGTAGACATTATAAAAGTCCATGGTTTTGGGTGGTAGTCGTTATATGCCTCTTGGTGTCATTTTTTCTCAAATAATTCTTGGCAGAAAGAGTGATACTACTTCGTGACGGACAAGTGCTTGTTTATAGTTTTTTTTTTTTTGCGAAACACAACATAGACGAACCACTATTAATGCACTCCCGCACACCCTATTCCTATGAATATATTCTAAAGACTGAACATAAAAAACTGATCCGACGGGTATTGAGATTGACAAAGTCACCACAGACATATTATTATTGACAGGAACATCAGTACCAACAGAATAATATTTTATCTTTCACAAGACACCAAAGTATCAAATCTGGAGCGCTAATTCTTGGTGGGCTGGACCTGGGTGCTACTACCCTCCTACACATCTATCTACACATTGATTTGCATACATTGTCCTAGTACGTTACCAAATTTAATATATATATTTTTGCGGGTAATATATAATATACGGATTTATAAGAGATGATCTGAGGGGCCAGTACACTTAACTTGAATGAGTGTCTGATCTCTCACGTACTCATAGCTAGGTGTCTGCACAGCGCTGGCCCTCCTTAATTGGAACTTCCGTGACCAAGCAGATCGTTTTCCTGGAGAACGTCCCCGCATCGCTCACAGGGGACGGCCCGGGAACCCTAGTCGCTGCCCGCTATCATCCCATCCTCTTTTGCTCCAACTATTCGCTGCCCTTAGGGCATCTTCAATGGGGGCGCTAAGGCCCTACGCTAGGATTGATATCCCAGCAGTTTTCTCATATTCCCGGCCGAGCTCAGGAATCAGGCTAGCGTCGACGCAACATCTGACGGCGGGCGATAGACTTATTTCCTTCGTGCTAGAGCTCAGATCGATATTGCCATACAAGCGCCTGTATTTTGTAATCAGCGTTGGAGGGCAAGATGCACTAGTAGAGAACGGCCAATTGTCCCTGTCCGTAAGAGGCTTTTGTCCCGGCTGGTCAACCGGGACAACGGAGACGGGATAAAAGGCTCGGCCCGCTTACCAGCCGGGACATATAGTCCACCACGTGGCTGCGATGCAGGGGTTTGGGCTGGATGATCTTTTGTCCCGGCTTATAAGCCCAACCGGGACAAAAGGTTTCATTTTTCTTTTTTTATTTTCATTTTCTTTATCTTTTTGTTTGACTCGTTACTCTCTCACTTGGACCATTTTTAACACTAATTACACTTAATCTATACTTAAATTCTAGACACTTATCGATCGGTCACCCATCCTCACACTACTCCACCCTCATCACGCTCAACTCATCGGTCTTTACTGCTTTGCTTCCGCGAATGTGGTTGTACCTTGTTGTAAATACTACCATAAGATAATAATATAGAATTCCAATGTGAGGAATTTGAATATTCATATAATATGGCCAAATAATTAATATCTTTAAATATTTAAACCCCAACTGGACAAATAATATATGCATAACTATTAGAAAAATGTGAGGAATTTCAATATAAAATAATTTTGTTTTTATTCATTTATTATTATTATTATCAAATAATATATGAATTATTCATATAATATGGCCAAATAATTAATATCTTTAAATCTTTAGACCGCAACTAGACAAATAATATATGCTTAACTATTAGAAAAATGTTAGGAATTTGAATATAAAATATATTTTTTAATTCATTTATTATTATTATTATTATCAAATAATATATGCATTGTTCATATAATATGGCCAAACAATTAATATCTTTAAATCTTTAAACCGCAACTGGACAAATAATATATGCATAACTATTATAAAAATGTGAGGAATTTGAATATGAAATAATTTTGTTTTTATTCATTTATTATTATTATTATAAAATAATATATGCATTATTCATATAATGTGGCCAAATAATTAATATCTTTAAATCTCTAAATTCTATTGGACAAATAATATATGCATAATTATTAGAAAAATGTGAGGAATTTGAATATGAATTAGTTTTTTATTCATTTATTATTATTATTGTCAAATAATATATGCATTATTCATATAATATGGCCAAATAATTAATATCTTTAAATCTTTAAACCGCAACTAGACAAATAATACATGCATAACTATTAGAAAAATGTGAATAATTTGAATATGAAATATTTTTATTTTTATTCATTTATTATTATTATTATAAAATAATATATGCATTATTCATATAATATGGCCAAATAATAATATATTTAAATCTTTAGACCGCAACTGGACAAATAATATATGCATAACTATTAGAAAAATATGACAAATTTGAATATGAAATATTTTTGTTTTTATTCATGTATTATTATTATCAAATAATATATGCATTATTCATATAATATGGCCAAATAATTAATATCTTTAAATCTTTAGACCGCAACTGGACAAATATATATATGCATAACGATTAGCAAAATGTGAGGAATTTGAATATGAAACAATTTTGTTTTTATTAATTTATTATTATTATCAAATAATATATGCATTATTCATATAATATGGCCAAATAATTAATATCTTTAAATCTTTAAACAGCAACTGGACAAGTAATATATGCATAACTATTAGAAAAATGTGAGGATTTGAATATGAAATCATTTTGTTTTTATTCATTTATTATGATTATTAAATAATATATGCAGTATTCATATAATGTGGCCAAATAATTAATATCTTTAAATCTTTAAACCGCAACTGGACAAATAATGTGTGCATAACTATGCATATACCGAATTATTCATATATACATTATTCATATGGGTGGACTTGATTGTGGAGGAAGTACCACCACAAGAGGAGCCCCAACAACAAGAGGCACAAGGGTATCCATTGGGCTTTCAAGCGCCTCGGCATGGAGGGTACCAAGGGCAAGACCCTTCTTTCTTCGGAGGGGGATCGTCAGGAGGTGCACCTCCTTACCATCACGGTGGCGCAAGTGGTGGATACAACTACCACCCGGGATACTAGCTTGATCGCAAGCTTGGGGGAGTACTTCTCTCCCTATTCACTCGTTGTTTTATATCATTTTTATCCTGTTATGTTTTAGTTTATTGTTCTGAAAATCATGAAAACACAAAAATATTTTAGTTGTTTCTTTTGATCAGTTACTTCTGGTCATTTACATTATGCATGCAAAAATTAAAAAGAACAAAAATATTTTAGTTTTAATTGTGCAGTTCAAGTTGGGAGAGGAGAACAACGATGATAAAAGTAATGTGCAAGAAGCGATGAAAGGTTTGACACCTTGAAAATGTATCCCGCAAGAATGTGGCCAAATAATGTGGGGAATTTGTATACAACATAATTAATATGTGAGGAATCTATAAACAGCAAGCCGAAAAATATGAGAAATTTGAATAACAATAAAAGATTCGATATATTGAAACGATTCCTAGTTCATACAAATATAGAAGACCACTGATACGTCTAAAACATATCTCCTCTCCCGAACACTTTTGTTGTTGTTTGCCCTCTATCTTGTGTGTTTTGAAAACAACTAACACGGACTAACGTTGTTTTCGGCAGAATTACTCTGGTGGTCTCGTTCTTGTGCAGAAATCCAACTTTCAGGAAAATTCCCGGAAAATATAGAAAGACCCATATTTCACCTATGACTCCCGGAGCCAGAAGACGAGACACAGGGGGGTCACGTGTTGGAGATATGCCCAAGAGGCAATAATAAAAGTGGTTATTATATATCTTTATGTTTATGATAAATGTTTATATACCATGCTATAATTGTATTAACCGAAACATTGATACATGTGTGATATGTAAACAACAAAGAGTCCCTAGTAAGCCTCTTAACTAGCTTGTTGATTAATAGATGATTAGTTTCATAATCATGAACATTGGATGTTATTAATAAACAAGATTATATCATTATATGAATGATGTAATGGACACACCCAATTAAGCGTAGCATAAGATCACGTCATTAAGTTATTTGCTATAAGCTTTCGATACATAGTTACCTAGTCCTTTCGACCATGAGATCATGTAAATCACTTATACCGGAAAGGTACTTTGATTACATCAAACGCCACTGCGTAAATGGGTGGTTATAAAGGTGGGATTAAGTATCCGGAAAGTATGAGTTGAGGCATATGGATCAACAGTGGGATTTGTCCATCCCGATGACGGATAGATATACTCTGGGCCCTCTCGGTGGAATGTCGTCTAATGTCTTGCAAGCATATGAATAAGTTCATAAGAGACCACATACCACGGTACGAGTAAAGAGTACTTGTCAGAGACGAGGTTGAACAAGGTATAGAGTGATACCGATGATCAAACCTCGGACAAGTAAAATATCGCGTGACAAAGGGAATTGGTATCGTACGTGAATGGTTCATTCGATCACTAAGTCATCGTTGAATATGTGGGAGCCATTATGGATCTCCAGATCCCGCTATTGGTTATTGGTCGGAGAGAGTACTCAACCATGTCCACATAGTTCACGAACCGTAGGGTGACACACTTAAGGTTTGATGTTGAAATGGTAGTATTTGAATATGGAATGGAGTTCGAAGATTTGTTCGAAGTCCCGGATGAGATCCCGGACATCACGAGGAGTTCCGGAATGGTCCGGAGAATAAGATTCATATATAGGAAGTCATTTTATGTGTTTGAAAATGATCCGGTGCATTTATGGAAGGTTCTAGAAGGTTCTAGAATATTCCGAAAGAAAGTCACTTTGGAAGGCGGAGTCCCGAAGGGACTCCACCACCATGGCCGGCCAACCCTAAGGGGTGGAGTCCCAGGTGGACTCCACCTAAGGTGGCCGGCCACCCCCTCCCAAGGGAAGGTGGGAATCCCACCTCTAGTGGGAGTCCTAGCTTGGGTAGGTTTCATGTCATGTGGAAGGTTTTGGTTTGGGGTCTTATTCGAAGACTTGTAGACCAACTCTTGGGTGTTCCACCTATATAATGAGGACCAAGGGGAGGGGGCCGGCCACCCCAACACAACAAGGTGGCCGCACCACCTAGATGGCCAGCGCCCCCCTCTCCCCAAACCCTAGTCGCCCCACTCCTCCTTCTTCCCCGCACGCTTAGCGAAGCTCCGTCGGGATTCTCCACCGCCACCGACACCACGCCGTCGTGCTGTCGGATTCAAGAGGAGCTACTACTTCCGCTGCCCGCTGGAACGGGGGACGTCGTCTTCATCAACAACCGAACGTGTGACCGAGTACGGAGGTGCTGCCTGTGGCGCCGTGATCAAGATCTTCTACGCGCTTTTGCAAGCGGCAAGTGAACGTCTACCACAGCAACAAGAGCCTCATCTTTTAGGCTTTGGAAATCTTCAAGGGTGAGTCTCGATCATCCCCTCGTTGCTACCGTCTTCTAGATTGCATCTTGGCTTGGATTGCGTGTTCTTCGCGGTAGGAAATTTTTTGTTTTCTATGCAACGTTATCCTACAATGGTATCAGAGCCGTGTCTATGCATAGATGGTTGCACGAGTAGAACACAATGGTTTTGTGGGCGTTGATGCTTTTGTTATCTTTAGTTTGAGTACTTTGCATTTTTGTGGCATAGTGGGATGAAGCGGCTCGGGCTAACTTTACATGACCGCGTTCATGAGATTTGCTCCACGCTCGACATGCAACTTGTATTGCATAAGTGTTTTTGCGGGTGTCTGTCTCTCCTACTATAGTGAAGATTCAATTTACTCTTCTATTGACAACACTAGTATCACCGTTGTGGTTCATGTTCGTAGGTAGATTGGATCTCACTCGAAAACCCTAAACCACGTAAAATATGCAAACCAAATTAGAGAACGTCTAACTTGTTTTTGCAGGGTTTGGTGATGTGATATGGCCATAATGTGATGATGACTATGTATGAGATGATCATTATTGTATTGTGGCAACCGGCAGGAGCCTTATGGTTGTCTTTAAATTTCATGTTGAGTAGTATTTCAAAGTAGTTGTAATAGTTGCTACATGGAGGACAATCATGAAGACGGCGCCATTGACCTTGGTGCTTCGCCGACGATGATGGAGATCATGCCCGTTGATTATGGAGATCATGTCCGTGCTTTGGAGATGAAGATCAAAGGCGCAAAGACAAAAGGGCCATATCATATCACATATGAACTGCATGTGATGTTAATCCTTTATGCATCTTATTTTGCTTAGATCACGACGGTAGCATTATAAGATGATCCCTCTCACTAAAATATCAAGATAATAAAGTGTTCATCCTTAGTAGCACCGTTGCCAAGACTTGTCGTTTCGAAGCATCTCGTGATGATCGGGTGTGATAGATTCAACAAGTGCATACAACGGGTGCAAGCCAGTTTTGCACATGCGGATACTAAGGTGGCCTTGACGAGCCTAGCATGTACAGACATGGTCTCGGAACACGTGATACCGAAAGGTAGAGCATGAATCATATGATTGATATGATGAACACTTTGAGTGTTCGCCATTGAAGTTACATCTTGTCTCGTGATGATCGGACTTGGTATGGTGGATTTGGTTCGTGTGATCACTAAGACAATGCGAGGGATATTGTTTTGAGTGGGAGTTCACCTAGATTTTTAATTATGTTGAATTAAAATTTGAACTCAATTTGTCATAAACATTAGTCTAAACTATTGCAAATATATGTTGTAGATATGGCGTCCCCAATCAATTTTAACCAGTTCCTAGAGAAAGAAAAGCTTAAGAGCAACGGTAGCAACTTCACCGACTGGTTCCGTCATGTGAGGATCTTCCTCAATGGCGGAAATCTGCAATATGTGCTTGATGCACCGCTAGGTGACCCTCCTGCAGAAACTGAAACCGATGAAGTAAAGAATGTTTAAGCGACTCGGAAAACTCGGTACTCTCAAGTTCAGTGTGCCATCCTGTGCAGTCTGGAAGCCGATCTTCAAAAACGTTTTGAGCACCACGATCCACATGAGTTAGTCAATGAGTTGAAAACTATCTTTGAAACTCATGCGCCGTGGAATGCTATGAAGCATCGAAACACTTCTTCAGTTGCATGATGGAAGAAGGCAGCTCCGTTAGTGAGCACATGCTCGCCATGACCGGGCATGCGAAGAAACTCAGTGATTTGGGAATAGTGATTCCTAACAGACTGGGGATTAATCGTGTCCTTCAATCACTGCCACCTAGTTACAAGAACTTTGTGATGAACTACAATATGCAGAACATGAACAAAGAGTTACCTGAACTCTTCTCCATGCTGAAATCTGCTGAGATTGAGATCAAGAAAGAGCACCAAGTGTTGATGGTCAACAAGACCACCAGTTTCAAGAAACAGGGCAAGTCTAAGGGAAAATTCAAGAAGGGTGGCAAGAAAGCTGCCACGCCTCCTGTGAAACCTAAGACTGGCCCTAAGCCTGATGCTGAGTGCTATTACTGCAAGGAGAAGGGACACTGGAAGCGTAATTGCTCCAAGTATTTGGCGGATCTGAAGAGCGGCCTTGTCAAGAAGAAGAAAGAAGGTATATCTGATATACATGTTATAGATGTTTATCTTACTGGTTCTCGTACTAGTACCTGGGTATTTGATACTGGTTCGGTTGCTCATATTTGTAACTCGAAACATGAACTAAAGAATAAACGAAGACTACTAAAGGATGAAGTGACGATGCGCGTTGGAAATGGATCCAAAGTCGATGTGATCGCTGTCGGCACACTTCCTCTACATCTACCTTCGGGATTAGTTTTAAGCCTCAATAATTGTTATTTTGTACCCGCGTTGAGCATGAACATTATATCTGGATCTTGTTTAATGCAAGACGGTTATTCATTCAAGTCTGAGAATAATGGTTGTTCTATTTTTATGAATAATATCTTTTATGGTCGAGCACCTGAAAAGAATGGCTTATTTCTGTTAGATCTCGATAGTAGTGATACACATATACATAACATTGATACTAAGCGAATTAAATTGAATGATAATTCTACTTATATGTGGCACTGTCGTCTTGGTCATATTGGAGTGAAACGCATGAAGAAACTCCATACCGATGGATTACTTGAATCACTTGACTTTGAGTCACTTGATAGATGCGAAGCATGTCTAATGGGAAAAATGACTAAGACTCCATTCTCTGGTATTATGGAGCGAGCTACTGACTTATTGGAAATCATACATACCGATGTGTGCGGACCAATGAGTGTAGCATCGCGTGGTGGTTATCGTTATGTTCTAACCTTCACAGATGATCTGAGTAGATATGGGTATATCTATTTCATGAAACATAAATCCGAAACTTTTGAGAAGTTTAAGGAATTCCAAAGTGAAGTAGAAAATCAACGTAACAAGAAGATTAAATTTCTACGATCTGATCGCGGAGGTGAATATCTGAGTTATGAGTTTGGCATGCATTTAAAGAAATGCGGAATACTTTCACAATTGACACCGCCGGGAACACCTCAACGAAACGGTGTGTCCGAACGTCGTAATCGAACTCTCTTAGATATGGTTCGTTCTATGATGTCTCTTACTGATTTGCCATTATCATTTTGGAGTTATGCATTAGAGACAACCGCATTCACTTTAAATAGAGCACCATCAAAATCCGTTGAAATGACACCGTATGAATTATGGTTTAATAAGAAACCTAAGCTGTCGTTCCTAAAAGTTTGGGGTTGCGAAGCCTATGTAAAAAAGTTACAACCGGACAAGCTAGAACCCAAAGCGGAGAAATGCGTCTTCATAGGATACCCTAAGGAAACTATAGGGTACACTTTCTATCACAGATCCGAAGGCAAGATCTTTGTTGCTAAGAACGGAACCTTTCTTGAGAAAGAATTTCTCACTAAAGAAGTGACTGGAAGAAAAGTAGAACTCGATGAGATTGATGAATCTTCACTTGTTGATCAGAGTAGCGCAGTACCGGAAGTTGTTCCTGTACCGCCTACACCGGCAACAGAGGAAGCAAATGATAATGATCATGAAACTTCAAACGAGATAGCTACTGAACCTCGCAGATCGACAAGGGAACGTGCCACTCCTGATTGGTATGATCCTTGTCTAAATGTCATGATTGTGGACAACAATGATGAAGACCCTGCGACGTATGAAGAAGCGATGATGAGCCCAGATTCCAACAAATGGCAAGAAGCCATGAAATCCGAAATGGGATCCATGTATGATAACAAAGTATGGACTTTGGTAGACTTACCTGATAGCCGCAAGGCTGTCGAGAATAAATGGATCTTCAAGAGAAAAACAGATGCTGATGGTAATATTACTGTCTATAAAGCTCGACTTGTCGCAAAGGGTTTCCGACAAATTCAAGGTGTTGACTACGATGAGACTTTCTCACCTGTAGCGAAGCTAAAATCTGTGAGGATTTTGTTAGCAATAGCTGCATTTTTCGATTATGAGATTTGGCAGATGGATGTCAAAACGGCATTCCTTAATGGAGACATTGAGGAAGAGTTGTATATGGTACAACCCAAAGGCTTTGTCGATCCTAAAAATGCTAACAAAGTATGCAAACTTCAGCGTTCAATTTATGGACTGAAGCAAGCATCAAGGAGTTGGAACCGACGCTTTGATAAGGTGATCAAAGACTTCGGGTTTATACAGTGTCATGGAGAGGCCTGTATTTACAAGAAAGTGAGTGGGAGCTCTGTAGCATTCCTGATATTATATGTAGATGACATATTATTGATTGGGAATGATATAGAACTATTAAGCAGTGTAAAGGGTTATTTGAATAATAGTTTTTCAATGAAAGACCTTGGTGAAGCATCGTATATATTAGGCATCAAGATTTATAGAGATAGATCAAGACGTCTAATAGGGCTATCACAGAGTACATACCTGGACAAGATTCTAAAGAAGTTTAGAATGGACGAAAGTAAGAAAGGATTCTTACCTATGTTACCAGGCAAGGTCTTGAGTAAGACTCAAGGTCCGGCTACGGCAGAAGAAAGAGAAAGGATGAGTCAGATCCCCTATGCCTCGGCAGTAGGCTCTATCATGTATGCCATGCTATGTACAAGACCGGATATAGCACATGCTGTTAGTTTGACTAGTAGATATCAAAGTGATCCAGGAATGGAACACTGGACAGCGGTCAAGAATATCCTGAAGTACTTAAAAAGAACTAAGGATATGTGATGTCTACGTTCCCCCTCCTTTCCTGTAGACAGTGTTGGGCCTCCAAGAGCAGAGGTTTGTAGAACAGCAGCAAGTTTTCCCTTAAGTGGATTACCCAAGGTTTATCGAACTCAGGGAGGAAGAGGTCAAAGATATCCCTCTCATGCAACCCTGCAACCACAAAGCAAGAAGTCTCTTGTGTCCCCAACACACCAAATAGGTGCACTAGTTCGGCGAAGAGATAGTGAAATACAGGTGGTATGAATATATATGAGCAGTAGCAACGGTGCCAAAAAATAGCTTGCTGGCGTGTAGTTGATGGTGGTAGTATTGCAGCAGTAGTAACGCAGTAAAACAGTAAACAAGCAGCGATAGCAGTATTTAGGAACAAGGCCTAGGGATTACACTTTCACTAGTGGACACTCTCAACATTGATCACATAACAGAATAGATAAATGCATACTCTACACTTTTGTTGGATGATGAACACATTGCGTAGGATTACACGAACCCTCAATGCCGGAGTTAACAAGCTCCACAATAATGCTCATGTTTAAGTAACCTTTAGTGTAAGATAGATCAACATAACCAAATAGATCACATCAATACCATCATAGTAATAGTTAACTTCACAATCTACAAGAGATCATGATCATAGCCTACGACAAGAACCACATGGTGCACACACTAGTCACCTTTACACCAATGCAGGAGGAATAGAACTACTTTAATAACATTGCTAGAGTAGCACATAGATAAATTGTGATACAAACACATTGCAATCATAAAGAGATATAAATAAGCACCTCACTATGCCATTCAACAGTGAATAAGTATTCTGTGAAATATAGCCTAAGAGACCCACACGGTGCACACACTAGTCACCTTTACACACGTGGGACAAGGAGTCTCCGGAGATCACATAAGTAAAACCCACTTGACTAGCATAATGACATCTAGATTACAAGCATCATCATATGAATCTCAATCATGTAAGGCAGCTCATGAGATTATTGTATTGAAGTACATAGGAGAGAGATGAACCACATAGCTACCGGTACAGCCCCGAGCCTCGATGGAGAACTACTCCTCCTCATGGGAGCAGCAGCGGTGATGAAGATGGCGGTGGAGATGGCAGCGGTGTCGATGGAGAAGCCTTCGGGGCACTTCCCCGCTCCGGCAGGGTGCCGGAACAGAGACTCCTGTCCCCCAGATCTTGGCTTCGCGATGACGGCGGCTCTGGAAGGTTTCTGTGGGTTTCGTTGAACGCCATAGGGTTTTCGATCCAGGGGCTTTATATAGGCGAAGAGGCGGCGCAGGAGGGTCGAAGGGGTGCCCACACCATAGGGTGGCGCGGGCCCCGGCCGCGCCGCCATGTGGTTTGGTGGGCCTGTGCCCCCTCCCTGGTGGCTCTCGGGTGTTCTGGATGCTTCCGGTGAAAATAGGAACTGGGCGTTGATTTCGTCCAATTCCGAGAATATTTCCTTACTAGGATTTCTGAAACCAAAAACAGCAGAAAACAGAACTGGCACTTCGGCATCTTGTTAATAGGTTAGTTCCAGAAAATGCACGAATATGACATAAAGTGTGCATAAAACATGTAGGTATCATCAATAATGTGGCATGGAACATAAGAAATTATCGATACGTCGGAGACGTATCAGCATCCCCAAGCTTAGTTCTGCTCGTCCCGAGCAGGTAAAACGATAACAAAGATAATTTCTTAAGTGACATGCCATCATAAACTTGATCATATTGTAAACATATGTAATGAATGCAGCGATCAAAACAATGGTAATGACATGAGTAAACAACTGAATCATAAAGCAAAGACTTTTCATGAATAGTACTTCAAGACAAGCATCAATAAGTCTTGCATAAGAGTTAACTCATAAAGCAATAATTCAAAATAGAGGCATTGAAGCAACACAAAGGAAGATGAAGTTTCAGCGGTTGCTTTCAACTTGTAACATGTATATCTCATGGATAGTTGTCAATGCAAAGCAATATAACAAATGCAATAAGCAAGTATGTAGGAATCAATGCAAAGTTCACACAAATGTTTGCTTCTTGGGGTGGAGAGAAATAGGTGAACTGACTCAACAATAAAAGTAGAAGAAAGGTCCTTCAAAGAGGAAAGCATCGATTGCTATATTTGTGCTAGAGCTTTTATTTTGAAAACATGAAACAATTTTGTCAACGGTAGTAATAAAGCATATGTATCATGTAAATTATATCTTACAAGTTGCAAGCCTCATGCATAGTATACTAATAGTGCCCGCACCTTGTCCTAATTAGCTTGGGTTAACACTGATCATCATTGCATAACATATGTTTCAACCAAGTGTCACAAAGGGGTACCTCTATGCCGCCTGTACAAGGGTCTAAGGAGAAAGTTCGCATTGGATTTCTCGCTATTGATCATTCTTCAACTTAGACACCCATACCGGGACAACATAGACAACAGATAATGGACTCCTCTTTTAATGCTTAAGCATTCAACAACAGTTAATATTCTCATAAGAGATTGAGGTTTTATGTCCAAACTGAAACTTCCACCATGATTCATGGCTTTAGTTAGCGGCCCAATGTTCTTCTCTAACAGTATGCATACTCAAACCATTTGATTGTGAAAACCGCCCTTACTTCAGACAAGACGAACATGCATAGCAACTCACATGATATTCAACAAAGAGTAGATGGCGTCCCCAGAACATGGTTATCGCACAACAAGCAACTTAATAAGAGATAAAGTGCATAAGTACATATTCAATACCACAATAGTTTTTAAGGCTATTTTGTCCCATGAGCTATATATTGTAAAGGTGATGATGGAATTTTAAAGGTAGCACTCAAGCAATTTACTTTGGAATGGCGGAAAATACCATGTAGTAGGTAGGTATGGTGGACACAAATGGCATAGTGGTTGGCTCAAGTATTTTGGATGCATGAGAAGTATTCCCTCTCGATACAAGGTTTAGGCTAGCAAGGTTATTTGAAACAAACACAAGGATGAACCGGTGCAGCAAAACTCACATAAAAGACATATTGAAAACATTATAAGACTCTACACCGTCTTCCTTGTTGTTCAAACTCAATACTAGAAATTATCTAGACCTTAGAGAGACCAATTATGCAAACCAAATTTTAGCATGCTCTATGTATTTCTTCACTAATAGGTGCAAAGTATATGATGCAAGAGCTTAAACATGAGCACAACAATTGCCAAGTATCACATTATCCAAGACATTATAGCAATTACTACATGTAGCATTTTCCAATTCCAACCATATAACAATTTAACGAAGAGAAAACTTCGCCATGAATATTATGAGCTAAGAACACATGTGTTCATACGAACCAGCGGAGCGTGTCTCTCTCCCACACAAGGATGAACTTATTCAAACAAAAACAAAAGCAAAAGCAAACAGACGCTCCAAGTAAAGTACATAAGATGTGACTGAATAAAAATATAGTTTCAAGAGAAGGAACCTGATAATTTGTCGATGAAGAAGGGGATGCCTTGGGCATCCCCAAGCTTAGATGCTTGAGTCTTCTTGAAATATGCAGGGATGAACCACCGGGGCATCCCCAAGCTTAGACTCTTCACTCTTCTTGATCATAGTATATCATCCTCCTCTCTTGACCCTTGAAAACTTCCTCCACACCAAACTTTAAGCAAACTCATTAGAGGGTTAGTGCATAATCAAAAATTCACATGTTCAGAGGTGACACAATCATTCTTAACACTTCTGGACATTGCACAAAACTTCTGAAAGTTAATGGAAAACTCATTCAACATAGCAAAAGCGGCAATGCGAAATAAAAGGCAGAATCTGTCAAAAACAGAACAGTCCGTAAAGACGAATTTTAAAATGGCACCAGACTTGCTCAAATGGAAAAACTCAAAACTAATGAAAGTTGCGTACATATCTGAGGATCACTCACGTAAATTGGCATAATTTTCTGAGTTACCTGCAGAGAATTAGACCCAGATTCGTGACAGACAGCAATGCTGTTTCTGCGCAGCAATCCAAATCTAGCATCAACTTTACCATAGAGACTTTACTTGGCACAAAAACATGATAAGGAGAGGTTGCTACAGTAGTAAACAACTTCCAAGACACAAATATAAAACAAAGTACTGTAGCAAAATAACACATGGGTTATCTCCCAAGAAGTTCTTTCTTTATAGCCATAAAGATGGGCTCAGCAGTTTTAATGATGCACTCGCAAGAAATAGGAGTTGAAGCAAAAGAGAGCATCAAGAAGCAAATTCAAAACACATTTAAGTCTAACATGCTTCCTATGCAAAGGAATCTTATAAATAAACAAGTTCATGAAGAGCAAAGTAACAAGCATAGGAAGATAGAACAAGTGTAGCTTCAAAAATTTCAGCACATAGAGAGGTGTTTTAGTAACATGAAAATTTCTACAACCATATTTTCCTCTCTCATAATAACTTTCAGTAGCATCATGAGCAAACTCAACAATATAACTATCACATAAAGCATTCTTATCATGAGTCTCATGCACAAAATTATTACTCTCCACATAAGCATAATCAATTTTATTAGTTGTAGTGGGAGCAAATTCAACAAAGTAGCTATCATTATTATTCTCATCATCAAATATAGGAGGCATAATATCATCATAATAAACTTTATCCTCCATAGTAGGTGGTAACAAAAGACTACTATCATTATAATCATCATAAATAGGAGGCAAAGTATCATCAAAGAAAATTTTCTCCTCAATGCTTGGGGGACTAAAAATATCATGCTCATCAAAGCCAGCTTCCCCAAGCTTAGAATTTTCCATAGCATTAGCAACAATAGTGTTCAAAGCATTCATATTAATAACATTCCCATTAGCATGCATATAAAGTTCCATGGGTTTTTTAATTCTCTCTTCAAACACATCATGTCCTAATTCAAGATAAAGTTCATAAAGATCT
Organism: Lolium multiflorum; assembly: GCA_030979885.1. Lineage (NCBI taxonomy): Eukaryota > Viridiplantae > Streptophyta > Magnoliopsida > Poales > Poaceae > Lolium > Lolium multiflorum. Next base: position 239,798,283 of record CM061753.1, on the reverse strand, counting down.
CTCATATTTTTGTTGTTTTCCATTATGCCTTACTAGTGTAAACAAGAAACAAAAAGATGCAATTGCAGAGTCTAAAGGAAATAGCTTCGAGTACTTACAACGGCGAAAATAGCTTAGTAGCCGGGATCCGGAGTATGAGTACCTTTTACCTTTCCTCCCCGGCAACGGCGCCAGAAAAGTGCTTGATGTCTACGTTCCCCCTCCTTTCCTGTAGACAGTGTTGGGCCTCCAAGAGCAGAGGTTTGTAGAACAGCAGCAAGTTTTCCCTTAAGTGGATTACCCAAGGTTTATCGAACTCAGGGAGGAAGAGGTCAAAGATATCCCTCTCATGCAACCCTGCAACCACAAAGCAAGAAGTCTCTTGTGTCCCCAACACACCAAATAGGTGCACTAGTTCGGCGAAGAGATAGTGAAATACAGGTGGTATGAATATATATGAGCAGTAGCAACGGTGCCAGAAAATAGCTTGCTGGCGTGTAGTTGATGGTGGTAGTATTGCAGCAGTAGTAACGCAGTAAAACAGTAAACAAGCAGCGATAGCAGTATTTAGGAACAAGGCCTAGGGATTACACTTTCACTAGTGGACACTCTCAACATTGATCACATAACAGAATAGATAAATGCATACTCTACACTTTTGTTGGATGATGAACACATTGCGTAGGATTACACGAACCCTCAATGCCGGAGTTAACAAGCTCCACAATAATGCTCATGTTTAAGTAACCTTTAGTGTAAGATAGATCAACATAACCAAATAGATCACATCAATACCATCATAGTAATAGTTAACTTCACAATCTACAAGAGATCATGATCATAGCCTACGACAAGAACCACATGGTGCACACACTAGTCACCTTTACACCAATGCAGGAGGAATAGAACTACTTTAATAACATTGCTAGAGTAGCACATAGATAAATTGTGATACAAACACATTGCAATCATAAAGAGATATAAATAAGCACCTCACTATGCCATTCAACAGTGAATAAGTATTCTGTGAAATATAGCCTAAGAGACCCACACGGTGCACACACTAGTCACCTTTACACACGTGGGACAAGGAGTCTCCGGAGATCACATAAGTAAAACCCACTTGACTAGCATAATGACATCTAGATTACAAGCATCATCATATGAATCTCAATCATGTAAGGCAGCTCATGAGATTATTGTATTGAAGTACATAGGAGAGAGATGAACCACATAGCTACCGGTACAGCCCCGAGCCTCGATGGAGAACTACTCCTCCTCATGGGAGCAGCAGCGGTGATGAAGATGGCGGTGGAGATGGCAGCGGTGTCGATGGAGAAGCCTTGGGGGCACTTCCCCGCTCCGGCAGGGTGCCGGAACAGAGACTCCTGTCCCCCAGATCTTGGCTTCGCGATGACGGCGGCTCTGGAAGGTTTCTGTGGGTTTCGTTGAATGCCATAGGGTTTTCGATCGAGGGGCTTTATATAGGCGAAGAGGCGGCGAGAAGGGGTGCCCACACCATAGGGTGGCACGGGCCCCCCGGCCGCGCCGCCATGTGGTTTGGTGGGCCTGTGCCCCCTCCCTGGTGGCTCTCGGGTGTTCTGATGCTTCCGGGGAAAATAGGAACCTGGGCGTTGATTTCGTCCAATTCCGAGAATATTTCCTTACTAGGATTTCTGAAACCAAAAACAGCAGAAAACAGAACTGGCACTTCGGCATCTTGTTAATAGGTTAGTTCCAGAAAATGCACGAATATGACATAAAGTGTGCATAAAACATGTAGGTATCATCAATAATGTGGCATGGAACATAAGAAATTATCGATACGTCGGAGACGTATCAATATGTTTCTTTGTTATGGAGGTGACCAAGAGCTCGTTGTAACAAGTTACACCGATGCAAGTTGGAACACTGATCCTGACTCTAAGTCACAGTCTGGGTACGTGTTTATATTGAATGGTGCTGCAGTAAGCTGGGCAAGCTCGAAGCAGTGCACGGTGGCGAAATCCTCAACAGAATCGGAATACATAGCGGCTTCAGAGGCTTCATCAGAAGCGGTATGGATGAAGAGATTCATTGTAGAGCTCGGTGTGGTTCCTAGTGCATTGGACCCATTAGTCATCTATTGTGACAACATGGGTGCCATCGCCAATGTACAAGAACCAAGGTCACACAAGAGGCTGAAGCATATCAAGCTGCGTTATCATTCGATTCGCGAGTACATCGAAGATGGAGAAGTAAAGATTTGCAAAGTACACACTGATCTAAATGTAGCAGATCCGTTGACTAAAGCTCTCCCTAGGGCAAAGCATGACCAACACCAGAATGCCATGGGTGTTAGGTACCTTACAATGTAATCTAGATTATTGACTCTAGTGCAAGTGGGAGACTGTTGGAGATATGCCCAAGAGGCAATAATAAAAGTGGTTATTATATATCTTTATGTTTATGATAAATGTTTATATACCATGCTATAATTGTATTAACCGAAACATTGATACATGTGTGATATGTAAACAACAAAGAGTCCCTAGTAAGCCTCTTAACTAGCTTGTTGATTAATAGATGATTAGTTTCATAATCATGAACATTGGATGTTATTAATAAACAAGATTATATCATTATATGAATGATGTAATGGACACACCCAATTAAGCGTAGCATAAGATCACGTCATTAAGTTATATGCTATAAGCTTTCGATACATAGTTACCTAGTCCTTTCGACCATGAGATCATGTAAATCACTTATACCGGAAAGGTACTTTGATTACATCAAACGCCACTGCGTAAATGGGTGGTTATAAAGGTGGGATTAAGTATCCGGAAAGTATGAGTTGAGGCATATGGATCAACAGTGGGATTTGTCCATCCCGATGACGGATAGATATACTCTGGGCCCTCTCGGTGGAATGTCGTCTAATGTCTTGCAAGCATATGAATAAGTTCATAAGAGACCACATACCACGGTACGAGTAAAGAGTACTTGTAGGAGACGAGGTTGAACAAGGTATAGAGTGATACCGATGATCAAACCTCGGACAAGTAAAATATCGCGTGACAAAGGGAATTGGTATCGTATGTGAATGGTTCACTCGATCACTAAGTCATCGTTGAATATGTGGGAGCCATTATGGATCTCCAGATCCCGCTATTGGTTATTGGTCGGAGAGAGTACTCAACCATGTCCACATAGTTCACGAACCGTAGGGTGACACACTTAAGGTTTGATGTTGAAATGGTAGTATTTGAATATGGAATGGAGTTCGAAGATTTGTTCGAAGTCCCGGATGAGATCCCGGACATCACGAGGAGTTCCGGAATGGTCCGGAGAATAAGATTCATATATAGGAAGTCATTTTATGTGTTTGAAAATGATCCGGTGCATTTATGGAAGGTTCTAGAAGGTTCTAGAATATTCCGGAAGAAAGTCACTTTGGAACCATTGCCGGCCAACCCTAAGGGGTGGAGTCCCAGGTGGACTCCACCTAAGGTGGCCGGCCACCCCCTCCCAAGGAAAGGTGGGAATCCCACCTCTAGTGGGAGTCCTAGCTTGGGTAGGTTTCATGTCATATGGAAGGTTTTGGTTTGGGTTCTTATTCGAAGACTTGTAGACCAACTCTTGGGTGTTCAACCTATATAATGAGGACCAAGGGGAGGCGGCCGGCCACCCCAACACAACAAGGTGGCCGCACCACCTAGATGGCCGGCGCCCCCTCTCCCCAAACCCTAGCCGCCCCACTCCTCCTTCTTCCCCGCACGCTTAGCGAAGCTCCGCCGGGATTCTCCACCGCCACCGACACCACGCTGTCGTGCTGTCGGATTCAAGAGGAGCTACTACTTCCGCTGCCCACTGGAACGGGGAGGTGGACGTCGTCTTCATCAACAACCCGAACGTGTGACCGAGTACGGAGGTGCTGCCCGTTCGTGGCGCCGTGATCAAGATCTTCTACGCGCTTTTGCAAGCAGCAAGTGAACGTCTACCGCAGCAACAAGAGCCTCATCTTGTAGGCTTTGGAAATCTTCAAGGGTGAGTCTCGATCATCCCCTCGTTGCTACCGTCTTCTAGATTGCATCTTGGCTTGGATTGCGTGTTCGCGGTAGGAAATTTTTTGTTTTCTATGCAACGTTATCCTACATCACGAGGGGCCCAAACCCATCCTTGGCGCGGGCCAGGCCTTGGTCATGCCAAGGGGTGGTCTGGCCGCCTCGGCCACCCCTTCGACCTCTCCTTCGCACTATATAAGCCTCCTGACCTGAAAACCGAGGGGGTTCGACATTTTTCCAGAAAGAGTTCCGCTGCTCCGCTGCCACCAGAAACCCCAATCCGGGGACCAGAAACTCCGTTCTGGCACCCTGCCAGGACGGGCATTTGGAGGAGATCATCGCCATCGCCATCACCGACGCCTCTCCATCAACCATCCATGATTCCCCCATCCATGTGTGAGTAATTCCCCGTTGTAGGCTGTAGGGGATGGTAGGGATTGGATGAGATTGGTCATGTAATAGCTATACGATTGTTATGGTCATAGTGCCTAGTATCTGTTGTTAGTATTTTTAACATTCTTGCAACCTGTTGTGCTTAATGCTTGTCACTTTGGGCCCGAGTGCCATGATCTCAGATCTGAACTTGTTATTGAATCATGATGATAATTATTGTTTTTGATCATATTTGCAAGTTGTATACACATATTGTTGTCCGGAACCCGAGGCCCCAAAGTGGCGATAATTGGGATAACCGGAGGGGGTGGCTATGATGTGAGGATCACGTACGTGTGTTCACGGAGTGTTAATGCTTTGCTCTGGTACTCTATTAAAAAGAGTACCTTAATTACTAGTAGTTTTCCTAGAGTCCCCGGTGCATCGGGCTCGTAGGACAAAAGATGTCGTGCAAGTTTCTCATTGCGAGCACACACGACTAAATAGGAACACACGCCTATGGTTATATTATGCTAGGATGATTATATCATTATTATTTGCAATGCCTATGTATTTCTATTATATGGACTCTCTCATTCATGCAACGCCCGTTCATCCATCCCTGTGCCTAGAGTATTTAATCCTGCTGTCTACTGCAATCATCGCTACTGCTGTTTTCATTTCAGTACTGTTGTTACTTCACTACTACCACTGCTATAAAACTGTTACTACTGAACTGTTGCGAGCAAGTCTATTTTCAGGTGCAGGTAAATTGACAACTCATTTGTTAAAGCTTACAAATATTCTTTGTCTCCCCTTGTGTCGAATCTATAAATTTGGGTTTTACTTCCCTCGAAGACTGTTGCGATCCCTTGTACTTGTGGGTCATCAAGTCTATTTTCTGGCGCCGTTGCCGGGGAGCATAGCTTTATTTACAAGCCCATTTGAAGGTGATATTGTTCGCTGCAATTTATTCATTATGGGGAAAGCTCCTGAATCGAAGTTCCCTATATTGCCATCCACTACAAGAATAGGTACAACTCTGAATACCTCTGTTGCTCTTGATTCACCATCTGTTATGAGTAAGCTTCTTACTCCACCACATTCTACTGCTACTTCTGCTGAATCTGATAATGCTCCTGATGATTTTGATGATGCTTCTACTGTGCTTGATAAGAGTGGTTCGTTAGGTCCTTTCCTAGATACTACAATTGCTAGAGCTAAACAAATTGAAAATGCTGAAAATATTATTACACCTATTAGTTCACCTCAAGCTAGGGGGAATCCTAGCGATGATCTTGATGAAACTTATATTGAACTTGATGATGACTTCATTGAAGAATGTCATGCTACTAGAGATGCAAGTTCTATGAGAAGTCTTCTTGGAAGACGAGTAGTTATATATAATTTGTCTCATGATTCTAAATTTGCCACATATCCATAAACATTAGAATTAAGGATTATGATTTCTCTCTGGATTTATCTTACATATCTATTGTTGAGAAAGAACCTTTCTGTGGTACTGAAAATAAATTTCTATGAAACATATGAATGAACTCTCTACTCTGAGCAATTTATTCTCCGATGATATTAAGATACGCACTTACTTTGTCACTAAAATTTTCCCTTTCTCTCTGAAAGGAGCAGCTAAAATTTGGTATGATAATTTGTCTCCTGGATCTATTGATAGTCCTATTGGTTTGGTTAATGCTTTCTTTCAAAAATATTTCCCTGCTAGTGCTCAACATGCTGCTTTGCAGAAAATCTTTGACTTTGTGCAGGTAGAAGGAGAGAAATTGCCTGAATCATGGGCAATATTTTGTTCTTTAATTAGAGCAATACCTAAACATCCATTAGCTAAAAATGAAATCCTTGATATATTTTATAATGGACTAACCGTTGAATCTAGGACATACCTGGATAGTTGTGCTGGTTGTGTTTTAGGAAAAGAACTCCGGCTGAAGCTAAGGAATTATTGGCTAAAATAAGCAAAAAATATGATGATTGGACTACACCAGAGCCAATACCAACACCGAAGAAAAGGGGAATGATTGAACCAAATGATGAAGTAATGAGGGAAGCCAAGAAATCTCTTAAGGAGAAGTGTATTAAATCTGAAGATGTGAAGAATTTACCACCTATAGAAGAATTATGTAAGCCAATCCCTCGTTCTTCCACTATTGAGGTACACTCTCTGCAACGCTTTGATAATAGAGATATTCCCTACTCCAAATCTCCTGATCTATGCTTAGATGAATTTGATAATTATATTGTTAAGCAAGATAATTTTAATAAGAGAGTGGAACATCACCTAATGGAAAATTCTAGAGCTATCAATAATTTGCATGATATTGTGGAAAGAACCTCTAATAATGTTAAAATGCTTGTTAAACATTTCCATATGGTTCAAACTCAAATTGATCAGCTCACTAAAGTGCAAAAATATTTGCTAGTTAATGCTTCTAGGGAAAAACATGCTTATGAAATAAGAACTAGAAGTGGTGCTTCTACTCAGGATCCTTTATATCATGAAGGACATCCAAAAAGAATTGAACAAGATTCTCAACAAGTTAATGATGCTAGGACTAAGTCTAATAAAAAGAAGAATAAACATAAAACTGCTGTAGAATCCTCTGAACCTGCTAAGGATCCTAATAGTATATCTATTTCTGATGCTGAAACTGAAAGTGGTAATGATAAAAATGATGCTTCCGATAAAGAAGAAATTGAAGAGGAACCTGAAAAGCATACTAAGAATACAAAATACACTAAGGAAGATTTCATTGCTACTAAACATGGTAGTGAGAGAGAACCTTGGGTGCAAAAACCAATGCATTTTCCTGATAAGAAACATAAATCAAAGGAGGAAGAACACTATAACAAGTTCTGTGAATGGATGAAACCTTTGTTTTTGCAAATTCCTTTGACTGATGCTATTAAATTTCCTCCTTATTCAAAGTATATGAAAGATATTGTTTATAATAAAAGGAAGATTCCAAATGAGAAAATTTCCACTATGCTCGCTGATGCGTGCAGTTAACACACGTCCGTTGGGAACCCCAAGAGGAAGGTGTGATGCGTACAGTAGCAAGTTTTCCCTCAGAAAGAAACCAAGGTTTATCGAACCAGTAGGAGCCAAGAAGCACGTTGAAGGTTGATGGTGGCGAAATGTAGTGCGGCGCAACACCAGGGATTCCGGCGCCAACGTGGAACCTGCACAACACAATCAAAGTACTTTGCCCCAACGTAACAGTGAGGTTGTCAATCTCACCGGCTTGCTGTAACAAAGGATTAAACGTATTGTGTGGAAGATGATGTTTGCGAAGAACAGTAAAGAACAATTGCAGTAGATTGTATTTCAGATGTAAAGAATGGACCGGGGTCCACAGTTCACTAGTGGTGTCTCTCCCATAAGATAAATAGCATGTTGGGTGAACAAATTACAGTTGGGCAATTGACAAATAAAGAAGGCATAACAATGCACATACATATATCATGATGAGTACTATGAGATTTAATCAGGGCATTACGACAAAGTACATAGACCGCTATCCAGCATGCATCTATGCCTAAATAGTCCACTTTTAGGTTATCATCCGAACCCCTTCTGGTATTAAGTTGCAAGCAACAGACAATTGCATTAAGTATGGTGCGTAATGTAATCAACACAAATATCCTTAGACAAAGCATCGATGTTTTATCCCTAGTGGCAACAGCACATCCACAACCTTAGAACTTTCTCACTGTCCCAGATTCAATGGAGGCATGAACCCACTATCGAGCATAAATACTCCCTCTTGGAGTTACAAGTATCAACTTGGCTAGAGCCTCTACTAGCAACGGAGAGCATGCAAGAACATAAACAACATACATGATAGATTTATAATCAACTTGACATAGTATTCAATATTCATCGGATCCCAACAAACACAATATGTAGCATTACAAATAGATGATCTTGATCATGATAGGCAGCTCACAAGATCTAACATGATAGCACAATGAGGAGAAGACGACCATCTAGCTACTGCTATGGACCCATAGTCCAGGGGTGAACTACTCACACATCGATCCGGAGGCGATCATGGCGATGAAGAGCCCTCCGGGAGATGATTCCCCTCTCCGGCAGGGTGCCGGAGGCGATCTCCTGAATCCCCGAGATGGGATTGGCAGCGGCGGCGTCTCTGGAAGGTTTTCCGTATCGTGGTTCTCGGTACTGGGGGTTTCGCGACTAAGACTTTAAGTAGGCGAAGAGGTAGGTTAGGGGGCGCCACGAGGGGCCCACACGCTAGGGCCGCGCGGCCAGGACCTGGGCCGCGCCGCCCTAGTGTGGCGTCGCCTCATGGCCCCACTTCGTATCTCCCTCGGTCTTCTGGAAGCTTCATGGAAAAATAAGCCCCTGGGCGTTGATTTCGTCCAATTCCGAGAATATTTCCTTTGTAGGATTTCTGAAACCAAAAACAGCAGAACAGCAACGGCTCTTCGGCATCTCGTCAATAGGTTAGTGCCGGAAAATGCATAATAATGACATAAAGTGTGTATAAAACATGTGAGTATCATCATAAAAGTAGCATGGAACATAAGAAATTATAGATACGTTTGGGACGTATCACTCGCTAATTACTCTTTTAATGGTAAGGTTCCAAAGAAGCTTGGTGATCCAGGTATACCTACTATTTCATGCTCCATCAAAAATAATTATGTTAGAACTGCTTTATGTGATTTGGGAGCAGGAGTTAGTGTTATGCCTTTTTCTCTCTATAGAAGACTTGATCTAGAAAAATTAATACCAACTGATATATCCTTGCAAATGGCTGATAAGTCTACTACTATTCATGTTGGTATATGTGAGGATGTTCATGTTCAAGTTGCTCATCATTGTATGATATTAACTGACTTTGTTGTGTTGGAAATGCCAGAAGATGATAATATGTCTATTATTTTTGGGAGACGTTTTCTTAACACCATAGGGGATGTTATTGATTGCAACCAAGGAAAAGTAACTTTCAATGTTGATGACAAATTAAAGAGCATACGGTTTATTTTTCCAAGAATATTGATGTGAATTATGGTCTAAACTCAATTATTAATGTTGATACCATCCAAATTGGGAAATTTCATTTGCCTTTGCCCAAGCCAGAGAAAGAGAATAATATTTTCATGATTGGAACTATACCCGTCGGGATTGAGGTAACCTAATCATTGTGTGAAATACAAAGTTTTTCTTCATATAAAATTGTTTTGATAACAAGACTTGATCAACCTTGTTAACAAAATAATTTTGAATGAATGAAATTATGGTTTCACCTATGCACCATCGATTGACTTTATATTAGAATGTCTTAGAGTTGCTGTAGATTTGGTTTTCAATTTGTTTTTCATCATTCCATAATTGTTTTCCCGCGCTAGAATCATTTTTCAAATTCTGAAAATTGCCCAAAAATAAAGTTTCTCGAAAAATTCCAGAAAATGTATAGAAAATTTTTACGCATGAAATGGGGCAGAGAGGAACCTGGGGCAGCCCAGGGGGACCCACCAGCCGACCACACCATGTGGTGGCGTGGCTGGCCTCCTAGCTGCGCCAAGGGCAGGTGTGGGGCCCTCTGGCCCTCCACTTGCTCCCTCCTCTGCCATTCTCTTCTCTCTCCCAAAAAAACACTCCACCATTGCTCAAACCCGTGCTCTTGGTGTTCATCATCGCGAATTTTCAGTCTCCTTCCTCAGCCCATATTTCCTGCTGAAATTTGAAGCATTTGCTCTCCAGTATGTGGGTATCCAAGTAGAATTTCAATTGGTGAAGTATATCTTGAATATTTTACTGCTGTAGATGACATGTTAAGTGAGCTTGCATGCTTGTATTATGATGGGATAAGTTGTTTTGATTCATGTTTAGTCCTCTTAGAAGTCTCCATAGTGTTCTCCTTCATTTGTTTGTCTTAAAATCATTTTTTATGAGGTTTGTTAAAAATTTCAGAGATGGAAGGAATGCATATCAACTCAACCAACATGAATTGGAGTTTAATGAAGTCATGAAGGTCCACAGGGAAGGAGTTTTTCCTTCTCTTTATCCATGTGTGGAATTCGTGAGTGCTGCAGGGATTCTGCAGGATTTCCGGACTTTGGTTTCCAATGCAGGGTTAGAAAGTTTTGATGGTGAACCATACCAACATGTTAATCTAACTATGTATGTGGTCCAGGACTTCAGATTTATTTGGAAATTTCCTAACCCCATGGTTCATTACAAAATATATAATATAGCTGTCGATTTGCCTCTCGATGATTTCTGTGCAGCTATCAGAGTGCCACAATGGGGATCATGCGGAAAAATCAAGGAGAGACCCAAGCCATTGCTGGAACTCTATAAAGAAATTTGTCAGGGGAGGAGCTTCTCAGATGAGGATGGTAAAATCCGGAGCATTCAACTTCCCTCTATTCGGTTTTTTGCTTATTTTATTACTACGTGTGTTCTAGCTAGAAAGGTTGCAAGTAAATTATCCTCTCATGATTTAGCCTTCCTAGTTGTTACCTTGGAACAAGATAGAGAATATAATTTGGGTGCTTTGATAGCCTCCTGTCTTACTATTAACCGTGAGAAAGGGGAAGTTTGTGGAAGCCTCATTGCCTTTCGTTTATTAGCCTTTCACGGTCTAGTTCCACATGCTTTGGACTTTCAATTTCCATTAGAGAGGCTTGATCTTAATTCAATGATGCAACATCAATTTGTTTCTTACCAAGCTAACATTGGCTACCTACCTTATGAAATTACCTTTTTCAAGAGAAAATCATTATCTCGGTGGGTAACTAAGACCGATCGCCTAGTCAATTTGTCTGCGCCCCTTTTGCTTAACCTTGATGCCAGGGAAGGATGGTCACTCACGGAACAAGAGCTTGACACATACATAGAGGAGCAGGGGCGACATGTACAGGACGATGGAGGGGAGGCCGAAGATAACTTCGTCCAGCCCTCCAACACTGCTGGGTTCCCATATCAGCAACCTCACTATGACTATGGGCCTTTAGTTTCTTCTTCCTCACGAGGGTCGGGGTGTGATCATGCTAGGGATGACCCACCATCCTGGAGACACCACTCACCATGGGGCTGATCTCCACTTAGGCCAAAAATCTAAGATTGGGGGGATGTATACCGACATCTCTCTCATCTACTATCATATTCCATCAGAACTTTGCATATCCATGTTTCGCTTTCTTTTTGTTATTGTTAGTTTATTTCTGTAATTTCTCTTTATTTGAATCTTGGAATTTGTTACTACTGCAATAACCTCTCCTTAGCATATTTGTTTCGTTTTTATACCAAGGATAGCCTCTAATGGGAAGGAGGTAAGAATTTGGGGTGTTGTTGTCTAAAAACAGATTATGTGCTGTCACCATAAAAATTTGGATAAATATCCAGAATGAAATTTTGAGCTGAATTTTTTTAAGCATATTCCCCAGGTTGTTATCTAACTTTCGTTAGTTTAGCACTTTTCGAGATGATTTACAGAACATTTTCAGAAAAATTGATCTTTGCCTGTTGTTCTGGGTTGGCAGATTTCTGCCATTTGTTGCATTTGCGTGTTTATGTTAGTTTTCTTTCTTTTTGTTGTTCTTGCTTTTGTTTGTACTTTCCAAAACACAAAAATACCAAAAATATTTTTGTTGTTTCTCTTCATTTGCTTTTTAGTTTGCTTTATCTTCTCATTATAGTTTGCTATGCGAAAATCCAAAAAGATTTTGCTTTGTGTGTTGATTAAAAATCGAAAACCCAAAAATATTGGAAACTGTTGGGCGTCCCCCGGGGGATCTGATTTCCCAGCCCCCGGGTCGCCAGCCGTCGGATCGGTCATCTTGGACGGCCAGATCTTCTTTTACTGAATGTAGCAAAAAACACCTCCCGGCAGCAAAAAAAAAAAACCCGCTTTTGCTACATTGTAGCAAAAAATCAAATAAAAATCTAAAAAGGCTGAACTCGCCGAAGACCTTGCCGGAGAGTTCATAGCAAAAACATTATGCTATTGTAGCAGAAAAATGCTAATGTAGCAAAACCCAATATCATCGGAAAACATTGACGAAAACCTCACCCGAGACCCTCGCCAAAGACCTCATAGCAAATTTTCTATATTAAAGTAGCAAAACAACAAAACAATTATAGCAAAAAAAATAGCAGCACAACATTTTTTACAAACTAGTAGTTTCGCCCTGCAGAGATAATGAAGGAGACCTCGCCTGCAGCAGCGCCGCCAAAAATTGCAGCAACTCCGTGTACCTAAGGTACCAACGCCTACCGTCGGTAGCAATGCTCAGAACCATCGGTAGCAACATCGAACACCTAAGGTAGCAAATCCACCCTCCGCTGGTAGCACTACCAGACACCAAAGGTAGCAACGCCGGCCTCCGCCGGCAGCAACAATAGACGCCCAAGGGAGCACTCTCGACTGTGGTTGGTAGCGTCGCCAGATGCTGCCCAAGATAGCACCAGCAGAGGAGACGCCTAGTAGTACTAGTCACTCGGTAAACAACGGCTAAGCTTAAACAAAGTGACGCCTAGTAGTACTAGTCACTCGGTAAATAGCAGAGGAGAACTTCTTCAGGAAGCTCCACATCGGGGACGGGTCGGGAGACAACGCCTCCTCCTCGGCCGCCCCTCCGCCCTCCCGCAGCAAAGGCACCACCACCGGAGGCGGAAACGTGGTCCACCATCCCATCCCCGAGCAGCAGCCGCCCTCGGTGGTCTCCAGCTGGCTCGACTCCGTCCCGACCCGGCCCCCGCCGCCGACGCCCCCGGTTCCCGCGGAGCCGGCGTCCGCGTCCCCGGGCGGGGACGAGCGGCGGCGGCCGCAACCGCACCAGCAGCCGCAGCAGGAGGAGGGAATGGACCGGCGGCAGACGCAGCCGCAGGAGGGCGAGGCGGAGTGGGAGCGGCGGCTGTCGCGGAAGGAGGACGCGGTGGAGGAGCGGCTCATCCGGGAGTCCTCCGAGGCGGAGGAGCGCAAGCGGGAGCAGCTACATGGATTGGATCGGGGCATTGGAGAATTGGGAAAGGGAAAACGAAGGTAGGGGACGACCTGTTCGGTTCTTAGGTGGGGCCAGCGACACGCGTCGCCCGCGCAAGCAGGAGGCTATGGGAGGCCCGTCCCCCGGGGGAATCTAATCATTTTCAAACAATATTTGTTGTTTTTTTCTGTTTTCTAAAGTTGCTGCAGGGTTCAACGGTCTTCCGTGACTTCTTTGGAGCTTGGTTATCTTTTCATATTATTCAATCCACACAAGTGAAGAGCAATAATGACGGTCACGACAATTTGAGTTGTGGTGAGAGGCTGGTATGAACTCTATTTGTTTTTATTTTTGTACATATACTCATTTATGTGGACATGCTTAGTTTGTTTGTGTAAGGTGTATGTTACTTAATGATGCTCAGTAGTTTATGCTCTCTCATGATTAGTTCCAATTTACTAATATTAGGTAACATGTCATATAGATGTTTGCTTGCATTGCTCTATTCATATAACAGTATGACATTGTGGTATCCTTCTCTGAATTCTTCATTTGATTCGACTTGGCACATGCTCAAGCATGCATAAGACTAAAAAAAAGTCAGTTAAACCTCGATGATTTATCTTGCGTCAGAGTTCTTGTATTACGTTTATGCTTCCGCTAATTTTATCCGTCGCAAGCATGATTATGACTGCTACTGCTAAGCATTCACTTGTACTGAGTATGAGCTCTACTCGTGCATCCAACCACCAAAAATCAAAGTGCCAATTGTGTCCAACATACATACTTATATGTGGTATTTCGCTGCCACTCCAAAGTGAATTGCTTATGTGCTACCATTAAACCTCCAAAATTATTATCACTGGTTTTGTGTAATTTATAGCTCATGGGAAAGTAGTCTAAAAAACTATTGTGGTAAGTATTATATCTTATGCATTATTAGTTCTTATAAGTTGCTTGTTGTGTGATAACCATGCTGTCATGGGGAACACCATCAATATACCCTTGTTGAATATCGTGTGAATTACTATGCATGCTCATCTTGTTTGAAGTAAGGGAGATGTACCATGAGTTGCAAAGATTGGAGTATGCATATTGTTAGAGAGGAACATTGGGCCGCCAACTAAAGCCATGTTCACATGGTGGAAGTTCCAGCTGGACAAAAGTCCAAACATCTGTTGTCCTTGTTTACCCAGTATGGATGTCCAAAAAGTTGAGATTCATCAAAATTGAGAAATCAAATGAGATTCATCTCCTAGGACCTTTGTACAGGAGGCAAGGAGGTACCCCTTTGTGACACTTGGTTGAAACATATGTATGCGATGAAAATCCATGGAAATCCAATCTAATTAGGACAAGGTGTGAGCACTATTAGTATATTATGCATGAGGCAAGCAACTTATAGAAAGTTTTATGCATGAGCCATATTATTTATCACTACCATTGACATGAGTTGCACTTCTCAAAAAAAAATATTTTCAACAATCCTATTGCATTCAAAATGAAAAGCTCTAGCACATGAGCAATCTTACTTCCCTCTGCGCAGGGCCAATCTTATACTTTTATGTTGAGTCACCATCCGTTCTTCGAGCACATTCTTGAAAGCATAACTGTCATTCTTAGTTTAATGTGCTTGTCCCTGAATAAGATTGATTGTGGTATAACTGTGATGCTTGAATCTTTCGATATTTTTACTTCTAGTCTTCTCTTGAACTTAGAGGTGCCCCGACATTTATGTTTCGCTCCATAAATAGGGCAAGCGAGATACCACTTTGTGTTATCATATTATGAACATTCCAATCATGCATGTACTTATGTTTTATGTTGCTTATTATTGTGTTGGTATCGTTTCATGACTTGCATAACTATTGAGTATTCTTAGGTGCATGCTTCTTATTATGAATTGCCTGAGCATTTGATCATGTAGTGAGAATATATACATCATATGAAGCAAATAGTTTCGTGAAAGTTTCTTTTATCGCACTCAGTTGTCACTGAATTGCTTGAGGACAAGTAATAAGCTAAGCTTGGGGGGAGTTGATACGTCCAAAACGTATCTACTTTCCCGAACACTTTTGTTGTTGTTTGCCCTCTATCTTGTGTGTTTTGCATACAACTAAGACGGACTAACGCTATTTTAAGCAGAATTGCTCTGGTGTCTCATTTTTGTGCAGAAATCCAACTTTCAGGAAAATTCCCGGAAAATATAGAAAAACTCATATTTCACCTGAAGACTCCCGGAGCCAGAAGAGGAGACAGAGGGGGGCCATGAGGGGCCCACACCCACCCTTGGCGCGGGCCAGGCCTTGGCCGCGCCAAGGGGTGGTCTGGCCGCCTCGGCCAGCCCTTCGACCTCTCCTTCGCACTATATAAGCCTCCTGACCTGAAAACCGAGGGGGTTCGATGTTTTTCCAGAAAGAGTTCCGCTGCTCCACCGCCACCAGAAACCCCAATCCGGGGACCAGAAACTCCGTTCTGGTACCCTGCCGGGACGGGGATTTGGAGGAGATCATCGCCATCACCGACGCCTCTCCATCAACCATCCATGATTCCCCCATCCATGTGTGAGTAATTCCCCGTTGTAGGCTGTAGGGGATGGTAGGGATTGGATGAGATTGGTCATGTAATAGCTATAAGATTGTTATGGGCATAGTGCCTAGTATCCGTTGTTAGTATTTTTGACATTGTTGCAACTTGTTGTGCTTAATGCTTGTCACTTTGGGCCCGAGTTCCATGATCTCATATCTGAACATGTTATTGAATCATGATGATAATTATTGTTTTTGATCATATCTGCAAGCTATATACACATATTGTTGTCCGGACCCCGAGGCCCCAAAGTGATGATAATTGGGATAACTGGAGGGGATGTCTATGATGTGAGGAACACGTGTGGTCACGGAGTGTTAATGTTTTTCTCCAGTACTCTATTAAAAGGAGTACCTTAATTACCAGTAGTTTCCCTAGAGGCCCGCTGCAACGGGCTGGTAGGACAAAAGATGTCGTGCAAGTTTCTCATTGCGATCACGCACGACTAAATAGGAACACACACCTATGGTTATATTATGCTAGGATGCTTATATCATTATTACTTGCAATGCCTATGTCTTGTTGTTATATGAACTGTCTCATTCATGCAACGCCCGTTCATCTATCCATGTGCCTAAAGTATTTTAATCCTGATGTCTACTGCAATCATCGTTACTACTGTTTTCATTTCAGTACTGTTGTTACTTCACTACTACCACTTCTATAAAACTATTACTACTGATAAACTGTGGTAAGCAAGTCTATTTCCAGGTGCAGTTGAATTGACAACTCATCTATTAAAGCTTATAAATATTCTTTGGCTCCCCTTGTGTCGAATCAATAAATTGGGTTTTACTTCCCTCGAAGACTGTTGCGATCCCCTATACTTGTGGATCATCAACCACCATCTACTCATCATCTCTAAATATTGAGACGATCAACATGGCTATTGTAGCCACCTAGCATCCAATGCCTCCTAGCAATCTCGAATCCCATGCGAGCGTCTAGAGCAACATAGTCCACTTGCTCGTAGCTCAATGGACAATTGGCCCATCCAAAAATGAGCTCGTCTTTTTTTTTCTTGCGCGGCGACATCCATCTTCTTGTACTTCTTCCTCTTCTTCTTCTCAAGGTTTGTCCCAATGGTAGAGTTTGCCAGATCATATACACTCGGAGTGGGCTTGTTGGTGGGGTTCAAGAGTATCTTCTGGAGGTCGTACGCGAAAGTAATATGAATGCCGTAGGGACTCAACATTTGCATATCATTTCCGATAGCCGCGCCGCAGAATCTGATGTTCCCGTCCTGCAAGAACTCCTTGAGCACTTGTGGCACTTCATCGGCATAACAAATCTGGAACAAAAAAGTCTCGGACCCACCAAGAGTTGAAGGATGGCGGCGTGCTGATCACCCGCGCGAGGGTCGGTGAACTCGCAGTCCAGGCCGACGCACTTGGTCGTTGCGGAGTCGAGAAAGTCCTTCTTGATGTCGCCGATCCACTTCTCCACTCTTGATGCACAGAGAGCGATCGTGACCTTGAAAGCCATCCCTTCGGCCATGAGGTGGTACACCCGAGTTCAGGGAGCCGGGTCGCGCATGAGGTGCTCCATCGAGTCCAAAACATCGACGAAGAGGAGCTTTTTTGCAATGGTGATGAGATGGAGAAGAGAATGTGTGTGTGTGGCAATTGTGGAGAAGATGTGAGCATATAAAGGAGTGGAAGATGAAGATGAATAGGGCCAGCCACCGGGTGATCAATTCCCGTGGCTGGCCGCACTGGCGTCTCAGATTCTGGCGAGCGGTGACCCGAATTCTGTGCGCCAGTAATGGCGACGACGATCGGGTTCGGCGTGGCAACGAACCATTGGACTTCATGTCCCGGCTTGTGTCTCCAGCCGGGGCAAAAGGGTTGCCAGCGGGCCGCAAAAGGCCTCAGACCCATTTATCCCGGTTTGAGGCTCCAACCGGGACAAAAGGCCTTAAAGAACCACGACAAAAGGCCCCGTAGCTTCTCGGTGATTTCAAGGCGACGTGGCCTGCCCATTTGTCCCGATTCCAGACTGAGCCGGGACAAAAGGACTGGACGGAATGTTTGTTTTGTATGCTAAGGCATGTGCTACACGATTAAGACCTATTTTTATTTTCTTAAGCGCCCGCTCAAGCGTCTATGCGTTGTAGATGCTCTTAGGGCATCCCAACACGGGCTCTTAGATAGGGGCACCAGGATTGCAATCCCAATCGATCGGCAGTTACGGCTGATTATCCTAGCGTCTATGTCGTGTGGACGCAAGATAAAGCGGCGGTGCTTAGGAATAAATTTGATAGAAACATGTGTATCAGCCTGGCAGTTCTACGTCCATGAGAAGCACCTACCGTTGGAGCCAAGGGCGCTTAGAGATAAATCGCCCAGCATTGTACATGCACTTAGTGGTAAATGGAGGACAAAGCCCTCCAGGTGGTCTGCAGACAACTAGATCTTGTCTCCTCGTCCATGTCTGCGGTAGGATATCTCCGTCCTAGATCGTGGTGACACCTTTGGACGG
The DNA here is from genome assembly GCA_030979885.1 of Lolium multiflorum. NCBI lineage: Eukaryota > Viridiplantae > Streptophyta > Magnoliopsida > Poales > Poaceae > Lolium > Lolium multiflorum. Next base: position 239,779,825 of record CM061753.1, on the reverse strand, counting down.
TGGCTGTGTGCGAGGCACAACATGAATTTTTGCGGCCTTCCTTGGACGGTGGTGACTGCACAGATGGTGGCTGCTAGGGAATCTAGCGGCGGCGGGCGGTGATGAAGCCGCAATGCCCTCGTCTCTTTAGAGCAAGTTCAATGGCTATTAGACATGGCCATGTAGCCATATAGCCAACATGTACAATAGTAAGTGATAAAATTGTGCTACTCTATTAATATATGACCCACCTTCCACTCTGTCAAAGTGCATATAGCAGCATGTGCAAGACCTAGCTCTTGCATGAGAGCCCACTCCAACTAAGCAACAATATACTATTTAATCTTTATACCCAGCTGACTAGGATCTATTGTACTTGCTCTTAGACCGACCGGCCTACGGAACAGGACCTGGAGTGCCTTGTGGCAGAGAGGTGGTGGCTTCTCGAGGCCATTGCTACGTGGCAGTGCTTGCTAGCGGTGGCAGACTAGCGACGATCATCTTGTTGGGTTTCCAACAAGGTTTAAAATAGCCTGCTAAAAGAAATAATGGTGGCATCCTCCAAATGATATGCACACTATATTGTGCTAATATCGTGCTATATTCTAACTAGCGGTTTGAAAAAAATCAGATAGAGTTTCAAAATAAAGGATTTCGGTCCAAAACTGACAATTTCGTACATACATAATCACATACAAAAATAGTTCCTCCAATTTTTTAGAAGCCTAACATCAATATTTAACGAGGTAATGACATTGTATAAATTATTTAACAAGATTTATCAATATTACCGATATTATCTTCTGATTCAGAAGAGGAATCAACAGATTGGTGTTCACCACCACAACAAACAAAAGGAAATTCCTTCTTTTCTTAACGAGGAAAACTCAAACCCTTGTATCAATAGTATCAATAGGATGTAAAAGATAGCGAGCTAATGATATGATGTTTTAGCTTGATATAACATGCTATTTCGCAAATAGCGTTATAGCGAGCAAAATTACTAAAATTTAGTGTGGACTATCAAAATATGCTAACGCGCTATTAGCGGAAAAATAGTGTGCTGTTAAACCTTGGTTTCCAATGGTGGTCCGAGAGTTTGGCAATAATGGCAGCAACCCTATTTTATCGATGATGATGGCGGCCTCCAAGCGCGTGTGGACGATCCGGCTGCTAGGTATCGAGTTGCTAATGGGATTTCAAGGCTGGCGGCGGTATGGGACGCCCCCTCCACCTCCAGAATGGGTTCGGTGCTAGTCGCGGCGACTCTTGCAGATGTGCCAAGTCATGCCTATCACTGGAAGGTGCTAGTACAATGACACAGTGAAGTCATCAAGTCATGCCTGCTGCTGGAAGTTGTAATGCGCGTTGGCTCCCATGGAGGCATTAAGTCATGCCTGTTGTTCTTGGGTCGAAGTTGGTGAGTCAACAATGGAAGCCAATGAGATATGGGACGTCTCCATCTTTCGACATATCCTCCAGCGGTATTTAGCTTTCCAGGTATCGGGAGCCGGACAGGAGATGATAGTAGAGGCAGCTTCATCCACAGTTATGCACACTCTGTTGGAAACACATGATCTTCGATCAGGCGATATCAACATGCGGTAGCATTGTGTCCTTGCTAAAGGTGGTGGATCCAAACTCGGTTTCGCGGATGAAAATTCCAAGATCGTCTATGGTTGGAATCATCAACATTGGCACAAGTGTGACATTTCCTTGTTAAGGCTTAGCTTAGGACCCGTGTATTTTTTTCTCTGTTTCAAATAGCCCGCTATAGCCTTTAGTCAGGCATGTGGCTATGGCTAGAGCCTTCAAAGGCTAAAATGGAAGTAGCCGCTAATAGCCCGACTATATCTATTTAGCCCCAATTTAACCTAATTGTGGCTGTCTTCCCGCTCAAGGGGGCCACAAAAATTTGAGCCAAAATTTTCAGAGTGGCTCAATTTATGGACACTACGATGTCATGAACTGCTTCTATTTAACGATGTTGTAATATATGAACATAACTATGTCCTTAACTATTTTTGAACTGTGTTTTGGACAAAACTATATGTGAACTATGTTTTGGCTATGTGCATCTCTTATGTGACTATGTTATGCATCTGTGAATTATTGATGTATATACTATATACGATTATATGTTGTTGAAATACTGATTTTCCTAATTGTTTAGCAAATTGGCTATATGGCCTTAGCCCGTGATGATCGCTGATTGCACATCGTTGGGAACCCCAAGAGGAAGGTATGATGAGCACATCAGCAAGTTTTCCCTCGGTAAGAAACCGAGGTTTAATCGACCAGTAGGAGAAAGGCGTGACTTCTGAAGGTGTTGCTAGCTGACTACGTGGAACATGCACACAACACAACCAAAATACTTTGCCAAACTTACAGTGAGGTTATCAAACTCGCCGGTTTTGCTGAACACAAAGGATTAAATGTATCGAGTGGAAGGAGATGTTTGCAGTAATTAAAGAGAATAGAGCTTGCAGTAAGTAAACAGAGATGGATTGCAGTGGTTGAATTTATCAGTGTAAAGGAAAAGACCGGGGTCCACAGTTCACTAGAGGTGTCTCTCCATAAAGATAAATAACATGCTGGGTGAACAAATTACAGCTGGGCAATTGACAGAATATCGACCATACATGACAAGATGATTACTATGAGATTCGTTTGGGCATTACAACATAATACATAGACCGTAATCCAACTGCGTCTATGACTAATAATTCACCTTCCGGTTATCGTCCGAACCCCTTCCAGTATTAAGTTGCAAGCAACAGATTATCGCATTAAGCAATGTGTGTAAAGTAAACAATAGAATTACCCTTGGATAAAACATTATTGTTTTCTCCCTAGTAGCAACAACATATATACAATCTTAGAATTTATTGTCACTCTTCCAGAAAACTAAAACTAAATCCATGAACCCACTATCGAGCATAAATACCCCCTCTCTGAGTCAGAAGCATCTACTTGGCCAGATTATCTACTAGCAACGGAGAGCATGCAAGATCACAAATAACGTATGCCAAGAATATATAATCGATCTAAACATAGTATTCAATATTTATCGGATCCCAGCAAACACAACATGTAGCATTACATAAGGATGATCTTGATCATGTAGGGCAGCTCACAAGATCTAAACATGAGGCACAAATTGGAGAAGACAACCATCTAGCTACTACTATGGACCCATAGTCTAGGGATGAACTACTCACGGATCACTTCGGAGGCGGGCATGACAATGTAGATGCCTCCAGCGATGATTTCCCCCTCTGGCAGGGTGCCGGGAAGAGATTCAGAACCCTCCCGAGCTAGGATCTGAAATGGTGGCCGCGACGGAACTTTTCGTGGATGGAGGCTCGGGTGTTTAGGTTTTTCTCGAGATCGTGAATAAATAGGCGGAGGGGCGATGTCGGTGGAGGCCAGTGGGGCCCACACCACCCCTACGCGCGGGCCAGGGTCAGGCCACGCCTAGGTGTGGTCTGGCCGCCTTGCGCCACTTCTTCGATCCCCCTCTGGACTCTGTCTTCGTTAAGGAAATATATTGACTTCGGCTTTTGTTTCGTCCAATTCCGAGAATATTTCCTGTACAACTTTTCAAAAATACAAAATAGCAGAAAACAGGGAACTGGCACTGTGGCATCTCGTTAATAGGTTAGTGCCGGAAAATGTATAAAAATGCAACAAAGCATGACTGATACGTCTCCGACGTATCGATAATTTCTTATGTTCCATGCCACATTATTGATGATATCTACATGTTTTATGCATACTTTATGTCATATTTATGCATTTTCCGGCACTAACCTATTAACGAGATGCCGAAGAGCTAGTTGATGTTTTCTGCTGTTTTTGATTTCAGAAATCCTACAAAGGAAATATTCTCGGAATTGGACGAAATCAACGCACAGGGTCCTATTTTTGCACGAAGCTTCCAGAAGACCGGAGGACTTACGAAGTGGGGCCACGAGGTGGCGCCACACTAGGGCGGCGGCCCAAGCCTTGGCCGCGCCGGCCGTTGTGGGGCCCTCGTGTGGCCCCCTGACCTGCCCTTCCGCCTACTTAAAGCCTCCGTCGCGAAACCCCCCGGACCGAGAGCCACGATACGGAAAACCTTCCAGAGATGCCGCCGCCGCCAATCCCATCTCGGGGGATTCAGGAGATCGCTCCGCACCCGCCGGAGAGGAATCATCTCCCGAGGACTCTTCACCGCCATGATCGCCTCCGGAGTGATGAGTGAGTAGTTCACCCCTGGACTATGGGTCCATAGCAGTAGCTAGATGGTCGTCTTCTCCTTATGTGCTTCATTGTCGGATCTTGTGAGCTGCCTAACATGATCAAGATCATCTATCTGTAATGCTATATGTTGTGTTTGTCGGGATCCGATGGATAGAGAATACTATGTGATGTTGATTATCAATCTATTACCTATGTGTTGTTTATGATCTTGCATGCTCTCCGTTATTAGTAGAGGCTCTGGCCAAGTTTTTACTCTTAACTCCAAGAGGGAGTATTTATGCTCGATAGTGGGTTCATGCCTCCATTAAATCTGGGACAGTGACAGAAAGTTCTAAGGTTGTGGATGTGTTGTTGCCACTAGGGATAAAACGTTGATGCTATGTCCGAGGATGTAGTTATTGATTACATTACGCACCATACTTAATGCAATTGTCTGTTGTTTGCAACTTAATACTGGAAGGGGTTCGGATGATAACCGAAGGTGGACTTTTTAGGCATAGATGCATGCTGGATAGCGGTCTATGTACTTTGTCGTAATGCCCAATTAAATCTCACTATACTCATCATATCATGTATGTGCATGGTCATGCCCTCTCTATTTGTCAATTGCCCGACTGTAATTTGTTCACCCAACATGCTATTTATCTTATGGGAGAGACACCTCTAGTGAACTGTGGACCCCGGTCCTATTCTTTACATCTGAAATACAATCTGCTGCAATACTTGTTCTTTACTGTTTTCTGCAAACAATCATCATCCACACTATACATCTAATCCTTTGTTACAGCAAGCCGGTGAGATTGACAACCTCACTGTTTCGTTGGGGCAAAGTACTTTGGTTGTGTTGTTCCACGTTGGCGCCGGAATCCCTGGTGTTGCGCCGCACTACATCCCGCCGCCATCAACCTTCAACGTGCTTCTTGGCTCCTACTGGTTCGATAAACCTTGGTTTCTTACTGAGGGAAAACTTGCTGCTGTGCGCATCATACCTTCCTCTTGGGGTTCCCAACGAACGTGTGTATTACACGCCATCAAGCATATTTTCTGGCGCCGTTGCCGGGGAGATCAAGACACGCTGCAAGGGGAGTCTCCACAATCCAATCTCTTTACTTTGTTTTTGTCTTGCTCTATTTTATTTACTACTTTGTTTGCTGCACTAAAACAAAACACAAAAAAATTAGTTGCTAGCTTTACTTTATTTACTGTCTTGTTCTCCATATCAAAAACACAAAAAAATTAGTTACTTGCATTTACTTTATTTACTTTTTGTTTATTTCATCATGTTTCCTCCTAAGTACACTCTAAAAGACATACCGGTAGGACGTGGGTCTATAATTGGGAGAGATAATATAGAAGATTTTTTCACTCATGTTAGTACCACTGAAGATTTTGAAGATAGACACTTGGTAGAACTTGCTCCTACTTATGAAATTGCTGCTGCTTCTTTAGTTCACATGTTGGAAACTAAGTTTGTTAATCTTAATCCTATAATCCAACACATGTTTCTCACACTTGGTGATATGGAAGAAGGGGAAAAGAAAGATTTTGTTTTAGAAACCCTTCTTAAAGAATTTGGTGGTGTAGCAAGAGAGACTAGAAAGGTCTTTATCAAATACAATATGCTTGGTTCTTGCACCAACTTTGCTAGTACCCTTGAAAAGATGGACATTGATAGAATAAAGTACACTAATAATATTAATGATGTAGGGGATATTAAAACATCAATACCTTGCAAGCTCGCAGGAATGTTCGAGGCACTAGAAAAGAATTATGATTGGATTGTTCCTGAAAATTTGTTTAATGAGAATAGTAAGCCTAAGAGTAATGAAAATGGAACCTCTGAAACTTACATAGATAAGATAACATGCATTGTTGAGGCAACTCCCAACACTCGAGGTAATGTCGATGCTTCATCTCTTGATAATACTTGATACACACTTTCTGCGCCTAGCTGAAAGGCGTTAAAGAAAAGCGCTTATGGGAGACAACCCATGTTTTTACTACAGTACTTTATTTTATATTTGAGTCTTGGAAGTTGTTTACTACTGTAGCAACCTCTCCTTATCTTAGTTTTGTGCATTGTTGTGCCAAGTAAAGTCGTTGATAGTAAGGTTCATACTAGATTTGGATTACTGCGCAGAAACAGATTTCTTTGCTGTCACGAATCTGGGCCTAATTCTCTGTAGGTAACTCAAAAAATTATGCCAATTTACGTGAGTGATCCACAGATATGTACGCAACTTTCATTCAATTTGGGCATTTTCATCTGAGCAAGTCTGGTGCCACTTTAAAATTCGTCTTTACGAACTGTTCTGTTTTGACAGATTCTGCCTTTTATTTCGCATTGCCTCTTTTGCTATGTTGGATGAATTTATTTGTTCCATTAATGTCCAGTAGCTTTGTGCAATGTCCAGAAGTGTTAAGAACGATTATGTCACCTCTGAACATGTAAAATTTTATTGTGCACTAACCCTCTAATGAGTTGTTTCGAGTTTGGTGTGGAGGAAGTTTTCAAGGATCAAGAGAGGGAGATGATACAACATGATCAAGGAGAGTGAAAGCTCTAAGCTTGGGGATGCCCCGGTGGTTCACCCCTGCATATTTTAAGAAGACTCAAGCGTTGGGGATGCCCAAGGCATCCCCTTCTTCATCGACAACATTATCAGGTTCCTCCCCTGAAACTATATTTTTATTCCGTCACATCTTATGTTCTTTGCTTGGAGCGTCGGTTTGTTTTTGTTTTTGTTTTTGTTTGAATAAAATGGATCCTAGCATTCATTGTGTGGGAGAGAGACACGCTCCGCTGTTGCATATGGACAAATATGTCCTTAGGCTTTACTCATAATATTCATGGCGAAGGTTGAATCTTCTTCGTTAAATTGTTATATGGTTGGAATCGGGAAATGCTACATGTAGTAATTCTAAAATGTCTTGAATAATTTGATACTTGGCAATTGATGTGCTCATGTTTAAGCTCTTGCATCATATACTTTGCACCTATTAATGAAGAAATACATAGAGCTTGCTAAAATTTGGTTTGCATAATTGGTCTCTCTAAAGTCTAGATAATTTCTAGTATTGAGTTTTGAACAACAAGGAAGACGGTGTAGAGTCTTATAATGTTTACAATATGTCTTTTATGTAAGTTTTGCTGCACCGGTTCATCCTTGTGTTTGTTTCAAATAACTTTGCTAGCCTAAACCTTGTATCGAGAGGGAATACTTCTCATGCATCCAAAATCCTTGAGCCAACCACTATGCCATTTGTGTCCACCATACCTACCTACTACATGGTATTTCTCCGCCATTCCAAAGTAAATTGCTTGAGTGCTACCTTTAAAATTTCCATTCTTTACCTTTGCAATATATAGCTCATGGGACAAATAGCTTAAAAACTATTGTGGTATTGAATATGTACTTATGCACTTTATCTCTTATTAAGTTGTTTGTTGTGCGATAACCATGTTCCTGGGGACGCCATCAACTACTCTTTGTTGAATATCATGTGAGTTGCTATGCATGTTCGTCTTGTCTGAAGTAAGGGCGGTTTTCAGAATCAAATGGTTTGAGTATGCATACTGTTAGAGAAGAACATTGGGCCGCTAACTAAAGCCATGAATCATGGTGGAAGTTTCAGTTTGGACATAAAACCTCAATCTCTTATGAGAATATTAACCGTTGAATGCTTAAGCATTAAAAGAGGAGTCCATTATCTGTTGTCTATGTTGTCCCGGTATGGGTGTCTAAGTTGAAGAATGATCAAAAGCGAGAAATCCAATGCGAACTTTCTCCTTAGACCCTTGTACAGCGGCATAGAGGTACCCCTTTGTGACACTTGGTTGAAACATATGTCATGCAATGATAATCCGTGTTAATCCAAGCTAATTAGGACAAGGTGCGGGCACTATTAGTACACTATGCATGAGGCTTGCAACTTGTAAGATATAATTTACATGATACATATACTTTATTACTACCGTTGACAAAATTGTTTCTTGTTTTCAAAACCAAAGCTCTAGCACAAATATAGCAATCAATGCTTCCCTCTGCGAAGGGCCTTTCTTTTACTTTTATGTTGAGTCAGTTCACCTATCTCTTTCCACCTCAAGAAGCAAACACTTGTGTGAACTGTGCATTGATTCCTACATACTTGCATATTGCACTTGTTATATTACTTTACATTGACAATATCCATGAGATATACATGTTATAAGTTGAAAGCAACCGCTGAAACTCAATCTTCCTTTGTGTTGCTTCAATACCTTTACTTTGATTTATTGCTTTATGAGTTAACTCTTATGCAAGACTTATTGATGCTTGTCTTGAAAGTACTATTCATGAAAAGTCTTTGCTTTATGATTCATTTGTTTACTCATGTCATTACCATTGTTTTGATCGCTGCATTCATTATATATGCTTACAATAGTATGATCATGGTTATGATGGCATGTCACTCCAGAAATTATCTTTGTTATCGTTTACCTGCTCGGGACGAGCAGAACTAAGCTTGGGGATGCGATACGTCTCGACGTATCGATAATTTCTTATGTTCCATGCCACATTATTGATGATATCTACATGTTTTATGCATACTTTATGTCATATTTATGCATTTTCCGCACTAACCTATTAACGAGATGCCGAAGAGCCAGTTGTTTTCTGCTGTTTTTGGTTTCAGAAATCCTACAAAGGAAATATTCTCGAATTGGACGAAATCAACGCCCGGGTCCTATTTTTGCACGAAGCTTCCAAGACCGGAGGACTTACGAAGTGGGGCCACGAGGTGGCGCCACACGGCGGCGCGGCCCAAGCCTTGGCCGCGCCGGCCTGTTGTGTGGGGCCCTCGTGTGGCCCCCGACCTGCCCTTCCGCCTACTTAAAGCCTCCGTCGCGAAACCCCCCGAGAGCCACGATACGGAAAACCTTACTGAGACGCCACCGCCGCCAATCCCATCTCGGGGATTCAGGAGATCGCCTCCGGCACCCTGCCGGAGAGGGGAATCATCTCCCGGAGGACTCTTCACCGCCATGATCGCCTCCGGAGTGATGAGTGAGTAGTTCACCCCCGGACTATGGGTCCATAGCAGTAGCTAGATGGTCGTCTTCTCCTTATGTGCTTCATTGTCGATCTTGTGAGCTGCCTAACATGATCAAGATCATCTATCCGTAATGCTATATGTTGTGTTTGTCGGGATCCGATGGATAGAGAATACTATGTTATGTTGATTATCAATCTATTACCTATGTGTTGTTTATGATCTTGCATGCTCTCCGTTATTAGTAGAGGCTCTGGCCAAGTTTTTACTCTTAACTCCAAGAGGGAGTATTTATGCTCGATAGTGGGTTCATGCCTCCATTAAATCTGGGACAGTGACAGAAAGTTCTAAGGTTGTGGATGTGTTGTTGCCACTAGGGATAAAACATTGATGCTATGTCCGAGGATGTAGTTATTGATTACATTACGCACCATACTTAATGCAATTGTCTGTTGTTTGCAACTTAATACTGGAAGGGGTTCGGATGATAACCTGAAGGTGGACTTTTTAGGCATAGATGCATGCTGATAGCGGTCTATGTACTTTGTCGTAATGCCCAATTAAATCTCACTATACTCATCATATCATGTATGTGCATGGTCATGCCCTCTCTATTTGTCAATTGCCCGACTGTAATTTGTTCACCCAACATGCTATTTATCTTATGGGAGAGACACCTCTAGTGAACTGTGGACCCCGGTCCTATTCTTTACATCTGAAATACAATCTCTGCAATACTTGTTCTACTGTTTTCTGCAAACAATCATCATCCACACTATACATCTAATCCTTTGTTACAGCAAGCGGGTGAGATTGACAACCTCACTGTTTCGTTGGGGCAAAGTACTTTGGTTGTGTTGTGCAGGTTCCACGTTGGCGCCGGAATCCCTGGTGTTGCGCCGCACTACATCCCGCCGCCATCAACCTTCAACGTGCTTCTTGGCTCCTACTAGTTCGATAAACCTTGGTTTCTTACTGAGGGAAAACTTGCTGCTGTGCGCATCATACCTTCCTCTTGGGGTTCCCAACGAACGTGTGTATTACACGCCATCAATGAGCAAAACATATATAAATTGGTGTAAAACAAGCATGAAGCAGCAAAAATTATAGATACGTTTGAGACGTATCAGCCCGCTATAGCCCGTTTATAGCCCTTTGTAGCTTCATAAATCGCCGCGGCTACAAGCAATAGCCTACTATTTTTTGGGAGCAACCGGCAAGAGCTCTGCCTTTTCATTAAGAGAGGAAAAATGACCAATTAATAAGCAAAACTGGCTGAAAACAGAACAAAAACGCAACATGCCGGTTCTGAGACCGTGCACCACATGAGCCGATGACTCTTCCGCCCAAGCGGGAAAGACGCCACCCTACAGCTAGACAGCCGCTTTCGGAGCCACCGCTCCGACATCCGAACATCTAAAACCCACAGACAATTATTAAAACAGGTTCCATAGATGGAGAAGTCGTCCAAGAATACTTCCATAATGTCCTCTATAAAGTATGCCAAGGTAGAAGTCATCCATATTTGGAAAGTGATTGGGGAATTACATAACCCAAAAGGCAAATGACCATAATCATATAATCCAAAAGGACAAGTAAAAGTAGTCTTAAGTTGATCATTGGGATGACCTGTTATTCCAGAAAACCTAAAGTAGCCATCCGAATAACAAAAATGAGAGTGATTTGCAACTATCTCTAAAGTTTTTCTATGACAGATAGAGGATAAGGGTCCTTTCTAGTTTCTTTATTTAATTTTCTAAAATCGATATAATTCTATATCCTACAATTGGTCTAACAGGAACCAGTTCTCAATTTTCATTTGGTTCAACAGTAAATCCTCCTTTCTTAGGAACACAATGAACTTGGCTAACCCAATCACTTTCTTTTACAGTGTAAATAATGCAAGGGTCTAATAAACATATTACCTCTTTTCTTACTTCTTCTTTCATTTGAGGTTTGAGTTTCCTTCGGAAATCCACTACTCGTTCGGACCCATCTTCTAGGAATAATCGATGAGTGGTTATAGTGGGTTTTATTCCCTTAAGATGGGCTAATGAATACCCTATGGCCTTGCGGTTCTTCCTTAAGACCGCCATGAGTTTGATTCTCTCTTCCTTTGGATGATTAGTCCTAATTAAAATTGGATATTTATTTGAATCATCTAAAAATTCATACCTTAATCCATTTGGTAGAGGTTTGAGTTCAAGTGGTGGAAGATCTTAATCTCCCTTACTTTCCGGTTCTTCATATTATTCATTCATATGAGACTCCATTATAGGTGCTGAGTCAAGGTATGTACTCATTTTGTTCGTCACTCTTTGGATCTTCAATGATATCTTCTTCATTATCTAAGCTTCTCTCTACATCATTGACCGGAGTACCATAGAATATACCAGATAGATTAGCTATGGTTGTGCCATCTTGATCTATAAGGTCTTTGTAATAATTAAGGCTGCTCCCTAAATTTGGAGAAGTGAAATTTCACTTGCTCTTCCCCAAATTTATGTGATATAGTCTCTTCTCTGCAATCAATTTTAGCATTCACACGGTTTAAAAATGTTCTTCCAAAGCTAGTAAGGCAAAGAGGATCATGTGGCATATCTATAACAACAAGATCAATGGGAAAAGTATAAGGACCAACATTTAAATATTCTTAACTATCCCCAAGGTATGCTAAGAGTTCTATCTGCCATTTCATTGGTAATATCAGTGTCACGAAGAACGAATGGTGTTATATCTTCTTAAATTACATGGTAGAAAGTATTTAAATAATATTTATAGCAGATCCTAGATCACATAAACCATAATAAGAGACTCCTCCAAATGATCTTACCATTAATAATCTTCGAAGAACTCTTGATCTTACCATTAATAATCTTCGAAGTATCTTCTTCCATTTTTACTATCTTGCAATTTTGGAACATGCGTTCCTCAAGACTTTTTACCTCTTCAATAACTGTGGGTTCCTTGGGTTCTCCTTCAATGATCTTAGGAGAGAGCTTGTCTTCTTCATCGAGTTTTGCATGATGTTGAGCTTCATATGCTAGTTCATGCATTCTTTTGATCCTAGGGAAGGGGGGGGCTCCTCGTAAGGAGGTATCTCATTCTTTGGGCCCAAAGGAGCATCAATGGAGGCATATACTACCTCCCTCTTTGGATGTGCCTTCTAAGCGGGCTTACCATACCCAAACCGCCCTTTTTAGGTGCTTTAATTTGTTCTGCAAGAGCTTGTAAGACATGCAACACAAAATCGGTACCCACATGATGCAGCCATGCTCAATTTTAATTACTCCTTCATATCTTATATCAGAAGACCAAGCTTCCCTACGGTGACACATAGTGCTAGTAATTTTCATTCTTCTTGTAATAGAAAAGTATAGAAAAGATCCTCTAGAGGCCATACCTATTTCATTTTTGTTTGCTTCACTTAGTCCTCCATACAAAACATATAAAACATGCCAATTAGGTAAACCATTATGGGGAAATGTGTTAAGCAACTCTTTATATCTCATATAGCATCTTAAATACTTTCACCTGGTCTATTCTTGAAATAAGAAACAGTGCGTCTTGCTCCATCAGTTTTACTCCTAGGAGAATAATGAGACAAGAAAGCTTCGATGTTGTGGGTTTGGGTTGATTCCTAAACATATCCATGGTGCTTGTCTTGAACCTGCAAACAACTAAGTACAAATAGTGAAATAAGATAACTTGAAACAAAAACCAAAAGCTTTAAGCTCCTCAGAAACTGTGACATGCAAGGCCACATATCACATGTAGCTAGTTTTGAAAAGTAAGAGTATCGAATCCAGGGTGGATCTTGATTGTTAGTGGATTTATTGCCCCTTGTTACCTTCACCTAGAAGTACCTAAAAGTTTTCTTTAAAACCACAGAAAAATAAAAGTGATAGTTTAAAGGGGTTGTGAACAAGGTAAATAAAATGAACTAAAGTAAATGAGACGATGCAAATGATGGTAAAGTAAATGGTAAAGATCGAATGAATACAAATATGAATCCCACTAAAGGTTAAGGAATACAACGAGATGACTAATGGTGTTGATGATGGTGCTGATGAAGATCGATTCCGTGGCCTCCAATGATCCAAGCAACGATGATGATGGATCCTCTTCGGGGAGTTCCCCCTCTGGATCTCGCCCGGAGATCAGATTTTGGTGTTTTCTGGTGGCTCTATTTCTCGCTTCTTATATCTGTCTTCAAGGTTTAAATATATTTGACGAGGTTGTGTCAATGATGGGTGGTCGATAAGGCGGTACAGGTGGGTCTGACCATAGCACCGGTCATTAATTCTTATGAGAATGTCGTTTCACAAATTTTTACGTTGACCTCGTGTGAGTTATTGTTGGTAGGTATTTTATACTTTAGATCATCATTATTTTTCCCAGATATGGTTCCATATGGATTGGTTGCAAAACCTCTTATTAATTTCCAAGATCCTGTGAAACAAATACAATAGGTGTGCGCCAACGCGGTAAAACACGAAATTCCTAACATTACTTAAACATTTAGGTATTGTAAAACATGTTGGTTTTTGCGCTCATCAATATATCACAGCCAACTTGAGAGATATATGAAGAGACAGAAAACAACTTTCGCTCTTCTTACTATTAATTATGTGGGCGCATATTCTAAAAAATAAGGTGCTCCAATACTAAATTTCTTACTTGACATAAAATAGTAACAGAATATGTAAACGATACTCTCAAGGCGAAGGTGAACAAGTACGCTTGAGATGACATAATATCGGAGGGCTAATTATGAGAAGGGACGGGGCTAGAGCATACAACACCACGGTGACTACCGGTGCCCCAGCGGAGAAAATTCATCTTTTAGGGTGCATATGTTTTTTGGGGTGCATGTGTGGTGAAAAATTGTTATGTACCAAAAATATCTATTCGGTGTCCAGTGCAAACCCCTAGGTAAGTGTACATCCATCCCTGATTATGAGGTGGTGCAATGGGAGGCGAGAGGCGGAAAGAAAGGGCAAAATCGGAGCTGAAATTAAATCTAGAATACATAGAGTAATTGGAAAAGCCAGAAAAAGATTGCGCAAAAGATATATTGTACCACGCATCAATTTGCACCCCTGCTCCGTTTTAGGGTTTACTCGCTTTTCCATGACCCCTGCTCGATCCATTTGCACCCTGCCACGCATCAATGCACAGCAAACTATAGTGATTAAACTCCATTTAAGGCAGACTGCGTATGGTCATTACTGATGTACACTTTTCACCGCAGTAATAACGTCACATTCCTTTTGCCCTGCCAGTAACATTCATGTTAACGTTAGATCGCATGTATCTCTAGGTAATATTCCCTGCGAGTGGCCACCTTTAGTTAAGAAAGCTGCTTAAACAATAAACAGCAAAGATCTAACAAGATAGAGCCAAGGCAGTTTCATCAAGTCCGGTAAATATTATTCTATAAAGTAGCGACATAGACACTTGTACATGTCTCTTTGCGTATGTCTTGTTACCTTCAATGTAGTTAAGTGATCTAATAATTAACTAGTTACTCGTTTGGACCACCGCCAAAAGCTACACAAATACTAGCAATGCAAAGGGGAATGTTCTTCCTGAATTTGGAATTGATTTAATATTTTTATAATTTTACCATTGGATCTGCATCAAAGATGGATATTTCTCTTGCTCCATTTATCGTTGCGATTAATCCTAAACTTCATGTGCCCCACACTCTCGGCTTACCACCGTCATCTTTATAGCCGAGCTAAGTTCATCCACCGCCTCCTTGGCCCTTACCGTCACTACTCTCTGAGTCTCTGTCACCTATCAACTTGCTCTGTTGCCACGGTCTCCACCATTGCCATACATAGCTGACCCTCCTTCACCAGCTCTAACGAAGATAACTTTCATCCTTCTTTATCTCATACTACATCGAGGAGCTAAGAAAGTGTAACATTACACTAACTAGACAGATGATCAAGTTCAATTACTATTCGAGATACTAATTTAACTGTGAGCATGCATGCTGTGATTTGCTAGGGTATAATAGGGGGTTTCCATGCCGTAATTAGATCTCGCTGCCTTTGAATCCTGAAATGATCAGGTTGCTCAGCGGCCTAATACACATGAACCTGAACAGAGGGCGTACCTATTTATATTTGCGGACATATCCCCAACTTTTTTATTTGTCAATATCCACATTTTTTGTTGCCCTAACTAAACCAACTTAGTGCAACAACAACAACAACAACAACAACAACAACAACAACAACAACAACAACAACAACAACCAAGCCTTTCAGTCTCAAACAAGTTGGGGTAGGCTAGAGTTGAAACCCATAAGATCTTGAAGTCTAAGTCATGGTTCCGGAACGTGGATAGCTAACTTCCACGCACCCCTGTCCATGGCTAAACCAACTTAGTGCAAAATAAGAAAAAAAAAGTTGGTTATTAATTTTTAATTAAATTTCATTCTTTTTTACTCTGTAATTGTGATGTTGTTTGCCCTATTTTCGTTTTTACCACATTTTACCCTGAACTTGTGATGTTGTGTCACGTTTATCATTTTGTCATTTCTCCGCTTCTGGCAACAAAGTTCCACCAAGCCGGCTGGCTGATGCGAGCGGTGAGTGAGCTGCCAATCTTGAGGCGTGCCACTTTTACAGTCTTCTCCCCTCTCTACTTGACTGACCCAGGCTACTTGACAGTAGACACCTAGATAACCACCTTACTAAAATTAGACAAACATTTGGTTTCCGAATTTGTTAATTTTGTAGTTCATCTTTTTATAGTCAGGTTTTATTTGGAGCCAGTAATCAAAAGTCTATCTCCCAATCATCCCATCACTCCTAGTAGCCGAGGAAGCACTAGTGGAAAACAGGGCTTCCGTGGGAGCCTTTTGTCGCGGGCGCGCCTGCACCCGCGACAAATGGCCTGGCCACGTCGCCCCGAAACCATGTGGAGCGGGCAGGGCCTTTTGTCGCGCCCTTTTGTCGCGGGCCGTATTATGACCCGCGATAAAAGGGGTCTGAGGGCTGGCGCCTCCTGTCGGCACCCCTTTTGTCGCGGGTCGTAATACGGCCCGCGACAAAAGGGCCATGCCTATATATATAGAAGCAGCCAGCCACCCCCCACCTCATTTTTTCCTTGGTGGTGAAGGTGGAGGTGTATGCTAGCTCATTTTTTCTACATGTGCACAAGAGGTGTTTGATGGAATGCTTGTGAGAGGGATGCCACTTGGTTTTATTTGATAAGATTTCTCCTCTTTTTGATCCTAAAAGGTTAGCAACTATTTTCTCGACTATATATATATGCATATAGTCCGTACAATACTAATTTTAGCAAGGTGATTGCATCTGATACATATATAATTGTACTTATGATGCAGATGAGTCATCCATAGATGTACGGTAACCGATGTGCTCCCGCTTTCAGAGAGGGCGTGAATTCTTTCCTGCTTGTGGCCGAGGCCAACAAGTCGAAGCAAGGTTTTATGTGCTGTCCATGTCTAAAATGTAAGAACAAGAAGGATTACTCTTGCTCAAGAGACATTAAGAGCCACCTGCTTCGGTTTGGATTCATGTCCAGCTATAATGTTTGGACCAAGCACGGAGAAGAAGGGGTTATGATGGAAGACGGCGATGAGGAAGAAGATAATGATGACCAGTACCGATCTATGTTCTCTGAATGCTTTGATACCGCAATGGACGACAATGAAGAAGAAGGAGGTGAAGAACAGGCATCAGATGATCCTGTTGATGATGATCTTTGTCGGGCCATTTCTGATGCAAGAAGAGACTGTGGCACGGATAAGGAGAGGTTGCAGTTCGACAAGATGTTAGAGGACCACAACAAATTGTTGTACCCAGGTTGTGAAGATGGGCATAGAAAGCTGGGTAGCATATTGGAATTGCTGAAATGGAAGGCAGAGGTCGGTGTGACTGACTCGGGATTTGAGAAATTGATGATAATATTAAAGAAGCTGTTTCCAAGAAATAATGAATTGCCCGTCAGTACATATGAAGCAAAGAAGCTTGTCTGCCCTCTAGGATTAGATGTGCAGAAGATACATGCATGCATTAATGACTGTATCCTCTACCGCGGTGAGAAGTACGAGAATTTGAATAAATGTCCGATATGTGGTGCATTACGGTATAAGATCAGAAAAGATGACCCTGGTGATGTTGAGGGCGAGCCACCCAGGAAGAGGGTTCCTGCGAAGGTGATGTGGTATGCTCCAATAATACCACGGTTGAAACGTTTGTTCAGAAACAAAGAGCATGCCAAGTTGTTGCGATGGCACATGGAAGAACGTAAGAAAGACGCGATGTTGAGGCACCCCGCTGATGGTCGGCAGTGGAGAAACATCGGGAGAGAGTTCCCGGATTTTGCAGGTGAGGCAAGGAACTTATACTTTGGTCTAAGTACAGATGGCATGAATCCTTTTGGGGAGCAGAGCTGCAGTCACAGCACCTGGCCCGTGACTCTATGTATCTACAACCTTCCTCCTTGGTTGTGCATGAAGCGGAAGTTCATTATGATGCCAGTGCTTATCCAAGGCCCAAAGCAACCGGGCAACGACATTGATGTGTACCTAAGGCCATTAGTCGATGAACTTTTGGAGTTGTGGGCCAAACCAGGTGTACGTGTGTGGGATGAGCACACCGAGCAAGAATTTGACCTACGAGGGTTGCTATTCGTAACCATCAATGATTGGCCTGCTCTCAGTAACATTTCAGGACAGACGAACAAAGGATACAATGCATGCACACACTGTTTAGATGAGACTGAAAGTAAATATTTGGGAAAAAGCAGAAAAGTTGTGTACCCGTTCAATCGTCGTTACCTTCCGCGCAAGCATCCCTTAAGGAAAAAAGGAAAGCATTTCGATGGCGAGGCAGACCGCCGTCCGAAGCCTGTCCCCCGTAGTGGTGCTGATATATTTGACATGGTCAAGGATTTAAATGTTATCTTTGGAAAGGGTCCAGGCAGTCGACCTGTTCCGAAAGACGCCGACGGACACGCGCCCATGTGGAAGAAGAAATCTATTTTTTGGGAGCTAGAATATTGGAAAGTCCTGGAAGTCCGCTCTGCAATCGACGTGATGCACCTGACCAAGAATCTTTGTGTGAATATTCTAGGTTTTCTGGGCGTGTATGGAAAGACAAAAGATACACCAGAAGCACGGGAGGACCAGGAACTTCATAAAGGACGAAACGGCAAACATCCAGGGCAGTTTGTAGGGCCTGCCAGCTACGCTCTTACCAAACAAGAGAAGGAGATCTTTTTTGAAGCCCTATTCAGTATCAAGGTTCCGTCTGGTTTCTCGTCGAATATAAAGGGGATAGTAAATATGAAGGAGAAAAAATTCCAGAACCTGAAGTCCCATGACTGTCACGTGCTTATGACACAATTGCTTCCGGTTGCATTGAGGGGACTTCTACCAGAAAATGTTCGACTAGCCATTGTGAAGATATGTGCATTCCTCAACGCAATTTCTCAGAAGGTAATGGATCCAGAAACTTTGTCAGGATTACAGGAAGATGTGGTCGAATGTCTTGTCAGCTTCGAGTTGTTGTTCCCACCATCCTTCTTCAATATTATGATGCACCTCCTCGTTCACCTAGTTGAAGAGATTAGAATTCTCGGTCCTGTATTTCTACACAATATGTTCCCATTCGAGAGGTTCATGGGAGTCTTAAAGAAATATGTTCATAACCGAGCTAGGCCGGAAGGAAGTATCTCAAAGGGCTACGGAACTGAGGAGGTCATTGAGTTTTGTGTTGACTTTCTTCCTGACCTTAAGCCGATTGGTGTTCCTGAATCTCGGTATGAGGCTGACTGGAAAAGGCACACTAGGAAGGAAATCAATGGTGTGCAGGGACAAGATTTCTTTCAATCAAGCACACTACACAGTTCTATACAATTCCATCTTGGTGGCTCCGTACATCGAGAAACATAAGAATGCTTTACGAGAAATAAACCCGGGCCAGCCCGAGTCCTTGATTACATGTCAACACATGAATACCTTCGCAGTTGGTTGCAAAGACATCTCATTAATGACCCATCTGTTGTGGAGCAGCTGTTCTTGTTGGCCAGGTTACCATCTTCAAACATATGTACATTCCAAGGGTACGAGATAAATGGGAATACATTTTACACGATCGACCAAGATAAAAAGAGCACCAACCAAAACAGTGGTGTCCGCTTCGATGCAAAAGACGAGAATGGGCAGACCACCACATATTATGGATACATAGAGGAGATATGGGAACTTGACTATGGTCCCACTTTTAAGGTCCCTTTGTTTCGGTGCAAATGGGTGAAGCTCAGCGCTATACATATTGACGATAAGTACGGTATGATAACAGTGGATCCCAACAATCTTGCGTACCTGGACGAGCCTTTTGTCCTAGCCAGCGAGGTGGCTCAAGTTTTCTACGTGAAGGACATGTCTAGCAAATCAAGAAAAAGAAATCAACAAAAGAATACATCAACCGAGGAGCCAAAGCGCCACATAGTTCTTTCGGGGAAAAGAAACATCGTGGGAGTGGATGACAAGACAGACATGTCAGAAGATTATAATAAGTTTAAAGAAATTCCGCCCTTCACGGTGAAAATTGACCCAAGCATCTTGCTAAATGATGAAGATTCTCCATGGCTACGGCGTAGAAGATCACAACACTAGATGGCGATGTAATAATGTATTCTTCATATATAGTTCCCAAGACAATGTCTACATTTATGTAATAATGAGAACCCTTTCCCCAACACTGTTAGAGGAGACGGAGTATTCTTTCATATAATGTATTCTTTCACGGGCTTGCAGGGAAATTTTTCCGAGGAGCAGCTTCCGAAGATGCCGTAGGGCGTGTGCACCAACGACATCTTCGAGAAGCTGCGCCACGGGAGATTTCCCAACCCTTTCCTTCATCCATGGGAATGAAACCGTGCTTGGCTTGTTGATCTGCTTGGCAAGGCGTATTGATGCTCCTTTTATAGGCACGGCACCGCTTCTACTTTGTCTTGTTCCTTCGACAGGGCGTCGTGCGCTACATGCTTTATCTCATCGAGCAGTGCGTCCACCCACGCTTCCTTATCCTGCCGACAGCTTTAGTCCCGGTTGCAGCCACCAACCGTGACAAAAGGTTACCGACGCATCCTTATCCTGCCGACAGCTTTAGTCCCGGTTGCAGCCACCAACCGTGACAAAAGGTTACCTGCACATCATCCCCCCAGATAAGGCCCTCCTAGATAAGCCTCCCCCAGTCTTTTGTCCCGGTTTGAGCCTCCACCCGGGATGAAAGTTTCGCGCGCCACTTCGTTCCCGCCTATTTTCTTCCCGCATTCCCGCCATTTTTCCACTATATATATGTAGGCCTTGGACTCATATCTGCAAACCTCATCACTCTCTCCCATGGCTTCCATCGTATGTCTAACACCCCGGGAGGCGGAGGCGCTTTGCGCCTCGAACTACCCCTGCCCGCCCGGCTACCGCGTCCCGACCGGCTGGTTGCTGAGCGTCGGAGGCGTACCGGTCCCTCCTATCCCTGTAGGTGTGCCACGCGAGATGGCCATCACGAACCACTACTATTTCGAGCTCACGCCTGAGCAGCGGAGGAATCCCCAGTGGCATCCCGACTACAGCCCGACTTGGGACAGCTTCTTCATCAATCGGCGTGAGAGGGCGGTTGCCAGGTACGAGGAGGACGGCCCGCCTCCTTCGAACTTCAACGAGGCCGGCCGTCGGATGTGGTGGCGCGGCCGGACTCTCCAGAGCGTCATGGCCTATCGTGGCCCCCGCCTGCGCTACCCTCAATCCCAGCCCACGCGTGGTCATCCGCCGAGGTTCGACAACCGCGACCCCGATGCTAGCGATGATGACGTCGGCGACTTTGATGACTACAGTGGCGACTATTATAGGACTAGGCACGACTATGATTGAATGGCTCCAACATTCGAATCTGGCCATGTATCTTATTTTTCAGTTGAGCTCTGTACTTTAATTTCAGTTCAATCGTAATAAATTTCGTGTCAACCACTTTATTGAACAAAAACAACCGACAACGACTTTATAAACTAAATTTAAACTAATAGAACCGATAACGACTTTATTGAAATTACAATAAAATAGATAAATTACTAGTCTAGTCTCTACTCGTCGTCGGAGGTTGTCTCCGTCCAAATGTCATCCCACCGAGGGTCGTTTTCGGTCCAAGTTGTATTCGGGTTCTCGAGCTCGAAGGCGGCGACGGCCCGACGGTGGCGCCTGTTGGACCTGCGTTGTGCCCTAAGGTTAGCAAAGAACGCGTCGGGGGACTGCGCCCTCCACTGGCGCATCAACTGCTCGTCGCGCTCGGCGATGGCGATCCTGCGCTGCACCTGGCGATGCCGGCGACGGTCCTCGTCGACGAGGCACGGCGGTGGCGCGAGGAACTCCGCCTCCTCTAGCGATTCAACATCCGGGAAGTTCATGTCGTGCCCTGGCCGCCGAAAGCGCCACGCCGCCGCGTCGTAGCGCGCCGCCTCCTCCGGCGTGTTGTACGTGCCGAGGGTGAGGCGGAAGCCACCGGCGCGTATCTCGGCGGTGAACCTACCGCTCGGACGCACTCGAACGCCACGGAAACCGGACGCCCCTCGACGACGTGGAGGCATCCCGGAGATGAATGAGCGGAGGCGGTGGCGACGTGTGGTTGCGCCCGCACTCGTCGCTCTATATAGCGCACGCGGGGCATGGCACGTGTCAGCGGTGGCTACACGTCGCACGCCGGCGTCGGCGGGGTGAGGCACGTGTCAGCGGTGGCTACACGTCGCACGCCGGCGTCGGCGGGGCGAGGCACGTGGAAGCGGTGGCGACACGTGGCACGGGGACGCGACACGAGTGGCACGGCGGCGGTGCACAGGGGTGAAACATACACGACTATCCGTTTCATATGATGCGAGATGCAAATAGTTATATGGATGTCATATTCATGTTCATTGGATTTTTCTGATCAATTTTCATATATAAAACTTTTCTTTTTGAGTTACCATTTAAAAGTTATTGAAATAATAGTTTTTATTAAGAAAAAAACAGAAAAAAACAGCTCCAGGCCTGATCCGCGTCCAACGGCTCCAGGCCGTTGGATTCAAACGGCCGGAGCCGTTGGATGCGCTTCACGCGGATCACCCCCTTTTGTCGCGGGTCGTGCCACGGCCCGCGATAAAACCCCCTTTTATCGCGGGTCGTACCACCACCCGCGATAAAAGGGGGGGAGGTATATAACCTGCGCGCCGCGGGCGGTGCCTCCACCCGCGACACCCGGAGGCCAAACTTAGAGATTTGAGCGCCGCCAGGCTGCCGAAATTTTCTGCCGCCGACGCCGTCGCCGCCACGAGCTCCTCCGGCGCCTCCTCGTCGAGCCTCCGCCGCTCGTGCGCCGCCTCGCCGCCGCCGCGCGCTCGGGGCGCCGCGCGCCGCTTCCTCTCGGGCTCGGGCCGCCGCGCCGCGCCGCCGCTCCCTCCTCGATCAGCCCCTTCGGCGCCGCCGCCTCCCTCAGCCCCGCCGCCGCCTCCCTCGTGCGCCGCCTCGGCCGCCTCAGGTAGCCCACCACCAGCAGGGGTGGCGCCAGTACCGGCGCCGGCGCCCTCGGCCTTTTTTTTTTGTTAAATTGGTTATTTAGTTATAATTAGTTTTATGTAATTAGTTAATGGTTAAATAGTTAGTGATTTTGTATATGGTTAAATAGTTAGTTTATAGTTATTTTGTATATGGTTAAATAGTTAGTTTATTTTGTATATTTTATATATAGTTAGTTTATTTTGTATATTTTATATATAGTTAGTTTATTTTGTATATTTTATATATAGTTAGTTTATTTTGTATATTTTATATATTGTTTAGTTATTTAGTTTAGTTTAATTATTTAGTATAGTTAGTTTATTTTGTATATAGTTAGTATAGTACCGACGCCGACACCGGCGGTGTTACTAATATATATAGTTAGTATATATAGTACCGACGATGACGCCGACACCGGCCGTCTCCCTCTCTTCTCTCCCTCTCGCGAAAACCATCGACGCCGCAAGTCCCCTCTTCTCTCCCTTCTCGCGAACAACCGACGCCGACACCGGCCCTCTCCCTCTCGCAAACACATCTCTCTCCCTCTCGCGAAAATCACCGACGCCGCAACTCCCCTCTTCTCTCCCTCTCGCGAAAACCATCGACGCCGCAACTCCCCTCTTCTCTCCCTCTCGCGAACAACCGACGCCGACACCAGCCCTCTCCCTCTCGCAAACACCTCTCTCTCCCTCTCGCGAAACCACCGACGCCGCAACTCCCCTCTTCTCTCCCTTTAGGGTTAGGTTAGTTTTTGGTTAGCTAGGGTTAGGGTTTGGTTTGGGTTAGAACATGTACTTATCGATTTAATTTTTTGCAGAAACAATGGATCCATTCGAACGGGACTTGGAACAGGAAGACATTTTCGCGAACATAATCCGCGATGGTGATGGAGAAGCCGGCGGCTCCGGTGATCATGGAGAAGCCGGCGGCTCCGGTGATCATGGAGAAGCCGACGGCTCCGGTGATCATGGAGAAGCCGACGGCTCCGGTGATCATGGACAAGCCGGCGGCTCCGGTGATGGAGAAGCCGACGGCTCCGGTAATGACGAGGTATACGATCAGTTGAGGCATTAATGGAATTCTATATGTACTTATGTATATAAATTAACTGATTTTTATTCTCTTAGGCCTCCGAAGATAAGTTGGACAAACGAGGCCCGGCAAAGAGACTGGGCAAAAAAGACCACTTCAACATTGAAGCTATATCACCGGAAGGCCAACCTGTGGCACCCGCGAGTGTCAGAGTGACATTTAAGAATCAGTGCGGAGTTGTGGTTAGAGATCATATCCCGATCACTGTTAGAGAATGGAACAAGACCAAGAATGTGTCCGAAGATCAGGTTGCCGATAGGTACAAGAACACACTTTTTGACGACCTCATGTCACATTTCACTTTGCCAAATTTGGGATCGGACTCTGAGAATGCCAAGCAGAGGGCGCTAGTGAGGAAATGGGCTCTTAAGAAGATGGGGGAACTTTTCCGAGCGTATAAGAACCGGTTATGGAAAGCTTATAAGGCCGAGAAGAAGCCTCCAGTATTCGAAAACTACCTAGCGAAGCAGGAGCATAATTGGGAAGATTTTGTGAAGTACAAAGAATCAGAGGAGGCTGTGAACCTGTCGAAGAAAAACAAGAAGAATGCAAGCGAGAAGAAATATCACCATCATACGGGGCGAGGGGGCTACGAAGTAGCCATGCCTAAGTGGGATGCACAAGAGGCTGAGATGGAGCGGAATGGGATCACTCCAGAACCCACGCGAGAAGGATGGGACATTAGGGCTCAGAATTGGTTCCTCGCGCATGGCTGTGTTGACGTCAGAAACCCACCGACGGGCAGCGACAGGTCAACACCGTAGAGCCGGGAACAACTAGGGCTGCGGCTGGCCCCAGTCCCTCAGAGCGACGGCCCGCAAAGCCTCCTGGTCGCGCCGATGCAAATTGCAGGCGTGCCACCTGACCTATACCTGGTCAGGAAGGTGTGGATGATGCCTCGCTTAGTTTCTGTAGGGCACACACGTACACGTTAAATACGAGCCTCGATCGGCTCTCAGGTTGTCCTGTGAATCAGCTCAAGGAGCCGATCCACCCATGATTCGTCCAAGGTGGCCGAATATATGGTGGTCCTGCTTGATCAAGATAAAGCTAATGAGATCCACGACGATTTAGGGTTTTCACCGCATAATCGGATCATCCTACTCACGATTGGGCCTCGCGCTCGCGCACGGTGATCGTAAGCCAAACCTAGACAAGGCCTAAAAACCAACACGAGGTTGATCCTCGGAACATCCTGTCTAGGGCTCGCAAACTACACCCTACACGCCGCTGGATCCTCCAAACCTTTGTAAGGCCTAACTATTGCGGATGTCAAACTAATCCTTGATGAATCAAGGAGCAACCGTAACGGATCGGATCTACTAAACGATGATCAAGCGGGGTGCCGCCCCTACACCTATGATGGGGTGCAAGGACGGCTAGATGCGCAAGGGTTGCACTACGACAGCATATGATACTAGGAACAATGCTAACCCTAACACATCTATGATAACTACGTTGCTCGCCATCAAAAACGCTTCAGCACGAGCAACGCATGAACAACGTAGCTTTACGCTGCCTAGATCGCAAGATGCGATCTAGGCAGCATGGTGCTTACCGGAGAAACCCTCGAGACGAAGGGGTTGGCGATGCGCCGAGATTGGTTTGTGGTGAACGTTGGTTGTTGTTTATTCCATAAACCCTAGATACATATTTATAGTCCAGGGACTTTCTAATGTGGCGTGCACCTAACCGTGCACGGGTAAAACTCTAACTCTTAACCGATACTCAATCTAATATGGTACAGATACAAGGGCGCACTAGCCCAAACTTGGTACACAAGGCCGATTCACATATTCCTTCCACGTACAGATCTTCAAATCCATCTTGATCACGGCCCACTGCTGACTCGGTCAAATCCTGGTGATAACACATGCCCCCCTGGTTTTGGAAATGACATTTCCAAAATCATCACGCTTTTCCTTCGTCGGGTCATGTCATGGCAGAGCAGAACCGTCGCAGAGTCCTTCATCATGACAACTTGCCTTCCCAACTCCTCTGCACGATTTGACAGTTTTGGCACTACACCCTCGGAAACTGTTTTGGGCATTAAATCTCCAAGATATCTCCTTTATTTAACCGCAGCAAACAGTCTTCTTCCTCATCCCCTTCGCATTAGCCTTCAAAAAACCCTCCTCTGCCACCATGTCTTCGTCTTCTTCCCCTTCTTCCTCATCGGGTCTTTCCTATGTGTCCTCTCCCATCCGAGAGTCGACACCGGAGTGGGGTACGCAGGCGGCGTACGACATTCTCGCCCCAACGGCATGGGACCAAGAGGACCACGACTTCTCTGTCTGGTCCGAGGATGACAAATCCCTGACCGACGGGGAGAGTGCCCCCTTCTTCCCTGCTGACGGGGAACCGGAGGAGGAGAGCGATGACGATCGCCTCTCCTGGGCGGACTTCACCACCTCCGAGGAGGAGGAGGAGGAGGAGGAGGAGGAGGAGGAGAACAGCTCCTCCGACGAGCCCCCGGCCAAGCGATTTTGCCCCTGGCCGGGGAACCTTAGTGACTTCGACAGCGACGACGACGCTGACGAGGAGGATGAAGACAACGAAGGCCCCGCCGGCGGCCGCTGGAGCAGCGACGACGAGCCGGCAGGGAGCAGCGCCGCCAGCGGTGATGACGGCGACGATGAGAGCAGCAACGGCCCGTAGACGGGATCCTTAGACTAGGGTCAGCAGTAGCAGATAGGGCACTGTATCCCCTAACAACTCCTTTTGAGAGCAATCTTAGTCCTTTATGTAAAAATCTGGCTATCAATGAAGAACTCCCCATAACTTGATCTTGCCGATTCCTCGTATGCTAATTTAGCCGATCCTTCCTCGTCTGGCTTTGCCGACCGCTATCCTGATCAATGCTCACGAGCCGATGGCAACGCATCGGTCTCTTATGATAAATTTCGAGATAGATCAATTCCGACCCCGGATTCCCGTCGAACCGGACCAAATCGTAGTCGCGCAAACCTTAGGCCTCGGAAATCCACACTCTCTGAGCTTATCGTTAGCTTTAATCGGCAAGACTCCAGAGTCAGTGCCTTCAGGAGAATTTTAGGGCCGTCGCTGATCGCCTACAACTTTCCTCGCGACGCTCTGTTCTTTGCGGCAAGAAACTGGTCCAAAGCCTGTCAATTATGACGGCTCCCTCTTCGAATTAGCGGTTCTATTTTGCAAGAACTCGCCATCTTTTAACCAAGTTGCGATACCTGGTCAGCCGATTCCAAAAAGATTGGCTCCTCAGAACGAAACCCTTTAGGGCGAGCTGCCCCCCGAGCCTCAGTCAAGGCGAAAACAGTAATGAATCCGCCAGATACATCACCATTGGCTCCCCGTTGTACTGCAGAACCAGCCGATTCCAACGAAATCGGCTTCTCATGGTAGGGATACTTCAGGGCCAGCTGCCCCCCCGAGCTTCTTCAGCTTTTATCAATGTAGCAGAAAAAACTTCTACCCAAAGAGCTGACGCACCAAACAAGGCTCAGAAAGATCACCAACCCCCCTGAACTAAGAAGCCCCAACTGTAGTGGCTCTTAAACCCCTCCTAATTCCATTCTCGTGCCCATCCTCCGCAGCAAATCGCCTCGTCATGGTTCGGGGACTCAAATCTTTTCCTCAAGGACTTCCAACTCTTTCTGCGAGCCCCTAAGTTGCAACGCAGCAACCAACCGATTGCAACCCAATCGGCTTTTGAGGGCAGCGAACCCCCAGGGTGAGTTGCCCCCCGAGCTCCTTTGGTTCAATGCAGGAGCTTTTGGTGAGAATGCTGATGAAATCGTCACCCTGGTCGAGTCTGAGGGGAGTCCCACAGCCAATTGGTTGGTCATCGGCTGTTCATGCTGCTCTCGTTGTTGTCCAAGGCAGTGGTCCTCTTTGGCTTCCTTGAGTCGATGGCTGCACATCGGCTGTGCTCAAAATATGAATTTTTTGGACTTTTTACGGCCGATTTTATGCATCGGCCCTCATGTTTGATACTCCTATTTCATATCCTCGTGTTTCATCCATCTAGGTGCCCCCCGAGCCGATTCTGTCAGGAGAATTGATGGTATCGGCTCTTCAGGTGGTCCCTTGTTGGGTCAAACGTTGAGCCCAGGCAACGGATGGTGAGGATAATTTTGGCCGATTGCTGGAATCGGCCTCCACGTTGCTTGCTCGGTGAAGGTTTTGTAATGTTCCTCCACAAATTTTTGGGGCCGATCACAAGGATCAGCCTCTCGCCACGTTTGTCCATCGATGTTGTTCTTGCTACACGGTCAGTCCGGTGGATAAAACCAGCCTCACCCCGTTCTTTGTCACATCGATGCGTTCGCAGTCGTCCAGATTGATGCCTGAGAGTGGCTCTTGGCCTGATGTCTCCCAAATGTCCATGCCGGCTGTTGAAATCTCGGCTGAATCATCCGCGTGGACGACTTCCACTTCATCTCCATCCCACTGTATTAGGCATTGATGCATCGTGGATGGAATGCAACAGTTGGCGTGGATCCAATCTCTTCCCAGCAGTGCAGCATAGGTGCTCTTACTGTCGACAATAAAGAACGTCGTAGGGATAGTCTTCCTTCCTACGGTCAGATCCACATTCAGAACACCTTGTGCGTCAGACGCTTGGCCGTTGAAATCGCTCAGTGTTACATTGGTTTTGATCAAATCCGAGCTGGAGCGTCCCACCGGGCGTGCCAGAATGTGTTGACGTCAGAAACCCACCGACGGGCAGCGACAGGTCAACACCGTAGAGCCGGGAACAACTAGGGCTGCGGCTGGCCCCGCCCTCGAGCGACGGCCCGCAAAGCCTCCTGGTCGCGCGCCGATGCAAATTGCAGGGGCGTGCCACCTATACCTGGTCGAAGGTGTGGATGATGCCTCACTTAGTTTCAGGCACACACGTACACGTTAAATACGAGCCTCGATCGGCTCTCAGTTGTCCCGTGAATCGGCTCAAGGAGCCGATCCACCCATGATTCGTCCAAGGTGGCCGAATATATGGTGGTCCTGCTTGATCAAGATAAAGCTAATGAGATCCACGACGATTTAGGGTTTTCACCGCATAATCGGATCATCCTACTCACGATTGGGCCTCGCGCTCGCGCACGGTGATCGTAAGCCAAACCTAGACAAGGCCTAAAAACCAACACGAGGTTGATCCTCGGAACATCCTGTCTAGGGCTCGCAAACTACACCCTACACGCCGCTGGATCCTCCAACCCTTTGTAAGGCCTAACTATTGCGGATGTCAAACTAATCCTTGATGAATCAAGGAGCAACCGTAACAGATCGGATCTACTAAACGATGATCAAGCGGGGTGCCGCCCCTACACCTATGATGGGGTGCAAGGACGGCTAGATGCGCAAGGGTTGCACTACGACAGCATATGATACTAGGAACAATGCTAACCCTAACACATCTATGATAACTACGTTGCTCGCCATCAAAAACGCTTCAGCACGAGCAACGCATGAACAACGTAGGCAGGCTCGTGCTGCCTAGATCGCAAGATCCGATCTAGGCAGCATGGTGCTTACCGGAGAAACCCTCGAGACGAAGGGGTTGGCGATGCGCCGAGATTGGTTTGTGGTGAACGTTGGTTGTTGTTTATTCCATAAACCCTAGATACATATTTATAGTCCAGGGGACTTTCTAATGTGGGCGTGCACCTAACCGTGCACGGGTAAAACTCTAACTCTTAACCGATACGTAATCTAATATGGTACAGATACAAGGGCGCACTAGCCCAAACTTGGTACACAAGGCCGATTCACATATTCCTTCCACGTACAGATCTTCAAATCCATCTTGATCACGGCCCACTGCTGACTCGGTCAAATCCTGGTGATAACAGGCTGTGAGTATGATATGAAGACAGGGAACATTGTTGAAAGTGACAGCAGGGTTAGGGTACCCAGGGAAGAATGGATTAAAGTGACGACAGAAATAAAGGCGGGAAAACTAAAGTTTGCTCCCGATAGAGAGAAAGACTTGCTGACGCTTGTCCTCGGTAATCCTGAGAAGGGAGGACGAACAAGAGGCTTTGGCCCTAGTGTTTCGTGGTCGCTTGGGTTTCCGGCCGACGCGGAGACTTATAGAAGCCGAGCGAGAGCTAAAAACGCGAGCTGGAGGTGCAGAATGACCGGATGGCCGAGTTCCAACGCCAACTTGACCAGCAGCAGCGGGAGATTCAGCAGCAGCAGCGGGAGATAAATGAACTAAAAGGACAGCGCCCGCCAGATAATACCGCTGGCATATCTCAGCGACGAGACAGCAGCGTGGCCGACTCGGAGGCCCCTTCTACACGGATGATGATAGATGCCGGTCCTGGCGACCCCTTGGATGGAATCAAGGAGCAAACACATTGTGATCTCCATGAGGTGTTCAGGAAGGTTTCTGTTAAGGTGGCGGTCGGCTATGTCTTACCGGCATTTGGACCTGAAGGTGAGCCGGCAACATGGCATGGCAATCCGATTCCAGCTGGCTATGCTCGTGTCGGGGTGGATTCGGTTGTCCCGTCGTGGGGGACATTGGAGCTCGATATCCCTGGAGGTGATGGGGGGCTTACACTCAGAGAGGTGCTGGGAGAAATCATTCTCTGGGAAAAGAAGAACATCAAGCTGCCAGGCTGGGTAGCCCCTAGTACCAGTCGTCCGAGCAGGTCACCATCACCTCCTCCAGATGATCGCAGGCCACCATCACCTCCTCCTACTGATCACATGTCGCCACCATCACCCCATGGGTACGACGTCGACCACGACATCGGTAGTCCATCTCCATCTCCAGCGCCGCCGCCTCCGCCCAAAAAGACTCGGAATGCACCCTACCGGAAGCGTTTCAACAGTCCTATCCGCAAGAGGTCGCCCCTCCCAAAAGTACCAAAGGTTCCTCCCCCCCGTCCTTGGGATCTTACTGTCGAGGAAAATGCGGCCGCTGTTGCGAAACACAACTATGATCATTTCCATAAGCCAAAACCTCCAGCGCCAGAGCCATACACCGAGAAGCAAATATCATATGCTACTAGTTTTCTGAACACACCATCGCAGTATGACTTACACGAGAAGAAGGATGACTATACACGCACTCTTGCGAAGGTAATTGACCAAAAGAAGGCTGAAAAGGCTAAGGAGAAGGACATTGCTGGCACGAGCAAATCATCAGCTGAGAATAAGTCAACTGCAACAAGTGCACCCCTCAAGGCCAAGCCAACGACAAAAGGCAAAAAGAGAAAGGAAGTTCCCCTCCTCGGTGCTCAGCCCAAACAATCGATCCCAGCACTCAAAGTGTTTAATGTTCCCAAGCTGTACCAGGAACAGGGTGGTTTCGATATGGAAGAAGCTGCAAAGCTAGCGGCTGCCTGTGACGTTACCGTGGAGGAATTGATGTCTGCAGCAGATGTTGCAGTACCCACTGCTGATATAGTTCCTCAATTTGTCTACGGGGCCGACTTGGTCAGCAAAGAGCAGCTGCATAAACTGCCAACACATATGCGGAATTTGCATCAGTGGTACCTTGATGCATGCAAGGAGAACATAAGGTTCATCGTGGCGCATATACCACGTGAATATTACTACCGAAAGGAGGAGATCCATATTGAGATAAATGAACTCTGGCAGTTATTCAATTTAGATGCCCTCGACAAATCTCTCATGAGTTGCTATTGCTTGTAAGTTGTTAACTACATATAAGTTTATTTTCATTCAGTTCATGTTCGTTTTCATTGCATATATATACTCATTATTTTCTTATGTGTTCTCTTATGCAGACTGAAGATCAGTGAATGCAAAAGTCACAATATTATCAATATTGGGTTTGTTGACCCAGATAAAGTAAATGTTCAAACGGTAAAGTATAACCGCGAAGAAACGGGGGAAACCTACTAAGGTTTTTGGGGGAGCAATATTTCTGTGATTCAATATTGTTTCCTTACAACTACGAGTGAGAGTCTTAATGATCTTTTATGCACATCCAATTTTTCTTACTCGATGTTAAGTGTAATTCCTGACGTATATACATAACATGTGCAGCTTCCACTGGATACTACTAGACATTAAAGCTGATAAGGGAATAGTTGAAGTAAGAGACCCACTGAGTAGAGGCGTGGACGGGTTCCGTGACTTGCAGAAGTTGCTCCAAGTGTAATTTCCTTCATCGCCGCGCTATATCTTTCGTGAGATATCAAGTAATTATCCACTCATTCAATCATTCTTTTGCCTGGCAGGGCTTGGACAGCTTTCAAGAACCATCATAAGCAGACTACCTGGGCAGAGAAGCTAACATTTACTCCTGTACCGTGCCCTCAGCAGCCACAAGGGACGAATCTATGTGGATACTACGTTTGCGAGTCCATTCGCATGTTAACCACTGAGAGGCAGAACAACAATAAATTCAACGTAAGCAATAACACTCACAACTTTATTTATTATCGTCAATATTTCGTTATCAAGATTGATATAGTCATACTCATCTCATTTTCGTATATAGGTCGACTACATGCGGGACAGACTCCAACCAAATGAACACCTACTAGGAATTGCGGAGGAACTAGCGGGACTTTTGGTTAAAGAAGTACTAAACAACAAAGGCTTGTTTAGTCCAAATAGATGCTCTACCTCCAAATAGACGGTCGTTAGTACCGCTTGTCGATCGTGAGCTAAATGTATATATATATGTAAGGGGAATCTACATGTAAGGGAAATCGACTTTTGCTTCCAACATTTGTTTGATCGATCTATATATATATATATTGAATGAACGTGTACAATTTCTAGTAGCGTACAAATATATGCAACTTTTATTTTCGAACGAAAAAAATGAAATAACAGGCGGTCGGTGGCGGGGGGAGGGGTGCTGCACCCCTCAAACCCTAAAGCAGCAGCGTTGTGCGCGCGCCACGTATAGGGCCTTTTGTCGCGGGTGGTAACACCGCCCGCGACAAAAGGGCTGTGCCGTGCGCGCCCCGCAGCTGCCACGTGGTGGACCTTATGTCGCGGGTCGTAAGCGACCCGCGACAAAAGGTGGACCCTTTTGTCGCGCCTCCGTTGTCGCGGCTGGCCGCCCGCGACAAAAGGCCCTTACCACCCGGAACAAAAGGCCTGTTATCTACTAGTGAAGTGTGGGGCTAGAGGGAGCTACTGGCCTATTGCCCCATCCTACCCTAATGATGTACTAATTAGTAGTAGTTTCTATTCATCCATAAAATGTATTTTGTAAATTATTTCTAAGCTACTTCAAACATTAATTCTAATTTTTGTACATTGTTTCATTCAAACTGCGATGTACAGATATTTTTTTTGTGTCAATTACATTAATGCTACTTGGTCTTTCCAATGGTTATTCTGCATCCTCGGCCCCTAGATCCTCTCAGGGCATCTCTAGCCGATGACTTATAATTTAGAGGAGAAAACGGTGTGGACTAAACTTAGACCTAACCGATCTCTTAACTCAATTACTCAAACGAAGTGATCCCACATGAAAGTCTCTCTACATCTTCTTCTTCCGTCTGATGCATGATGCCTCGCACTTTGCCGCCGTCTTGTATGTTTTGACACCCGCTCCTTGAACACCGACGACACCCAGCTCCACCACACCACGTCGAACATCTGCACTGCCCCGCAGAGGTCGGTGGTCTCCATGGAGAGCACGGACCCGAGGTAGTTCCACCGGTAGGTGTTGTTGATGAGACACTGCTGCCTTCTAACGGCCTCGTTGGTGCCCTGTCAAACTGTTCCTCGTCATGCCTAAAAAATAATTCCTTCCCTTGAGAAAAAAGAAGTACCAATAGTTGTTGTGCATCCCCGGCTCCTAGCTAGATCCTCTAATACCATCAGATGCTGCCTCCAACGGCCTCGTTGGTGCCCTATCACTCAACTGTTCCTCCTCATGCCTAGAAAATATAAATCCTCCCCTTGAAAAAGAGAAACACTGTATATGAACGTATGAACCATGAATGATGCAAGACACGGAGAAGTCATGGCACAGTTAAGTAAGAAATGAATATGATCGTCCCATCTTTGCGATCGAAGTAATGGCAACTGCATGCAGCCCCTATTTAGTGATCATCAGCTGCTAGCCGTCGCATCCCCTCTCCCTCCCTCTCGTCCCTGCCTCCTGCCTCAACATTTACTCCAACATTAACCCCATCAACAACCCGAGAAACCTAGCTTACCACCATTTCCAAGCTTATACTAGTACTACGTGCGTTGCAAATTGCACCGGTGCATTCATGTGATGTCTGCATGCGATGCCATACAGTATAGCTTGTACGTTCTTCCAGCATGCACAGCACAGCACTGCTTCCTCTGATCCTTGAGAGCATGTCAGGGAGCGAAGAAGAAAACAACAGCCAGACGACAAAGGGGAGAAGAAAACAATAGCGAGACGACAGAGGAGGATCCTGCGTTTGCGCCGGTGGCCACGGAACAGAACTGGCAGGACAACAGTTATAGGGCACCATGCATATGCATGCAGGGACATTGCATATATGCACATGTCAGAGAAACTTAAATTTCTCGTGCCGTCATGCAGAGTGAAGCTCATCATCGGTGCATGGCCACCTAGCTATACCTAGCTAGCTTAAGGGTCACACACACACGCAGTGTTGCTCAGAGCGATCAGCTATCGGTTCGTGTTCTCCGACTATACCCTCTGGTTAAAATAGCCGGCTATAGCCGATAGTCGCGATTTTTTTTAAAGCTATGTAAGGCTATAGCCCGAGCCCGCTATAGCCATATAGGCGATTTACTAAATAATGAAAAAAATTAGGTAGCATATAGTCATATATATACCAATAATTCACAAATTAATAACATAATAACATCTTCACATAGGAGATACACATAATAGTTCACACATAGTTAAATATATTTTGTCCAAATATTATAACATCATTACGTAGTTTAGGACATAGTTATGCTTGCCGCTCGGCTTGGTGGCTATTTCGCCAAGCAAATGGACCGATCGACTGAAACTTTTGGTCCAAAATTTTGGACCATTGAGCGGGAAGTTAGCGGCTATGCGGCTAAATTAAGGCTAAATAGCCTTAGCCGGACTATTAGAGGCTATTAGCGGATATTTCTGTTTTAGCCTCTAAAGTCTCTAGCTATAGACGCAGGTCTCGCGAAAGGCTATCGCCAGGCTATAGCCCAGCTATAGCCGGCTATTTTAAACAGAGCGCTATACCTAGCACAGATAACACAATCATAGCAATACATTTTATTCAGATAACACCAGCTCTGACGAACAAATTATGCTTTTCCTCGATCACTACATGCATGCGTAGGGCTTCTTTGGATCACATGATTACAAAATAAAGAAATATGAAAAACAGAAGAATTTTGTAATATTTAGGCACAAAATAGATGATTGGAAAATAGAGAAAACTTTTAGTAATGGTCATTTGGATGGAACACGAGGAAAACAAAGTGCTCACCCCTACACGAATGAGTGTAAAAGAGCGGTTAGAGTGGATGCTAAAATTCTTATGAAATTGAGGTGTGGGAATGCAATCCATAAGAATTTTGGAGGTGCCATTCCTTTGATCCAAAGGGATTTCTTAGGGAAAATCCTATGGATTGGATTCCTCTAAAATTCATTTGAAAATCCTTTAACCCTAAGGGGCCTTTATGGTTCCAAGTTCATATTACTCCCTCCATTCCAATGAATAAGGTGCCATCATTATCCGTGTTTTTTCTTTGACCAAAAATTACTGCGAATATATAAAGATTGTTTGTATAAAATTATTATCACTAGAAATTAGTTTTTTCAATACGAACCCAATGATACTAATTGCGTACAATATAATCAAGATTTGTTCGTTTGCTTAATTTTTTGATAAAAGTTCATCTTCGAATACATATGCACCTTATTCATTGAAAGGAAGGTAGTATGTCCAATTAACTAATGGACTTCCATATGTGTTTATGTGTCGTTTTCTTAGAGGCTAGACACCATCAAGGTTTAAAATAGCGTGCTAAATGAAATAGTGGCAGCCTCCTTCAAACGCTACGGACAATATATCGTACTAATAGCGTGGTATATTTTAAATAGAATTTTCAAAATAATACCAAATATAGCCTAAAATAAATAATTTTACTAGAACGAATGGATATATAGTCCAAAAGTGACTGAATCATACATACATAACCAAGAAGCGAGCCTAGCTCATTCGGTTAGGTAAGTGGATGTACAACCCAGCCACCCAGATTCAAGTCCCCACGGACTCAGAATTGAGTTCTTATTATTTAAAAAAACCACTGTAGGGGCCGTATTCCTTTCAAAAAAAATACATACATAACCATATATAAAATATATCTCAAATATTTTAGAAGGCTAACATCATCATTTCACAAGGCAACAACATAGTATAAATTATTTATTAAAAATTATTAGCATTAGAGATATTATCTTCTGATTTAGAAGTGGAACCAACAGATTGCAGTTCATCACTACGAAAAAGTGAAAGCAACTTGTCTGAAAAAAATAGTGTGCTAACGTGATATAGCATGCTATTTCGCAAATAACGCCACAACGAGCAAAATTACTAAAATTTTGCGTGAACCCTCTAGATATGCTATAGCGCGCTATTAGCGGAGAAATATCGTGCTATACCTTGGACACCATATATAGTCCAGAGAACCGTGAATCTGTAATGCGGGATTGATGAATTTGCTACTAAAAGATTCAAATTCCAAAAAGATGGAACCGTCTCTCCGGCACCCTCTCAGTTTTCATACTAGATGAAGCTTCATTGAAGCCAGGCTCAGTGTATTGAATGGTATCCACGAAAGAGGTATGACATGGAGTAGGGTTCAGGAGTTTGGGGTGGCTATACTATCGCAATTCGCAAGCAAATTAAAGGAAGGGCAAGAATATTTATTCATCTTGAACATTTGAGGGTGGAGATCTGCAGGCCCACAATTGAAGGTGGCTAGCTTTCACAGTAAAGGAGGGCATAAATGAGAGGAAATCAAGGGCAGCTAGCTGCTGCATCATGCAGCTACCTTGGTGGTGTCTATATGCATGCATGGTTGTCCTGCCGGTGCCGGGGTCTCACGTACGTACAGTACATTTATCAGAGGCACAGTCATGTTTCGCCGGGATGTATGTCCGCCTTCCAGACCCACGGCCGGCGGCCGATTCAATGCGATCGAGGCCATAAAGATGACTTCTGCCGCTTCTGAATGGCTCATTCAGCCTTCTGCTCTTGTGAATGGCTCATTCAGCATTCTGCCAAGCCTTGTCTCGCGCTACATCCTTCTGGGTCCTGGGATAGTGGGATGCATGGCTCCATGCAGGTTATGGCCTGGTATTTATTTTTCTTTATAAATTCTGAATGGCTCATTCAGCCTTTTGCCATGCCTTGTCTCACGCTATATCCTTCTCTGGGTGCTGCGATGCACTACTCCATGGAAGCTATGGTTTAGTACTAGGGTTGGTAAAAACTGGTCTTATGTATGTGATGTTTTGGTTCCGAAGTAAGTCCAGTCCAATAGCTAGCATGTATCTTCGCTTGTTACGTTAATTTATGTCTTTTATTCACTCTTTACAAAATTAATAAGTTGATTAGGTCAAAATATCAAGCTGATACAACTACACAAGAGTTCAAGTTCCACCACCATCTCCATCAGTGAACGAAAAAAATACAACCTAACAAAGAAAAAACTCTCAACAAGCATGGTTCTTGGAATGTCGGAACAACTTGGGTAATATCTAGTTTGGAGTGATAGAATCATTTAAAAATAATATTTAACATGTTTAAAAAATTAAATAGAATTGATAGCACGCATCCATTGTACACACATATATGTAACCCCCAAAATTGCAGCCCCAGGTTCGTCCTGTAAATATAGAACCCAAATAGACGAATTTGACTATGAATAGTACGGAAAAACTATTCATCTAATTTTTTTGTTTGAAAGGAATACGGCAGGGGAAGCCCCTACATTGATTTTTTAATAATAAGAACCCAAACCTGCATCCTTAGGGACTTGAACTTATGTGACTGGGTTGTACATCTACTTCCTAATCAAATGAGCTAGGCTCGCTTCTTTATTCATCCATACTTGACATTGTTCACAGTTCAATTTATTTTTATTGTTCTGTAGATTGAATTTTTGAGCTGATTCTTTTTAAAGCTGTAGATATAGCCCATGGTTATGTTTAAAAACTCAGAAGTAATTTTTGTGAGTGCATTCTACGGATTCATCCAAAAGTGGGCTTATTTTCAACTATGGCTTAGTGTGGGAAAACCGACTCCGGCCTATAGCTTGGCATGGGCAGCCCGTCCTAGACGGTCCGACCCAGCCCGACACAAAATTCTCGGGTAAGGCTGGGCTTGGGCATGTTTTTAGCCCGAATGTTGGGTTGGGCTAGGCTCGGTTTGCATTTCACACAATTTAGGTCTCTCAGGCCGGGCCAAGTTTTGCTTGTTCGGGCCAGTTTCAGGCCTGATTTGTAGTCCCAACATTCAGGCTAGGCTGGGCTTGGGCTTGAGCTTTTAGCACCGGGCTTTTCTAGGCCTGGCTGAAGTCTGGCCCGGCCTAAGTTGTGCCCAGGTGTACTCTGCCCTATGGTCCTGTTGCTGTCAGAAACCCACCGGCGAGCAGCGACGGGCAACACCGTAGAGCCGGGAGGCTCCCAGGATTGCGGCTGACCCTGGTCCCTCAGGCGACGGCCCGCAAAGCCTTCTGGTACACGCGTCCTGGTGCTTACGAGGCGTGCCACCTGACCTATACCTGGTCAGGAAGGTGATGGATTGCTTCGACTAATTTCCTGCATGGCAAGCACGTAAACATTAAATACGAGCCCCAATCGGCTCTTAAATTGTTCTGTGGATCGGCTCAAAGAGCCGATTGCCCCATGGTTCATGTTGGGTTTATAAGGACATGGGGATCATGCTTTATCAATATCAAGCTCAACTAATCTACGATAGTCTAGGGTTTTCACCGTATAATCGGAACATCCTATGCGTAGTTGAGCCTAGCAGATACGTAAGATAACGGAAAACCAGCCCTAAAGAGGCCTAAAAACCAACGTAAAGTTGATCCCCGGAACAATCCCTCTAGAGCTTAATAAACCACACCTCATGCACTACCGGATCGTTCAACCCGTTTATAAGGCCTAACCATACAGATATCAAACCAATCCTTGAGGAACAAGGAGCAACTATAACGGATCAGATCTACTAAATAACGATTAAGCAAGATGCTGCCCCTACACCTGAGATAGGTGTAAGGGCAGCTAGATATCAAGGGGTAGCGTAACTAAACAATTGCATCGTGAAAGCATTGTGATCAACCCCAAAACACCTAAGATAAGGGTGTTGCTCGCCATCAAAAAGGCTTCAGCACGAGCAACACCAATAACGAATAAACTGATACTGCCTAGATCGCAAGATGCGATCTAGGCAGCATGTTGCTTACCCGGGAGAAACCCTCGAAACAAGGGGTGGCGATGCGCCTAGATTGATTTGTTGTGAACGTGTTCGTCCTCTTTCTCAATAACCCTAGATACATATTTATAGTCCGTAGACTTTCTAACTTGGAAGTACACCTAACCGTACGAGCTAAACTCTATCTTTTAATTCTAAATACGATTACTAATAATATACAGATACACGGGCAATTTAGCCCAAACTCTCGTACAAGGCCGCTTCAGAGATTCTCCACGTGTATATCCTTCAAGCCCATCTCAATTACGGCCCACCTCTTGGCCCGGTTAAAATCTGGTGATAACACATGCCCCCTGGTTTTGGTAATGATAATTTCAAAACCACTCTGTTTTTCCTTCGAAGGGTCATGTCGTAGCAGAGCAGAACCGTCGCAGTATCCTTCATCATGACGCCTCGCCTTCTCAACTGCACGATTTGACAGTTCTTTGGCACCACTTCCTCGGAAACTGCTGTAACATTAACTCTCCCCATATCCCTTTATTTAACCGCGCCGAGCAGTTCGCCTCTTCACCCTCTTGCTCCATACTAGCCATCGGCAAAAAACCCCTTCCTCTGTAGCCATGTCTTCCTCCTCCTCCTCTCATCGGTCTTTCCGACGTATCTTCTCCCTTCCGTGAGCCCACGCCGGAGTGGGACCCGGTGGCGGCGTACAACCACCGCGCCCCGGAGGAGTGGGACATCGAGTCCCATGATTCCTCCGTCTGGTCCGAGGACGACAAGTCTTTGACCGACGGAGAGGACGACTTCCAGTTCCTCGTCGACGGGGAGCTGGAGGCGGGGAGCGAAGACGATCGCTTCTCGTGGGACGACTACACCTCCTCCGACGAAGAGGACGAAGAGGAGGATGACGAGTCTTCCGACGAATATCCCCCGGCGAAGCGCTTCCGCGCCGGGTCGGACGACGACAGCGACGACGACGACGAGGAGGACGAGGCTCCCGTAGAGGGCTACGGGAGCAGCGACGAGGAGCCCACCAGCAGCTGCGCCGGCGGCAGCGATGACGACGACGAGGGCAGCAACGGCCCTTAGATTAGGGACTACTAGTATAGGACTAGTAGTAGTAGTAATCGGCTTTTGTTCTTTCTTCCTTAAGCAATCGGCTCTTCTATGTAAAAGCCCCTCTATTAATGAAGAAAATATTTCTAAGCCGATTTTGCCTTTTTACCAGTTTTGCCGATTGTCAAAACAAGTCAACACACCAAGAGCCGATGGCAGCGCATCGGCCCTTACCATAAAACGCGAGCAAGGCCAGCTCTGTTGCCTATTCAAACGGTAACCTGCAACTTATCCGAAAGAACAAAACTCAGATCCCCAAATCGCCGCTCGAACAGATCCCACTCACGGCCACACGAACTTCAGATCTCAATCGCGCAGGCTCGAACCCGCAGCGGATCCAATGGCGGAATCATCCAATGCCAACGCTATGGTCTCCGGCTTGAAGGTAATCCTCAACCGCTCCTCGCTGTCCGAACATAGTGCTAGAATTAACAACAAACATCTGAATTAATGCTTCGTTCCGTCATTAATTTCTAGGTATCAGACATTCTGCTGCCACATCCTTCTCTTCCAAATTCTCTCTGTCTTGGCCCTCGTTCTACCGAGAGTCCTGCCCATCTGATTTCATGCGAGGCAAATAGAATTCCCTTCGTGAACCAAAACCTAGATCTGACTTCTTGGGCCGACTGCTTACGAGCCTGGCCTAATCCTCCTGAAGATTGGGTTTCATGGTACAATAGAGTCTCCAAAACTCATCACGCCACTTGGGAAACCGCAGGAATAGCCGATGCTTTAGCTTTATCACTGTCTCCCCTCGAGAAACATGAAAACCTTCTGAAAACCATCGGCTATTTTTGGTCTGATGCCATGAATTGCTTCATGTTTGGTCATGGCCCCATGACACCAACCTTACTAGATGTGGTCATGATCACTGGTTTAGACATTGCATCCCCAAGCCCATCTGCCTTTAGGCTGCCAAAGGTCCCCTTCGCGCTTTCTTCCAAGACAGAGTGCACAAATTGGGGTGCTTACCTTCGGCGCCACATGAAAAACAAAGGCCCAGTAACAGAGAAAGAACACACGGCCTTCCTGAATTTCTGGTTGGAACACTTCATATTTTGTGGTCCTTCACTTGCTCCAACCAAGAATTATCTTTCCCTGGCCTACGAACTCGCCAGAGGTACTCAGCTTGGCGTTGGCAAACTGTTTCTTGGAGAGGTCTATAGATATCTCCAGCTAATGTCTGCTAAACTGTTCTCCCAAAAGACAGTCAAAACTGGAGGTCCCTGGTGGTTTATTCAGCTCTGGGCTCAGCTGTACTTCCAAAACCAGATCCCAAACCTTCCACCCCTGGCCACTTGCACCTTCCCAGATACCAACGGGAGGCAGATCCGATGCACTAGCTACGGCCAAGCTCTATACAGCATTCCAGGCAGCAAACTGACCTCTAAGGGAGCATCAGAGTGGTTCAAGACTTTCTACCAAGGCCTGGACGACCCTCTCTTCTTTCCTTATACGGAGTCTGAAAATTTTGAAAATCCAGTCTCCTTCAGGTTAGATAGTTTTGCCGATGATGCTGACACTCGGCAGTTGTATTCCATCATGATCCGTCCCTGCTTCCTTCCAGTGGGCATGAGCACCTCAAACAGGATCATCAAACCTGGTTATGAGTCTTACCAGCCGGTCGTAGCAGCCCGGCAATTTGGTCTTGGACAGGTGTCTCCTCATTTCTTCCTCCACCACTTAACAGAGAGTAGAGCTGATCTGCCCGATGTCCTTACGAGTCAGAGGGGTTACTCATTCTTTGATGCTCTAGCCATCCCAATTCCTCACAACCTCTCTTTCACCTCATCAACGAATGGCTTCGAGACCTGGTGGACCATGTGGAAGACTCATGCCTTCAGGAGAGCTCTGGGACCATTGCTGAAACAACTTGACGCTGAATATGACATTCCTGCAGAACAGGTACCACTACTCACAATTTATTTTGAAGTGGCTTGCAATGATTTCCTTTTATAACATTGCTTTGCCTCCTTGCAGCAACAAGACGGTCCGGATCCTGTAGATGATGACGGCTCCCTCTTCCAATTCCTCCCACCGGCTCCGGTGGTCCTTTTTTGCAAAAACTCGCCATCCTTAAAAAAGATCGTGATGCAGAGCCAGCCGATTTCACCAAAATCGGCTTCCAAGGGCAAAGCAACTTCTAGGCCGGCTGCCCCCCGAGCCTCAGCTAAGGCGAGAACAGCAGTGAGGAAGGTAGCTACCAGGAAGACCTTGAAGCGCCAAGCCCCAACCCCAGTCCAAGAAAATTTGCATGTAAGCTGATCCATGCCTTGGCTGGTTTCATCCATTCTCTTAGGCTTCTGCAACATGTGTGTATTTCTTTCGCAGACCTCTACTGAAGAAAACTCTAGCGAGGGGACACAGTCCAGCCGAGGGGACTCGAACTCGGGCAACTCTGGAAAAACCACCACGCAGAGCCAGCCAGACCTGGCACCGTCGGCTTCCAAGAAAAGGTCAGCCCCTGAACCTGCTGCTTCCCCAGCTCCAATCAAAGCAGGGGAGGGCGGATTACGCACGAAGAGCCGATGCATCAAGAGAGCTCGCAAGGAACCTCAAACCTCTTCATCAAACCAAGAGGTTTCGGATGTAATAACCCTCCATATCTCATATTTCACACTAAACTGTTGCTGTCCTCATCGGCTAATCACTTCCTTTGCAGACTGATGACACCTCTAGTGGGGAAGTTGAGGAAGTGCTGATGCCATCCGCCACCCTGGACCTGGCAACTCCTAAAAGCGTAGCCGACGAAGCTGCCACTTTGGCCGAGCCCGCCGCAGAAACACAAGAGCCGATTGCCTCTTCATCGGCTGTTCCTCTGGTCTTAGGAGAGGTACGCTCCTTATCTTGGCTCTATCTTTCTCTTTTGCTGCTTACTGACATTGCTCTTATTGTCTGTCAGGGTTGTGACCTCTCAAGTCTGCTAACGTTCGACCCTGAATCCATCGAACCAGCCACTAAAGCAAGCGAGGAACCAGGCCC
Organism: Lolium multiflorum; assembly: GCA_030979885.1. Classification (NCBI taxonomy): domain Eukaryota; kingdom Viridiplantae; phylum Streptophyta; class Magnoliopsida; order Poales; family Poaceae; genus Lolium; species Lolium multiflorum. The sequence continues at coordinate 239,736,430 of CM061753.1, read as the reverse complement.
CAGTGCTACACATAGTCAACTCCAGCAACTCAGAGCCTTGCTCTCCTCCTCAATCGAGACATTGGTTGAGAACCCCGAGGAAGTGAAGAGCCTTCTTGAAGAAATCTAGCCTCATCTCCCGGTGACGTTGCAGGTGAAACTCTGGCCGGTTGTGACTCTGTCTGCTTATAAGTCAAGGGTGGAGTTGGCTCGTCAGAGAATCAGCCTACGCCACGCCCAGCTTCCATTGAAAGCCGATATTGCGAACAAATGTCGGCGGCTTAATGAGAAAAAGGCAGCTTTGGATGCCAAAACTGACACCTCTGCTAGCACTGCTGAACTTGAGGCCTTGCGAAAAGAGTTGGAGGTCCTTGAAGAGAGGGTCCGAGTTACCAAACAGCTCATCCAAGATAAGGAAGCTCTCATTGCTCACTCCCGCGAAGAAGCAGAAGGCCTCCAAGCTGAACTGAAAACTGAACTGGCCGGAATTCGCGCCCTGAACAAGCAGCTGGTGACAGGTCAAGACGAGGATGATGAGGCCGAAATCGCCGAGGTGGATCGGGTCCGTGTTACCGCTCTCCATGCTCTTGATGCATTCCTTCAGTAGAGCTTCTCCATGCGACTTGATAACTGCTCATTCGAGCTTGTACCTCCGCTTGTAACAGTTTGTACCTCTTGAGCCGATGGCTGCGCATCGGCTTTTTATTCTAGAGTCGATGTCGGTGCATCGGCTGTGCTTAAAAAAATTTAATTTATTTTTAATTTATTTTTTACGGCCGATTTATCTATGCATCGGCCCCCATATTTCAATGCCCATCATTCCACATACTTTGGGAGATATTTCTCGAGATGCTGGCCATTGACAACCACTGGGCACATACGTAATTTCGTACCTTATCCGTTTAAGTGCCCCCCGAGCCGATTTTTTCAAGTAATTGAGGATATCGGCTCTTTAGTCATCCTACTACGGCTACGTGGCATGCTTGAGATAAGATTTTTGCTTTTCATTTTTTGGGGCCGATCGCGGGGATCGGCCTTGCCACGTACGTCTAGTGCCTTGGATCTTGCTACTCTGTCAGGCCGGTGGATAAGACCAGCCTCACTCCATTTTTTGAAGCTTCGATGCGTTCACAGCCATCCAAAATGATCCCAGAGAGCGGCTCTTGGTCATCTGCCTCCCAAATATTCATGGCAGCTAGTGAGATCTTGATTGAGTCATCTGCCTGAACGACCTCCACTTCATCTCCATCCCACTGTATGATGCATTGGTGCATTGTGGATGGAATGCAACAGTTAGCATGAATCCAATCCCTTCCTAGCAGGACAGCGTAGGTGCTTTTGCTGTCGACGATGAAGAACGAGGTAGGGATGGTTTTTCGGCCTACGGTCAGATCTACATTCAGAACACCTTTTGCTTCTGATGCTTGGCCGTTGAAATCGCTTAATGTGACGTTGGTCTTGATCGATCGTCGTTGGAGCGTCCCAAACGTCGTAGCATGGAATACGGCATTATGTTGACTGCCGCTCCCGTGTCAACCAACATCTTGCTGACAGGCTGCCCATCGATATAACCTTTTAGGTATAGGGCTTTCAAATGCCTGTAGCTCCTCTCTCGTGGCTTCTCAAAGATCACCGGCCGTGGACCGCAGTCAAATTGAGCCACCGATACTTCCTCGTCGTTTGGAGCACAAAACTCTGACAGGAGTATGAACACCATGTTTGTATCACCGATGCCTCGCATCGGCTTTTGTCTGTTTGGGGCGCCACACTTTCTTTGGCGGGCGCGTCTCCGTCTCCAACGTTTGCTGAATTTTCACGGCCAGATCGGGCCGTGCCTTCCTCAACGTGTACAGGTACTGCGCCTCGGCTTCCTCCAGGTTTCGTAGCCGCTCCCTACGCTCGAGAATGGCTGAGTCCATCGGGCACCACCTTGGCCGGTGGTACCTATCTTCTTCTTCATCGACTCCTCCAAGTCTTCATCTTGGGATGACTCAGCTCGTTTGTTCCGAGGTGGGAGAGGCCCTAGACGCTTGAACACCGAAACTTCATTTGTTCCCTTCCTCTCGATGTCTACACTCTGGGCAGTTCTCGATTGTAGGTAATCGGCTCATTCCTGAGTCCCAGCAGTGCTTAAAGAAGGGACAGTTCCAGTGCCTATCCATGTCTTCTTGCTCTCTTGACCTCCCTCTAGTGTGACGCTCATACCCGTCGTCGTCTCTATCATATCGACGATACTTCCTGTCATCTGCATCAGACCGACGATATCTCTCATCATCTACGCCGTAGCGCCGACGTCGGTCATACTGCTGCTCATATTTGTTAAGGAGATGCGCGGAGAGTGGTCGTTGGTACCGCACGCTTCTCACTTCTTCCTCGGTCAAGTATCGTCTGTCATCATATCAGGGTCGCGTGGATCGGCCTCCTCTTTATCCTTGCCACGGGAGTGACTTTCTGCTTTATCCTTGCCATGGCGGTTCACCAGCCCGGCCATGTTCACATCAAAGAGAAACCTGGCTCGCATCTTATGGAGTGACTGAGATCCACCATGTTGACGCCAGGAAACGGATGTGTGTCTACTCTCATGGCAAATTGTCCGAAGATTAATCGGCCTGATTCTATTGCCATTTGAATCGTGCGCGCAATACTTTGCGCCGTTGGTGGCGTGGGTGAACGTGTGATGCCATTTGCGTATGGCCTGCCGTTCATCTCTTGTGACGTAGGGATCTTGTGGCCTTCGGGTAACTTCAGCTGTTTCTCTTTCAGCAAAAATCAAAAATCTGCTCGTTTTGCTTAAATCAAAGTCAAACCCTTTTGGAGGCCCTGGTTGTTTCACCCATTTGCAGGACACGGGGTTTGCCCCCGAGCCCATTCAGCTACAGCTACTTCTAGGTCTGGTGCAGGATCTTCAGTTTCTTCCATCTCAACCAGGCCTATCGGACGCTTGAACTTGTCTTGGTACAATTCAGGGTGTCGCTGCTCATATGATGTGAGTTTCTGCACCATGTGCGACAATGAACTGTACTCTGCTTGGGAAGTCAGGTCCTTGATCGGCGTCGCGAGACCCAGTACTGCCAGATCGATCGCTTCCTTCTCAGATAATCGAACCGAATAACATCGGTTCTGACGTCCTGAAACGTTGGATGTATTCAGATACTGTTTCTCCCCGCTTCTGCCGCACCTGTGTGAGATCGGCAATGCCAGCCTCGGTAGCTTCTGAGTGATATTGCACGTGAAACTGCTCTTCTAGCTGCTTCCATGTGCGGACTGAGTTTGGTGGCAACGAGGTGTACCATCCAAAGGCTGATCCCGTAAGAGATTGTGCAAAAAACCTCACACGTAATGGGTCTGATACTGAAATCAAGCCCAGCTGTGCCAAATATCGGCTTACGTGCTCTATTGAGCTAGCTCCTTCTGCTCCATTGAATTTTGAGAATTCAGGGAGCCGATATTTGGGTGGCAGCGGGATCAGATCGTACTCGTCGGGGTACGGCTTGGAATAGCCGATTGCTTTCCTCTTTGGCAAGATGCCAAACTGGTCTCTCAAGATAGTGCTGATCTGCTCCATGGTATTAGCTGTAGGGACCGAACCTTCATGACTCGTAGCAGTAGCATATTTAGCCAGCCATACTTGTTTGTCAAATCTACTCCAGAGATTCCCGTTGGTGCGATCGGCTTGTGCGCGCCAAGGCATTGCACCCGGCACGTATGTGCACACGTATCCATGTGGGATCTCCTTGGGCGGCTCATATAGGAATTGGCAATCGCTAGGATCGCCTCCAACCTTGTAGACAACGTACGCCGGTGAACCCGGCGGTTCGGTGCTGCGAGCGCGAATGGCAGCGGAGGTCTAATGGAGTGGTATCTCTCCTGGTGAGTTCCCAGGGTAGGTCCTGGCGGAGAGTACCGATGCTTCATGATCTCTTGCACCACTCGGACCGCAACGCGCTCAAAAGCGTTCACCAAGCTCTCAGAATGGCGGTGTAGGGAATGAGCTACCATGTAATTAATCTCCTGGCGTAGAGCTCTGGTGCGTTCCTCTGAAGAGGTAGAGAGGTCTACTTCATCGAGGGCACCTTCAGGGGAGAACCCTTTCCATCTGATGCCATGTGAACGGGTCTTCGTGAAAGAGCCGATGAGATCGGCTTCGAAGCTGGTTTTCATCTCATCGTACTTCTTCTTGTGTTCTTCCGGCAGATCTGCGTACGTGACTGGTTCGCCCACCACCTCATCCGCGGCTTTTGACATGGTTGCTGCAGATGTCGACGTAGTGGTTGCTGTAGAGTGTCCCAGTGTCCCACCGGGCGTGCCAGAATGTGTTGCTGTCAGAAACCCACCGGCGAGCAGCGACGGGCAACACCGTAGAGCCAGGAGGCTCCCAGGATTGTGATGGGATTCGTTGCATAGAAAACAAAAAATTTCCTACCGCGAGAACGCAATCCAAGCCAAGATGCAATCTAGAAGATGGGAGCAACGAGGGATGAACGAGACTAACCCTTGAAGATTTCCAAAGCCTACAAGAGGAGGCTCTCGTTGCTGCGGTAGACGATCACTTGCCGCTTTCAAAAGCGCGTAGAAGATCTTGACGGTGCCACAATCGGGCAGCACCTCCGTACTCGGTCACACGTTCGGTGTTGATGATGACGTCCTTCTCCCCGTTCCAGCGGGCAGCGGAAGTAGTAGATCCTCCTCGGAATCCCGGCAGCACGACGGCGTGGTGGCGGTGATGGTGGAGAACTCCGGCAGGGCTTCGCCTAAGCGTATGCAGGAGTTGTATGTGGAGGAGAGGTAGCTAGGGTTTGGGGAGAGGGGGTTTGGGCGCCGGCCAACTAGGGCTGCGGCCAAGTGTGGCAAGGTGTGGCCCCTCCCCTATGCCCCTCATTATATAGGTGGAAACACCAAGTGTTGGTATCCAAGTCTTCGAATAAGACCCGAAACCAAAACCTACCATAGGTATGAAACCTACCCAAGGGGAAATCCCACTCAAGGTGGGACTCCCACCCCTTCCTTGGGGGTTGGCCGGCCACCCATTGGGGAGTCCACCTGGGACTCCTCCCCCTTAGGGTTGGCCGGCCATGCAAGGTGGAGTCCCTCCGGACTCCACTTTCCATGGTGATTTCTTCCGGACTTTTCTAGAACCTTCTAGAACCTGCCATAAATGCACCGGATCATTTCCAAACTTGGAATATGACTTTCCTATATATGAATCTTATTCTCCGGACCATTCCGGAACTCCTCGTGATGTCCTGGATCCCATCCGAGACTCCGAACAAAACTTCGAACTCCATTCCATATTCCATATCTACTTAAACGACATCAAACCTTAAGTGTGTCACCCTACGGTTCGCGAACTATGCATGGTTGAGACCTCTCTCCGACCAATAACCAATAGCGGGATCTGAGATCCATAATGGCTCCCACATATTCAACGATGACTTAGTGATCGAATGAACCATTCACATATGATACCAATTCCCTTTGTCACGCGATATTTTACTTGTCCGAGGTTTGATCATCGGTATCTCTATACCTTGTTCAACCTCGTCTCCGACAAGTACTCTTTACTCGTACCGTGGTATGTGGTCTATTATGAACCATTCATATGCTTGCAAGCTATTTAGACGACATTCCACCGAGAGGGCCCAGAGTATATCTATCCGTCATCGGGATGGACAAATCCCACTGTTGATCCATATGCCTCAACTCATACCTTCCGGATACTTAATCCCACCTTTATAACCACCCATTTACGCAGTGGCGTTTGATGTAATCAAAGTACCTTTCCGGTATAAGTGATTTACATGATCTCATGGTCGAAAGGACTAGGTAACTATGTATCGAAAAGCTTATAGCAAATAACTTAATGACGTGATCTTATGCTACGCTTAATTGGGTGTGTCCATTACATCATTCACATAATGACATAACCTTGTTATTAATAACATCCAATGTTCATGATCATGAAACTATGATCATCTATTAATCAACAAGCTAGTTATACAAGAGGCTTACTAGGGACTCCTTGTTGTTCACATAACACACATGTATCAATGTTTCGTTAATACAATTATAGCATGGTATGTAAACATTATCATAAACACAAAGATATATTATAATAACCATTTTATTATTGCCTCTTGGGCATATCTCCAACAGTCTCCCACTTGCACTAGAGTCAATAATCTAGTTTACATATGTAAAGATATAACACCTTGGCCTCCTGGTGCTTTATCATGTTTTGCTCACGGGAGAGGTTTTAGTCAACGATTCTGACACACTCAGAAACGTATGTATTTTGCAATTCATTAGCGTCTTCACGCATCACTCATTTTCCAAATGAGTCGGCATTAAATATGTTTGGTCTTCTGGAACCTTAATTCCGCGGTCTGAAATATGTCACTAATATTGTCATACACAATATAGCTTCAAAGTTCTGACACTATCGGAACTACACCAAGTTCACAAAGAACTTCTTGACTTAACATCCTCAATCATTGTCAAAACAATGACATATTCTGCCTTCTTTTGTAGAATCCATCACAATATTTTAGAACTCTTCTAAATCTAGTATTGTGCTACCTTTTAAACAATACTTAGCCTAATTTTGAGATTGAAATTTTATTTTTATATGTGACAAAACCAATATCGGTGCAACATCTTACAGCGATTTGTTTGTCATTTCTCCATACAAAACTATTTATATATCCTTGGTTCTTCTAAAGTACACGGGGATATTCTTACTGTTTGTCCAATGATTATCACATGAATCATTCTGGTATATGCTCCTAACATTTTAGAACACAGGACATCTGATTGTGTACATATTATTCGTGATCTATAATCACTCATGTGTTTTTACTCATTGAGTGTCAGATACACTCAAGTCTGTTAAACCTTCACATGACAAGAACACCTTCTTTATATTGAACTACTTCAATATTCATTCTATGTACTTTTTAACTTAAACTTTTATGTGTTTCAATCCATCTTCATAGATCTTGACACTAAATATGTTTCAGTTCATATCCTTTCATTGAAGTTTAATTCTCAATGAAACCTTTTAATCAATTATATAATTACATTATTTATAATCAACGATATGTCATCTACATAAAGTATTACAAATATGTCTCAGCGCTCCCACTTAATTTCTTGCAAATGCAAGCCTCTTCATCGTCTCTGATGAAATCATAACTCTTTGATTATTTCATCCGGTGAAGATTCCAACTCCGCGATACTCACTTCATCCAATTGAAGTTCGTTTATCTATCTAGTATTTCACGGACTAGCAAAACAATTGGTTGTATATTGTATACACCTTTAATACACACTTCTGTTAAGTAATGTATTTTGCCATCCTACTATCATATCTCATGAAAGAAATATGTAGCGATTACTAGAATAATCCACATAGACTATAAGCATTGCTACGGAAGATCTAATCTTATCGTAGTCAACTCTTTGAACTTTGTCGTAAACAACTTTTCTACAAGTCGAGCTTATTCAAGGATATTCCATCCAAGTCCATCAATTTTATAGATCCGTTTACTTTCAAAAAGTATTCATCTATCTTGGATTTCATGACGTATAGCCATTTTAACGGAGTCAGGCCCATCATAACTTCTTTGTATGTAGTTGGTTTATCATTGTTCAAAAACAATCCTTTGTTCACAAATCATTTATTTGATCACAAAGTAAACCATACCTACAAGGTTCAATAAGTACTTCGATCTCCATGACTATAACATTTTGTAGACATGGGAGCCATGATCGTCGTGGCCGCTTCCGGAACCAATTCCGATGCTGCGCTACTCTGATTATTATGCTCAGGTTCATAACCTTATCAAGTTTTATTGTCCTCCCACTCAAATACTTCGCTAAAAACAATTTCTTGGAAATAAGTAAGAAACATCGACAAACACTTTTGTCTTTGTCTCCATAGTGGAAAGAATTCCCAATCAATTCTGTGGGATAACCAACAAAGACATTCATCCGATTTTGGTTGTAAACTTATTTACTTTATGCTATGCATTCCAAAATTTAAGAAAGGACTATTAGGGTTCATACCCATGCCATAACTCGTATGGTGTCATTTCAACGGATCATGATGATGCTCTATTTAGTGTAAAAGCGGTAGTCACTAAAGCATAATCCACAAAAATATAATGGCTTCATTTTATTTTATCTCATCATTAATCCAACAAGGTTTGGATACGTCTCTCGGATACTTCATCATCACTATGATACTCCAAGAAACGTGAGTTGTAGAACAACTTCATAACTCTCTTAGATGTTCGCTAAAACTCGTAATTCAAATATTTCCACTATGATCCAATCATAGATATTTGACTTTTCTATTACGATGATTTCCACTTCATGCTGAAATTTATTTGAATCTATTCAAATGTTTCAAACTTCTTCCTTATCGAATATATCCACATATATATACTCAATTCATTGTTGGAAGTTTTCATGAAGTAGAAGAATCTCCCGCACACAACTATGCCCAGTGAACCACATATATCATCATGTATGTTTCCACTAAGTTAGTTGCCCGTTCATCTCTTGGCCTATGAACGGTATTTCAGTCATTCTCTTTAGAAAAGATTTGCAAGCGCCAAACGATTCAAAAATCGAATGACTCCAAAAATCCATTTGCATGGAGTTCCTTGATGCGTTCCTTTCTAACATGATCTAAATGGCGGTTCCACAAATAAGTGGAATTCAAATCATTTGCCTTATGGCATTTTAGCGTCAGTGTTATGTATGTGTGTTTCACCATTAAGATTTATAATAACTTATCCATCGTACATGGAGTAATGTCATAATTTGAACAACTCATTGTTTTTATTTGACCAGAGCAAAATAACAATTATTAAGTTCTTTATTATAAATTCTAAGGGCTAGATAGAATGCCAACGACGAACATAATAACACTTTATTTTTGTTCCAGACATGCATTCCTATCATATTCCTTGTTAGTCATTTAGGCCATTGTTTTCTTGTATTGCGTTGTTTTGTATGACACTTCATACCAACCAATATGGTACTAATACCCAAGAATTTCATTGTGTGACCAAACTAGGAATACAACCATAACATGTATATCATGTATATACACCTGAGCTAGACTTTCTAGTCTTTTCTTTTCTTTCTGCCAAAATATCTTTTGTAGTTTCTCTTTTAGCTTTCCTCATTATTCAGAAAACACTTCACCTTCAATAACTTCTAGGTTTGTTGGTCAAATACCAATAACCTTGAGGTTCTTACTTTGAAGTTGATCATCATATGACAAGTGTTTCAGATTTCACTATTAGTAACTTTTTCATATAATGAACAATTTCACTCATAATTTTATCCATCATATCACGACTTTTCGAGACCATGTCTGTACATGCTAGGCTCGTAAAGTTTAACCTCGTATTCGCATGTGCAAATCTGGCTTGCACCCGTTGTATGCACACGTAGAATCTATCACACCCGATCATCACGAGATGCTTCGAAACGACGAGTCTTAGCAACGGTGCATACTAAGGATGATTACTTCATGGATATGCGAATATCGTTAGTGCCCCAATAGTTGGAGGATTGAGACGCCTTGCGTCTTCAACCTTCCTACATTCCCATAAAACTTATGAGTTTATGTAGTCTCACCAAATTATATTCTATCATCTTGCAATAAGGTCTTAGATATCACATATATCTCATACCTTGATTATTTCTGAAAACAAAATTTTCAGCTCCTTACTTTTCAAACAGATTTGAACTTCAAGTTTCACGGAGACAAGATAATTTTAGGTACTAATTGAAACCATAGCTCTTTGAATCAACAATGTGAGGTTTACTAAAAGTTTGCAATAGGACTTAATCATTTCTTGATTCTTTAACAATACGGTACCAATCCGTAAAGTTTCTTGTCAGATTTTAACAGTATTTCTATCTCAATTACAAGACTAGCGCTTGGTAGAAAACGGATGCCAATACTACAAATTAATTCAAAATACTACTCAGACTATGTTTATGATAATTAGTTCATGTTTTAATCTAATTACTAATGAACTCCCACTTAATACAACATCCCTCATAGTTGTTAAGTGGTACACGATCCACATCCACTACACCAAAACCGATCATCACGTGAGATGATGTAGCTTCAATGGTGAACATCAACATGTTGATCATATCATCCATATGACTCGTGTTCAACCTTTCGGTTTCCGTTGTCCCGAGGCCATGTCTGTACATGCTAGGCTCGTCAAGCAAACCCAAGTATTCCGCGTGTGCAACATGGCTTACACCCGTTGTATGTGAACGTTGAGTCTATCACATCCGATCATCACGAGATGCTTCGAAACGACGAACTGTGCAAAGGTGCATACGAGGGGAGAACACTTTATTATCTTGATATTAATGTGAGGGATCATCTTATAATGCTACCGTCGCGATCTAAGCAAAATAAGATGCATAAAGAATTAACATCACATGCAATTCATATGTGATATGATATGGCCCTTTAGTCTTTGCGCCTTCGATCTTCATCTCCAAAGCATGGACATGATCTCCATCATCAACGGGCATGATCTCCATCATCGTCGTAGCGTCAAGGTCCATGGCGCCGTCTTCATGATTGTTCACCTCATGTAGCAACTATTACAACTACTTTGAAATATTACTCAACATGAAATTTAAAGACAACCATAAGGCTCCTGCCGGTTGCCACAATACAATAATGATCATCTCATACATATTCATCATCACATCATGGCCATATCACATCACCAAACCCTGCAAAAACAAGTTAGACGCCTCTAATTTGGTTTGCATATTTTACGTGGTTTAGGGTTTTGAGTAAGATCTAATCTACCTACGAACATGAACCACAACGATGATACTAGTGTTGTCAATAGAAAGAGTAAATTGAATCTTCACTATGGTGGGAGAGACAGACACCCGCAAAGCCACTTATGCAATACAAGTTGCATGTCGAACGTGGAGCAAGTCTCATGAACGCGGTCATGTAAAGTTAGCCCGAGCCGCTTCATCCCACCATGCCACAAAGATGCAAAGTACTCGAACTAAAAACAACATAAGCATCAACGCCCACAAAACAATTGTGTTCTACTCGTGCAACCATCTATGCATAGACACGGCTCTGATACCACTGATGGGATTCGTTGCATAGAAAACAAAAAATTTCCTACCGAGAACGCAATCCAAGCCAAGATGCAATCTAGAAGATGGGAGCAACGAGGGGATGAACGAGACTAACCCTTGAAGATTTCCAAAGCCTACAAGAGGAGGCTCTCGTTGCTGTGGTAGACGATCACTTTCCGCTTTCAAAAGCGCGTAGAAGATCTTGACGGTGCCACAATCGGGCAGCACCTCCGTACTCGGTCACACGTTCGGTGTTGATGATGACGTCCTTCTCCCCGTTCCAGCGGGCAGCGGAAGTAGTAGATCCTCCTCGGAATCCCCAGCACGACGGCGTGGTGGCGGTGATGGTGGAGAACTCCGGCAGGGCTTCGCCTAAGCGTATGCAGGAGTTGTATGTGGAGGAGAGGTAGCTAGGGTTTGGGGAGAGGGGGTTTGGGCGCCGGCCAACTAGGGCTGCGGCCAAGTGTGGCAAGGTGTGGCCGGCCCCTCCCCTATGCCCCTCATTATATAGGTGGAAAACCCCAAGTGTTGGTATCCAAGTCTTCGAATAAGACCCGAAACCAAAACCGACCATAGGTATGAAACCTACCCAAGGGGGAAATCCCACTCAAGGTGGGACTCCCACCCCTTGGGGGGTTGGCCGGCCACCCATTGGGGAGTCCACATGGGACTCCTCCCCCTTAGGGTTGGCCGGCCATGCAAGGTGGAGTCCCTTCGGGACTCCACTTTCCATGGTGATTTCTTCCGGACTTTTCTAGAACCTTCTAGAACCTGCCATAAATGCACCGGATCATTTCCAAACTTGGAATATGACTTTCCTATATATGAATCTTATTCTCCGGACCATTCCGGAACTCCTCGTGATGTCCTGGATCCCATCCGAGACTCCGAACAAAACTTCGAACTCCATTCCATATTCCATATCTACTTAAACGACATCAAACCTTAAGTGTGTCACCCTACGGTTCGCGAACTATGCAGACATGGTTGAGACCTCTCTCTGACCAATAACCAATAGCGGGATCTGGAGATCCATAATGGCCCCCACATATTCAACGATGACTTAGTGATCGAATGAACCATTCACATATGATACCAATTCCCTTTGTCACGCGATATTTTACTTGTCCGAGGTTTGATCATCGGTATCTCTATACCTTGTTCAACCTCGTCTCTGACAAGTACTCTTTACTCGTACCGTGGTATGTGGTCTCTTATGAACCATTCATATGCTTGCAAGCTATTTAGACGACATTCCACCGAGAGGGCCCAGAGTATATCTATCCGTCATCGGGATGGACAAATCCCACTGTTGATCCATATGCCTCAACTCATACTTTCCGGATACTTAATCCCACCTTTATAACCACCCATTTACGCAGTGGCGTTTGATGTAATCAAAGTACCTTTCCGGTATAAGTGATTTACATGATCTCATGGTCGAAAGGACTAGGTAACTATGTATCGAAAAGCTTATAGCAAATAACTTAATGACGTGATCTTATGCTACGCTTAATTGGGTGTGTCCATTACATCATTCACATAATGACATAACTTTGTTATTAATAACATCCAATGTTCATGATCATGAAACTATGATCATCTATTAATCAACAAGCTAGTTATACAAGAGGCTTACTAGGGACTCCTTGTTGTTCACATAACACACATGTATCAATGTTTCGTTAATACAATTATAGCATGGTATGTAAACATTATCATAAACACAAAGATATATTATAATAACCATTTTATTATTGCCTCTTGGGCATATCTCCAACAGTTCCTGGTCCCTCAGGCGACGGCCCGCAAAGCCTTCTGGTACACGCGTCCTGGTGCTTACGAGGGCGTGCCACCTGACCTATACCTGGTCAGGAAGATGATGGATTGCTTCGACTAATTTCCTGCATGGCAAGCACGTAAACATTAAATACGAGCCCCAATCGGCTCTTAAATTGTTCTGTGGATCGGCTCAAAGAGCCGATTGCCCCATGGTTCATGTTGGGTTTATAAGGACATGGGGATCATGCTTTATCAATATCAAGCTCAACTAATCTACGATAGTCTAGGGTTTTCACCGTATAATCGGAACATCCTATGCGTAGTTGAGCCTAGCAGATACGTAAGATAACGGAAAACCAGCCCTAAAGAGGCCTAAAAACCAACGTAAAGTTGATCCCCGGAACAATCCCTCTAGAGCTTAATAAACCACACCTCATGCACTACCGGATCGTTCAACCCGTTTATAAGGCCTAACCATACAGATATCAAACCAATCCTTGAGGAACAAGGAGCAACTATAACGGATCAGATCTACTAAATAACGATTAAGCAAGATGCTGCCCCTACACCTGAGATAGGTGTAAGGGCAGCTAGATATCAAGGGGTAGCGTAACTAAACAATTGCATCGTGAAAGCATTGTGATCAACCCCAAAACACCTAAGATAAGGGTGTTGCTCGCCATTAAAAAGGCTTCAGCACGAGCAACACCAATAACGAATAAACTGATAAACCCTCGAAACAAGGGGTGGCGATGCGCCTAGATTGATTTGTTGTGAACGTGTTTGTCCTCCTTCTCAATAACCCTAGATACATATTTATAGTCCGTAGACTTTCTAACTTGGAAGTACACCTAACCGTGTACGAGCTAAACTCTATCTTTTAATTCTAAATACGATTACTAATAATATACAGATACACGGGCAATTTAGCCCAAACTCTCGTACAAGGCCGCTTCAGAGATTCTCCACATGTATATCCTTCAAACCCATCTCAATTACGGCCTACCTCTTGGCCCGGTTAAAATCTGGTGATAACAGGTCCATAACCGACTCTACTGTGAATTTGTTTTCAATGTCCATTATTTAGTAGATGGAAAGCTCACCAGGGAACGAACCCTACAATGAATACGTGTGTTGTTGTTTTTTTTTATTAAAGGCACATTGTGCTCAGTTTAAATTAACCACCTAATGCAAGGGTTCCGTCAGCAAGTGCGATCCATCAATAAACATATTTGCATCAAGTAAGAGATGAAATAAAGAACCTGAATAGACCTTACTCGGAAAATTTTCATCCACTCAATTATCACGCACGCTGCCACCGTTGAACAAACGGAAGTGTTTTTTTTTTGTATTTATGCAAATGAAGAAAGCATGGGGCCACCTTCTGCCCTCCAGCTACATATGTTAACATTGCAAGTTGGCAAAGTAGGCAACTTCGGAGCAGTGTTATAAAATTTTGGTTCAGCGGTAGGCAACTTCGGTGTAGCGGTAGGCAATTTTGATTTAGCGGTAGGCAACGGTAGGCTGTAGAGGTGTTTCCCAACATGTCAACCTAGCCTTCGCCATCAACAGGTCCACATGTGGAGCCCTAGGTTTCTACACATCTTACATCCACCTTTACCACCATGGTCCCCATGTTTGGTGTCTTCGTCATCATCGGTGGTAGGTATAATCGCAGTAGAACTAGGAAATTTCGATGCAGAGGAAACTTCGGTTTAGCGGTAGGCAACTTTGGAGCAGTGTTAAATTGGCTCAGTGGAAGGCAACTTCGGTGCAGTGGTAGGCAATTTTGATTCAGCTATGTGCAACTTCGATGCAGCGGTAGGCAACGGTAGGATGTAGAGGCGTTGCCGAGCATGTCAACCTAGCTCTTTCCACCGACATGTCCACATGCGGAGCCCTAGTTCGGGCATAATTGGCAATCAGAATTGCATCGTCGGGCACCAAAGTTCCTATGTCCGGCACAACAGTTGCTTTGTTGCGCACTATAATTGCGGCTTTAGCAGGCACCAAAGTTGGTATGATGGTCCCAAATTAATTCTCACATGAAAAAAATTGTGTTATCGGGCACCAGAGTTGCACCGCCACGAAAGTTTCTCGATTTTGGGCAACAAAATTGCGCTGTCAGGCAACAAAGTTGTTCTGACGAGAACAAAAATTGCGCTGCGAGGCACCAAAGTTGCTCTTTCGAGCACTAGAATTGTGTTTCGAGACATCAAAGTTGCTCGGACAAGCACCAAAGTTGCGCTTTAAGACACCAAAATTGCGTCCTTAGGCACCATACTTGCTCTGACTAGCAGAAAAGTTGCTTTGTGAGGCACTACAAGCGCGCCCTTAGGCATCAAAATTGCGCCCGATGGTTCTCTCTTCCCGTGCCACCACGATTCTCGCAGCTCTACAAACCCTCTCGTACATTGTGACCGCCATTGCGCTAGCGCGCGTCCAAGAATCCATTCCCCTCTATCAATTTGCCCATGATGGGGTTGTACAAGATTTTCCTTAGGAATCGCACGGGATGAAGAATGGGAATCTTATCCATTCAGATGATCTACACTTTAGTTTTTACCCTTCTCTTTATTCATTATACACACAATGTCCCTCTGTTGTTTATTTTTGTTAGGTTCTTGCCTAAAATCGCATAATAGTTGCTCAGCTGCTAATTTGTTGCATAACATCCTAACTTCATAATGGTTTCATTTTGGAAAGGCAATAAAAAAAGACATTGAATTAACTTCACGAAACAATGCAACTTCACAACAGCGGGCACGCTCCGTTGGACACTTGAACTACTCCTTGAGACACCAAAGTTGATTTGTGGGCACCAAAGTTGCTCTGTGAACACAAAATTGCGCCGTTAGACACCAAAATTGCTCCCGCGAGCACCTAAAAGCCAGCCCCTATCCGCCAAGCGTCGGACAAGCCGGTAGCATCTTTCGAACATGTCCGGCTATGCACCTGCCATAGCCCACGACCCGCGAGATTGAAACCTACCTAGATGGTGACGGTCGTGACCAGCGGATGTTAAACGATGTAGTTATCTCCTGTTGTATACCGTGTATATCTCTATCGGTTAGGCAGAGTCCTTGTATCATACGATGTATGTCCTGTGTGCTATATAAAGAGATCGCGGCCCTGGTGTTAGGGTACGCTGCCCATATTTGTTTTGATATGGTATCAGAGCTAACTCTTCCTAAAACACATCTAGCCTAAAGTCTCGCCGCCGCCGATCGCACCATGTCGTTCTCAGCGTCGTCCTCAACCTCGGCAACTGGTGCGGCGGCTCTCAACACCACGATCTCGGAGAAGCTTACCCGAGACAACTTCTTGCTCTGGCAGACTCAGGTTCTTCCAGAAATTCGTGGAGCTCAACTGTTTGGCTTTCTCGATGGATCTGTGAAGGAACCGGCAAAGACCGTGAAGACTACGGACAAGGATGGGGCTGAGGTGACTATTCCCAACCCCGAGCATGCGCGGTGGATTGCGCAGGACCAGACCGTGCTAGGGTTCTTGGTCAGAAACATGGCGAAGGAGGTCCTCACGCAGATGGTGGGTCTCTTGACGTCCGCAGCAGTTTGGAAAGCGGTGGTGGAGATGTTCTCTGCCCAATCTCAATCGCGCGTGGTGCATCTCCGCACCAAGCTGAACCAATGTCGCAAGGAAGATAAGTCCGGTCAGGTGTACCTGGATGAGATCAAAAGCCTCTCAGATGAGATGGCTGCGGCGGGTAAGCCCAAGGATACTGTGGATGTGATCTCTTACATCCTAGCTGTTCTCGATGATGAGTATGATGGCTTTGTTGCTGCGATCAACGCCTTGATGAAGGCGGAGAAGGATGTGAGCCTGAGTGATGTTTACTCTCAGTTCATGTCGTATGAGTCTCGGATGGAGGCTAGAAACAATGGTGGCGGAGCATCGGTGAACGCCGCACAACGTGGTGGTCGCAATGGTGGCCGTGGTCGAGCACCGTTTCCTAATCAGTATCGTGACGAAGGTGGCCAGTTCCAGTATCGTGATCAGCGGAACAGCTATGATCAGCGAAACAACAACTACCGTGGAGGCTACAGAGGTGGCCGAGGTAATGACGGTGGTGGAGGATATAGAGGTGGCCGTGGCAATGGTGGTCGCTCATATGCACCTGGACGAAGTGATGAAATTTGCCAGGTTTGTGGCAAGACTGGTCACACGGCTCTAAACTGTTGGAAGCGATTTCAGAAGAGCTACCATGGACCTGACAAGTCAGCTGGTGCAGCCTATGGATCCGGATCCTATGGAGTTGATACAAACTGGTATAGTGACTCTGGTGCTACGGACCATGTCACGGGTGAGCTAGAGAAGCTCCACGTTCGTGATCGCTACAATGGGAATGAGCAAATTCACACAGCCAGTGGTGCAGGTATGGATATACATCACATTGGTCATTCTGTAATTCATACCCCTAATCATGATTTGCATCTCAAAAATATTCTGCATGTTCCCAAAGCCACCAAGAGTCTCTTATCTACTAGTCGCCTAGCCACTGATAATCATGCTTTTGTTGAGTATTGGCCTAACTCTTTCTTTGTCAAGGATCAGGACACGAGGGAAATCCTCCATCAAGGTAAATGTGTGGGAGGTCTATATCCCATGCCGGCGCCATCACCTCCATCTTCTGGTCGACAAGTTCATGGTGTAGCCAATTCATCATCCTCGCTTTGGCATAGACGTCTAGGTCATCCATCTTCAGTTGTGGTCCGACAAGTCCTTCGTGATAATAATATTCAGTTTAGTGAGTCAGAAAAAGAGTCAGTTTGTGATGCTTGTCAAAAGGCTAAGAGCCATCAGTTACCTTATCCTACATCATCGAGTGTGTCTACTTTCCCTCTTGAACTTATATTTTCTGATGTTTGGGGTCCTGCTCCAGGATATGTTGGAAGATATAAATACTATGTTAGTTTCATTGATGATTACAGCAAGTTTACCTGGATATATCTCCTTAAAAATAAGTCTGATGTGTTTCAGAAATTCCATGACTTTCAGCATCTTGTTGAGCGACTCTATGACAAGAAAATTATTTCCATGCAAACTGATTGGGGTGGCGAGTATCAAAAACTTAACTCCTTTTTCCAGAAGGTGGGCATATCTCACCTTGTGTCTTGTCCTCATGCGCATCAGCAGAATGGCCCAGCTGAGCGCAAGCATAGGCATATCGTTGAGGTTGGTTTGTCTCTTCTTGCTTATGCATCCATGCCTCTTAAGTTTTGGGATGAGGCGTTTCTTACGGCGGTGTATCTTATTAACCGTCTTCCCAGCAAAGTAATCAATTCTCAAACACCTATTGAGCGTCTCTTTGGACATAAAGGGGATTATAGCTTTCTACGGATCTTTGGGTGTGCTTGTTGGCCAAATCTTAGACCATATAATAAGCGAAAACTAGAATTCCGTTCCAAACAGTGTGCCTTTCTTGGGTATAGTAATCAACACAAGGGTTACAAGTGTCTTGATATTTCAACTGGTCGTGTGTATATTTCACGTGACATTGTGTTTGATGAATTTGTTTTTCCATTTGCTTCACTCCATTCTAATGCCGGTGCCCAATTCAGAGCAGAAATTCTTCTTTTGCCTTCCACTCTACAACCTATTCATATGCATGATCATGAGGGGCGTGTTTTACAGTTTGATGATGTTGATGCTAATCCTGCTAATAGTGCTCCTGCCGAGTCATTTCTGCAGGAATCAGGCCAAAATTCTGCTCCAAATGGTTTTTCTGGTGATTTTCCGGGCTCTGGCATAAATCCCGGAGAAGATTCTCCCGCCCGATCTGGGCAATCATTGCCTTCCTCGGGATCTGGCCGCGTATCAGCATCGGATCGCGCGCCGTCGGCAGGAGATGCTGCATCTGCGCGCGTGGAGGACGCGGGTTTGCCCGCTGGTTCGCCCGCTGGGGCGTCTCTGGGCCCGCGTGGTGGCCCGTCCCAGTCTGTCGGGCAGTCTGCCTCCGCAGATTCCTCTGCCACGGGATCTTCTGTGGCTGTTTCTTCTGCGGCACAGCAGTACACGGGATCTGGTGAGACTAGTTCGTCCCATGTGTCAGCTGCTCCTGGATCTGCTGCGGAGAGTGCGCCTGTGGTCTCTGGTGCGCCGTTTTCTGGTCGTCCTCATACACGTCTTCAAAGTGGTATATCTCAACCCAAGCAAATCATTGATGGTCGTGTTCGGTATGATCGTGTTCGTTTTGCCAATTATAGCAGCACCGGTGAGCCTACCAGTATTGGTGAAGCCCTTGCAGATCCTAAGTGGAAGGCTGCTATGGATGAGGAGTACCAGGCGTTGAAGCAAAATAATACTTGGCATTTAGTTCCTGCTGGTGTTGGCAAGAATGTGATTGATTGTAAATGGGTTTACAAAGTGAAGCACCGTGCTGATGGTTCCATTGATCGGTATAAAGCTCGTTTGGTTGCCAAAGGGTTCAAGCAGCGATATGGCATTGATTATGAGGATACTTTTAGCCCAGTTGTCAAGGCGGCGACCATTCGGTTGGTGCTCTCTCTTGCTGTTTCTCGTGGGTGGCACCTGCGTCAACTAGATGTGAAGAACGTGTTCTTACATGGTGTTCTGGAAGAGGAGGTCTATATGCGGCAGCCTCCTGGTTATGAGGGGCGTCTGGGGCTTGTGTGTAAGCTTGATAAAGCTTTGTATGGTTTGAAACAGGCCCCCCGAGCTTGGTATTATCGACTCAGTTCCAAACTTCAGTCTCTTGGCTTTTCTGCTTCTAAGGCAGATACTTCTCTGTTTTTCTACAACAAAGGGGGAGTGTCTATCTTTATGCTCATCTATGTTGATGATATTGTTGTTGCTAGCTCATCAGAGAAGGTTGTTGGTGCTCTTCTGCATGATCTTGGACTTGATTTTGCATTGAAGGATTTGGGTGGCTTGCACTATTTTCTTGGTATAGAGGTGAATAAGGTACATGATGGTATTATTCTGTCTCAAGAAAAATATGCTAATGACCTGCTTCGGCGTGTGAACATGAAGATGTGTAAGCCGGTTGATACTCCTCTGTCAGTGTCTGAAAAGCTGTCTGTGATGGATGGTGAGGTGTTGAGTAGTGAGGATTCTACTCGCTATAGAAGTATTGTTGGTGCACTTCAGATACTGCTTTCTCTGTGAATAAGGTGTGTCAGTTCTTGCATGCACCAACTACTGTTCATTGGACAGCTGTTAAGCGGATATTGAGGTATCTCCAAGGCACTGTAGCTCTTGGTTTGCGTTTGAGTAGATCTTCCTCTATTTCTGTAAGTGCTTTTTCTGATGCAGATTGGGCCGGTTGTCCTGATGATAGAAGATCTACTGGAGGGTTTGCTGTGTTTTTGGGGTCGAATCTGATCTCATGAAGTGCACGGAAGCAAGCTACTGTTTCTAGATCAAGTACAAAAGCTGAGTATAAGGCTTTAGCAAATGCTACAGCTGAAGTGATTTGGGTGCAAAGTTTACTCACCGAGTTAGGAGTGTCACAGGATCGAGTGGCATGTCTATGGTGTGATAACATAGGGGCTACGTATCTCTCTGCTAATTCGGTGTTTCATGCACGGACAAAACACATTGAAGTGGACTATCATTTTGTGCGTGAGAGAGTAGCCTGAAAGCTTTTGGACATACGGTTTGTTCCTTCAGGAGATCAAGTGGCTGATGGCTTCACTAAGTCACTTCCAGTAAGACAGTTAGTATCGTTTCGTCGCAATCTTAACTTAGATAAGGTATGATTGAGGAGGAGTGTTAAACGATGTAGTTATCTCCTGTTGTATACCGTGTATATCTCTATCGGTTAGACAGAGTCCTTGTATCATACGATGTATGTCCTGTGTCACTGTGTGCTATATAAAGAGATCGCGGCCCTGGTGTTAGGGTTACGCTGCCCATATTTGTTTTGATAGCGGATGGTCACCTTCACCGGAGAAATGGAGCTTGAGGCGACGGAGTGTGGCGGCCAACACACTTGTCTGGCGTGGTTGCAGAGAGCGGTGGAGCCGCTCGGGGCGCACGTGGCAGGAGGAGCTCGGGGGAACGTGGTCGACGTGACATGGTCGACGAGGTTGAGCTGGACTCACGCGGTCCTGCGAGCGGGCGTTGAAGGTGATCGGCGACGGAGCAAGCCTCTTCGACCAAAGGGAGTGGTAGTTCAAATTTACAGAGTGCTCTGCACTGCACTACAATACATCTAGCGTCACGGAAACATTTGTTTGGATTCAGTCCAATACATTTCGATGCTCAGAAACATCCACTGCTGAACTGCATCCATACGACCATACGATGCCTAGTGCCAGCAGAAGCTCCAATGTGCCAATGCCACACATGAACTGCGACTACGAAAGAGGAATAAAAGGCCTCCACACAATCAGCTATTGTTTGCAGTGCAGCACAACACCTCGTCGGACGTCACCACCGGCTCAATCGCACACACTGACACACACGTGCTAGGGGCCTTGTTTGTCGACGCAGCTCTCCAGCGAGCCGCATGGAGATGGCCGCTGCCGCTACGGGGGAAGCGTTCAGCGACACAGAACTGTATGGAGATGGCGTCTACTACCGGGGCGGCAAGCGCGGGTGGCCGGAGGGCGCGCAGGGGCAGTTGGCCGTAGCGGCGCTTGGGATGGATGATCGGGCTGGGCAGAATTTGGACGGGAAAGACGAAGGGAGTGGCTCGGGTGGGTTTGTTCTGCTCAGATCGGACGGAACAGCAGAGCTGCGGAGTTTATCGGGAGCTGCTATAAGCCGACCGGGTCGGCAGGTACGGGGTGCCGCACACCCCTCCGACCCGGCGGCTGTTAACTGGGCCGCGGCCCATCAGGTATACACCATCTTTTTGTTTTCTTATTTTTTTCCTTTTTGTGTTTATAGTTTTGTTTTTAAAAACTAACATTTTACAGGCTTTTTTATGTTTTCAAATTTGCTCAAAATTTTCTGTCTACAGATTTTAAAAAAAATCGAATTCAAATTCGTTCAAAATTTGAAAATCATCAAAAAAAATAAAATTGTTTAAAATATAACATTTGTTCAAATTACGAAATTTGTTCAAATTTGGGAAAATGTTCAAAATTTAAATTTGTTCAAATTTCAAAACTCTTCCAAAATTGGAAATTCGTTCAAGATTAAATTTTGTTCCAATTTCGAAATTCGTTCAAATATAGAAATTGTTCAAAATTTAAAATTTGTTCAAATTTCAAAATTCTTTCAAGATTCAAAATTTGTTCAAATTCTGAAATTCGTTCAAATTTTGTCAAAGTTGAACATTTTTCAAATTTCAAAATTTTCGAAATTAAACAGAAAAATAAAACGAGAGAACAAAAAAGAAAAACAGAAAACAGAAAACGGAAAAGAAAAGGAAAAGGAGAAAAACAGGGGAAAATGGCCTAACCGGGCCGGCCCACACCGCGCGCGGGGGTGTGCGGCGCGGTGCAGGTGCCGACCTGGTCGGCATATAGGAAACGCCGAGTTTATCGCCTAGCGGGTGCGCTCAATCCTTTTTCATATTTTTTTTTACATGTCTAGCAGCCGATCTAATCTAAAGCCTGAGAAAGATTTTAAGAGCATCTTTAGTCGCGTCCCCCAAACCGTCACCCAAAGGGATTAGGGACGCCGGACAGAAAAACGTTCCCAGCCGAGTCTCTGCTGTCCACAACTGGCGCGTGGTTGACGAGGGAGGAAATCCCTGTGTAGAAGCTTTTCGTTCCAACGGCGCCGAAAATAGCTTGATGTCTACGGGTGCTTCTATTCTTGTAGACAGTGTTGGGCCTCCAAGAGCAGAGGTTTGTAGAACAGCAGCAAGTTTCCCTTAAGTGGATCACCCAAGGTTTATCGAACTCAGGGAGGAAGAGGTCAAAGATATCCCTCTCATGCAACCCCGCAACCACAAAGCAAGAAGTCTCTTGTGTCCCCAACAGACCTAATAGGTGCACTAGTTCGGCGAAGAGATAGTGAAATACAAGTGGTATGAATATATATGAGCAAAGCAACGGCACCAGAAAAGTGCTTTGCCCAGGACAAGAATAAGCGTAGTAACGCAGTAGTAACGCAAAGAATAAACAAACAAGCAGCGATAGCAGATTTAGGAACAAGGCCTAGGGATCATACTTTCACTAGTGGACACTCTCAACATTGATCACATAACAGAATAGATAAATGCATACTCTACACTCTCTTGTTGGATGATGAACACCATTGCGTAGGATTAATGCCGGAGTTAACAAGCTCCACAATTAAATGTTCATATTTAAATAACCTTAGAGTGCATGACAGATCAACACAACTAAACCAAGTACTAACATAGCATGCACACTGTTACCTTCACACTATGTAGGAGGAATAGATCACATCAATACCATCATAGCAACAGTTAACTTCATAATCTACAAGAGATCATAATCATAGCCTACGCCAAGTACTAACACGGATGCACACACTGTCACCATTACACCGTGCAGGAGGAATAAAACTACTTTAATAACATCACTAGAGTAGCACATGGATAAATTGTGATACAAAACACATTGCAATCATAAAGGGATATAAATAAGCACTTCACTATGCCATTCATAACAGTGAATAAGTATTCTGTGAAATATAGCCTAAGAGACCCACACGGTGCACACACTGTCACCTTTACACACGTGGGACAAGGAGTCTCCGAGATCACATAAGTAAAACCCACTTGACTAGCATAATGACATCTAGATTACAAGGATCATCATATGAATCTCAATCATGTAAGGCAGCTCATGAGATTATTGTATTGAAGTACATAGGAGAGAGATGAACCACATAGCTACCGGTAGCCCCGAGCTCGATGGAGAACTACTCCCTCTCATGGGAGACAGCAGCGTTGATGAAGATGGCGGTGGTGTCGATGGAGAAGCCTTCCGGGGCACTTCCCCGTCCCGGCGGCGTGCCGGAACAGAGACTCCTGTCCCCCGCATCTTGGCTTCGCGATGGCGGCGGCTCTGGAAGGTTTCTCGTACCGTGGTTTTTCCGTATCGAGGTTTTAGGTCTGGGACCTTTATATAGGCGAAGAGGCGGCGTCAAAAGGTCGAAGGGGCGACGACACCATAGGGGGGCGCGGGCCACCCCCAGGCCGCGCCACCCTCGTCGCGGTGGGCCCGTGCCCTCTCCGGCGGTTCTCGTGTGTTCGGATGCTTCCGGCAAAATAGGAACCCGGGCGTTGATTTCGTCCAATTCGAGAATATTTCGTTACTAGGATTTCTGAAACCAAAACAGCAGAAAACAGCAACTCGCACTTCGGCATCTTGTTAATAGGTTAGTTCCAGAAAATGCACGAATATGACATAAAGTGTGCATAAAACATGTAGATATCATCAATAATGTGGCATGGAACATAAGAAATTATCGATACGTCGGAGACGTATCAGCATCCCCAAGCTTAGTTCCTGCTCGTCCCGAGCAGATAAACGATAACAAAGATAATTTCTGGAGTGACATGCCATCATAACCTTGATCATACTATTGTAAGCATATGTAATGAATGCAGCGATCAAAACAATGGTAATGACATGAGTAAACAAATGAATCATAAAGCAAAGACTTTTCATGAATAGCACTTTCAAGACAGGCATCAATAAGTCTTGCATAAGAGTTAACTCATAATGCAATAATTTAAAGTATAGACATTGAAGCAACACAATGGAAGATTAAGTTTCAGCGGTTACTTTCAACTTGTAACATGTATATCTCATGGATAATTGTCAACATAGAGTAATATAACAAATGCAATATGCAAGTATGTAAGAATCAATGCACAGTTCACACAAGTGTTTGCTTCTTGAGGTGGAGAGAGATAGGTGAACTGACTCAACATAAAAGTAAAAGAAAGGTCCTTCAAAGAGGAAAGCATTGATTGCTATATTTGTGCTAGAGCTTTGGTTTTGAAAACATAAAGAGAGCATAAAAGTAAAATTTTGAGAGGTGTTTGTTGTTGTCAACGAATGGTAGTGGGCACTCTAACTACCTCATCAACCAGACTTTCAAGAGCGGCTCCCATGAAGGACGTTATCTCTACCAGCAAGGTAGATCATCCCTCTTCTCTTTTGTTTACACATGTACTTTAGTTTAGTTTTTCTTTATTTATGGATGACACTCCTCCCAACCTTTTGCTTACACAAGCCATGGCTAACCGAATCCTCGGGTGCCTTCCAACATTCACATACCATGGAGGAGTGTCTATTTGCAAAATTAAGTTGCTTACTGATGAATCAGAGAAAACATGTGAAGAGAATTATTAATGAAAGTTAATTAATTGGGGCTGGGAACCCCATTGCCAGCTCTTTTTGCAAAATTATTGGATAAGCGGATGTGCCACTAGTCCATTGTGAAAGTCTGTCAAAAGTAAATGACAAGATCGAAAGATAAAACACCACATACTTCCTCATGAGCTATAAAACATTGACACAAATAAGAGGTGATAAATTTTGAATTATTTAAAGGTAGCACTCAAGCAATTTACTTTGGAATGGCGGAGAAATACCATGTAGTAGGTAGGTATGGTGGACACAAATGGCATAGTGGTTGGCTCAAGGATTTTGGATGCATGAGAAGTATTCCTCTCGATACAAGGTTTAGGCTAGCAAGGTTTATTTGAAACAAACACAAGGATGAACCGGCAGCAAAACTCACATAAAAGACATATTGTAAACATTATAAGACTCTACACCGTCTTCCTTGTTGTTCAAACTCTTTACTAGAAATTATCTAGACTTTAGAGAGACCAATTATGCAAACCAAATTTTAGCAAGCTCTATGTATTTCTTCATTAATAGGTGCAAAGTATATGATGCAAGAGCTTAAACATGAGCACAACAATTGCCAAGTATCAAATTATCCAAGACATTTTAGAATTACTACATGTATCATTTTCCAATTCCAACCATATAACAATTTAACGAAGTTAACCTTCGCCATGAACATTAAAAGCTAAGAACACATGTGTTCATATGAACCAGCGGAGCGTGTCTCTCTCCCACACAAGCATGTATTTATTCAGAGAATGAAAATCAAAACAAAAATAAAAGCACACAGACGCTCCAAGTAAGTACATAAGATGTGACCGAATAAAAATATAGTTTCAAGGGAGGAACCTGATAGATTTGTCGATGAAGAAGGGGATGCCTTGG
Organism: Lolium multiflorum; assembly: GCA_030979885.1. Lineage (NCBI taxonomy): Eukaryota > Viridiplantae > Streptophyta > Magnoliopsida > Poales > Poaceae > Lolium > Lolium multiflorum. The sequence goes on along the minus strand of CM061753.1, from coordinate 239,710,361 downwards.
GCATCCCCAAGCTTAGATGCTTGAGTCTTCTTGAAATATGCAGGGATGAACCATGGGGGCATCCCCAAGCTTAGACTCTTCACTCTTCTTGATCATAGTATATCATCCTCCTCTCTTGACCCTTGAAAACTTCCTCCACACCAAACTCGAAACAAACTCATTAGAGGGTTAGTGCATAATTAAAAATTCACATGTTCAGAGGTGACACAATCATTCTTAACACTTCTGGACATTGCTCAAAGCTACTGAAAGGTAATGGAACAAAGAAATCCACCCAACACAGCGAAAGAAGCAATGCGAAATAAAAGGCAGAATCTGTCAAAACAGAACAGTCCGTAAAGACGAATTTTAAAATGGCACCAGACTTGCTCAGATGAAAATGCCCAAATTGAATGAAAGTTGCGTACATATCTGAGGATCACTCACATAAATTGGCATAATTTTCTGAGTTACCTACAGAGAATTAGACCCAGATTCGTGACAGCAAAGAAATCTGTTTCTGCGCAGTAATCCAAATCTAGTATCAACCTTGCTATCAACGACTTTACTTGGCACAACAAAACACAAAACTAAGATAAGGAGAGGTTGCTACAGTAGTAAACAACTTCAAAGACACAAATATAAAACAAAGTACTGTAGCAAAATAACACATGGGTTATCTCCCAAGAAGTTCTTTCTTTATAGCCATTAAGATGGGCTCAGCAGTTTTAATGATGCACTTGCAAGAAATAGTATTTGAAGCAAAAGAGAGCATCAAGAGGCAAATTCAAAACACATTTAAGTCTAACATGCTTCCTATGAAAAGGAATCTTGTACACAAATAAATTCATGAAGAGCAAAGTAACAAGATCAGGAAGATAAAACAAGTGTAGTTTCAAAAATTTCAGCACATAGAGAGGTGTTTTAGTAACATGAAAATTTCTACCACCATATTTTCCTCTCTCATAATAACTTTCAGTAGCAACATGAGCAAACTCAACAATATAACTATCACATAAAGCATTCTTATCATGAGTCTCATGCATAAAATTATTACTCTCCACATAAGCATAATCAATTTTATTAGTTGTAGTGGGAGCAAATTCAACAAAGTAGCTATCATTATTATTCTCATCAAGTGTAGGAGGCATAGTATAATCACAACAAAATTTACTCTCCATAGTAGGTGGCACCAAAAGACCACTATCATTATAATCATCATAAATAGGAGGCAAAGTATCATCAAATAAAATTTTCTCCTCAATGCTTGGGGGACTAAAAAGATCATGAAAACCAGCTTCCCCAAGCTTAGAACTTCCTATATTATTATCAACAATGGTGTTCAAAGCGTTCATACTAATATTACTACCAGCATGCAAATAAGATTCCATAGGTTTTTTAATTTTCGCATCAAACAGTCCATGTTTTAAATCAGGAAATAGAATAAGAAGCTCATTCTTGCCCATTATGCCAAACTAGTGTAAACAAGAAACAAAAAGATGCAATTGCAGATCTAAAGGAAATAGCTTCGAGTACTTACAACGGCGAAAATAGCTTAGTAGCCGAGATCCGGAGTGTGAGTACCTTTACCTTTCCCGGCAACGGCGCCGAAAATAGCTTGCTGTCCACAACTGGCGCGTGGTTGACGAGGGAGGAAATCCCTGTGTAGAAGCTTTCCCCGGCAACGGCGCCAGAAAATAGCTTGATGTCTACGGGTGCTTCTATTCTTGTAGACAGTGTTGGGCATCCAAGAGCAGAGGTTTGTAGAACAGCAGCAAGTTTCCCTTAAGTGGATCACCCAAGGTTTATCGAACTCAGGGAGGAAGAGGTCAAAGATATCCCTCTCATGCAACCCCGCAACCACAAAGCAAGAAGTCTCTTGTGTCCCCAACACACCTAATAGGTGCACTAGTTCGGTGAAGAGATAGTGAAATACAAGTGGTATGAATATATATGAGTGGCAACGGCACCAGAAAAGTGCTTTGCCCAGACAGTAAACAAGCAGTAGTAACGCAGCAGTAGTAACGCAGCAGCGATAGCAGTATTTAGGAACAAGGCCTAGGGATCATACTTTCACTAGTGGACACTCTCAACATTGATCACATAACAGAATAGATAAATGCATACTCTACACTCTCTTGTTGGATGATGAACACCATTGCGTAGGATTACACGAACCCTCAATGCCGGAGTTAACAAGCTCCACAATTAAATGTTCATATTTAAATAACCTTAGAGTGCATGACAGATCAACACAACTAAACCAAGTACTAACATAGCATGCACACTGTCACCTTCACACTATGTAGGAGGAATAGATCACATCAATACCATCATAGCAATTAACTTCATAATCTACAAGAGATCATAATCATAGCCTACGCCAAGTACTAACACGGATGCACACACTGTCACCATTACACCGTGCAGGAGGAATAAAACTACTTTAATAACATCACTAGAGTAGCACATGGATAAATTGTGATACAAAACACATTGCAATCATAAAGGGATATAAATAAGCACTTCACTATGCCATTCATAACAGTGAATAAGTATTCTGTGAAATATAGCCTAAGAGACCCACACGGTGCACACACTGTCACCTTTACACACGTGGGACAAGGAGTCTCCGGAGATCACATAAGTAAAACCCACTTGACTAGCATAATGACATCTAGATTACAAGCATCATCATATGAATCTCAATCATGTAAGGCAGCTCATGAGATTATTGTATTGAAGTACATAGGAGAGAGATGAACCACATAGCTACCGGTACAGCCCCGAGCTCGATGGAGAACTACTCCCTCCTCATGGGAGACAGCAGCGTTGATGAAGATGGCGGTGGTGTCGATGGAGAAGCCTTCCGGGGCACTTCCCCGTCCCGGCGTGCTGCCTGGGACTTGCGATGGCTGGGAAGGTTTCTCGTACCGTGGTTTTTCCGTATCGAGGTTTTAGGTCCGGGACCTTTATATAGGCGAAGAGGCGGCATCAAAAGGTCGAAGGGGCGACGACACCATAGGGGGCGCGGGCCACCCCCCGCGCGCCACCCTCGTCCGGTGGGCCCGTGCCCCTCTCTCGCGGTTCTCGTGTGTTCTGGATGCTTCCGGCAAAATAGGAACTGGGCGTTGATTTCGTCCAATTCGAGAATATTTCGTTACTAGGATTTCTGAAACCAAAAACAGCAGAAAACAGCAACGGCACTTCGGCATCTTGTTAATAGGTTAGTTCCAAAATGCACGAATATGACATAAAGTGTGCATAAAACATGTAGATATCATCAATAATGTGGCATGGAACATAAGAAATTATCGATACGTCGGAGACGTATCAGTCTCCCAAAACTATTTTTTGTCCGGCGTGGCCCGAGCCCGTCCCCGCTACACAGGGGACGCTCCGGGGACACCGGACACACCGAAAAGCGACGCGGGAGTGGCGGAACGACGCGTCAGCGGCACATTAAAATTTAACCTAACCGTCGCCTACCTTCTGACGGAAGTTATTGGCGCGCAGCGATAGTGCAGTTCTCACAGAGGCGCATCGAAGCGTCTCGTCGCGTCTAGCTCTGCGTGCCGGCGTTAATGAGCGCCACCGCTCCCCCGCCTCCCTCCGGCCTATAAAAAGGGTGGCTCGCTCATCGTCCCTCACACACAAACCCTAGCGCCTCTCTCCCTAACTCTAGCCGCCACCATCTCAAGAGTCGACGCCATGTGTGGTAGAGGCGGAGGCCGCGCTCGCGGCCGTGGTCGTGGTCACGGTAGAGCTGCACGCTCGTCGTCACCTGCGACGTCATCGTCTTCATCGTCGGACATGCAGGAGGAGGAGCGGACGGTGGTCTTCGAGTTTGTCGTCGTCCTCAAGGGCGACCCACACGCCATCCAGAGGCTGCCGGACACCTTCGCCGACTTGGTCGCCGGCGATGGGCGCCCGGGCTCGCTGCATCTGTGGGAGGCTGCCTGCGGCTGCTGCCGGTGGATCTTGGACGTGATCTAGGACGCGCGCGGCAAGATGTACCTCCACATCAGTCGAGAGAAGTTCGCGCGCTACCACTGCCTCGAAGTCGGCTTCGTGCTCATGTTCTCCTACCTTGGCGAGAGGGACACGAGCGTCACGGTGTTCGATGAGACGCGTTGCCGCCGCACTACCACGGTGACAGCGCCGAGGAGGACGACGACTGATGAGTGTTGTTTCTTCGCAGCGAAAATATGCACGGAGGTTTCTGGTTGTTCTTCCTCGAAAGAACCAACAGGGGCACCGTCAACAGCTGGATTTTCCAGTTTGGGTGACTGGGTGTGCCTGCGAGTGTTCTTTCTTGGCAGCGAACACACGAAATCTTCGATGCCCGGCCTAGTTAGGTTTAGTTATTTTGCAATGTTTTATATTTGTGTCAACCATAGTTTAAACTATGTATTAGATTGTGGAAAACTATGTTCCAAACTATGTCTTCGTGTAAACCACGTTCCCAATTATGTATTAGTTTGTGGAATGTTTCTTCTCTTTATTGAAACAAAAATGCAAAAAAAACAAAAAAAGTATTTTAATGTTTGAGGGCGGCGTTTGGGGGACGCGGCTGGGAAGCGACGTTCCCCAAACGCGGCACGAACGAAACACGTCCCCAACGCTCGATCTGGCGCCGTTTGGGAGATGATTTGGGACGCGACTGAAGATGCTCTAAGATTACGCTCAAACTCGTCTAAAGATTTTGCCGGTAAGGTTTTGGTAAATCCATTAGCTACTTGATATTTGGTGCTAGATGTAGGCATTGTAGCTTGTTTTTTCGCACTCCGTGAAATCAAGTTAGGACCAAAAAAATATGGAAATCCTCTTGTAAATTATATGTCATCAAGAGAACCTATCCAGTCTAAATCTGATAAAGCACAAAGGAGAGTAGATGAGTAAAATGTGAGACAACATTGACTGTATCTCACATATCAAGATTCTTTTCACCGATGTCCTTTTGAAATGAGTGTTGTCCTAATGACCAAGAGGGTAACCATCAGTTAATAAAAACTTGTCATCCAAGGACAAGGGTGTGGGAGCGGAACGTGCAATTACTCATGTTTACTTTTGAAAGTAAAACAACAATATATTTAGTGAGAAAAGGGCCATTGTGACACCTTTTTTACTTCGATGCCCATGAAAAATAGTACTCCAGTCACCTAAGTCCTTAAGTGTGAAATTCTCTCCCAACTTGTGAAGAAAAATAAAAATTGCCTAACCTGATGAACTAGTCATAGTAATGCCATCAACATACATCAACCAAACATAGTAATACCTGACTTATTGTAGAGAAAGAGGGACATGTCCACCTTGGTAGGTATGAAACCAAGTCCCAACTAATTTAGAACTTAATTGAGAATACCATGCATGGAAGCTTGTTTCAAGCCACAAATAACTTTGTCAAGTTTGCAGATATGATGTGGAACACGAGGATCTTTAAAATCAGGTGGTTGTTTCTTTTACACCTCATCTTCCAAAAAAAAACCATGTAAAAACACGTTCTTTGTGTCTAGTTGTCACAAACACCAGCCTTGGAAATAGCAAGAGCTAACACAATCCTAATGGTGGCTGCTTGACAACGGGACTAAATGTATCTTCATAGTAAAGGATGTACCGTTGTTTGAAATGTTTTGCAGCAAGCCTTGAATTATACATGTCAATAGTGTCATCGGCAAGTTTCTTGATACATCAAACCCATTTGCAGTCAATGATATTTTTGTTGCAGCTGGATGGAACAATATGACATGTCTTGTTATGAAGTGATGCATCTTCTATCAGGACTTGGCACCAATTTGTATCATCAAGGGGCTCATAAAGTTTTTTTGGTTCACTGGTAGATGTAAGCAAGCCATAGCGGATAATAACATGTTTGTAATTTTTTAGTTGTCATGTACCATAGAGGCTCTTTCTCCCCCTTTCTCCCTCTCGTCTTGTTACAGTACTTTGGTCGCCCCCTCTCTCAGGCCGGGACGATCCAAGGCCGCTCTGCCGAAATAGCCGGCCGGAGTTGGTTGCGGTGAAGCGCCGGAATAGTTTAGGGTTAGTTTAGGCTTAGTTCTTGTCTAGTTTTTCCGGTTTACCCTTGTGGATCTTGGCGTCATTCCCGTAGGGAGGTGGCGACGGTGGAGCTTGAGCTACTCCCTACAGCCTGCGGTGGCGATGCTGCTCGTGGTGCTCCGATGGTCGGAGCCAGAGGCGGGCAACGTCAGAGCTCCAGCAACCTCTCCAATAAAGCTCACCTGCTGCTTACTAGATCTGGTCAGTTTCGTTTTGGATTCTTGATACGTCTCCAACGTACCTATAATTTCTGATGTTCCATGCTTGTTTTATGACAATACTTACATGTTTTGCTTGCACTCTATAATGTTTTTATGCATTTGATGGAACTAACCTATTAACGAGATGCCGAAGGGCCAGTTGCTGTTTTCTGTTGTTTTTGGTTCCAGAAAGGCTGTTCGGGCAATATTCTCGGAATTCGACGAAATCAACGCCCAACATCTTATTTTTCCCCGAAGACCCCAGAACACCGAAGGAGAGTCGGAGGCGGGCCAGAGGGCCACCACACAATAAGGCGGCGCGGCCCCAGGCCTGGGCGCGCCGGCCTACTGTGTGGGACCCCCAGGCTCCCTCCTGTGCTGCCTCTTCGCCTATAAGACCCCTTTCGACCTAAAAACGCGATATCGATTGACGAAACTGCAGAAAGACTCCAGGGGCGCCGCCACCATCGCGAAACTCCAATTCGGGGGATAGAAGTCTCTGTTCGGCACCGCTGGGACGGGGAAGTGCCCCCGGAAGCCATCTCCATCGACGCCCGCCTCCATCATGCTCCGTGAGTAGTTCCCCCATGGACTACGGGTTCTAGCTGTAGCTAGTTGGTATTCTCCCCCCATGTACTTCAATACAATGATCTCATGAGCTGCCTTACATGATTGAGATTCATCTGATGTAATCGGTGTTGTGTTTGTTGGGATCCGATGGATTGTTACATTATGATTAGTCTATCAATAAAGTTTGTGAAGTTATTGTTGCTGCAATCTTGTTGTGTTTAATGATTGTCACTAGGGCCCGAGTGGCATGATCTTAGATTTAAGCTCTATACTTATTGCTTAGATTGTATCTACAAGTTGTATGCACATGTCTATGTCTGGAACCAAAGGCCCCAAAGTGACAGAAATTGGGACAACCGGAGGGGAAAGCTTAGATATGAGGATCACATGTTTTCACGGAGTGTTAATGCTTTGCTCCGGTGCTCTATTAAAAGGAGTACCTTAATTTCCAGTAGATTCCCTAGAGGCCCGGCTGCCACCGGCTGGTAGGACAAAAGATGTTGTACAAGTTTCTCATTGCGAGCACGTATGACTATATATGGGAAACATGCCTACATGATTAATAATCTTGATGTTCTGTCTTAATGCTATTTCAATCCTATCAATTGCCCAACTGTAATTTGTTCACCCAACACTTGTTATTGGAGAGTTACCACTAGTGTAGATAGCTGGGAACCCCGGTCCATCTCTCATCATCATATACTCGTTCTACGTGTCATTGGAAGTAGTATCAACTATTTTCTGGTGCCATTGCTCTCATATTACTGCTACTGCTGCTGTGTTACTGTTACTACTGCTCTCATATTACTGCTGCAATAGGAACTAATTGAAACCATAGCTCTTTGAATCAACAATGTGAGGTTTACTAAAAGTTTGCAATAGGACTTAATCATTTCTTGATTCTTTAACAATACGGTACCAGTCCGTAAAGTTTCTTGTCAGATTTAACAGTATTTCTATCTCAATTACAAGACTAGCGCTTGGTAGAAAACGGATGCCAACACTACAAATTAATTCAAAATACTACTCAGACTATGTTTATGATAATTAGTTCATGTTTTAATCTAATTACTAATGAACTCCCACTTAATACAACATCCCTCATAGTTGTTAAGTGGTACACGATCCACATCCACTACACCAAAACCGATCATCACGTGAGATGATGTAGCTTCAATGGTGAACATCAACATGTTGATCATATCATCCATATGACTCGTGTTCAACCTTTCCGTTGTCCCGAGGCCATGTCTGTACATGCTAGGCTCGTCAAGCAAACCCAAGTATTCCGCGTGTGCAACATGGCTTACACCCGTTGTATGTGAACGTTGAGTCTATCACATCCGATCATCACGAGATGCTTCGAAACGAACTGTGCAACGGTGCATACGAGGGGAGAACACTTTATTATCTTGATATTAATGTGAGGATCATCTTATAATGCTACCGTCGCGATCTAAGCAAAATAAGATGCATAAAGAATTAACATCACATGCAATTCATATGTGATATGATATGGCCCTTTAGTCTTTGCGCCTTCGATCTTCATCTCCAAAGCATGGACATGATCTCCATCATCAACGGGCATGATCTCCATCATCGTCGGCGTAGCGTCAAGGTCCATGGCGCCGTCTTCATGATTGTTCATCTCATGTAGCAACTATTACAACTACTTTGAAATATTACTCAACATGAAATTTAAAGACAACCATAAGGCTCCTGCCGGTTGCCACAATACAATAATGATCATCTCATACATATTCATCATCACATCATGGCCATATCACATCACCAAACCCTGCAAAAACAAGTTAGACGCCTCTAATTTGGTTTGCATATTTTACGTGGTTTAGGGTTTTCGAGTAAGATCTAATCTACCTACGAACATGAACCACAACGATGATACTAGTGTTGTCAATAGAAAGAGTAAATTGAATCTTCACTATGGTGGGAGAGACAGACACCCGCAAAGCCACTTATGCAATACAAGTTGCATGTCGAACGTGGAGCAAGTCTCATGAACGCGGTCATGTAAAGTTAGCCCGAGCCGCTTCATCCCACCATGCCACAAAGATGCAAAGTACTCGAACTAAAAACAACATAAGCATCAACGCCCACAAAACAATTGTGTTCTACTCGTGCAACCATCTATGCATAGACACGGCTCTGATACCACTGATGGGATTCGTTGCATAGAAAACAAAAATTTCCTACCGCAGAACGCAATCCAAGCCAAGATGCAATCTAGAAATGGGAGCAACGAGGGGATGAACGAGACTAACCCTTGAAGATTTCCAAAGCCTACAAGAGGAGGCTCTGTTGCTGCGGACGATCACTTTCCGCTTTCAAAAGCGCGTAGAAGATCTTGACGGTGCCACAATCGGGCAGCACCTCCGTACTCGGTCACACGTTCGGTGTTGATGATGACGTCCTTCTCCGTTCCAGCGGGCAGCGGAAGTAGTAGATCCTCCTCGGAATCCCGGCAGCACGACGGCGTGGTGGCGGTGATGGTGGAGAACTCCGGCAGGGCTTCGCCTAAGCGTATGCGGGAGTTGTATGTGGAGGAGAGGTAGCTAGGGTTTGGGGAGAGGGGGCTTGGCGGCCAACTAGGGCTGCGGCCAAGTGTGGCAAGGTGTGGCCGGCCCCTCCCTATGCCCCTCATTATATAGGTGGAAAACCTCAAGTGTTGGTATCCAAGTCTTCGAATAAGACCCGAAACCAAAACCGACCATAGGTATGAAACCTACCCAAGGGGGAAATCCCACTCAAGGTGGGACTCCCACCCCTTCCTTGGAGGGTTGGCCGGCCACCCATTGGGGAGTCCACATGGGACTCCTCCCCCTTAGGGTTGGCCGGCCATGCAAGGTGGAGTCCCTTCGGGACTCCACTTTCCATGGTGATTTCTTCCGGACTTTTCTAGAACCTTCTAGAACTTTCCATAAATGCACCGGATCATTTCCAAACTTGGAATATGACTTTCCTATATATGAATCTTATTCTCCGGACCATTCCGGAACTCCTCGTGATGTCCTGGATCCCATCCGAGACTCCGAACAAAACTTCGAACTCCATTCCATATTCCATATCTACTTAAACGACATCAAACCTTAAGTGTGTCACCCTACGGTTCAACTATGCGGACATGGTTGAGACCTCTCTCGACCAATAACCAATAGCGGGATCTGGAGATCCATAATGGCCCCCATATTCAACGATGACTTAGTGATCGAATGAACCATTCACATATGATACCAATTCCCTTTGTCACGCGATATTTTACTTGTCGAGGTTTGATCATCGGTATCTCTATACCTTGTTCAACCTCGTCTCTGACAAGTACTCTTTACTCGTACCGTGGTATGTGGTCTCTTATGAACCATTCATATGCTTGCAAGCTATTTAGACGACATTCCACCGAGAGGGCCCAGAGTATATCTATCCGTCATCGGGATGGACAAATCCCACTATTGATCCATATGCCTCAACTCATACCTTCCGGATACTTAATCCCACCTTTATAACCACCCATTTACGCAGTGGCGTTTGATGTAATCAAAGTACCTTTCCGGTATAAGTGATTTACATGATCTCATGGTCGAAAGGACTAGGTAACTATGTATCGAAAAGCTTATAGCAAATAACTTAATGACGTGATCTTATGCTACGCTTAATTGGGTGTGTCCATTACATCATTCACATAATGACATAACTTTGTTATTAATAACATCCAATGTTCATGATCATGAAACTATGATCATCTATTAATCAACAAGCTAGTTATACAAGAGGCTTACTAGGGACTCCTTGTTGTTCACATAACACACATGTATCAATGTTTCAGTTAATACAATTATAGCATGGTATGTAAACATTATCATAAACACAAAGATATATTATAATAACCATTTTATTATTGCCTCTTGGGCATATCTCCAACAATTACGGCTGACCCTGTCCCTCGCGACGGCCCGCAAAGCCTTCTGTACACGCGTCTGGTGCTTACGAGGGCGTGCCACCTGACCTATACCTGTCAGGAAGATGATGGATTGCTTCGACTAATTTCCTGCATGGCAAGCACGTAAACATTAAATACGAGCCCCAATCGGCTCTTAAATTGTTCTGTGGATCGGCTCAAAGAGCCGATTGCCCCATGGTTCATGTTGGGTTTATAAGGACATGGGGATCATGCTTTATCAATATCAAGCTAAACTAATCTACGATAGTCTAGGGTTTTCACCGTATAATCGGAACATCCTATGCGTAGTTGAGCCTAGCAGATACGTAAGATAACGGAAAACCAGCCCTAAAGAGGCCTAAAAACCAACGTAAAGTTGATCCCCGGAACAATCCCTCTAGAGCTTAATAAACCACACCTCATGCACTACCGGATCGTTCAACCCGTTTATAAGGCCTAACCATACAGATATCAAACCAATCCTTGAGGAACAAGGAGCAACTATAACGGATCAGATCTACTAAATAACGATTAAGCAAGATGCTGCCCCTACACCTGAGATAGGTGTAAGGGCAGCTAGATATCAAGGGGTAGCGTAACTAAACAATTGCATCGTGAAAGCATTGTGATCAACCCCAAAACACCTAAGATAAGGGTGTTGCTCGCCATCAAAAAGGCTTCAGCACGAGCAACACCAATAACGAATAAACTGATAAACCCTCGAAACAAGGGGTGGCGATGCGCCTAGATTGATTTGTTGTGAACGTGTTCGTCCTCCTTCTCAATAACCCTAGATACATATTTATAGTCCGTAGACTTTCTAACTTGGAAGTACACCTAACCGTGTACGAGCTAAACTCTATCTTTTAATTCTAAATACGATTACTAATAATATACAGATACACGGGCAATTTAGCCCAAACTCTCGTACAAGGCCGCTTCAGAGATTCTCCACGTGTATATCCTTCAAACCCATCTCAATTACGGCCTACCTCTTGGCCCGGTTAAAATCTGGTGATAACAGGTCCATAACCGACTCTACTGTGAATTTGTTTTCAATGTCCATTATTTAGTAGATGGAAAGCTCACCAGGGAACGAACCCTACAATGAATACGTGTGTTGTTGTTTTTTTTATTAAAGGCACATTGTGCTCAGTTTAAATTAACCACCTAATGCAACCGTCAGCAAGTGCGATCCATCAATAAACATATTTGCATCAAGTAAGAGATGAAATAAAGAACCTGAATAGACCTTACTCGGAAAATTTTCATCCACTCAATTATCACGCACGCTGCCACCGTTGAACAAACGGAAGTGTTTTTTTTTTGTATTTATGCAAATGAAGAAAGCATGGGGCCACCTTCTGCCCTCCAGCTACATATGTTAACATTGCAAGTTGGCAAAGTAGGCAACTTCGGAGCAGTGTTATAAAATTTTGGTTCAGCGGTAGGCAACTTCGGTGTAGCGGTAGGCAATTTTGATTTAGCGGTAGGCAACGGTAGGCTGTAGAGGTGTTTCCCAACATGTCAACCTAGCCTTCGCCATCAACAGGTCCACATGTGGAGCCCTAGGTTTCTACACATCTTACATCCACCTTTACCACCATGGTCCCCATGTTTGGTGTCTTCGTCATCATCGGTGGTAGGTATAATCGCAGTAGAACTAGGAAATTTCGATGCAGAGGAAACTTCGGTTTAGCGGTAGGCAACTTTGGAGCAGTGTTAAATTGGCTCAGCGGAAGGCAACTTCGGTGCAGTGGTAGGCAATTTTGATTCAGCTATGTGCAACTTCGATGCAGCGGTAGGCAACGGTAGGATGTAGAGGCGTTGCCGAGCATGTCAACCTAGCTCTTTCCACCGACATGTCCACATGCGGAGCCCTAGTTCGGGCATAATTGGCAATCAGAATTGCATCGTCGGGCACCAAAGTTCCTATGTCCGGCACAACAGTTGCTTTGTTGCGCACTATAATTGCGGCTTTAGCAGGCACCAAAGTTGGTATGATGGTCCCAAATTAATTCTCACATGAAAAAAATTGTGTTATCGGGCACCAGAGTTGCACCGCCACGAAAGTTTCTCGATTTTGGGCAACAAAATTGCGCTGTCAGGCAACAAAGTTGTTCTGACGAGAACAAAAATTGCGCTGCGAGGCACCAAAGTTGCTCTTTCGAGCACTAGAATTGTGTTTCGAGACATCAAAGTTGCTCGGACAAGCACCAAAGTTGCGCTTTAAGACACCAAAATTGCGTCCTTAGGCACCATACTTGCTCTGACTAGCAGAAAAGTTGCTTTGTGAGGCACTACAAGCGCGCCCTTAGGCATCAAAATTGCGCCCGATGGTTCTCTCTTCCCGTGCCACCACGATTCTCGCAGCTCTACAAACCCTCTCGTACATTGTGACCGCCATTGCGCTAGCGCGCGTCCAAGAATCCATTCCCCTCTATCAATTTGCCCATGATGGGGTTGTACAAGATTTTCCTTAGGAATCGCACGGGATGAAGAATGGGAATCTTATCCATTCAGATGATCTACACTTTAGTTTTTACCCTTCTCTTTATTCATTATACACACAATGTCCCTCTGTTGTTTATTTTTGTTAGGTTCTTGCCTAAAATCGCATAATAGTTGCTCAGCTGCTAATTTGTTGCATAACATCCTAACTTCATAATGGTTTCATTTTGGAAAGGCAATAAAAAAAGACATTGAATTAACTTCACGAAACAATGCAACTTCACAACAGCGGGCACGCTCCGTTGGACACTTGAACTACTCCTTGAGACACCAAAGTTGATTTGTGGGCACCAAAGTTGCTCTGTGAACACAAAATTGCGCCGTTAGACACCAAAATTGCTCCCGCGAGCACCTAAAAGCCAGCCCCTATCCGCCAAGCGTCGGACAAGCCGGTAGCATCTTTCGAACATGTCCGGCTATGCACCTGCCATAGCCCACGACCCGCGAGATTGAAACCTACCTAGATGGTGACGGTCGTGACCAGCGGATGTTAAACGATGTAGTTATCTCCTGTTGTATACCGTGTATATCTCTATCGGTTAGGCAGAGTCCTTGTATCATACGATGTATGTCCTGTGTGCTATATAAAGAGATCGCGGCCCTGGTGTTAGGGTACGCTGCCCATATTTGTTTTGATATGGTATCAGAGCTAACTCTTCCTAAAACACATCTAGCCTAAAGTCTCGCCGCCGCCGATCGCACCATGTCGTTCTCAGCGTCGTCCTCAACCTCGGCAACTGGTGCGGCGGCTCTCAACACCACGATCTCGGAGAAGCTTACCCGAGACAACTTCTTGCTCTGGCAGACTCAGGTTCTTCCAGAAATTCGTGGAGCTCAACTGTTTGGCTTTCTCGATGGATCTGTGAAGGAACCGGCAAAGACCGTGAAGACTACGGACAAGGATGGGGCTGAGGTGACTATTCCCAACCCCGAGCATGCGCGGTGGATTGCGCAGGACCAGACCGTGCTAGGGTTCTTGGTCAGAAACATGGCGAAGGAGGTCCTCACGCAGATGGTGGGTCTCTTGACGTCCGCAGCAGTTTGGAAAGCGGTGGTGGAGATGTTCTCTGCCCAATCTCAATCGCGCGTGGTGCATCTCCGCACCAAGCTGAACCAATGTCGCAAGGAAGATAAGTCCGGTCAGGTGTACCTGGATGAGATCAAAAGCCTCTCAGATGAGATGGCTGCGGCGGGTAAGCCCAAGGATACTGTGGATGTGATCTCTTACATCCTAGCTGTTCTCGATGATGAGTATGATGGCTTTGTTGCTGCGATCAACGCCTTGATGAAGGCGGAGAAGGATGTGAGCCTGAGTGATGTTTACTCTCAGTTCATGTCGTATGAGTCTCGGATGGAGGCTAGAAACAATGGTGGCGGAGCATCGGTGAACGCCGCACAACGTGGTGGTCGCAATGGTGGCCGTGGTCGAGCACCGTTTCCTAATCAGTATCGTGACGAAGGTGGCCAGTTCCAGTATCGTGATCAGCGGAACAGCTATGATCAGCGAAACAACAACTACCGTGGAGGCTACAGAGGTGGCCGAGGTAATGACGGTGGTGGAGGATATAGAGGTGGCCGTGGCAATGGTGGTCGCTCATATGCACCTGGACGAAGTGATGAAATTTGCCAGGTTTGTGGCAAGACTGGTCACACGGCTCTAAACTGTTGGAAGCGATTTCAGAAGAGCTACCATGGACCTGACAAGTCAGCTGGTGCAGCCTATGGATCCGGATCCTATGGAGTTGATACAAACTGGTATAGTGACTCTGGTGCTACGGACCATGTCACGGGTGAGCTAGAGAAGCTCCACGTTCGTGATCGCTACAATGGGAATGAGCAAATTCACACAGCCAGCGGTGCAGGTATGGATATACATCACATTGGTCATTCTGTAATTCATACCCCTAATCATGATTTGCATCTCAAAAATATTCTGCATGTTCCCAAAGCCACCAAGAGTCTCTTATCTACTAGTCGCCTAGCCACTGATAATCATGCTTTTGTTGAGTATTGGCCTAACTCTTTCTTTGTCAAGGATCAGGACACGAGGGAAATCCTCCATCAAGGTAAATGTGTGGGAGGTCTATATCCCATGCCGGCGCCATCACCTCCATCTTCTGGTCGACAAGTTCATGGTGTAGCCAATTCATCATCCTCGCTTTGGCATAGACGTCTAGGTCATCCATCTTCAGTTGTGGTCCGACAAGTCCTTCGTGATAATAATATTCAGTTTAGTGAGTCAGAAAAAGAGTCAGTTTGTGATGCTTGTCAAAAGGCTAAGAGCCATCAGTTACCTTATCCTACATCATCGAGTGTGTCTACTTTCCCTCTTGAACTTATATTTTCTGATGTTTGGGGTCCTGCTCCAGGATATGTTGGAAGATATAAATACTATGTTAGTTTCATTGATGATTACAGCAAGTTTACCTGGATATATCTCCTTAAAAATAAGTCTGATGTGTTTCAGAAATTCCATGACTTTCAGCATCTTGTTGAGCGACTCTATGACAAGAAAATTATTTCCATGCAAACTGATTGGGGTGGCGAGTATCAAAAACTTAACTCCTTTTTCCAGAAGGTGGGCATATCTCACCTTGTGTCTTGTCCTCATGTGCATCAGCAGAATGGCCCAGCTGAGCGCAAGCATAGGCATATCGTTGAGGTTGGTTTGTCTCTTCTTGCTTATGCATCCATGCCTCTTAAGTTTTGGGATGAGGCGTTTCTTACGGCGGTGTATCTTATTAACCGTCTTCCTAGCAAAGTAATCAATTCTCAAACACCTATTGAGCGTCTCTTTGGACATAAAGGGGATTATAGCTTTCTACGGATCTTTGGGTGTGCTTGTTGGCCAAATCTTAGACCATATAATAAGCGAAAACTAGAATTCCGTTCCAAACAGTGTGCCTTTCTTGGGTATAGTAATCAACACAAGGGTTACAAGTGTCTTGATATTTCAACTGGTCGTGTGTATATTTCACGTGACATTGTGTTTGATGAATTTGTTTTTCCATTTGCTTCACTCCATTCTAATGCCGGTGCCCAATTCAGAGCAGAAATTCTTCTTTTGCCTTCCACTCTACAACCTATTCATATGCATGATCATGAGGGGCGTGTTTTACAGTTTGATGATGTTGATGCTAATCCTGCTAATAGTGCTCCTGCCGAGTCATTTCTGCAGGAATCAGGCCAAAATTCTGCTCCAAATGGTTTTTCTGGTGATTTTCCGGGCTCTGGCATAAATCCCGGAGAAGATTCTCCCGCCCGATCTGGGCAATCATTGCCTTCCTCGGGATCTGGCCGCGTATCAGCATCGGATCGCGCGCCGTCGGCAGGAGATGCTGCATCTGCGCGCGTGGAGGACGCGGGTTTGCCCGCTGGTTCGCCCGCTGGGGCGTCTCTGGGCCCGCGTGGTGGCCCGTCCCAGTCTGTCGGGCAGTCTGCCTCCGCAGATTCCTCTGCCACGGGATCTTCTGTGGCTGTTTCTTCTGCGGCACAGCAGTACACGGGATCTGGTGAGACTAGTTCGTCCCATGTGTCAGCTGCTCCTGGATCTGCTACGGAGAGTGCGCCTGTGGTCTCTGGTGCGCCGTTTTCTGGTCGTCCTCATACACGTCTTCAAAGTGGTATATCTCAACCCAAGCAAATCATTGATGGTCGTGTTCGGTATGATCGTGTTCGTTTTGCCAATTATAGCAGCACCGGTGAGCCTACCAGTATTGGTGAAGCACTTGCCGATCCTAAGTGGAAGGCTGCTATGGATGAGGAGTACCAGGCGTTGAAGCAAAATAATACTTGGCATTTAGTTCCTGCTGGTGTTGGCAAGAATGTGATTGATTGTAAATGGGTTTACAAAGTGAAGCACCGTGCTGATGGTTCCATTGATCGGTATAAAGCTCGTTTGGTTGCCAAAGGGTTCAAGCAGCGATATGGCATTGATTATGAGGATACTTTTAGCCCAGTTGTCAAGGCGGCGACCATTCGGTTGGTGCTCTCTCTTGCTGTTTCTCGTGGGTGGCACCTGCGTCAACTAGATGTGAAGAACGTGTTCTTACATGGTGTTCTGGAAGAGGAGGTCTATATGCGGCAGCCTCCTGGTTATGAGGGGCGTCTGGGGCTTGTGTGTAAGCTTGATAAAGCTTTGTATGGTTTGAAACAGGCCCCCCGAGCTTGGTATTATCGACTCAGTTCCAAACTTCAGTCTCTTGGCTTTTCTGCTTCTAAGGCAGATACTTCTCTGTTTTTCTACAACAAAGGGGGAGTGTCTATCTTTATGCTCATCTATGTTGATGATATTGTTGTTGCTAGCTCATCAGAGAAGGCTGTTGGTGCTCTTCTGCATGATCTTGGACTTGATTTTGCATTGAAGGATTTGGGTGGCTTGCACTATTTTCTTGGTATAGAGGTGAATAAGGTACATGATGGTATTATTCTGTCTCAAGAAAAATATGCTAATGACCTGCTTCGGCGTGTGAACATGAAGATGTGTAAGCCGGTTGATACTCCTCTGTCAGTGTCTGAAAAGCTGTCTGTGATGGATGGTGAGGTGTTGAGTAGTGAGGATTCTACTCGCTATAGAAGTATTGTTGGTGCACTTCAGTACATTACTCTGACAAGACCAGATACTGCTTTCTCTGTGAATAAGGTGTGTCAGTTCTTGCATGCACCAACTACTGTTCATTGGACAGCTGTTAAGCGGATATTGAGGTATCTCCAAGGCACTGTAGCTCTTGGTTTGCGTTTGAGTAGATCTTCCTCTATTTCTGTAAGTGCTTTTTCTGATGCAGATTGGGCCGGTTGTCCTGATGATAGAAGATCTACTGGAGGGTTTGCTGTGTTTTTGGGGTCGAATCTGATCTCATGAAGTGCACGGAAGCAAGCTACTGTTTCTAGATCAAGTACAAAAGCTGAGTATAAGGCTTTAGCAAATGCTACAGCTGAAGTGATTTGGGTGCAAAGTTTACTCACCGAGTTAGGAGTGTCACAGGATCGAGTGGCATGTCTATGGTGTGATAACATAGGGGCTACGTATCTCTCTGCTAATTCGGTGTTTCATGCACGGACAAAACACATTGAAGTGGACTATCATTTTGTGCGTGAGAGAGTAGCCTGAAAGCTTTTGGACATACGGTTTGTTCCTTCAGGAGATCAAGTGGCTGATGGCTTCACTAAGTCACTTCCAGTAAGACAGTTAGTATCGTTTCGTCGCAATCTTAACTTAGATAAGGTATGATTGAGGAGGAGTGTTAAACGATGTAGTTATCTCCTGTTGTATACCGTGTATATCTCTATCGGTTAGACAGAGTCCTTGTATCATACGATGTATGTCCTGTGTCACTGTGTGCTATATAAAGAGATCGCGGCCCTGGTGTTAGGGTTACGCTGCCCATATTTGTTTTGATAGCGGATGGTCACCTTCACCGGAGAAATGGAGCTTGAGGCGACGGAGTGTGGCGGCCAACACACTTGTCTGGCGTGGTTGCAGAGAGCGGTGGAGCCGCTCGGGGCGCACGTGGCAGGAGGAGCTCGGGGGAACGTGGTCGACGTGACATGGTCGACGAGGTTGAGCTGGACTCACGCGGTCCTGCGAGCGGGCGTTGAAGGTGATCGGCGACGGAGCAAGCCTCTTCGACCAAAGGGAGTGGTAGTTCAAATTTACAGAGTGCTCTGCACTGCACTACAATACATCTAGCGTCACGGAAACATTTGTTTGGATTCAGTCCAATACATTTCGATGCTCAGAAACATCCACTGCTGAACTGCATCCATACGACCATACGATGCCTAGTGCCAGCAGAAGCTCCAATGTGCCAATGCCACACATGAACTGCGACTACGAAAGAGGAATAAAAGGCCTCCACACAATCAGCTATTGTTTGCAGTGCAGCACAACACCTCGTCGGACGTCACCACCGGCTCAATCGCACACACTGACACACACGTGCTAGGGGCCTTGTTTGTCGACGCAGCTCTCCAGCGAGCCGCATGGAGATGGCCGCTGCCGCTACGGGGGAAGCGTTCAGCGACACAGAACTGTATGGAGATGGCGTCTACTACCGGGGCGGCAAGCGCGGGTGGCCGGAGGGCGCGCAGGGGCAGTTGGCCGTAGCGGCGCTTGGGATGGATGATCGGGGTGGGCAGAATTTGGACGGGAAAGACGAAGGGAGTGGCTCGGGTGGGTTTGTTCTGCTCAGATCGGACGGAACAGCAGAGCTGCGGAGTTTATCGGGAGCTGCTATAAGCCGACCGGGTCGGCAGGTACGGGGTGCCGCACACCCCTCCGACCCGGCGGCTGTTAACTGGGCCGCGGCCCATCAGGTATACACCATCTTTTTGTTTTCTTATTTTTTTCCTTTTTGTGTTTATAGTTTTGTTTTTAAAAACTAACATTTTACAGGCTTTTTTATGTTTTCAAATTTGCTCAAAATTTTCTGTCTACAGATTTTAAAAAAAATCGAATTCAAATTCGTTCAAAATTTGAAAATCATCAAAAAAAATAAAATTGTTTAAAATATAACATTTGTTCAAATTACGAAATTTGTTCAAATTTGGGAAAATGTTCAAAATTTAAATTTGTTCAAATTTCAAAACTCTTCCAAAATTGGAAATTCGTTCAAGATTAAATTTTGTTCCAATTTCGAAATTCGTTCAAATATAGAAATTGTTCAAAATTTAAAATTTGTTCAAATTTCAAAATTCTTTCAAGATTCAAAATTTGTTCAAATTCTGAAATTCGTTCAAATTTTGTCAAAGTTGAACATTTTTCAAATTTCAAAATTTTCGAAATTAAACAGAAAAATAAAACGAGAGAACAAAAAAGAAAAACAGAAAACAGAAAACGGAAAAGAAAAGGAAAAGGAGAAAAACAGGGGAAAATGGCCTAACCGGGCCGGCCCACACCGCGCGCGGGGGTGTGCGGCGCGGTGCAGGTGCCGACCTGGTCGGCATATAGGAAACGCCGAGTTTATCGCCTAGCGGGTGCGCTCAATCCTTTTTCATATTTTTTTTTACATGTCTAGCAGCCGATCTAATCTAAAGCCTGAGAAAGATTTTAAGAGCATCTTTAGTCGCGTCCCCCAAACCGTCACCCAAAGGGATTAGGGACGCCGGACAGAAAAACGTTCCCAGCCGAGTCTCTGCTGTCCACAACTGGCGCGTGGTTGACGAGGGAGGAAATCCCTGTGTAGAAGCTTTTCGTTCCCCGGCAACGGCGCCAGAAAATAGCTTGATGTCTACGGGTGCTTCTATTCTTGTAGGCAGTGTTGGGCCTCCAAGAGCAGAGGTTTGTAGAACAGCAGCAAGTTTCCCTTAGTGGATCACCCAAGGTTTATCGAACTCGGGAAGGAAGAGGTCAAAGATATCCCTCTCATGCAACCCTGCAACCACAAAGCAAGAAGTCTCTTGTGTCCCCAACACACCTAATAGGTGCACTAGTTCGGCGAAGAGATAGTGAAATACAAGTGGTATGAATATATATGAGCGTGTACGCAGCGGAAAAGTGCTTTGCCGGAGATGATAAACAAGCGGTAACGCGCGGTAGTAACGCGATAACAGTAAACAAGCAGCGATAGCGATATTTAGGAACAAGGCCTAGGGATCATACTTTCACTAGTGGACACTCTCAACATTGATCACATAACAGAATAGATAAATGCATACTCTACACTCTCTTGTTGGATGATGAACACCATTGCGTAGGATTACACGAACCCTCAATGCCGGAGTTAACAAGCTCCACAATTAAATGTTCATATTTAAATAACCTTAGAGTGCATGACAGATCAACACACCTAAACCAAGTACTAACATAGCATGCACACTGTCACCTTCACACTATGTAGGAGGAATAGATCACATCAATACCATCATAGCAATAGTTAACTTCATAATCTACAAGAGATCATAATCATAGCCTACGCCAAGTACTAACACGGATGCACATACTGTCACCATTACACCGTGCAGGAGGAATAAAACTACTTTAATAACATCACTAGAGTAGCACATGGATAAATTGTGATACAAAACACATTGCAATCATAAAGGGATATAAATAAACACTTCACTATGCCATTCATAACAGTGAATAAGTATTCTGTGAAATATAGCCTAAGAGACCCACACGGTGCACACACTGTCACCTTTACACACGTGGGACAAGGAGTCTCCGGAGATCACATAAGTAAAACCCACTTGACTAGCATAATGACATCTAGATTACAAGGATCATCATATGAATCTCAATCATGTAAGGCAGCTCATGAGATTATTGTATTGAAGTACATAGGAGAGAGATGAACCACATAGCTACCGGTACAGCCCCGATGGAGAACTACTCCCTCCTCATGGGAGACAACAGCGTTGATGAAGATGGCGGTGGTGTCGATGGAGAAGCCTTCCGGGGGCACTTCCCGTCCGGCGGCGTGCGGACAGAGACTCTGTCCCCGGATCTTGGCTTCGCGATGGCGGCGGCTCGGAAGGTTTCTCGTACCGTGGTTTTCCGTATCGAGGTTTTAGGTCTGGGACCTTTATATAGGCGAAGAGGCGGCGTCAAAAGGTCGAAGGGGCGACGACACCATAGGGGGGCGCGGGCCACCCCCAGGCCGCGCCACCCTGTCGTCTGGTGGGCCTGTGCCCCCTCTCTGGCGGTTCTCGTGTGTTCTGGATGCTTCCGGGCAAAATAGGAACCTGGCGTTGATTTCGTCAATTCCGAGAATATTTCGTTACTAGGATTTCGAAACCAAAAACAGCAGGAAACGGCACTTCGGCATCTTGTTAATAGGTTAGTTCCAAAATGCACGAATATGACATAAAGTGTGCATAAAACATGTAGATATCATCAATAATGTGGCATGGAACATAAGAAATTATCGATACGTCGGAGACGTATCAGCATCCCCAAGCTTAGTTCCTGCTCGTCCCGAGCAGGTAAACGATAACAAAGATAATTTCTGGAGTGACATGCCATCATAACCTTGATCATACTATTGTAAGCATATGTAATGAATGCAGCGATCAAAACAATGGTAATGACATGAGTAAACAAATGAATCATAAAGCAAAGACTTTTCATGAATAGCACTTTCAAGACAGGCATCAATAAGTCTTGCATAAGAGTTAACTCATAATGCAATAATTTAAAGTATAGACATTGAAGCAACACAATGGAAGATTAAGTTTCAGCGGTTGCTTTCAACTTGTAACATGTATATCTCATGGATAATTGTCAACATAGAGTAATATAACAAATGCAATATGCAAGTATGTAAGAATCAATGCACGTTCACACAAGTGTTTGCTTCTTGAGGTGGAGAGAGATAGGTGAACTGACTCAACATAAAAGTAAAAGAAAGGTCCTTCAAAGAGGAAAGCATTGATTGCTATATTTGTGCTAGAGCTTTGGTTTTGAAAACATAAAGAGAGCATAAAAGTAAAATTTTGAGAGGTGTTTGTTGTTGTCAACGAATGGTAGTGGGCACTCTAACTACCTCATCAACCAGACTTTCAAGAGCGGCTCCCATGAAGGACGTTATCTCTACCAGCAAGGTAGATCATCCCTCTTCTCTTTTGTTTACACATGTACTTTAGTTTAGTTTTTCTTTATTTATGGATGACACTCCTCCCAACCTTTTGCTTACACAAGCCATGGCTAACCGAATCCTCGGGTGCCTTCCAACATTCACATACCATGGAGGAGTGTCTATTTGCAAAATTAAGTTGCTTACTGATGAATCAGAGCAAAACATGTGAAGAGAATTATTAATGAAAGTTAATTAATTGGGGCTGGGAACCCCATTGCCAGCTCTTTTGCAAAATTATTGGATAAGCGGATGTGCCACTAGTCCATTGTGAAAGTCTGTCAAAAGTAAATGACAAGATCGAAAGATAAAACACCACATACTTCCTCATGAGCTATAAAACATTGACACAAATAAGAGGTGATAAATTTTGAATTATTTAAAGGTAGCACTCAAGCAATTTACTTTGGAATGGCGGAGAAATACCATGTAGTAGGTAGGTATGGTGGACACAAATGGCATAGTGGTTGGCTCAAGGATTTTGGATGCATGAGAAGTATTCCCTCTCGATACAAGGTTTAGGCTAGCAAGGTTTATTTGAAACAAACACAAGGATGAACCGGTGCAGCAAAACTCACATAAAAGACATATTGTAAACATTATAAGACTCTACACCGTCTTCCTTGTTGTTCAAACTCTTTACTAGAAATTATCTAGACTTTAGAGAGACCAATTATGCAAACCAAATTTTAGCAAGCTCTATGTATTTCTTCATTAATAGGTGCAAAGTATATGATGCAAGAGCTTAAACATGAGCACAACAATTGCCAAGTATCAAATTATCCAAGACATTTTAGAATTACTACATGTATCATTTTCCAATTCCAACCATATAACAATTTAACGAAGCTTCAACCTTCGCCATGAACATTAAAAGCTAAGAACACATGTGTTCATATGAACCAGCGGAGCGTGTCTCTCTCACACAAGCATGTATTTATTCAGAGAATGAAAATCAAAACAAAAATAAAAGCACACAGACGCTCCAAGTAAGTACATAAGATGTGACCGAATAAAAATATAGTTTCAAGGGAGGAACCTGATAGATTTGTCGATGAAGAAGGGATGCCTTGGGCATCCCCAAGCTTAGATGCTTGAGTCTTCTTGAAATATGCAGGATGAACCATGGGGGCATCCCCAAGCTTAGACTCTTCACTCTTCTTGATCATAGTATATCATCCTCCTCTCTTGACCCTTGAAAACTTCCTCCACACCAAACTCGAAACAAACTCATTAGAGGGTTAGTGCATAATTAAAAATTCACATGTTCAGAGGTGACACAATCATTCTTAACACTTCTGGACATTGCTCAAAGCTACTGAAAGGTAATGGAACAAAGAAATCCACCCAACACAGCGAAAGAAGCAATGCGAAATAAAAGGCAGAATCTGTCAAAACAGAACAGTCCGTAAAGACGAATTTTAAAATGGCACCAGACTTGCTCAGATGAAAATGCCCAAATTGAATGAAAGTTGCGTACATATCTGAAAATCACTCACATAAATTGGCATAATTTTCTGAGTTACCTACAGAGAATTAGACCCAGATTCGTGACAGCAAAGAAATCTGTTTCTGCGCAGTAATCCAAATCTAGTATCAACCTTGCTATCAACGACTTTACTTGGCACAACAAAACACAAAACTAAGATAAGGAGAGGTTGCTACAGTAGTAAACAACTTCAAAGACACAAATATAAAACAAAGTACTGTAGCAAAATAACACATGGGTTATCTCCCAAGAAGTTCTTTCTTTATAGCCATTAAGATGGGCTCAGCAGTTTTAATGATGCACTCGCAAGAAATAGTATTTGAAGCAAAAGAGAGCATCAAGAGGCAAATTCAAAACACATTTAAGTCTAACATGCTTCCTATGAAAAGGAATCTTGTACACAAATAAATTCATGAAGAGCAAAGTAACAAGATCAGGAAGATAAAACAAGTGTAGTTTCAAAAATTTGGCACATAGAGAGGTGTTTTAGTAACATGAAAATTTCTACCACCATATTTTCCTCTCTCATAATAACTTTCAGTAGCAACATGAGCAAACTCAACAATATAACTATCACATAAAGCATTCTTATCATGAGTCTCATGCATAAAATTATTACTCTCCACATAAGCATAATCAATTTTATTAGTTGTAGTGGGAACAAATTCAACAAAGTAGCTATCATTATTATTCTCATCAAGTGTAGGAGGCATAGTATAATCACAACAAAATTTACTCTCCATAGTAGGTGGCACCAAAAGACCACTATCATTATAATCATCATAAATAGGAGGCAAAGTATCATCAAAGAAAATTTTCTCCTCAATGCTTGGGGGACTAAAAATATGAAAACCAGCTTCCCCAAGCTTAGAACTTTCTATATTATTATCAACAATGGTGTTCAAAGCGTTCATACTAATATTACTACCAGCATGCAAATAAGATTCCATAGGTTTTTTAATTTTCGCATCAAACAGTCCATGTTTTAAATCAGGAAATAGAATAAGAAGCTCATTCTTGTCCATTATGCCAAACTAGTGCAAACAAGAAACAAAAAGATGCAATTGCGGGATCTAAAGGAAATAGCTTCGAGTACTTACAACGGCGAAATAGCTTAGTAGCAGAGATCCGAGTGTGAGTACCTTTACCTTTCCTCCCCGCAACGGCGCCAGAAAATAGCTTGCTGTCCACAACTGGCGCGTGGTTGACGAGGGAGGAAATCCTGTGTAGAAGCTTTCGTTCCGCAACGGCGCCTTAAAATAGCTTGATGTCTACGGTGCTTTATTCTTGTAGACAGTGTTGGGCATCCAAGAGCGAGGTTTGTAGAAACAGCACAAGTTTCCCTTAAGTGGATCACCCAAGGTTTATCGAACTCAGGGAGAAGGTCAAAGATATCCCTCTCATGCAACCCTGCAACCACAAAGCAAGACTTGTGTCCCCAACAACACACCTAATAGGTGCACTAGTTCGAAGAGATAGTGAAATACAAGTGGTATGAATATATATGAGCAGTGGCAACGGCACCAGAAAAGCTTTGCCTAGGACAAGAACAAGGTAGTTGCACAGAGATGCACCAAAACGTAAAAAGTAGTTATAGCAGTATTTAGGAACAAGGCCTAGGGTCATACTTTCACTAGTGGACACTCTCAACATTGATCACATAACAGAATAGATAAATGCATACTCTACACTCTTGTTGGATGATGAACACCATTGCGTAGGATTACACGAACCCTCAATGCCGGAGTTAACAAGCTCCACAATTAAATGTTCATATTTAAATAACCTTAGAGTGCATGACAGATCAACACAACTAAACCAAGTACTAACATAGCATGCACACTGTCACCTTCACTAGTTAGGAGGAATAGATCACATCAATACCATCATAGCAACAGGTTAACTTCATAATCTACAAGAGATCATAATCATAGCCTACGCCAAGTACTAACACGGATACTCTTGTCACCATTACACCGTGCGGGAGGAATAAAACTACTTTAATAACATCACTAAATTAGCACATGGATAAATTGTGATACAAAACACATTGCAATCATAAAGGGATATAAATAAGCACTTCTATGCCATTCATAACGGTGAATAAGTATTTCATGAAATATAGCCTAAGAGACCCACACACGGTGCACACCGCATCACCTTTTACGTGGGACAAGGTCTCCCAGGAATCCACATGAAGGCTAAAAACCCACTTGACTAGCATAATGACATCTAGATTACAAGCATCATCATATGAATCTCAATCATGTAAAGCTGACTCATGAGATTATTGTATTGGAGAAGTACATAGGAGAGAGATGAACCACATAGCCACCGGTACAGGCCCGAGCCTCGATGGAGAACTACTCCCTCCTCATGGGAGACGACGGCGTTGATGAAGATGTGGCGGTGCCCGATGGAAGAAGCAACCAAAGAGCACTTCCGGAAATCCGACGACGTGCCGAGCAGAACTACGGGAGAGTTTCTCATCGTGGTTTCTGTGTATCGGGTTTAGGTGCAGGACCTTTATATGGCGAAGAGGCGGCGTCAAAAGGTCGAGGGCGATGACACCATAGGGGGCGCAGACCCACCCCGAGGCCGCGCCTGCAGCCGTGCAATGAGCCTGTGCCCTCTCGGCGGTTCTCGTGTGTTACGGATGCTTCGGGCAAAATAGGAACTCAGGCGTTGATTTCGTCCAATTAAAGAGAATATTTCGTTACTAGGATTTACGAAACCAAAAACAGCAGACAGAACTGGCACTTAGGCATCTTGTTAATAGGTTAGTTCAGAAAATGCACGAATATGACATAAAGTGTGCATAAAACATGTAGATATCATCAATAATGTGGCATGGAACATAAGAAATTATCGTCTGACGGGAGACGTATCGGTCTCCCAAAAAACTATTTTTTGTCCGAGGCGCGGCCCGGGCAGTCCCCGCTACACGGGGACGCTCCGGGAGACACGGACACACAGCGACGGGAGTGGCGGGCAATGCGTCGGCTGGCACGACAAAATTTAACCTAGCAATCGCCTACTGCTCCCGACGGAAGTTATTGGCGCGCGGCGACGGTGCAGTTCACAGAGGCGCAGCGAAGCGTCTCGTCGCGTCTAGCTCTGCGTGCCGGCGTTAATGAGCGCCACCGCTCCCGCCTCCTCCGGCCTATAAGGGTGGCTCGCAGCTCTTGTCCCTCCACTGAACCCTAACGCCTCTCCTAACTCTGCCTTTGTCCTCGGGTCGTATGGTAGGCGGAGGGCCGCGCCCGCCGCGTGGTCGTGGTCACGAGTGAGAGCTGCGCTCGTCGTCACTGCCGCGTCGTCGTCTTCGCCAATCGGACATGCGGGAGGAGGAGGCGGCGTGGTCTTCGAGTTTGTCGTCGTCCTCAAGGGCGACCCACACGCCATCCAGGTTTTG